>CM075863.1:31761162-32361162 GCA_038021265.1 Cyprinella venusta | reverse complement strand
GGTCATAATAGAAAGGGTAATGGAAAGTTAATGGGATAGTTCACCCCCAAATACAAAATATTTCATCATTTACTCACTCTCATCATGGTTTAAAACCCATGTTATTTTTCCCATAAGGAGAATCCCAGGAGAATCTCCCACTTAATAAGTGTTATATTAATGCGTTTGTTGCACAAAGATAAATCATTGGACTATGGGTTATGTCGAACAGACTACTGACTTATTTAAAATGTTATTCATCAAGAATTTCTGAAACACAATTCTCATGAGCATGAATGGATGTTAAATCAAAGTAGTTACTAATCCCACCCCTTTGAGGCATTAAAGCAGTCCATATGTGTGCTATGCACTATATGAAGATACATAAAAGCTTTGTGTGAGGAACCAAATTGAATTGAAAAACATCCTTCCTATTGCTGCTGAAACGTCATTGGTGTGTTTGTCTTGTCACAAACATGTAATCGTTACAAATGGTGCTGTTTTACTGGATGGGAGGTTTAAGGGGTTGAGTGTAACTGTCGTAGGCCATTAAGAGCTGTGCGAATCCCTCTTAGAGCAGGTCGTTTAGGACCGGTTACTCTTACACAAGCATCATTCACACTTTCAGTCCAAATCCAAATATTTGTATATCCAATTGGAATCTGATTTAAATTATTTACCGTCCAAATTGTGTATCGCAATTGTTCAGATCTTATTTGTGTGCCCCATGTGTCCATTTGTTTTCTGGAATATCTGCGTTGGTTTCTATGGAAACGACGTGGCGTTGGTAGAATACACCAAAAACAACAACAACAACTGCAATGTGGAGGGGTTTGCGATACAGATGTTGTCTTATTTACAATATGACAATGTGTAGTTGCACACTGGACTAATGCAACTTATGAGGCAGCGATAGAAAGAGGCTGGTGCGGATTTATTCCGTGCTGTCGTCTCCGCCGGTCTCAAAACATGTATCCATGTCCATGTCAACATGTTCTCTAAACAATAGTCCTTTGAAACATGTCAGTTTTGTTATTTTTGTAGAGTTGTGGTGACAGCGGGTAGTAGCGGTTGTCTCAGGGGCGCATCCATGCGGTTGAGAATTGTCGTTGGTTTAGCCAGTTGCAGTTCCACAACTGAGCTTGCGTGCTTAAATTCCCCCCGCCAGTATCCGCATGAGGACTAGGCTTTAGGTATGTAGATGGACTAAAATTCCAAGAATTCTGATTGCGCATTTGGTTACTTTCAGTCTGTTTTTTTTTTTTTTTTTTTTTTTTTTGCTTATGGCTGATGTAGAAAAATTAGTTGAATCGCCTTTGCACATTTTGATAATGCACAAATATCAACTTTTAGAAATCGCTGAGTATTATGAAATAAAACTTAGCGATAAGAGCGTAAAAGAAAGTGGTATTTAAAACGAGACTTGATGGAAGTAGAAATTAAATATATGCAAGAAAACGATATTGCTGTTCCTTTGTGTTCAGATAGGACGTCTCCTTGTCTGTTAGTCGTAAATCCTGTAACAACACCTGATTGTTTTCCGCTCCCTCAGGTGGAAGACTGTGTTGACCAGGTAGGTTCGGCTAAGCATGCGACTAAACTTGTTTTGTTGAGAGGTTATTGGTAAGTGCCTTTGACTCTTGAAATTTCCTCCTTTGTCACTCTATCAGGCCTTTATTTTTACAAAGTCATGAGTTTTGGGCTGTGAAATGCGCCTGCCAACTTTCAACGTCTGATGAACCATATAGTATCAGGCCTTGAGGAGTATACTGAGTATTTGGACGATCTTGTTGTGTTCAGTGACAGTTGGGACTTGCATTAAAACGTCGGCATGCAGTTTTGAGGCCAACTTGACTGTGAACTTGGCAAACTGTGACTGCTCGTGCCGCTGTGACATACCTCGGTAAAGTGGTCAGAAATGGTGAAGTCCGACCGTTAAATGCAAAAATTCAAGAGTACTAGAGTCAGCTTATGTGTTTTTTGGGTTTAGTAGGTTACTACCGTTCTTTTTGTCGTAACTTTTCATCAGTTGTCGCACCACTTACCAATCTTTTGAAAGCCAAGGCAAACTTCATACGGTCTTCGAATTGTGTGCTAGCTTTTGAAAATGTTAAGTGTCTATTGTCTTCTGTCCTTGCTGCTCCTTGCTTTGAAAGGTCATTCTCTTTGCAGGTTGATTCGAGTAAGGTTGTTGGAGTTGTCCTTCAACAGGCTGATGAGCAGCAGATAGTTTGGCCTGTCGTAAATTTTCATCAGTGGTCGCACCACTTACCGATCTTTTGAAAGCCAAGGCAAACTTCATATGGTCTTCAAATTGTGTGCTAGCTTTTGAAAATGTGAAGTGTCTATTGTCTTCTGCCCTTGCTGCTCCTTGCTTTGAAAGGTCATTCTCTTTGTAGGGTGATGCGAGTAAGGTTGTTGGAGTTGTCCTTCAACAGGCTGATGAGCAGCAGATGGTTCGGCCTGTCAGTTTCTTTTTTAATTCATACCAACTGAATTATTCTGTGGTGAAAAAAGAGGCTTTGGCTTTGATTTGGGTGTTACAGCATTTTGACATCTATATGTTGGCTCAAGTCAACCATCTTTGTGTCATTTATACCGACCATAAACCATTGACATTTTTTAATTCTACTTGAACCAAAGGCTGATACGTTGGTCTTTGTTTCTCCAGGCCTATTGCCTTCACATTCACTCCCTATGAATGATGCTTGATGTGTAGTTTACATTTATTTACATTTTTCTTTTTTTGTCTTGCTCTGGCTGCTGTCCTTGGTCCTTAATTTCTTGGGGAGTTATGGGCCTAACATTTTTGGCTTAATTGTCTTGTTTATTTGCAGGGATTCTTAACCCTAGAACGGGCATGATGGTCATTTTGACCGTTTTGAATTTATCTGCAATAACCGTTGAAAAAAATATTCAGCTGGTACCTGACTTTTCCTAAAAGTGTCTGTATTTTCATTTAAAATGTTTTTCATATAAATTACACATAAGGAAAAAAAGACAAATTAACGTATTTACCTATTTCAGCCATAGATGGTCATATTGACCAGACTGAATTGTTATATTTTGAATTGTTATTGTTATATTTCCCGCGGTTGATCTTTGTCTTTCTCACTGCCAACAGAATATCTAAATAATATACTTTTAGTTGTTATTCTCTTGTTCTGAGTTATGTTGAATGGATATGGAAATATAGCCTGTTGTTGCCTATATCTGTTGTTGGCTATTCTGCTAATTGAATAAATATTGTATATATGCGATATTTACGGTAGGCAGGCTACTAATGATATTATTATTTATAAATGTATAATTAAACTTGGTTAAATGTACAGTTTGGAGTTGTTTGTTTTTTAAGATATCCAAATACAATAAATGCATTAATCTCTCGATCGGGTATTTATTGCTTGCACATGCAGTGAAGGGCAAGGGAACAATAACCTTCGAAATTTGAAATTCACAAATTCTCCTTTTGTGTTCTATGGGAGAAGACAAAATGTCATACAGATTTAAAACGACATAAGGGTGAGTAAATGATAAACTTTTTTTTTTTTACTCATTTTTGGGTGAACCATATTCCTTCATGAGCTTATGATTAATTGTGATGATTCTTAGAAACCCATGTGTAGCTATAGCAGCTCTCAGTCTATCTCACCTGAGCTCATGAGAAGTACAGCCTGCAGCAGCGCCACCTCTGAGTCATCCAGGTTGAACTGTGACAGGCTCTTGCCCAAATCAAAGATGGCATCAGACACCACTCCTAACCCTCCATTCTTCAGCTGCTCTCGACTGACAGCCATCTCTCCGCTCAAGGTCAGCGTCTCGCTCTCTGGGTCATACCGCACCGCTGCACGCAAGGACATGATCTCCATACAGCAGCCTTTCAGCAGGATAATCTGGTCTTCACAGGGAAGCTGGACACAAGTGGAGGAACTGATTCTTGTGCTTTCACAGAACACATGATATTTTTCAAGGATGAGTCACTATTTGATTGTGAATCGTGCTGGTCAATAACTCAAGGAAGAAAAAAAAAATCAATCTGACTAATGGGGCTTTACAGAAAATTAAAGATTTTTCCAGGTTACAAAATTTTTGGCTGTATAGAAGTTCCTATTTAATTATAATACTTTTTCTTTTTCATTTGATATGTATATCTTTTAAATGTGTGAACATTTTAAATACTAAAGTATTTTACTAATATATTATAAATATAAAGATCACACATTTAAAAAGTTAAATTCCATGAATATATTTAAAATTAGGACAAAATTATAAAACAATACTTGTACATTTATAATTGTATAAGAAATACATTTTTTTATGAAATTTGTAATTAAAAAAAGGTAAATATTGTCTGGTAAGTAGAAATCTGATTTTTTTTTGCTTGTATCATCTAACAAAAAACAATCCTTATTTTCCTGCCATCTGACAACAACAAACCTGGCTTTAAAACAGGTGGTCTTTTGGGACTCCTAGTGCAATTAAACTAAAAGCTTCAATTTCAATGTCCTCCAATGTAGCAAGATAACAAGTGGTCATTTGAGATCCTCGTGTGTTGCAATTAGAGTGGCAAAATAAGTGATTGAATGCAAAGCAACAGTCCATATTCACAGCCAATGCTTTAATGAAGCCGTTACTCAAATGTGCTAGCAGACAAGACGAAATACAAGCAGTCATGGTTCAAAAAGTACAGGGACAACTGGCGCCAAGCAGATAATTGTTCTGTCACAGCGGTCTCTCTATGACAATTGCCGCAATAATGCAGAACAGTGTTATTTATGAAAATGTGCATTTATGGAACAAGTATTAGCTGTGCAGAGGCTTGAAAAAAACAGACACTGACCTCAGAGAACATGGGCAGTTTTTTGGCAAAGTCCACAACTCGTGTGATGGCAGGGGTGATGATCTTGGTGAACTCACTGAAGGCCTCCAGGTCGACTTTGTCGCTGTCTAATGTGGGTGCTGGAGACTGCCCAATGTCTTCTGGCTGAAAGACAAACAATGAATAAGTTTGGAGTGACAGAGATGTTACTAATTGAATAATGTTCAACAAAAGAACAACATTCACGTTTTCTACATATATACTGGCCCCACCTTAAGAAACAATACATTTTGAACAAATTTGAGAGAATGATGTGAGTGTAACGTGTAGTTGTGTGTCTGTTTAGTTTCATTGTGTTTTAGTTCCATTTTCCCTGTTCCCATTGTGCCTGATCATTATTAGTCTCCCTGGTAGTTTAGTTCCTGCACCGGCTCTGTTTTACCTTGATTACTCCCTCTTTGTATTTAAGCCCTCAGTTTCCTTTGTTTCATTGCCCGGAATCGTCTGTGTTTTATGTGGTTGAGCATTAGTTTGCTCCTGCATGTTCCTTTAAGGATCAATAAAGAAGTGTTTGATTGGATTCTCCTGCATCATGCGATTACTACAGTCACTAATTGTAATTGTTAATTGTTTTTTTGGGGGGGGGTTTAATGACAGTAAATCCACATATAATGTTACCAAAAAAAAAAAATCACAAATTTTCCAAAAATTGTAATCAGCACAACTGTTTTCCACATTGATAATAATCAGAAAAGTTCATGAGCATCAAATCATAATATTAGAACGATTTCAGAATGATCAGTCTGGAGTAATGATGCTGAAAATACAGCTTTGGATCACACCGACACATACATTTTAAAATATATTCAAATAGAAAACAGTTATTTACATTGTAATACTATTTCACAACATTAGTTTTTACTGTATTTTTGGTCAAATAAATCTAAATTCGGTGCAGTTCGCTTGTGTGCACACTAACCAAACAAATTTAACTTTGATGATGACAAATGAATCCATTCATCCATCCTCAAACTAATTATCTGATTGTTTTATGGACATTTAAGAGCTCTTTGGTCAATAGCTGCATTCGAAAGCTTAAAAATATTGACTTCGGAGGACGCATTCCAAGGTAAGAAGGCATCAAGGCACGTCCGAATTCAATGTTAGCTTCTCCTGAGATACCGTCATCTGATCGAATTTTAAAGGAAGCCTTTGATATCCCACAATCTTGTGCATTCCATTCTGAAAGATGTGGTTGGTGGGAAGTTTGAGATGAACTCGACAATCGACTACTGTGGGCTACGAGAAAGAGCAAATAGAGGTATGTGAGCTGGCTGAATTGACATCATTTTTATTAATATCTTTCACATCTACTGCAGTCAGATTGACCGTGGTCACTCTTAATAACACGACTCACATGGCTGTGCACTCGTAATGACAAATCAAGGACGTTAAGAGGCTAAAAGCAGGTTTAGAACATGCCCCAACAGGGTGCGAATTTTAAAAAGACGATAACACGGTGTAGGCAACACTGATTTTTGTCATTTTTGTCTGTACTGACAGCACTCCAAATGTACAAAAAATGAGCTCAATGTTAAAATTGACCAGAGTTCTCCTTTAATAATAATAATGCTATGCATGTATTTTGACAAGGTCTCATGATCACAGACATACAGACACAACCAGGCCTCTTACTAGGAACTTGCGTTTCTGTTTCCAGTGAGGGCCCTGGGCGTTGGTGTGGCGATGAGCCTCCGTCACCATACGAATGAGCTCCCACTCCGTGACGGTGGGCTCAGGTCGGTTGTGCAGCGTTTTCACAACCTCCTCTTTCTTCCTCCGTTCCCGGTTTTCCTCAATCAGACGCCTCTTGGCCACACGCTTTGAATCATCCAGCACCACTGCCAGGGACATGAATCACTCACACAATCACTCATTTAATACTCTCAGTACTAAACAGGAAATGGCAGACAATGTTATGTAATGTCTTTGTGTGTATGGAGATTATAGCGGGTCTTATCAAAGGTCACATTTATAAATGTATTTTTTTACAATGTCTTTCAAAGAATAATATGTCATTTAGCTCACTTCGCGGACGAAGGCGAGTCTCGATCTCAACACCGCAACAGTAATATTCCCACAATGGGAACATATACTGCCCACAAAAGCTGCTTCGGCGTGCTGTGAGGCCAAACACGTGATGCAACAATTGTGACCATCAGAGAGGAAAAGGGAATGACCACATCCAGAAATGCATAGTGAATAGTGAACTGAAACAATGAAGCACTTACTTTTCCACCCTCTAACCAGCTGTCAACACACACAAACCTTTAGAAATGTGTTGCTGTGAAAACAGTAGTTCATGATCACCGCTGCACCCGTGCTGTAGAAACCACCAGCACTGGGAGAGTTTTCTAGAAGAACACCGACACTCGCTTGTTGTAAACCACAGCACTCTTCAGAGAAATAAAACGATCGGCTCCGAAGCGAAAGACAACTAGTGCGTGCATCCACTTCTGTATTTATACCCATACCACAGGAGGTGGAGTGTGTAATGTATTTCACGCACGCCAATTACATTGACTCGTTTTAATAGTACTCGAAGATGACAGGCTCTCTAAGCGTGATCCCAATCATTCAACGTGACACGAAACGAACGTGAGAGACTGAAAGCAAACTCAACATGTGTGGGTGAACACTCACAGTCAATGGCCATGCCCACCGAGATGCACTTCTTGAAGCGGCACAGCTGGCACTGGTTGCGGGTGATTTTATCAATGATGCAGCAGCTGTCATATTTACAAGAATATGAAGGATGAAGATTCTTCTGTATTGTCCTCCTGAAGAAACCCTAAGAGCAGAAGGAAGCAAATGACTGAGTAAGTACAACGACTGTGATTGAGAGTCAAGTGGTTCATGGGTTGGAAATCTCACCTTGCAGCCCTCACATGTGATGCAACGGTAATGGTAGCCGGTGGCCTTGTCCCCGCACACCACACATGGCTCATCTTTCTCCAGGTAGCTGGGAACATACCCTAGAACAGAGATGCTATTCACTAGAAAAGGAGGAGGAAAATGGGCTGTTACAACAGAATACACACACACACACGCGCGCGTACACATGCACACACACAAACACACACCACCTCTACAACCCTGAGAGACCATTTTTACAACACTGATTGTAATATTGTTAATAACTCCTTTTGTGTTCTGGGAAATCATACATATTTCAAGCATCATTATGGTGAGATAATAACAGATTTTTTTTTAATCGATTCCAAAATGATCTGCAGATGGTGTGACACAATTGAACTGACTAAACATAGACATTTTGGTGTGATTTATGCCACGGCATTACAGACAAATACATTTACCTATAATAATCATGCTTTAACATAATTCATATTCATATTTAAATATTTATTTTTGGAAGTTGCATTCAAAATACGCTTTGCTCAAAGAAAAGGAGGGGTTTGGACAACAAAACCCCCCAAAAATTGGGTTTAGAATGCAGTGACAGCGTATCCAAAACCCTTACCAGACGTGCTCTGCATAGAGCATTGACTATTCTTTCTTTTTCTTTTCACTCCATTCGGCCACCTGATGAGAGAAGAGAGAGAAGGGAGAGATAAGTATACAGTAAAATCTGAAATAATTGAAATCAGAAATAATGAAATCAGATTTTCATTCACTGTTTCACAAGACTGACATTTTAAGCTATTTACAATTTTAAATGTAAAAAAGCCTCCTATATAAAGTACACAACAGCTGAAAAGTCCATATGATTTTTTATAGTCTTTTATACTCTCATTTAAGGTCAGATTTATTTAAAAAATTTATGTCAAAAATCAAAAATTTGAATATGTATATTCAATATTTTATAACATAATTTATTCCTGTGATGGAAAGCTGAATTTTCAGCATTGTTACTCCAGCCTTCACTTAAACAAGTGTAATTTGAATTCCCTTATTACTTCTATTGTTTTACATTATGCATTAACATCTAACGGTAAAACTAATACTATTATAGTGTAATAAAACAGAATAATTACCAAATACTCAACTTGTTTAGACAAACAGGCAGTCCCACAACAAACTAACACCATGCTAACTCAGACAAGACAAAGTGTTTTAACAAAAAAAACTAAATACTACTTTAGTCCACCTAAACATTTTAATTCGGTCATAATTTATTCACCCTCATGTCAATCCAAACCTATATGAATTTCTTTCTCCTGTGGAACGTAAAGCAAGTCATTTTGAGAAATTTTGTCTTTTATTTGTCAATACAGTGAAAGTCTATGGGGACCAAAACAGTTTGGCTACAAACATTCTTCAAAATATCTTCTTTTATATTCAATGGATGAAAATAATTCAGGGTTGGAACTAAATGATAACAGAATTTTTTTTCATTTTTGGCTATCACTTTAACTAAGTTGGAAAAATAAATACATGTGGTGACCATGCGGTGGCACTGTTTTTAAATAATTTCACACTGCATTAATCACCTCAGCTGACCGCCTTCATTTGTCTGTCAACATTGTTGCATCACCTTGTAAAACTGAAAGAACAGCATTAGATCAAACCACAAACCGGTTTCAAGAGTTAAATTAATGTGACTACTCCCCAACCCCCCAAAGAAACAGAAGTAGCACTTTCACGCAAGTACCTCAGCTGATAACGAATAACAACAAGCGTCCCCGTCTACATGTGGAGATTATGAACTACCTAGCAGGACACAGCAAATGAACCTGACACACCTCCATGAACCAGCACACTTGTGTGTAAGGAGCTGAACAAATCATCATCAATAGCATCCATATCAATATCACTCAACATAATAATTATGAAGATACGATGGTGTTACATTATAAAAAAAATAGCCAACTGCACGAAGATAAGATTGTGTTACATAACCAATGACCAAAACATAACAATCTACTGAACTCATTCAAAACCAACAACATGCCTGCAAACATAGCAAATAACGGAAACGAACGGGAAAACTAACTATCAAATGCAATATATTCAAACATCATCAGATATGTGGGATTTGAGTTTCATTAAACACACACACAAACACACACAAAATCTTTTTTAAATAAATCTTTTTTTCTCTTCCCTCTCGGACAGAAAAGTATTAACTCCAACTGACAATCTGCCCGTACATCAACAGACACAACTGAACAAACAGAAGGAATGGGATGGATGGAGAAAGAACATTTATTTTCTAACCTGTTGACATTATAGGGCTGTAAAATGTGCATGATTGCAGTCTCCCTCCTCTTGCCAAGCTGTCAGCAATCTATCTGCAGTAACAGGGACTCTGAGCTGGTTGGATGACACTTCTCTCACCAACCCCAACCCATCCCTCTCCCTCCAAACACACACACACACACACACACACACTCCTCCTCCTGCCACAGCTCCTGTGCATCAGCCCTGTGAGCCCCACCCCTCCTCCATCACTAACCCCCAGCTCTCATCTTCCTCTTGACTCTCTCACTGTTTCTGTCTGACAAAATCATACACAATGAAGCAATGGACCATCTGTCTTTAGCTGGTGTAAAATGACTGGTGCAGTCAGTGCTGTTATTTGCACATACTAAATAATAATATTATTCAGCTTTAGAGTTTCTAGTATATATTCATGCATAAATCATCAACAGAACTATGTTAAAGCCGGACACACAGTGTTGAACACATCTTCAGTGTATCAATTCAATGCAAAATACATATGTCCGGTACACAGCGAAGTTCAAAATACTGAGACCACTAGTAAAAATACTAATAGTTTGCATTATTCTAAATAAATATTAGTCTTTAATAATTTTTAAAATAATAATACAAATTATTAGGGACTAAATAAAAGTATTATTATTCATTTTAATTATTATTATATTTTATATATTATATATTTAAATTTATTTGTATAATAAAGTGGACAGTGGAAATCTGGGATATAAAATATTTGTAAAAATTTAAACAAAATAAAAAAATATATATTTATTTTGAAAATTTTAAATCACTGCCATTAAATATATATATATATATATATGAAGAGTTCAGATGCAAAAGCCTCTAAGTGCCATTTGAAATTTTCTTCTAAAATGATCATTTTTATCAAGCTTGTATATTTAAGTTCAGTAATTTCACTTAAATGGCAATGAAGATTACCTATTAAGTGTCATTTAAGTGAAATTACTGAACTTAAATATACAAGCTTGATAAAAATGGTCATTTTAGAAGAAAATTTCAAATGGCATTTAGAGGCTTTTGCATCTGAACTCTTCATATATATATATATATATATATATATATATACATATATCACAAAGAAGTGTACCATGTCTGTTAACAGTATTCATATATTTATACACTGTAAAAAGAATTTTCAAGATATGTTATCACAACATTTTTTCTTTAGTCAAATCAACTTAAATCATTTATTTAATTCAGATAACTTAATATTTTGAGTTTCTGATGATTAAATCAATCTCCTTCATTGTATCAACTCACTTTTTCCAGTTCAATCAACTTAAAATTTTAAGGCAACCAGGTTACTTAATTTTTTAAGTTAAACCAACAATATTTTTTACAGTACTTTTTGGTTGCGAACAAGTTAAAAATAAGAATTACTCTCTCATGGCTAAAGCTACCTACACTTGCCGATGACACATCAAAACAAAGTCCACGGGTGGATATCAAAGTTCCACTTCCTCCTATATAATTCCTTCACATGCTTTAAAGAAGAGAGGATTTGAGACGCTGAGAGACGAATGTACACGCTCAGAGTGAATAAGCCTTTAAATGCTCACTCACGCATACTTTCTGCTAATCAAATTATAGAGGCGTAATTAAATGGCGGGTCGAGGCGAGGCAGGGCGCAGGACAAATCTGCCTTTCAGGGAACCATCTGAAAGTTCTCTAGCTGCATAATAATCCCACAACTGACCCACAGGGCCATAAAACTGTGTGTGTGAGTGTGAGCGGTTTTGTGCATGCAGTAACTGAAAGTCTGGGGGGAGGGCGAGACCATGAGGCAGCACATGTGAGAGACACGTGCTTGAATGCTTCAAACACACACACACACACACACACACTGGTCACAGACAATCCGCCGACTGTCGTAATGATTCAGTGTCCTGAATTGTCCCTTGCAGGACAGTGGCCCCATCTGCCTTTGGTGCCTCTCTCTCTTCTGCACTCTAATCTCACTCTTTATTTGTCTTGTTCCTCATCTAATCGTATCATCTGATCTTAAAACACTTCACACATTTGGACGAATCATCAGGCACTCTGAATTACAGTCACATTCGGTTAGGTTAATACGTACCTCTTTCTCCAGTGTAATGACTCCTTGCATGAGTTTAAACATTATATTAATGCTGCTGTTTGAATTTAGTATATACTTGAGTCAGATTGTTCAGTCAAAGCATTGAGCAGTCAAATATATAAATATAATGATGCTATCAATGACCATTGTACCTGTCAGCCAATCTAGTTTTATGTCTCTCTTATCACTCTGCGGCTTCTTTCATCTCACATAATAAAATAATTTCAGCTCAAATCAATATCTCATGTGCATTTATGTGGTAAGGCGCAAGTGTAACAATTAGATAAATCCTTTTTTTTTTAATTATTCTAATTGAGTATTTGATAATAGCTGACAATTTGATCATAATAATCTTTATCATTAAAAACTCTCAAAATGTATTATAGAAAATATTATAATTATTATTTATTTAGAATTGTATCATATATTATTATTATTTAATAATATTGGTGTTGTTATTATTCATGTATCAGCATTACAATTTGAGTGAAAAGTTTTATTGCACGAATTTGAGAAAGTAGAAAAGTACAAACTGAGTATATTATTAAAAGACCCATCTTTTTACACAGGCTTATTTTAATAGCTAATGCTTGTTTTTAGTCCCGCCTTCTAACATGTTGTGTTTCTATTGTATACTGTATTTCTTATGTTAATTGTTAATTATGTTTTACTGTAGCGCTTTGAGGTTTGTTGTCAAATGTAAAGTGCTTTACAAATAAAAGGTATTATTATTGTTATTATTTCATAATATACTCAGGGTTTATCAAAAGAAAAATGTAAAACAATAATATTATAAATTATATTTTTTAATGAAGCACATTTTTTCCATCAGGCAGACACAGTTATTGGTAATCTCAAACTGGACAAATATCAGCCAATAATGAAAATTCTGTCATCTACTCACCCTCATGTTGTTCCAAACCTGTATGTATTTCTTTCTTCTGTGGAACATAAAAGAAAATATTCTGAAGAATGCTCTTGACCAAACAGTTTTGTGACATTGAGATTTCTCAAAAAAAAAAAAAAAAAACTCTTTTTTTAAGTTCCACAGAAGAAAGAACGATTTGGAATGACAGAATGAATAATTGATGAAAGAATTTTCATTTTTGGCGGAACTATCCCTGTAAGACTTACCATATTTTATAAATGCTATATAAACACACACACACAGGATAACTCACCGTGTCTCATCTCCCTCTGGCAGGTTAAGCTCCTGCTCTTTTTGTTCCATTCACCTTGATCCCATCCAGCATCCAATCACACGAGACTGAGGCGTACCCGACCCTCGCCGCTTTGCTCAGCATACGCAGGGTCAGTATCAGTCAGCTGCTATAAGATGGGTCATGATGACATAGCCCGAGCGTATTTCCTGCTCTGAATCAAATGCGTCTACACCTGTTTAAGAGAAAAAAATATAATTCATCTTAAATCATGTAATAAACAGTTCAAGCATAAAGGGAGTCAAACAGTGAATTTCTCAAATCAAATCATCTTCACATGACACCTCTTCACTGCTCCTGTCCTCTAGAGGCTGCACCAAACTTCATTTGTAAAGCAGCTGTGGCTCAGTTTCAACACACGGTGGTGCACATGCGCATGAGATCATCATGTCTGACCTCTCATCCCCAGAGTTCAGGCCAAGCTGCTCTCATTAGAAGGAAAAGGCCAAATGATAAATGCATATCCCTCACGCCTGTGTGTAATTTTTCCATTCCTGCTCTGAAGCTGATATGACTTCATTGTGCAAGGTCAATAACTCAGCCGTTTCCAAGGCAACCACTCGGTCTAAGTATAGCTCAACCACTAGGTCTAAGCTGAACTGGGTTATTCCGTAATGGCTGACCTCGGTATTTAATATTTTAGCAGTTCATTCCATTTTGGGATTAATATTTTTTCTTTGAAAAAAAGAGAGAGATTTTAGAGATTCAGTTTGTGAAGGATGGGCAGAAGGTCTCTCTCTCTCTCATTGCACTGACATGCATTATTACCTGCATGAATGTGAATCAGAGTGATGTATGATGTCATAAATCACATAGGAGCTACCCTAAACAAGATCAGACATGAGGCACCCCCTGGACACAAACAATTACTATTGAATCTCTTTTATTTTATAGATTCTGCCTTCTTATTGGTCGATATGGGTCCAACTAATCTACAATAGAATAGCTAACTAAAGATATTTAGCCGGTATTTTTTAAGAAAGCAAATTTTGGACCCGGTACTGAACCTTTAAGGTATAAAATCTGAAAAATCATTGAAAAATCTGAAAGCTACTCGTCATTTTCACAAATTTTTACCTGTAATTCTCCTCCCTGTCCAATTAGTGGCGAGTGCGTTCTTGCTGACTATCAAGTTATTGGTCAATAAATGGCTTCTCTGAGTTACATTGTTTACAAGCTGATTTTGACATCTTTCTGCGGGTAAAACACTGAGCGATTACATGATGATACGTTTATTTCGTTCTGTAACATAGTAAAGGGATGATTGCGTTCCGCTTCTCTTGAACTGAGGCGCTACAGTGATCTCTCACGTGTCGCACCAGAAGAACTGTAGCCTATTTATTGTTTGAATTTTGCGATAAAATGGAATTTGAAAGCTGAGACTTTGTTTCATATCAAATGTAACAAACAACGTAACAATTTGTTGGACAAACAATTATGATGAAACCCGAAAAGTGACCCACAGTCTATATTCAACTTTATCTGCATAAATAAATAAAATAAATGCATAATCTAGCCAATATGTTTGTCCAGGAAGAATTATAACCCTCCATCTTTCCCAGCTCCACCTGTATAGATATGTGAAACATATAACATTGACCATTGACATGTCCATTACCATGTCAAACACTCTCGAGAGTAGACATGACATGTATATATATATATATATATGTATGTATATATATATATATATATATATATATATATATATATAAAACAAATGAAACAAATGAAAAATCAAAAGTCAGTTGTTCTAGTTGATATTTGTTTTTAGTGCTATATCAACATCTATGGCTATTTTCATGGCAAGATTAATGCATTTTACGAAAAACAAATGGTAGCATGCAGTAGTATTCAAAATCAACAACTGACAAACAACTCACATTATTTCAATATTTGATCAAATATTTAGGATTATTCCTGGTGAAACATTGAGGTTGTGTTCATACTTCATAGTTCAATTCTCTTGGTTCTTTTGGTCCAGACCAAAATAAACGTATATGCTTAGTACAGGTTTGAGATGATAGAAGAATTTGACCATCTGTAATTCTCATAGAGAGAGCTTTCTTTGCTGCTGTTTGACATTAAACAAATAATTTAACTGATTTTATTCAACAATCTAGTTCAATTTTTCTAATTCAATAGTTCTGGTCAATAGTTTCTATTGTCATTCTAATTGAACAATCTGATGTGTGTGTTACACAGGCATTGCTGCAGCCTTGGCCAAAGACACATACATAACCTTCCCTCAGGAAATCTGTTCTTTAAATCTGATTGTTGCAATCACAGAGCCTTGAATATCAGCAGAACATTCAGAAATAACTCAAATAAAACTGTATCAGTGATTCAGATGACCATGATTTATAATTTATCAGCTAAATGGCTATTTGTAAATTCAGAATCAATTTAAGTAGAAAGCATCTTCATTCATTTGCTTTCTGAACACATTCATTCAAGTACATACAGAGGACATGCATTTGTATACAGCTCATGTACACAGTCCAAATGGCTAAAACACATTTTGCCAGAAGAGGACTGATGGGATGTCAAGAAAATTACTAGATTTGCAAAATAAAATTGACGGCTAGCTCTGCTTTCCATCTCTCATTTATTTTCAATGGGGAAATAAACCAGAAAAATGAGCACAACAACGTACTGTATGTTTAGAATTAAATAACAGAAACCCAAACAAGTACATTAAGTGCCGAGTCTGTTTCTTTCAATATAATATTGTGGGTAATGTATTAGTCAGGAAATGCGTGTCTGGGCAGATTGTTTAGCTACAGCAGTTGAAAAGCTAAAACCATGTCAGCGAAGTGGCAGATTTGTCAAATAGAATTAAAGAGGATGTTGGGAATTCTACTTAATTCTGTGTCTCTTTTGAAGAACTTAACCATAAAAAAAGCTAACCGAGCATGAGCATCAGTTCTGGCAGGCCAGGTAGTCAAGATGCTGCAAACGCTATCGGTCGACTACACGGTCTCAACACTGATCGCTCAGCTGAGCTGCATCAGCGTATCTGCTGTTCATCTCCCCTCGCTGCTAATGATTACGCTCAAATTAGGGCACCCTATTCAAGCAGATCACCCTCTCACTCTCTGCAACCAACCTCCTCCCCAGCTCCTCATTGTCATGTATAACGTGGCATTTGATTTTCTGTCAACGTTGCTGCTCTGTTCATATGGGGGAATAGTTCTGCTCTTCCAGAACTAAATTGTGAGCGTTCCTGTTTTCGGTCGAAGCCCACAGTAGTCGATTGTCGATCTCACACGCGCGATCATAAGTGAATATCATCTTTGAGATGATATTCACCAATGATCGTGCCCGTGAACTCGACAATCGACCACTGTGGGCTTCGAACGAAAATAGGAAGTTAATAGAGGTATGTGAGCTGGCAGAATTAACATCATTTTTATTAATATCTTTCACATCTACTGCAGTCAGATTGACTGTGGTCACTCTTCATAACACGACTCACATGGCTGTGCACTCATAATGACAAATCAAGGTCGTTAAGAGGCTAAAAGCAAGTTTAGAACATGCCCATTGAAGTCAGCAGGGTGCGAATTTTAAAAAGACGATAACACAGTATAGGCAACACTGATTTTTGTCGGTTTTTTTGTACTGACAGCACTCCAAATGTACAAAAAAAATGAGCTCAATGTTAAAATTGACCAGAGTTCTTCTTTAATGGACCTGACAGAAAGTCAAAAACACCAAAAGTGTGATGGATGTCCTATGTAGAAGCTTGTGCAGGAAGAAAAGCAGAAAAAGTGACAGTTGTAAACACAATTTTGGTGGATTGGTTTGAGTTTACTCTCTGGATAGAAAAATGTTAGTAGAATGAAGAAATTGGTTCTAAATAAAACCAGAATTTGGTTTACTAGATTTAGAAAAGCAGACTAAATTAGATTAAACTGGATCAGATATACTTTGAGACACTCTTGGACTGCTCAACTGAAGTCACTTGAAGAAAATGGCAGTGGGAATTCCCCAAAACTGAGCCATGTATTGTGCCATATAACCACCAAAATCCTCAGTTATGACTTATGGGATATTGCAGTGAATAAACACTGTATGTTATGGTAGACAATGGCAAGATACAATCTGTTGATCTGCTGAAAATCAGAAAGTCTGATCTGCTGAAAATCAGAAAGTCTTTAGCTTTTACTTTACTTTACTTATACCAGGAGATGAAGCATAAGCATGATGACAGCTATATGTTCAGCATGGCAGTCTTACATGTACAACTAAAGCACTTTTATTAAGTTGCATTATATATGACCATTTCCTAAGACTTTCCTTAATCTAAATGTAATAGGCTATATGCACGCATAAGTTCCGCATTTGACGCAAGGCTGCTCTTCAATTTCCGGTTGGGGAGGTTTCAAGCGGAGGAAAACGGGATTATGGCAAAATGAGTCTTACTGTCCTCCCGTCTATGAAACGAAACTTTAATACATCTAGATGTAATTTTATATATAGTTATGTTTATTTAATATAATAAACAAAGAAGCATAACCAAAATGAGGGGTGTCTGTTTTTGTGACTAACATTTCTTTAGTATAGCAATAGAGTATAAAAAAAATCAATATAAATTCTCGGTAAAGCATTGTACTCTACGATAGCATCCTTAGACCTTCACCAGAAATACCGCCGTGCATAGAGCCCATTGTCCACAGTGTGAAGCAATATTTTTGTGCGTGGTCTTCAATGGTCAAATTGATGTTTATAAAGAAAAAAAGAAAACCAACTGAACTGAATCGGTATTCTTCTGTCTATATATAAAACATTTTTACAAATGATTTAAATGGCATGTAAAATATGTAATTGTCACCTGGATCCAATTAAAAAACAAATCAATGTGAATGCCTCTAAAAAGCCTTACAGATGAGGTTAAACAGCCTTGACAAGGCCTTCTTAAACCATCAAATCATCTACTGCTTGTTAAGGTAGTAACTGTTCTCCTATTTGGCCCTCAGCAACAAGTGAAGAACTGATTATTGATGTTGCAGAACAATTATGTCAGGTACTGACAGCTGAGGTCAAGAGGGTTGAAAGCAAATGAATCAAATGTGTGCTCCGTCCCCTCCATGTGCTCCTGTTTATTGTGCAGTCAATAGTCCCTCCACAGTGACAGTGAGCACTGGAACACTTGCATGAGTCAGAGCAGCATGTAACATTCACAAGGAGGCAATGTGAAAAGCAGGATGAAGAATTAGATTTAACCCTGACATTGTGATTAATTAACTTGGTAGCGCAAAGCTGAGCAGACAAGCGGTGACTGAATGAGACACTAACAAACTGCATGCATTGCATCCACTGTGAAATGCCTCATGGCCTTCAGCCACACCGCCCGGTGAGACCTTTTGCACGCTTTAAACAAATGGAGAAAATGAAAACAACTTCCAGTATAATCCAGAGGTGTCCAATTCATGCTCCTGGAGGGTCACTGTCCTGCAAGGTTTCAGCTCCAACTCCAATTAAACACACCTGATGCAGCTGAACAAGCTCTTACTGGGCATACTAGAAACTTCCGGCCAAACTCTGCAGGACAGTGGCCCTATCATTACAGCTTATGAACCTATAAAAAAATAGTTGATGTCTAAAAAAATGCTTGTAGCCTTCCCGTATCTGTGACATCGTACACCTGCTCCAGACTGTGCGATTTCGACAATCCTACAAGATCATTACAATCAACTTGGTTAAGGCATGTATACTGCACGATGATGACACCAATTGAATTGTAGGCTATGACGCAAGTTATGGAAGAATAAAATGCCATCAGCATGCACTACTGGCAAACAAATAGAGCAAGATGAATCGCTTTGGGAATTGTGGTGTTTATGTGCGCTGAAAAACACATGGAGAAAGTGAAAGAGGAGAATATGAATGCAGTCATAGGGAAAAGAGGCCAACTTGGCATGCCAATTTTGCAAATGGAGCTTGAGGTAAGAAGCTTTAAGTTTAAGCGTCATGTCGCGTTGATCAATATGCCATTTCATATTGCATTTTTAAGAAGAGAGCCTGTCAGTGTACTGTTCTCCGCATTTCCAAGAGACCGCTCCTCCTCTGCCTATATTATTATTTATGATACATTATATATTGATACTATTATATGATTGTACTATTGATTGTAAAAGCGCTATATAAATGCAACAAAGCATTAAGTATTATTATTACTATTCACTACTTACTATTTTACATTTTAAAATACATGCATTCAACTAGAGTATTTTACAATTTATGCTATATATACTATTTGCCGTTTTACTAATATTAAATTTATCCTCAATTGTACTTTTAGGCTATTATTAATAATAATATGCAATAGAATAAAACTAGCATCTAGTTTATATTGAACTATCACATCTGACCTTAACACTTATATTTCATTCATTTAAATTGTACAGTAGTTGTACTATAAATGTTATAAATACAAACTATTTTAGACCCCAATAAAATATTTTTAAGTTGACAAAACCATACAGAACTATATTATAAAAATGATAAGGGCTTCAGGTAAATGCTTTAGATAAATACGTTTTTGAGCTGCAAATAATCTTCATGATCATTTGAAATTGTCCAGTGACATCTTATGATGTGATGCAAAAAGGAAAAGCAAAAGGCACAATAGAAAATCCTAAAATGACGGTGTAGAAGACGTCAAAAAAAAAAAGCCATTTGCATGTACAGTAGATTAAATTACATTAGGGATGCGTCCACAATTATTAAAGAAAATACTAAATCTATGTATTTCTAAATACTAAATCTATGTATAAGACTTCTTCCAAAAACACTTTTAAAAACTTTTAAACAGTATAGTGTAGATGATCTGATCTGTTTTTTCATGCCAACGACCTCCCAAATATGATAAACCCCTTATTGTGAGAGATGCCTTATTAAAATATAAAGACAGCTATAAGTATATTTCATATAAACTGTGAAAAATAAAACATCATAAATGTGTGTAAAATAAATGTGTTTTTTTTTTCTACCCTTACAGAGTAAGATGCATAAAGGAACATAAAACTATGGATGTCAGTATAAAATAATACAAATAAAATAATGAATAATCTCACGTGTCTTTTGAAAGCAGAATATAAACAGTGTAATGTATTTGGTTCTGCAATTTGGTGACATTTTACAATAAGGTTTAACAATAGATGACCATAAGATAGACTTAAAATCAAATTTGGAATAGCTAACATACAGCACTGCATAGTCTTATTTTCCATCGGGTTATGGGGTTACGTAGGAAAATGCATAGAGCTGCATTAAGTGTCCGCGTCGGATCATGTTATGTTCAAATAAATATTGTAAAAGCCTCTCACATGTTTTCACAATACAAAGGAACGTGTCCTTACCTTACCTTGATCTTGGTGCCTATAACCCTAGAGTAAATCTGCCATTGAGTTTCTGTTTGCTAAGAATGCAAAGGACAAATCAGATTGTTGGCAGTAATGCAACACAAATCCAATGTTTGAATTTGTGCTTACAACAGCCCCTGATCCCCTCTGAGTCCACAAAACACAGGCATTAGGTCCATGAGGTCCATGGCACTGGCCGGCTAAGCGTTAGATTTAGAGGTTAGATTGGGTTTAGTAGGGCTGTCAGTCCTGGGCAAAAAATGGATAGCAGAGGAAGGAAAAAACAAATGTAATACACTCTACGGTTTCATGCTCAAAACATTAGAGATCACTATATAGATGAGAAAGAGTTGGATTTAGGTCCTCTGGCAATGTCCCACCAGTTCCTGAGAGGTACTGTGAACATGTGATCAGGCCAAAATAAACAACAAACCCATGGGTTACACAGTAAACATCAGATTCACAGCCAATATGTTCCTTCACCTATTATATAGTGTAGCGCTCCTACAAACCCCACTGAAACACAAGCAAATTATTCTTCATGAAAATTAACTAACTATCCTGAGGCCATTTAAAAGTGCAAAATAATTTCCCCAAAACTATTTTTGAAATAATGATTATCAATTTTGGTGGTAGCATTAAGGTTGAGCAGATCAATTTACACTAAATACAACTATAAACAAACTATAATAACGTGACAGAGAGAATTTAGAAATCTTTTCTCATTTTACACCAAAAAATTTAAAGCTTTTGCTAAAAGCATGAGATGAAGACTGATTGTTGTTGTTGTTTTTTACTTTTTTTATGAGGAGCCAAGTAACCTCAAGGAGCCAACACATTGAGATCACATGCCCAGCTGAATGCTATTACTTCTCTATAGTTTCTATACTACTCAACATAAAACATCACTGCATGGATAAATAGCTGAATATGACAAAGCTTTATCAGTTTGGTATTTACTGAATAATAAAGATCATTCCTTCTTAAATTCAGTGCCATAATGTTCTTCATCTTTCATTTGAAAGTGGAGATAATATTAGTGGTGAATACTAACTGATTTACTTTGGTGTTTACAGAATTTAAGAGAAAGATACTGTACACAAATGAAAATAAAATATCATAACAGTTATCTGCAAAGAATTTGATGCTACACAAATCAACACGGATACATGGGGACACTCTGTTCGGGGACCCTCTTCCAAATCATTGTAGCTTATCTTATAACAAGCTACTTTTTCAGACAAGTATAATGCTATAAAGCTGTTTTTATATCATTTTATATTGTGTACAGGTGAGCAAAGTGAGGTAACAATCAAAGTGGGCTCCTAAAATGTCCTCTCTCTCTCATTTGAAAGATCTGGAAAGTCTAATTCATTTAAGTGATTACGTTCATTTGTAAAGTTCAAATAAATGAACCATTCGAAAAGAAATGATCCCCCAATTTAAAGGGATACTCCACTTTTTTTTTGGAAATAGGCTCATTTTACCACTCCCCCAGAGTTAAACAGTTTGATTTTACCGTTTTCGAATGTATTCAGACGATTTTCTGATATTTAGAAGAATATCACTAACCAGACAGTTTCTGGTCTCATTGACTTCCATAGTATATTTTTTTCCTACTATGGATGTCAATGAGACCAGAAACTGTCTGGTTACCGATACTCTTCTAAATATCAGAAAATCGGCTGAATGGATTCAAAAACAGTAAAACTCGACTGTTTAACTCTGGGGGAGTGGTAAAATGAGCCTATTTCCAAAAAAAAAAAAAAAAAAAAAAGAGTATCCCTTTAAGCCTTTTTACAGAACACATGCCTGTCACCCAAACAAGTACTGTAGGTGTAAATAATAGTGTCCAAGTAAAAGTAAAGCCATCCGTTCACATTATTTGAACTTAATTTTTAAATAATCGCAGCACTGTAAATGATGTAAATCTCCATATGCTCTCAAAATACTTAAATACTACACCAATTAGTGTACATATAGTAAAAACTCAAATAACAGGAGATGAGATACTCATAATGAATAAGTACTCCATGAGTTTCTATACGTGTTTGTGTTTGCATTAATCGCTGTAAGGCTATACTTTGTCTCCAAGGAGCTCAAGGTGGGGCACTATCAGACATATAACAGCACATAGTTATGTTGCCAACTTAACAGACACATGTCACACTATAGCAGAAAGACAAACACATAGTTGTGAGGGTAAACAGAGAGGTGAGGGCATGACAAACCTGACAAACACATAAATCACCCGGCTGGAATATATGTATATATGCGATCTTCCTATTTCACATTTACATGCAGACTCGCACACAGTCACGCAGGATCAACAATCTGAATGAGGTGACTGAGGGGGCAGAGGGAGGCCATGGAACACGATCTGCTTCGATCTTCTGGTTACTGTGCTATCGCTGTAATGCGTAATGGCTTTTTGGGGAGACGCGGGGGTCAAGGTCTGACCCTGAGGACATTTCCACTGCACCTGTGCTGCTCTTTACACAAGCTGCCATTCTATACAGTCATTGACACTTCATACACTCATGGCTCACAGCACGACACCTGCATTCAACAGCATCTGGGAAAGCCTTTCCGGGAAATGAGGGGTTTGCGTTTTTGTGTCAACCGAATGTACACAGCACAAAGAAGCAGATATGAAGTATACAAGGAAAATTATGTCATCTGTTGGCAGTATCACAGAACTGTCTGATACTGATATTTCAATGCCATCTGTATGCAGTGAACTCAAGAAATATGATATTTTTCTCGACATCAGGCATATCCTCTGATCATGCCATTTGAGAGGAAGGAAAAAACAGAGTAGTCAAGACCAGTGATTTGAGCCCTCAGATGTGACTCACAGCAAATGACCGATTTATCATGGTTGCCCATCACTCAATACCGAATGTTTAATATTAGTCACACTTAATAATACACGGCTTGATAGTAATGCATACATTTGGAATGATGGAAAATGATGATGGAATGATGGAAATGTCATTTCATTGACACAATTACAAAATCAAGTTTTACACTACAGTTCAAAAGTTTGGGATCGCTAAGATTTTTAAATTTTTCTGCATTTGTTTATTCAAATATACAGTAAAGACAGAAATATTGTGAAATAATAACATAATATTGTTATTTTAAATAGAATGGTTTTACTGACCCCAATCTTATGAATGGTAGTGTAATTCTCACTAAAAAGAGTTACTCAGGATCTATTTTGCAGTTTCAACAACCTCAAAACCCTGGAAAGGGTATCCAAATGGCCCAGTTCAGTGGGGCCAGTTTTGTTGCAATCATCCATCACACAGCCTGTTCACACTTCTTCCATCTGGAAAATGTTTAGAGAGCATTCAAGCCAAAATACTTTACATCACTAAACAAGCAGCCAAACTACTACATCCTGTCTGGACTCTACATTGCCTCTTCCCTCCAACGGTTTAATACGAAATACAATAGAACCATAGACTTTACACTCACATCTATGGATGCACAACTCTCTCTCTCTCACTCTCAATTGGTTGCTTAGTTATACAGTCTGCAGGGGAAAGTAAGTCCAAACATATTTAAATAATCCCACTGTATAACAAAACATGCATTACCATAATTCCAAATGCACACAAATGGATTGCCATATGGCATAACAAGATTAACGAACAAGCATGAGTGAAATCTCACTCATGATCCATGTAAAATATCTGATGTGCAAGAAACAAAAAAAACAACAAATTATGTTGTTTTGTGTCATTTTAATTATTTTGCAGAACAAAAAATTCCTTTTTCAACCACTTCCTTCCTCCAGTGAGTCAATCTGGTTTCTGCTTTACCAACACAGATACCAACAAGTGGGTGCTACAGTATGTGTTGTGATCAAATAAATCATGAATTCCCAAGTTCAAATCAAACTACGAGGAATATGAGAAATCATTCTAGAACATATTTATTTAGATTTATAGATCAGCTCAGATTTTTACAGCTCTAAAAAGTAATTCAGGGGACGACCTCCTGTTGCACAAATGCATGATCACAAATTAAAATGTTTTATTAATTGATTCAAGGGGTTTACTGCTTTTTTTCTTTGCATTATTGTGTTTTTGGGGTGCAATATAACATGTATTTTTCTTTTTTAAAAAGTCTTATTTTTCATTATTGTAAGCCGCGTTCTACTCTGTCATTTGAATGACTGGTTTACATCCTGATTCTATGAAACCAATCCCTCAGAAACAGGCAGTGGGCTTAGATTGGTTAGTGTGTGTAGTGCACGTAGTCCGGATGCTTCACGCCCATTTATACCTTTATGGGCGAAAGTTGCATATGTGTTCTGTTCCTGTCAAATGTACATAATGGTGTCGATACTGCAGTATCAGTATGAGCCAGAATCAGACCCAGAAAGCGGCGATGAAGAGAGTCAAGCAGAATTTAACTATATATTTTTTAAACTTTATACATGTTTGTTTTACACAATAGCATCAAACTGAGTGGCTACTATATACACAAATAGCGTTGGCATTGGTTTACGTTCTTGATCAAATCGAAAAATTACGTCATAAAAGTATACATGAAAAATACATTTACAACATTAGTGCATATACAAAATTCAGGTCCAAAATGTTTGTACGCATTTGTCGTAGACACGAAATAGCATAACTAAGTGGCTATAAAGCCAGCCCTGGCATTTGATCAAACTAAAACATTACGTCTGAAATTATACATGCAAATACATTTAAAATTATTAAGTCTTACTTACAGGTTGTGGCCCAACAACTGCCTCCTCTGGTTTTAAAGTTGGAACTGCTTCATGTTTTAGTAACAGTTTCTTGATGAATCCGGCATTGAATTCGTGGAGATTCTGGAAGCTGTCTTTCGTAAAATGTGCAGCACAGAGAGCTAAATTACGATTGTAATTTTCAGGAACATAATCGAACGTAAATTGTATCCATTGTTGAGGAACTACAACGTCCGTGGGAAGCCCGAACAGCTGGGTGAAAATAACACACTTTCGATGAGTTCAGACATACGGCCATGCCCTTTTTTTGCATATTCCGGAGGGGCGGTTGATGCAAATGTATGGGTTACGTATAAAACCCTGTTGTAGTCCCATTCGAGTGATTTTTGTAGGCATAAAACTTAATCAGATAATGTTCATGCACCAACCGCAACATTACACACTATTTAAAATTTAAAAAAAGTGAAATCGCAATCAACCACCCCTTTAACTCTCATTCTGTCCAAATGCAATGATAGAAAGTCCTACCTGCCTGTCTATGGATGCTAGGCTAGCACACGTCATTAGCGTGTTCTGCAAGTTGTAGACAAACAGCTGAGCGCTAAAATCAAACCAAACTAATCAAAACAACAAGCTCCTACTGCGTCCATGCCATAACCGTAATAACAAGATCGCAATTACAAACCCATCGCTTCGCTTCAGAAGGCATTTCTGGGGTTTCAAATTGTGGCCTCCCATTCACTGCCATTGTAAAGCTCAGAAGAGCCAGGATTTTTTAAATATAACTCAGATTGTATTCATCTAAAAGGAGTAATATCATACACCTAGGATGGCTTAAGGGTGAGTAAATCATGGGGTAATTAAACATTTAAGTGAACTATCCCTTTAACGTCTCATCCTTCATCCGAAGGTGTAATCCATGTCCTACATGCTTCAGGCACGTAAAGAAATGACTGCTAAGCTAAACGATCACGCTAAATCAGTTTACTCAGAAACCAGCGGCAAATAGGGCACTAAAAATAAAGTACTGTAAATAGAACACAAACAGGGCACCATTTTGTATCGTAAGCTTCAACGACTGCTTAAAACACGGAGAATAACTCATCCGTACATTGTGTTCAGACAGTACAAGAGACTGAAGCAGGCAGCTCCCTCATATGACCTGCTGCTGCGCGCTCCCGAGACGGCCGC
The DNA here is from genome assembly GCA_038021265.1 of Cyprinella venusta. Taxonomy (NCBI): domain Eukaryota; kingdom Metazoa; phylum Chordata; class Actinopteri; order Cypriniformes; family Leuciscidae; genus Cyprinella; species Cyprinella venusta. The sequence goes on along the minus strand of CM075863.1, from coordinate 32,334,515 downwards.
TCTGACGTCAACATAAAACGAATGCAGATCGGGACGTCAGCTGCATGTGCTCTTATGCAACTGAACTATTTAACTACCTCGCTCGTTCTTACAAGCGCACAGTGTGCAGGAAACCCAAATGCAAGACACGGCGTCCCACGGGTCATATCGGCCCAAGAGTCGCGCTGAACTGCCTGCCTAGTGCCTACTCGTAAACGGTGTCCTCTTACTGGAGCTGACGGGCTGTTTAACGCATATGTCCCACAGTCTAGGTTCTTTAAGGACGCACGTTCCCATCGTGCACTGAATTATTTAGCCCCTCTTGACCAACCTTGTATGCTCGTGTCGTATTCAGTGCCGTGTTGTTGCATCCGCTAAGGCTGCTACGATTAAGACATTTTGCCTGGCTGACTTTCACGAATAATTGCGATTGGAGATTTAACTATGCACACAAAGAAGTCGACATTTATTCACATTATACTTGGAATCTCAAATTTCCTACAATGATTTTGTAACCATAGGGGGTAGAATGCTTGGTAATAGTCATTAAACATGAAAATATACACACATGTTTTGTATAGTCACACTGGACAACTGGATAATTCTTATTTTTATAATGGAATATTATAAACGAATTTCATGCACTTTTATTTCATCAAAATAACTTCCCTTGCACTTCTCTCTTGCACAGTAACATCTCTATTCTCTGATGGTTACTGGCGTGAGGGTGGGACAATCACACACCACATCAAAAGCAAACCACAATTTTCAATCCAATTAATTCCTAATGAAGAAAGTCAAGTCCCGATCAGCTGACCATTTACTTGTTCAAAAGCCGTTTTACTCCAATATAGCCACTAAAATAGGGGGGGAAAAGACTGTTACCACTTCCGCTTCATGCCAATTTTAACCTTGTCCACCTGATTATTATAGTAATATAATATTTTATTATTGGTTGTTGTTATTCTTGTCATAACTGAAGAGAGTATTATTATCGCAATAACTGCAATTAGATTAAACAATAGATAGTTGGTCGGTCGAGGCTTATAGCAACAATAGCCTAAAAATTGTAGCCTAATTCGTAATTTCCAATTCTGAGTTTAAGTTTGAGGCAACATCATCTGCTATGGATTATACCATTGCATGTTGAACTGACAGATTTCACCAAAGGAGCCTTATTCATTCAAGCCTTGTAAAACTGCACAGCTGAATGATAGGATTTACTGAAAGGATTTACAGTATTCCTCACCACCCATGAATAAACTACCAAAAAAATCCACATACATATTCAAATAATATTAGTAAAATCAAGGACAAGTCATTAAACATGCACCTTCAGTGCACTGCTCTGTAAAATACTTGATTCTGATTGGTCAATCGCTGCAGCTCAAATATTTCTGAATAATGGCTGCAACACTGTATTGACCCCTCATCCGGTAAACCTGTTTCCTACACAGCTGTGTTCCTGTTCTCAACACGTTAATACAGGGGTAAAAATGTTATTACAATAATTTGATTACAATAAATAAGTAAATCAACACATCTAAAAGTAAGCTACTGTAAGGAGTAGAAAAAAAGAAACACAATAATGTAAAACAAAAACTAAATATTTTTCAAATCATTTTTTTTACATATTTAGTAATATATTTTTTTCACATTATATATTAGATTTTTATACAAGAAACTGTATTGATGCATTTAAAAAACATTCAGGAGGAGGTCCCTCTCACTAGGATGATCATATTTAAGGGTCCTCCTTTGCATTTAAAAGATCTTTAGTTGAAGGGATTGTTCACCAAAAATAAAAAAGTTAATTCTGTCATCATTTACTTACCTTCAAGCATTCTATGCATTTTCTTCTACTGTTGATCACAAAATAATGTAGCTATTTTTGAAGTTGGTAACCAAAAAGTAAAATAAAATTAAAAAAATCAACTGTTTGGTTCTTCAAAATATCTTTTGTGTTTAGCAGAAGAAAGAAACTCATACAGGTTTGAAACAACATGATGACAGGGTGGTGAACTAGGCCTATCCATTTTAACTTCATTCAATAATTCACTTCCATATAGCCTACTCTAGGCCTATTTGGAAGGTTCTACACTCTTCAAGACATCGCAAAATAAACCACTTTAAGTGATTCAAAAGTCTTTGGCTACTGGTAATGATCTTAACTGTAGCCTATATCATATCTCTCACGAATGAAATGTTTCTACATGACACCTGGGTGGTGAACAACTCGCGCGCCGACGCCAATCCTCTCGAGTACGATCAACTGTCGCCTACATTTCTTAATGGTTCTGTTCACGTCTCTGTTTTCAAGCCACAAGAACCGGAACTAGTTAAATAGTCGTTTTCTGTGTGTGCTAAACCGAACTTTGTAAGTAGCACTCACTTGTGTCCTCAACTGCCGCGTGCAAAGTGCAGAGCCTTAAAACATGCGCGGCTGAGCGACGACGGCGCAGATGTTTGACAGCTCTGCGCTTTCGCGCGCACCATAAGCGGACACCTCTGAAGTGAGAAGCTCAACACGACAGCTGACCAGAGGACAGCAGGACAATTACTCACCCACTTCCTTATGAATAAAGACAGCCTGCTTCCGAAAAGCGAAATGGTACACTGAAGTTCCACCAGGATCCTAAAGAGCGGTCTTCGTCGTCAATCGATGTTCGGCGTGAACATACGCTTGCAAACCGCTAATAACTAGTTAAAATAATAGCCTATTCGGAATATATGCACTTAGAAGCAGTTAGTAGATAATTAGTTTGGTGTAAAAACGATAATGTTTCGGCTGCCACGACAGGAAAATGCACGAGCTTTACTATTCGCTCCGCCCCTTTTACTGTAAGGAAGAGCTGATAGTATAGAAGTATGTGATTATATCAAATGCTGCTCTCTACAGGTTCACAACAGCTTAAACCTTTTAACCCTATGTGAGATGGATGACCCTGTGTTGGAAAGTACTTCCTGAGACAGCTGTGTGGTTGCCAGTGCCCACAGATCTCGAGGACAGCATGCTAATTCAAAACTCTTTTGGTATTGCCAATAAAGAGATTTTGTTTTGTTGTTTATCCAATGTAGAGGAACGGCATATAGAGTGGATTGGGCTGTGAAATTGTAAAACTCGTTAGACAATTAATTTGTTGTACAAATATTATTTACAATGTGTTTTTGAATACTTTTTTTTACTCCAAAAAATAAGGTTCACATCGCTGGTGTTCAGTTTAGATATTTGTCTTTTGATCACCAAAGAGGAAAAATAAATGTTGAATTCATATAGGCTACATATATGCTTGATTATTATTGTTGTTTCTTAAAACATCTTAATATACAAATGACATGTTGTCCAACAAATAAATGTATGTGTGGTGTAAACAACATGTTTACAAAGTCATTTTGTTGGTCATGTAAAAAGCATAAACCAAAGAGAATTAACCCTGCTGGCTGTTAACGCGGTGCCGACACGGTTCTAAATGGAAACTGTTGCATAAAGTTTAGGCACCATAAATCAATAGCAGAATAAATACATCAGTCCCACTGTTTCACTCTGAATTGTCACATAAAGTTAATGCTTTTGGAGAACCAGTTGCAGTGGATTTGCTACTGCATAGACTTTATTTAAAACCCATAGCTTTAATGAATCTTTGGGGACATCATATTGCACGGCTGATTTACTCAGTGACCCGGCTGAACATTCCCTTCTCTGTCAGTTTCTCCCCTGCTCATTGTGTGCCAATGTAGAGGAACAGCATATAGAGTGAATTGGGCTGTACAATATTTCACGAGAATCAGACTGCTCAGCAGTGCTTTATTTCAGTCAGAACTTATTTTCCCTGCTAGTTGTGCTGCTAGTTGTGCTGAAACCTAGATTGTTCACATTCAGATAAATGAATTGTCTCTTTACAGTCATATTACAGTGAAAACCTAATAGGGGCAGTGTGTGATATACATCACTTTATTTAAAAAGTGACTTAAAAAGGTTTCTCTGTTTATACTGGTTGCTTTTATCAGTTGTTCTGAAGAATGATTGCTCTTCCTCTGAAGGTGAATCTGATTAATTATAAAGTGTATCATGTAAATTTGAACAGCAAAAATGTGCTTTGTGCTGTATATGATGATTCATGAGTATGAGAGTTTATAAGTGATTAAAACATCTGGGTAGGCACGTTATTTTCATTAAATGTTGACATTTCATTATAAACTATAAATGAAGACTGAAAGGAGTGATATTGGCATAAAACCTCATTAGACAACGATGAAAACCCAACAAGGCCTGTTGCATCCAGTGATCAGTGGTTGCTTCTTAAAGCTCAGTCAAGTCATTTCCAAATCTTTAAGAATAGTGAAGAGATTATAGATTTATTTAATTTATGACTGTATGGACAAACACAAGGTGAACAATGATTCGTGCTAATATCTGATCTGATCTGCTAGTGAACTGGGTGCTGAAGAAAACATTCTCAATGTTTCTCTGGGCCTCCCACCAGCAGGGAAATGAAGGCTGAAGTAGAACATGTGGGGATTATGCAGAAGAAGAGGACTGGAGTGCGGATCAGAGAAACGAGGAGGTCTCTGTCATAATAACCAGGCGAAATCCTATTCCCACTGATCCCATAAAAGCACATATCAAAGTCATCACCGCAGGGCGAGGGCACAGGCACATGAAAGTGTTAGACACACTTCTGAAGAAGCCGGTGTATGCGTGCGTGTGTGTTGTAAAGTCATCTGCATGCTTCAGAAATATGCTATTATAACGAGGCTATTTCCATTTCTTCATGTAAAAAAATGATTTCCATTAATATTAATATCTGCAAAGACGTGATGATGGGTTGCTCTCCTTATCAGTAAGCAGCTAAAATGAGTTTGTTAATAAAATAAAATTAATAACAATTAATTTTTAGTTCTAATGATGTTATGTAATGTATATCATGTCAGCCGGTCATTATCTTAAAAAAAAAATCAATAAACATTTAAGTTTTTCTTTTTAAATAATCAATTAAAACTTATGAAACGGTCTACTTAATTCCTCTGAGGTCACATTATAGTAAATAAAACTGAGGCTAACGATGGCAAAAAGTAGTGGAAAATGGAAAAAAGTAGGGCCGGTTGCAGTTACCCGGATGACTGATCAGCAGACCATGAGAACTGAAAATATTATTACACTGTAAAAAATAATCGTGTAAAATAACGGTTAACTACTGGCAGTGTAACCCATTTTTTATTTATTTTTTATTATATTTATTTATTTATTTATTATGTATATATTTATTATAACAGCTAACCATTTTGTCTGCTACTGTTAAATTACAGTTGTATACTAGCTAAAAAAGATATTTAGTTGATTTCAAAAACAGTGACACACCGTATTTTTACGGTATGATGCTAGTTTACCGTTTTTTTACAGGATTATTTTTTTACAGTGATAGGAGATATCTGACATTGGATGTTGTGACTGACCAATTAGAATAGAACATTCCAGAGAGCGTGTAAAAAAACTTTTTTCCTTTTTCTGTTTCAATACCACATATCAGAGTTGAAAAGACCACTTCAATACACATCTGTGCTTGAAGTGAAATTGAATTGTTGAAGTAAACATTAAATCAAGGACAGCCTTTCAGGACACGTTCTCTCACTTCTATTGAAAAAATGAATCTCTTTTACATGGACAGCAGCAAATATGTCACCCCCATAACTTTAGAAATGCTTGCTTTTTTAAAAAAAAATACCTGTTCTGTTCTTTCATTTGACATGTCATTCCTTTGCTCATGCTTTTAAAGCTGGATGTATTTCCACATATTGCTCGAATCAGCTAGAATAGATAATAATGTGCACACTTCATTGTGAAACTGATGGAGGTTCAAAGACCTTCAAACACAACCAACAAGAGATTGTATATCAGAAGTACAGCGATTCAATTGTGTGCATCAGTCTTTGGTCTTGTTCTGACATGTTCGATCCTTAACTCCTAATCTCAACCAAGTCTTTAATTACGCAAGGTTTACATGTGGTTAACACTAAAGAACATTCAAGATTTACTCTACAGCTGGTAACACAGCAATAGAAATCTGAAACAATGACCTCCCAGTAAACAAATTTAGGTTCTGGGAACATTAGTTTTTGGTTCCCAGAACTTTCCTTAAGGTTAAGGGAACGTCCCCGGAACATTCTCCTTACGTTATAAAAATGGAACCTAAAAATAACCTACATGGAACATTCCTATAATGTTCTTGTTTGGTTCCAAAAGAAATAACCTCATGGGACCATTCGGGAACGTTAGGGGAACGTTCTGTGTTTGCTGGGCTGTATTTTGCTATCGCTGATAAAACTGCATAGCTTTTAACTTGCTTGTAGAGTTCAAAAACAGGATTGTATTAACACTGAGATGTGGGGGAGACTACAAAAAAAATCTGCTGTATTGAATGTTCATAGAACAGCATGTAGCATGTAGTGTTCATAAAGACTCCTTCATGTTTATGACAGTGTCATGTCAGTCTCATGCACACCCCTTCAAATAAAGTGTTACCACTTGTTTTAAACCTTTGATTCCAGATGTTATGCTCTCCATTCCAAAACAATACGTTATTAAAAGAAAAAAAAGGAATGATTTTCATTTTTGATTAACCAACCCTTTAATATTTATTTAAACGTATTATTAAAATAGTACTAATAACACTGCAAATCACTGTTGTAGTGGCTACTAGCACAGCAATGGAATGAATACTCAACAGCACAAATAGGAGTAAACTTTTAATGGCCGCCTGTTATTTTTTTATTGCAGTAACACATTTTGCATCTGGCCGTACATCTCCAATAGTCATAACAGATCTAAGAGCTCTGGACATTGAACACTGGTCACATAAACTCTATGAATGACTGGGCAGGCAAAATAAATACATAAAACAATATATTCATGAAGAGTAATTTCAAAAACAATATCTACACACACTATACTTACACGGATCAATACAGCCACACAAACTAGTTCACTCTGTAGCCTTATTCATTAATACACTCACTCACACACACGCACACACACACACACCAACAGACACTCGTGTAGTGACCACAACAGATTGATCTAAAAAAAAGTGCTGACTTCTCGAACACTAGTACGCACATACAGTACATACAGTCGAGAAGTCTACATATACTAACTAAATATTACCAGCTCTGACACAGTAACTTCAAAATGAAACAAATAGAATTGTCATATTTTGAACCTATGTACAATATCAAATAACACTGTGATCTATGTTGTCTTTTTGTGTTACCACAACACAATCACAAAGGAAGGGTTCTGCATATGCACACTACGAACAGCACGGCTCATCTCCATATACACGCACAAACAGCTTTCTTATGTCCTACTTAAAGATTCACATGGTGCATGATATAGATTCACTAGATATGTTCTGCAACCATCAGCATATATACATTTTTTAATCCGATTTTTTTTACATCTCAATGGCTTTGGGTAGATTGAAACGGATATTTAATAAACAGCGTACATAAATATTACACAAAGCACAAGACTATATTTGATATTGTTGTGGTATGTTTTCGCCGTTCAGTTATCAGTATTGGGAGGGCGTCGTTTGGGTGGAGTTTGCTTGTAGTTGCCAAGGGAACATGCAGAGGACATCAAGTGCCTCCATTTAAAAGAAACAGCAAGCGTCCTGCTCTCCTGTCTTCTGTTACTCGTAGAAACCACGATCTCTGCAGAGAGAAGGATGGAGCGCTGAGTGTTTACTCTGTGGAAGGGTGTACTGTATGCCGGTTGGTTTTGGGTTTCACCTCAGACCCCTGTTTGGGTACAGTCCAAATTTACAGACAAGCTCTGGCACACAGACTCTGTGACTTTGATGGCTGCCATCTGAAAGTCAATCATTACCAATATTGACTGGTTTTGTAAGAAATAAAGTCGACTTGAATTCAGAATTAACCCTGCTTTCTTTCTTAAAGGGATAGTTCACTTTGAAACTGATTTCTGATATGTTTCAGCTTACCTCAAGGGCATCCAAGATGTAGGTGTCTTTGTTTCCACAGTATTTTCAATTTTTATATTTTTAGGTCAAACCGTTCTTGTCTGTCAGTCATATAATGGAGGAATATGGGGTCCACCTCAAAGAGCATGCACAGAGAAGTCCAAATTAAACATGATTTAATGACTCGTAAATGTAAGAACACATTGATGGCCTAAGTCACGAAACGAGTGGTTTGTGTGAGAAAATGAACAGTGTTTATATCGTTTTTACCTCTTAGCCACGTCCAAGTGATCTGAGGCCGAGGGCGCTTCGGTCTGCGCGAGCGCTGGAAATCTCTCGCGCGGTTGCGAAAAAAATTCGAAATCTTCCATTGCAATTTCCTGTATTTCTAAATATGTTTAGATCTTTACAGTGAAAGGTAACACTTCCGAAATCTCTGTGTAAACAATGAGTGACGTACACGCGCGAGAGATCACTTCCGGGGCTTTCCGGCGCTTGCGCAGACTGAAGCGCCCTCGCACTCAGAGTACTTGGATGTGGCTGTGGTTACAAGAGGTAAAAACGATATAAAAACTGTTCGTTTTCTCACACAAACCGCTCGTTTCGTGTCTTAGGCCATCAATGTGTACTTACATTTACGAGTCATTAAATCATGTTTAATTTGGACTTCTCTGTGCATGCTCTTTGAGGTGGAGCCCATATACCTCCATTATATGACTGACAGACAAGGACGGTTTGACCTAAAAATACCAAAATTGAAAATACTGTGGAAACAAGGACACCTACATCGTGGATGCCCTTGAGGTAAGCTAAAACATATCAAAAATTTATTTCAAAGTGAACTATCCCTATAATGCACATTCCTACTCTTACTATTCAACAGCTTTTAATCCGTGAAATCTTTTTATTATTATTATTATTCATGTTAGGCCTATTGATCTTGATGTTTGGGTGAAACAACAGACTTCTCTCTGGTGATGTATGCTAATTCCCCAATGATTGATTTCCCCAATCATTTCTTCTGCTCAAACGCCGCCCCTTTCTTACCATCAACTGCAAGCAAGCTTGGATGAATTTTTGAGAGGAATTATGCCCACATCTCAAAATGCAATCAACAGGATAGAACCAAGTCCTGTCTCATGCCATACAATCCGTTACACATCGTAATACAGAAGAAAAGGTTTGTCACTACTTCTGTTTCTTCTCCACTTGAACTATTTCGCTCTATTCTGGTATATAAAGCCCACTTCCCGCTATTCAGTGTTAATTTTTAGTTAATTTCTGGTTTGTTTCAAAATGTTTTAGGCCTTTATCAATATCAATATCTTACTCTGCAATTACTCTGCAATTTTTCGTTACTGAAAGAAACATTTTAATGGATATGTAATTTAAACATGCATCAACAAACTGGCCTTAATAAAAAGTCAAACCACAGAAATAATTATATAATGTGCACATTATTTTAATACATGTGGTAAATTATTTTCTTCTATTCTTTTGAATATCCTGTTTCAACTAAAATTGATTCACATTGGAAAGGTCTGACCACAACAGGTGCTGGACAGGAAGAAACACTCGCTTACACAAAGAACAAATTGCATGTATGGTTATCAAATAACCGCCTACTTAATTGTGAGGTATAACATATAAGCACAAAATTAATCTATTATACGCTACAGTTTGGGGTCATAAGATTTTTCAATGTTTTTAAAAGAAGTCTCTTACGCTCACCAAAGCTGCAATTATTTAATCAAAAAAATACAGTAAAACATTAATATTGTAAAATAAATTTCTCATTCTCATTTTAAATTTGATTTATTCCTGTGATGCAAAGCTGAATGTTCAGCATCATTACTCCAGTCCATCAAGCACCTAATATTTGTGATTTGTTGTGATTTTTTCAGGATTCTTTTAAAAAAAAAATCAAAAGAACAGCATTTATTTAAAATATAAATCTTTTACGTTATACATGTCTTTACTGTCAATCAATATAATGCATTCTTGATGAATAAAATTATGAATTTATGTCCAAAATAAAAGCCCACTGACCCCAAACTTTTAAACTAAAACGTTCTAATGTTTAAAGCAGAATTTTGTTAAAGCATATGAGCACAGACATCAGGTTCTAGCTTGCATGGAGTTGCTACAGGAAACTGGCTTTCAGGTTTTGTATAATGTAAGGGTAAAAGCAAGGATGACGATATTTCAAAGCAACTACTCTGATGGCTCTAAGTACAACACACTTAGATACCACAACACCCTTACCATCAGTTTTCATGGGGAGAGTTAAATTCGGATGTGATTGTTTTCATCCAGCCTGTCAATTAACAGAATCAAATTTATGAAGAGAAAATAAAAACAGTGTATCTCTCCATCAGGTTTGTGATCCACTGAGTCTGTGGCAATGCTGCTTTTAGAGGACATTGTTGGGACAAACATGAAACGTATTATTGTTAGCGGAAAGTACTCACGCTCCCTCGTCTTTCAGCAGAGAGAGGAACTTGCTGACTCTGTACGCCTGATCCATCTGAGAAGAGAGTAAACACAACGTGCTATAAATAAACTTTCATTTTCGCTTTGGTTCTCTGCACGTGTCTGTCACGAGATGAGCTCATGAGATTGCTAGACAGTAAATTAGATGTAGTGTGTGATCCTTCTGTGCATAAAACAGCTATAAAAAGCATAGCATAGCAAACGAACTGAATTATTTAGACGGTTGGAAACTGCTTGAGCTCATTAAATTTCTAGTCCACCACCTCCAGCAACATGAAGAGATAAATTAACAAAGCAAAGTTGCAAGGCTGATAGCTTCAAGTAGAAACAAATTCTAAAGATTTAAAGGGTTTGAGTGACTCTTAATGCTTCACAATAGTATTTACATACTTTGGGGCAAACAACAGCACAGTCCACTGACTCTTACCTGCAGAGACATCTCGATAAGCATGAGAAGCTTTTTAATGCCAATCCAAACTCTTTTTCCTTTCACATTCTGGGCAATGGTGGTTCTCTCAGTATCTGTGAAGCTGCCCAGGAGCTTGTAAACAACAGAAAAAAAGTAAGTATGATAACATACTTGTCAACATTTGGTTTTCAAAATCCGGGAGAATTTTTCTTTTTTCTTTGGGGGGGTGTTGTTGTCTAGGTGGAAATCAGGAGAAATTCGGGGGAGAAAGGTCTGTGCGGGAGATTTTCGGGAGGGCCTTTGAAATTCGTGAGTCTCCCGGAAAAATTGGGAGGGTTGACATGTGTGACTGTGACATTTTATGCAAGTAAATGCAGTCGGAACAATGTGCCGGCATTTTAGCAGTGTGGTTAAATAGCACCCTCTACTGGCTAATGCTGAAACAGCTTTAAATGAATAAACTAGAATACTGAAATAACAGCCTTTTATGTATCTCAATAGTATTTATCTAAGTCATTATTTCTTCTATTATATATATACTATTATTTTTGCTGTAACTTGTATTTATTTATACATAGCACTTTTCCCCTGCATCCGCTCTGTCTCACCTCTAAGGCTTCAACCAGATGGTCCCCACTGGAGATATTTTGCACATGGATGGTGGTGCTGAACGCATCCAGCATCTCCATCTCCTGCAGCACATCTTTACGGCTGGTGGTACCGACGATCAGCAGCTTGCGGCCCTTCGGATGAAAAGAAGAACGCCAAAGCTGTTATGCCCATAATCTTACAAGCGCACGGTACATAGATAAATGCATTCAAAGAGAGATAAGAGATTGACACATTTACACATGCACATAAATGACCTCTATATGAAAACATCAGAATTTACATGAGGTGGAGCCTTCTTCAGCAAAACCAACAGGGCCTGAAGAACCAGGTTGGAGAATCGAGGACCAATCGGCACGTAATCTGTTTCACCACACATGAATGATAGTATACCGTTAATTAAAAGTCATTCCAACAAGCAACAAGATATTTTTAAAACCAGGGTCTTCAGCACTTGCTTGTTAATGAAAATTATCTTTATGTTTAACACACATTCTTTTTATTTCTTCACACAAATTAGATCAAAATGAAACAATAACTGGCTGAAGAGCCCTTAAGGAAACAGAATCAACAAACTGAAATGAAAAAGTCGAACCTAACAGACGCTCAATGTCATCAACCACGATACAGCTGAGCTGAGACTTGTAAGCATCGTCAAAGATCTGAGAAGAAATTTTTAACAATAATTAACAATTTGAGCATTTTTGTGGGCAATGCAACAACTTTGCCTTTGAGAAGTCACGTGAATACATTATGTATTGTTAATATATTATATTACAATTTATAAGCACGTTACCACTAACCTTCTTGATTGCCTGGCATTTGGCGATCTCTGAGAAGCCAATCATCTTGTCTGGAGAACAGATCTTAATGAATGGGAACTCCGAGTCCTCTGAGATTTTGGCGGCCAGGGCTGTCTTTCCACTATGAGGAGGCCCTGAGGCCAAAAACAGGATGCGTCAGGACACAATAGAGTGAAGCAGTTCCAGAACTATGTTTTTCATCATTTTTTTTTTTTCCCATAGGGATTTTAAAATAGTGTAATAAGTTATTTGAAGCTAAAAAGTTTTTAAAATTGGACAAAAAGACAACGGTAAAGGACTGTGTACTTAATGAGTTTATTTTAAAGAACTACATTTTTTTTTAATATTGCAAACAGCATAATCCATAAACAGTGGAGAAATATAAATCTACTCATTTACATATAATATGTATAAAAACAATATATTTTAAGGTTTTTTTTAGAAAATATTATGCATATATATATATACAACGTCAGTATTCTGAAAGCGTAGGGAGATCGACATGTGGTGCTTCATGGGAGTGGGTGGAGCTAAAGAGCAATTTTGGAGCATGTTGCAATTTTCGACTCTCTGATTGGTGTAATTTTCTGTACAGTATCATGGGTAATGTAGTTTTCAGCAGGAATTCCACTGTTTAACATGATTACTTTATAAAAAAAAAAAAAAGCTGAAATAATGCAGGCTGACGGCTTCAGCAGAAGCAAATACCATGGATTAACAACCTCATAAAAAATCAATGGAGTTTTTACTTCCCAAATCCAACTATTGCACTCTATTGTCTGTATAGACTGAAACAGTTTACAGTTGGGTAAAATAGAGGTTATCCCACCTAAGTGTTCTTCCTACTTTCACTAACATTTTGAAAAGGTAATGTAAAAATAGAACAAAACTTTTTTTCTTTTTTATTGTATATATTTTTGGCCCTCTTTGGACAGTACACAGGACAGAGGTTTGACAAAGTACCTTATTAAACTCATTTTTGTAATGTTAGCATAAAAGTTGTGAGAAAACCTCACCCTCAAGAAGCACAGACACCAGTGGGGTGCGGTCACTGTTTTTGGTCTGCTGCACCAGCAGCTCTCCGTCCTCCAGCACTCGGGTCACCGGATCACCCCACTTAATGATGCCGTTCATGATGTAACAGGAATAATCTTCCTGGTTAGTGCCAAAAGCCTAACAAGGGACAAAATGACATGGTTTTGCTAGACAAATTCAGCTACAAAATATGATTCTCTGGACTCTGAAATCATTCTGCTCTTGAAATGAAAACATACAATTGTTCAACACGGCAGATACTTACAGGTTTGATGTCGTTATTCAAAGAAGCCATGAAATCTGTTCGAGTGACCTGTAGCTTTTCTGCTCGCTCCATGTCCACCTCTACAGTAGATGTGGCCTGGAATAGAGTTCAACATGAGTTTGGAACTTTCAAATGAGGAATTATTAAGACATGCCTCCCTACTCTCCATAATCATTCTACTCTGCACCTTAATGTGGCGGTTCATGGCAGTGGACTGGGCAGCTCTGACCAGGCCCTCCAGCTCAGCTCCACTGTAGTTCTTGGTCTCAGCAGCTAGTTCTTTAGTATCCACATCGGCAGCCAGGAGATTAAAATCTCGCATCTTAGCTGTGTGAATGTTCAGGATCTGAACACGGCCCTTCTCATCTGGCAAACCTGGGTGATGAAACAGACAAATACGTGAGAATAAACAGAGATGGAGACAGTGTTAAGTATTTCTTTACTAACAAAGCACAGTCTTTGGGGTCCTACCAATTTCCATCTTTACTTCAAATCGGCCAGGTCTCATCAAAGCCTCATCTATGAGGTCAGGCCTGTTAGTCATGCCTTCCAGAAAAAGATAAAAACACAAGTTAGAAGAAAACAAACAAATAGATGATTAGGATATACAGTAAGAGATTAAAAGTGACTTTTATTATGCTTAACTTGACAGTAATCTAATAATAATAATATTACTATTATTATTAGTAGTAGTAGTACTATATAATTTATTATTATCAGTTTTGCCATAAATTTGACCTTTAACAATAACAATAACAACAATAATTTAAAGTCATTTTAGATTTGCCATTAAACATATTATTATTATTACTATAAAATATTAAAAACTTTTTAAATAATTATTTTTTTTTAATAATTATTAAATATATTATAAATAATTTAATAACCTATTATAAAACTAAAGAAATTATTTTTGGACGGTAATCAATATTTTATTTAGGTTTATGGCAAAATTCACATTAGTTTTGCCATAAACCTTTAACTTTAATAATAATAATTTTATTATTATTATTATAAAATTAAATACATTGTTTTTGGCCAGTAATCAATCATTTCTTTCAAAAGTCACACCAGTTTTGCCATAAAAGTTAACTTTAATAATAAAAATAATAATGACAATTATTATTATAACTATTATAGATGATTATTTTTATTAATATTATTTAAAATTGCATTATAGTTAATTAAATTGTTTTTGGACAGTAATCGATCATTTCGTTTATATCAGATTTGCAATAAACTTTATTATTAGTATGATAAATATTTAAAAAGTAAAAGTAACTTCAGCAGCATTATTAAAAATATTTTAATAATTTAACAATTATTATAAAACTAAATAAATGTATTTTTGGACAGTAATCAATACATTCTTTCACAACTCAATTCAGTTTGCCATAAACTTTAAATTTAATAATATTAATTTTTTTTATTATTATTTTATTTTTTTTATTTTTTTATAATCCCAGCATGTGTTTCCCTGGTCTTGTGTGGACTTTTGTTATGTCCAGTTCGGATTTACACTACTGGATTTTAACTGCTTGCCTGTGTTCCTGTGCCCTGTCATGGTTTGGACTGCTTACCCTGTGTTTATGAATTTCTGCCTGTTTTTGACTACAATTATGGATTACCCTTTTAAATAAACTATTGCATTTGGACTCTTAAATTTTGTGTCTTACAGCGTTTATGACATTTTTATTATTATTTTATTTTCACAATGTTAGGTTTAGAGTTCCATATAGCTCCAACTAAATATTGCAAACAGAACAGCTGCTGATCTTTACCGATGACAAGGATGTTGTTGAGCTGCTCCACTCCATCGATCTTTGACAGGAGCTGGTTGACGACAGTGTCGTGCACACCTGTGCTGCCGGCACTTGTACCACGCTGCTTACAGATAGCATCCAGTTCATCAAAGATGAGGATGTGTAGGCCACTGTTAGCACCCAACTGCACACAAAAACAGACATATAGGCTAATAAAGACAGAGAAGATAGAGTTACACTTTATTTTAAGGTGTCACACTAATTACTGTTACCGTTTCAGAGGGTCGATAGCCACATTTTGATGTCCAATGACTACGAGAGTAATGAAGAGCAAGCAGATGTACTAAATTGTACTATTTTACTCTTAATATTGTTGTTAGATTGTTGCTATTTATTAGTTGTCAAATTTTTCAACTCGGGCGGCAGACGCAAATTTGCGTCAAACCCGTGAATGCACAAATAGCACTAACTAAATCATTCGCGCGTAACGCTCTTAATGCGTCAGACGCTCAATTCGCGCCATTCGCAACTTGACGCGCGAATGAGGCGTATTCACGTCTTCCGCGCTGCGCTCTATGCCTCATTCGCACCGCAGGAATTTTTTACGCACGTAACGCGTCTTTTCTTTGACTTAACATTGAAATCACATCGCGTCCGGTGTGAACGCACCATAAATCTATGCTTTTGAGTGCAGTTTGTCATCTCACCCTTTTCTGTTCCTCCTCAGCATCTGCGAACAGTTTCCTAATGTTGGCCTCAGATTCACCCACGTACTTGTTGAGGATTTCTGGACCGTTGACAATCTTTGGCTCTCTGGCATTCAGCATCTTACCGATCTGCCTGGCCATAAGTGTTTTACCACAGCCAGGAGGGCCAAAGAGCAGGATGCCTTTCACATGCTTACAACCTGCAGAGGACACAACTCATTTACAATAGACACTCCCCAAAACACATTATCCACAATCAATGCATCTGATTATATCATATGATTACAAACATCAAAATAAATGGACAATTCTGGTGAATGAATACTTTTTACAGGATAACACCAAAATGGAAAGTAAAGAGAGCACTTACCCATCTGCTCCACGATGTCTGGAGGAAAGACACGAGAGGCGAAGGCCCTGCGGAAGATATCTGAGAACTCCCTGTCTAGACCACCGATGCCCATTTTCTCAAAGTTCCATTCAGGGTTTATAATCGTCTGACGGGATTCTTTGGTCTTGGCCTTGCCTAGTGAGCAGGAAGACAAAGAGTAAGATTTAGCGCTGAGTTACAAGGCTGTTTAAATGTTAAGAAAATAATTTTCAAGTGTGATGAAACTCACCGACTAGAGTAAGAGATGAACTCTCTGATTTTTCAAAGATCACTTGGCTGTTGCCAATCAACAGACCAATCTCAATCTGTATAGATAGATGTTGAAACAAAGGATAATTATCTGTGTATCCAAATTACTGGAATGTTATTTTTATATGACATTAAAGTGACAATACCTTTTGCCCTTTGCCAGATGCGGGTTCCCCTTTCAGTATGCTGGAGTCCATCGCCTCAATATCCTTGATAACTAGGCCAAAGAGTTTATCACAGAAACTGAAGACCAGCTGTGACAGGAAAATCACAAGACATAAAAAAGAGCAATTATAATTAAACATCATTCTCAACAACATTCTCTTTATTCAGTTTTTGTGATGCGATTCTGACCTGCTGCCCCACTGAGAAACCCTGACTGTTGAAATGCTGGATAAACTCGGCAGCCATTTTGTCTGAGTCATAAGGATTGGAGTCGGTGCTCTTCTTCTGCAGGAAGTCAATCTCAATGGTCATGGCACCAATGCACTGTTTGGATTTGTCAAAGTTGTAGTTGGCCACTGAAATGAGGAAAAAATTGATTACTTGGTTATCTAAACATTGTTTATTTGTTGCAACTGTTCCTCTAAAGCAACGTACATACCTTCGATTTCTTGTCCAATGGACAGGCCTGCCCATTTCCTCTTTAAGAATAAGCGAGAAGAGAATGAATTAAATAAAATTGCAAAAGATCCATAAAAATACAAGCAAACTATCTGATTATCTGTACTTAAAGGAATAGCTCACTGAAAAAAATTAAATTATGTTATCATTTACACACCCTCTCATGTTGTTCCAAACCTGCATGACTTTTGTGGAACATAATAGAAGATATTCTGAAAAATGTTTTTGTTCATACAGATCAATGGACACCAAAGGCTTCAAAACATCTTTTATGTCCCACAGGAGAAAGAAAGTCATACTTGTGTGGAACTCCATGATGACGTGACGTGAGTAAATGATGAAGGAATTTTCATTTTTGGCAGAACTATCCCTTTAAATGTGTTTGGGAGATGGTATTTGTGGTAAAATGGAGTGTTTTGTTGCTGTGTTTGTATCACAAGTAAAAGATCTTGGCGGAAACCCTGCACCTGTGGCAAACTGAAAGCGATGGTTCCAGGAACCACAGAGTGGTGACTCTTCACTGTGAACACAAACTTGTGGGCGGGTGTTGTCCTCACAGTCACATGCCTGGAGAGAAATGCAGAAAAGATTCAACTTCTACAGCAATGGAAAAAACAAAACAAAAAAAAATGTTTTTTAACATAAACTACGATGACTTTATATCCAGGAACATTATTTTAACCTGTAAAAAAGCAGTTTTACAGTGAAGTACACAGCACGATTACAACTGCACCAATCCTTAGACACCATAATCTGAGATTACTTTGGGATTATATGTGTGACTGACAATGCCTCTTTTTTTAGTAAGGTTACGTCACATGTCAATTCTATATGTAACCTTAACGTCTGGAGAACGACAGACAAGGGAGGCTCCGTTTCTGAACTTTTAATCGGAACATCACCAGCCTAATTCACTCGCTTGTATCTCTCTATACCGGCTTTTCGAACTCACCACATTAACCCTATAACTGCCAGTGCAAAATAAAACAGCAATTTCACAACAGTTATAAAGTGTCTGTTCACTACAATATATACGTATATGCAACAAAAAATACAGTATACGTCATTTTACATCACATTAACATCAATATGCCGACTCAAACCCACACAAATCACCCATCATGTTGTAATATATTCTTGGACATGAGGCATCAGCAGGAGGCACTGCGGCAGACTCTGTCAGCCTCAGTTAATGTCTGGACTGATTCAGCATTCCAAGGACACACACAGTTGAAGCCGAGAGGAAACCATCAGCTCCACCTCTGGGGCATTCATTAGATGTTTGAAACTTTCTCTATACAGTGTTAATATGACAAACAAGGATATTGAGTACTTCATGTTGCATTCGATTGAAAAGTCTCCACAATAAATAATTGGGGGTCTGTGGCAGAAATGTCTTCACTCTTATAAGGCACTTTTGGTATGTTTAAATATAACATAATAATTCATTTAATTAGCTTCTTAGTGCAACCGTGACAAATCTGTGAAGGTTTGTGGTGTGGGTGAATACTCACTGTCCAGACTGCAGGTCTTTCTCACTAACTACAGCACAGTTCGTCAGCGACAGCTCATCTGTCGGGCATCGAGCGGCTTGCATCGTCTGCACAGAGACAAATAATAATAGAGAGAGAGAGAGAGTAAGACAACGAGAGGCAGAGGTTTGCCTTACACGAGAAAGACGTCTGGCTACTGATGTTGAAGCTTAAAGGTGATGTGTGTAATTTCTGGAAAAAATACATTTCTATTCACTTAATATGCAGAGATCTTCTCTCCATCAGTTGATTCCCTCAAGTGACTCTGTGGTGATTTTGAAATCTTGCTATATATTTGAGTAACTTGACAGAACAACATTGGCTCAACCGGGACTATATGTTTGCCTGACCAATGGCGGTTAGGGGGGAGACTTGGGGGGGAAACCTGTTTGAGAACTGTCATTTTTGCAATTGCACCTGGTGGCGCTAGTGCCATAGAAATTACACACTTCAGCTTTAATTTATGCATCTTGCTATATTAGCTCACTGGGTGTCCTTTCTCGTGCTCTTTTCAAAAATGTAAGCCACACCATATGATGGAGTTCCCATGATTCTCTGCTGAATTTGAAATAGTAAATCCCATGGTGTAAAATAGCAAGATGGAAAGCTGTGTCTACTGATTGTTCTTTTAATGCTCTTACAAGACCCTAATCATCTAATCATTCCTTCCAGCATCACATGCATCTTGTTTTATTGCAAAAGAGATCCATAACATATAGGGTTTAGGCATAAACAGTGTTAGATTGCAGCAGATGAGACGATAAACAAAAAGGCCAGGCAACAGTCTCAAAAAATATTATCATAAATGAATCTGACTAAGAGCACCAGTCATCTCATGTTTTAAGTATGGGTAAATGAGAATCATTAAGGCAAATAATTTACTTTAAGCAAAGACTAACAGTGAAGCTTTATCATGGGTATTCTAGCTTTATTTGTTCCTCTAAGGTACTATGACACTTTTAAGTTGTGTACTGCCCCAGTGAGAAGCTGTTGTACCCCTAAAGGTACAATTCTTGCACAGACGCTTCTGATGTAAGTGACTTTTTTCAACATAGAGGACAACTTTTATAATGCAGTATACTGATGGTCAAAAACATTGAAATGAAGACACAAATCCAATACGTCCATAGAAATATTTTGCATTTGATGTACTGTAAGTAGATTAAAACAGTGTATGCTTAGTAAATAATCAGAATATTGAAAATTCCAGGAGTAAAGAGGTTTGCTTGTGTTAAGTAAATATCTTACAGTGAAATATCACATTATTTGTGCACATGTAAATGTATTCAGTGACACTGAACAAGTCAGCATGAAACAGAATTTGCAATAATCTTTTTTTTTTTTTTTTTTTTTTTTTTTTAACCAGTTGTGACATATAGCAAAGTGTAAAAAATGTAGGACAGGACTAGATTTTTTTGTATCGGAAATTGTTTGGATAGTTGCTGTATGCTAATTTCTGCAATATCATATGATTGACAGGTTGCTCACTCCGGCTGAATACATCGTCAGAGTAGAGAACAGATGACGTACAGTAGTAAGAAGTAAGGGAAGTTGATGTTTTTGATTAAAGGGCTAGTTCACCCAAAAATTGAATACACGGACACACACGTCAGCACCATCTAACGGCATCAGCGTCAGATAAATAATTTATAATAAACACTGCAATATTCCATAAAATCTTTTTTCCTGATCATGGCTGTATAGTAGTATTCCACTCGTGAGTCCAGAAGGCAAAACTAGATGACACTAAATGGCTTTTTGAGCATTTGTATCTGATTCAAAATCTGGGTGTTGTTAACTCAACAGGCTGACGTAATTTGGTTAACGAAGAGCAGTTCGGCAATTAGACCTACTTTAGTACTTAAATCAGAAAAGCAATAAACCATGGCTCCCTCCCAGCATGCACAACAAATCCGCCTCATGGCCCTCACAACATTCAGTCATTTTAGTTGGCCTTTGGTGTTCAACCTCAAATGAACCTTTATTTGTCCTGAGAGTGAGAACACAGGCAGAGTTGTTATCTGTTTATGCCGATGGCATTGTGACGCAGTTTAGACATTGTACCGTTGTAGCGATCCCTCCAGCCGTTGCTACCAAAAAGGGACATAGCACCAGGGGTTGCAGCCTGTCAGCTCTCAGGACACTAAGGCTGAGCAGAAAGCTATATAGTGAAGCGAACAGCTCAATATGGCAAGTGAAGACAAGCGGAGGCAGAGAGCATTTGGAAAGCATACATACCTTGAAAAATATTACAACCTTGGGGGCCAATGAATGCACGCAAGCAAGAGGGAGAGCAAAAGGACATAAGACAAACAGTTGAGACAGCCAGCACCACATTGAGCAGAAGACTGCATGTGGTCGAGAAACAATAGTGTGCAGCATGAGGCAGCATGCAGAGCAGAGTCAGGATCAACTGCGTGTGTGGTTGAAGGAGCAGCAAAGGCAAATCACAGCAACCCTAACCCTGATATGGTAGGGAAATGCGACTTTTTCCAGTAATTTTAAAGGTGAAGAGTTTGATTAAGTAAGGAATAACTGACGAAGGGCCGTTCAATCCGTAGAAAAATAATGCACAATTTTTCAATAATTCAACGTCCCCGAGTCAATTATCGCACTTATACTACGGTTACCACACCTCAAAACATTGTTATTTCAAGACATTTGTCCGTTTTTTTCCCCCTTAGAACGATCTTGTCTGTGGGACTAATTTCTTCTCATCCCAAGCCTCCGTTGTTATTTCTAAAATGCCATTTTTATAGCTATTAACAGAGGCTTGAGCCACTGATAACAGACTAATGCACTTATTAGAGAGAGACAGAAGCGTGTGTGAATTACTTGAGTCTGTGAGTCTCTCAACAGTTTTCGGGCAGCAATGGCTCGAATAACAGCCAAACTAAGTTTATTTTCTCCAAGAACAACGCCGTTATTACCTCGCTAGTGGGATATTTTGCTATTTTGCTGACAAGATTGTCAGAACAACGCTGACAACAGAACGTTCATCAAGCAATAGGATTCAAGCATTCAACAGCCCCATAGTATAATAGGGTTTCACGAGTTCACACTTACATTAAATAAGAGGGGGTAAAGTTTAATGCGTATTTGGCGTACTGTCTGGGGAGGGCTCTGAGCTCGACCTGAATCCATGTTTTCTCCTATCCAAAGAGCACCTCAAGCTTATTTACTTTTTTTAATTAAAAAAAATTACTTTCTTACTTAATTCATTTGTTTATAAGCTGATAGTTGGGAGACTAATGAAAAACTTTAGTAAGAACAGAAATCTTATATATGCAGTACATACGAATGTATGAAGGCATGATGAATGCAAAATATTGAAGCACAAATGTTTTCAACATTGATAATAAGTTTTTTGAGTAGCAAATCATCATAATAGAATGATTTTTGAAGGAGCATGTGACACTGAAGACTGGAGTAATGATGCTGAAAATTATGTTGTTCTTATTTAAACTATTTAAACTATTTCTTATTTAAAAAATTTAAACAAAGAATACTGAGTGAATAAAGATTTTCCAAAAATATTAGAAAGCACAATGGTTTTAAACATTGATAATAAGAAGAAATATTTTTTAAGCAGCAAATCAGCATATGATTTCTGAAGGGTCATGTGACACTGAAGACTATGATAATGATGATGATAAGGATAAAGGGTAATGATACTGAAAATGTAGCTTTGACATCACAGGAATAAATTACAAGATTAAAATTAAAATATTTCAAAATATATTCAAATAAAAACACTTCAAATTTTAAAAATGTTTCACAATATTACAGATTTCACTGTATTTTGATCAAATAAATACAGCCTTGGTGAGGATAAATATAAATATTTAGCCCTAACCTAGCCTAATATGTCCTTGCTGTTATTTGGTTTTTATCCTACTTTCTTGTCTTCCTTTTTGAATTTCTCTTAATCATGTTTCCTGTTCATGGCATGAGTTTTCCTTGCTCCTCATGTGATTGTGTAATGTGCTTCATGTGTTACTTTCATTGGTTGTTCTAGTCATGTGGTTCTCTGTTCTGTTTTGTCATTGTTTGTTCATTGCTATCAGGTGTGTCTTGTTAAGTCATTAGTATTTGTCCATGTTTATGCCATGGTTCATGTCAAGTCTTTGTTTAGTTTGTGTAGAAAAAGTTTTGTTAAACAAATCTGGATATGGGTTCAGTTCAACTTCCCTCCAGTGGATTCATTACAAAAATAAACTATTTTCCATCACCAAAATCTCAACAAGATTTGAAACAAAGACGCTGCAGTGTAATTATTTGCTAAATAACCTAAATAAAATGCTGCATGCCATTTCATTTGTCAGTGAGTGAACGGAGTAAGAATTTATTTCAAGCAGCCCTACTCCATGTTTAATGAGGCTGGGCCTCTTGAGAGATGTTCAATGAGAAATGAGTAGCCTGATCAATACCGTTGAGAAAAAAACTCCTGACTGCAAAGAGGATGTCCTGCCACAGGGCTGAATCCAACATCCCCATAACCAGCAAATTACTTTACCCACCCTGAGGGTATGATTAAGCATTACGCCTATTGGTTTACATGCCCAATTCATAAGTGGCACAGATCACATGGTTAAGATCGACGGACAAACAAAGGTTCAACCAATTCAAAAATTTCTGGCTGTCACAAATGGCTGGACAACTGGATTACACTGGGACGCAGGGGTGAATTAGATTACTTTCAGTTGGATTGTGTCCTTGATGTATCACACTTAACAGAGGAGGTCCTTATATCATATATCGTGCAAAACATGAAAATTAATAGGACAAATTTAACAAAGAAAACCTTTCCTCAAAACACTCCCTGTCATGGAAATGATGCAGATCATCAAGCGTCCTGATTGGTTGATAGCAGAAAGCTAACTTAAAATCATTCTGAAAAGACTCCAGAAATTATATATTTAAAAAAAATAAAGTACAAAATAATAAAATGCATAAAAAATATTAAGAAAGGTGAATAAAAACAAGTATTAAATGAGCATGTCTTCTTTTGTATATGACTGCTACATCATGACTTGCAATTCCTAAAACATTTCAAGAATATCGTTTTTTTTTTCCCTTCAATGCTTTTAATCCCCACAGAGGGAGATCTTGGTTAAAATAATTTCCTGGGCAGACGGAGAACATAAAATCTCTTCTAATGACTAATTGGCATGCATTTCACTGCTTGATGAGAAATAATTGCATTAAAGTAAGAAGCAATGATGCTCTGCAAAATCTGATGGGTAAAATGTAAAAGAAATCAATGATACAATGGTGTTTTAAATTTGTTTTAAAGATGCCTCATATAAGTTATTTAATCAGCTGTGTGTCATGCACACTGATGAAAAAAATTATTGCCATGCATGGCCTTTAATTAGAGCTGCCTACGACTGATGCGGATTTCTCGATAATGTAAATTATTCATTCGATTTTAATCAACTTTAGAGCTTGGCAGCTATTTCAGAGCTTGTGACATTTTTTGTTGCACACAAAACCCTATACACTAATATGAAAAGATTTATCTTATAGCCTTTTTGGATTCAATAGAGATGATGCATGTGGTACAAGCAGAAGCAAGAAGCTTCAACAGATATTGAGCACCTCACATATATTTAAACAGCATTATGACCGACACATCCAGACTGTATATCATTCACATACTCTCCAAGAAGGCAGTAAAAGTATTAAGTCATTTAACACTGAGCTGAACTCTGTGGGTTTCAGATGCCCACACAGCGTTTGTCTGGATTGGTCTGGCTTGACAACCAAGAAATATCTCATCATAATCAAAAGTCATGTGAATGAATAAGTCATTCTGCTGACAATCATATCTCAGCTAAAACAATCTGAATAACAGATTATGTTCCAGTATTCGTTCTTCCCATTCTCATCTTGATTTACTCTACCTTGAGTAGAATCACACCAGGGAACATGATGGCCTTCTTAATAAACAATTGACTCTGTCTGACTCGTCTTTGTTCAACTTTTCTTACAGCTGATAGTGGGTGTGTGACCGGCATTCACAAATTTCTGAACATCAGCTTCACCTGCTTTTTCACTGGCAGGTTTTTTCACTCTCACCTCTCTCAATATATGGTAGTTTTATATATTTGATAGGAGATTGCATGAATATCATAATCTTAATATGCTTGCAATATTGTAGAGGATTTAATTATGGTTACAATCGATCAAGCCAAATACTAAAGGGATATTAATAATTAATAACAGGTATATGAGGTGTAGAAGCATTAAATGCTTCATAGAAAATTAAACACGTGCTCAAATGAGACACTGAAGTATCAGTGTATCCCTTGTTATTTGGTCAAAATGACAAGCAAAGCCCCCGTTGCCACCCATAGCGCCCCATCCTGCAGCAAGGAGAGAGAGTGCTGTAGCTTTTGCGCACAAAACATATTTTGTTTTGAGGGAGGAATGGGTTTCTGTGGACATTTTGGACAGGATATTCTTGCTCAAGGTTATACATCTCGAGCTCTAAAGGCAGAAACACTGTGGTGTGATGAGCTTATGTGAGCATTACGCGAGCCATCATGTCAAGGTTAAATCCTCTGAACGAGCACATTCGTGTTATTTCACTCTTCACGACACCGTTCTGCGGCAGAAAATACGTTACATTCGACATCTGAATCAACTATATTAAATAATTAATACTGAAACAGGGGCCTAATGGTTCACCGTGTACCTTATCGATGGGCTATTAGCATTGGTCAACCACCCGGTTGTATATTGCCTGTTTAACGATGGGCTCGGGCTATAAACAACCAATCATCTGTATTTCACGACGCATGCAAATGTAGAAAATGGATAGTCTCGTTCCACCGCCGATATTCGAGTACTGGTGAGAGTTTATTATTATTGTGCGTAGCTTCCCGTATATCCTTGTGCGTAGCCAATGTTAGCATGCTATTAATAATACAGTAAACCAAACACCAGCAATATCGCTGGACTCCGGGTCAGAAATGACCGTTTCGCCACCTGCTGCTGTATTGCAGGTTGCATTGAGGAAAGATGTCAGTAGCTGGCATCAACTGGATATGATTTGAACGCTGAACAGCGAGATTGAACGCTGTTCTCGAGAGCGATTGTGGTGAAATACTGTGTTAAATTTAAACACAATGCTAATTCCTTATAAAATTAGTCTACGCTTATTCGTAGAATACATTAAATGGAAGTATTATCTTACCCGGGTCGTCATGTTTGCGTTTGGTGATGCTGCTCGGGAGAGCTTCACACAGCAGTACTAGAGCAGCACTTCAGCAGTGGACAGCGACACAGGCGGGAGCTGCGCATGCGCATGGATTTCCTGCCAAATGATTTCTGACTCTCAATTCTGTGAATCGGATCTTTTGAACAGTTCATTTAAAAAGTCGATGACATCCCGGCGTGGCGTTCTTACTATCCAATAAATATAGTTTTCTACTGTTATCAGTAAGGTGATTTTATTGCCATTGCATGCGTGTTTAGTTTGTTGCAGCCATTATTCAATCATAAAAACAAATCTAGTATCCAAATTCTATTTTATTATTAAACTCCGAACCTGAATTCCTTCCATGGCTTTATGCACAGCTTCACTACTTCCTGAATTTCAGCCAGCTCCTTGCTTCCTTTCTGCCATTATTGGACACATTGATTAATTCAGGTGTGCTTGACCTCAGTAGTCACGGCAACAATAATCAGACACACCTGAATTAATCAATTTTGGCCAATAATGGCAGACAGGAAACAAGGAGCTGGCTGAAGTTCAGGAAGTAGTGCAGCTGTGCATAAAGCACGTTTTTTAATACCATTAAAACCAAAATTGTTATTTATTTATTTATTTATTAATATTTGCTAATAAAATATGGGCCTACATAAAATCAAGTAATTAATTTTCCTATTAATCAAAACTAGTATGCTATGGGGCGGCTTTTGTAAAGCTGCTCACGCTGAGAATAACAGCAACATTTTGTCATATTTAGCTTCAAACTATGTTTAAAAAACTGGTATGAATTTTTGATGGTCACTTTTTAGCACATTTACATCTATATTTGTCAACTTAGATATATTTTAAATTATAAAATTCAATATTAAACGTTACACCTAAATGTTAAATCTAAATATTAAATCTAAACATTAAATCTAAATTTAAATGTTAAATATAAATGTTAAATCTAAATCTGAATATTAAATCTAAACATTAAAACAAAATCTAAATGTTTCGGGTGAAACTAAATATTTAGCTAATATGCAAATTAAAACTGCTGGTAACCGGAAGTGCCAAAATAAAAGCTCGAGGAGGTCAGTGTGTGTTTGTAGTGTCAAATAACAAATAAACACCATCTCATCCAGGGAAATGCACTCTTGGACATGGATTATCGCGATAATAACTACCTGGTTACGATCATTCTTCAAAATATCTTCTTTTGCGTTCTACAGAAGAAAGTAACTCATACAGGTTTAGAACATCATGGGGGTGAGGAAATGACAGAATTTTCATTTTTTGGAAAAGTAAAGTAAAACATCACTTTAATAGAGCACCAAAAGCAAAGCAATAAATAAAAATCCTGACTCGTTCAAATGAAAATAAGTAAAATTCTCAAACCATGCTAATCTGATGTTCTCTGTATCCTAAGATCTGGTACAGAAGCACTCAGAGTCATGTTCTCTTGGTGACTTTATTATGTTTTTTAGCGTTATAAAAAAGAGGAACAGCATGACAGGCCAGACAGAGGCGCTTGGCAACGATATGTACAAAGGAGGAGGAGGAAGGGCAGGAATGCACAGGCCAGGGAAAGACAACAGCTCATTACCCCGTCCTGTTGACAGCATCTTATCAGAAATTAAAAAGTCCAAGTATGCTGTCTGTACGAGAGGTAGGCCTGGAGCGAAGCCAGAGGCTTCTTTAGAAGACCGGGGTTAGGGCTAAAACCGTTCGATTAGTAATGCAGGGAATCTTGTCAACAGCAAAACACAATGGCCCCAGATTGGCAAAGGAACTGAATCATTCTCACATCAGCTTTGCTAGATCTATGTATATACATTTCAAATACAGTTAGAATGCAGGTGAGTTTTTATTATTATTTTTTTAAGATTCCCTGATGGCCCATTAGGCACAGCCAAGATACAAAGAAATGCATTACCAGCAAAAAATAAAGTGAAAATAAAAAATGTGATCCCATAGTAATAGAAGTAGTTTGTCCTTGTCTGGAAGGTGGTAAAAAATGTCCAAGTGAAAGCCAGAGAGGACAACAGCAGGAGTCAGTCTGTTTTTTTGGGGGGGGTGTTAGACCTTTTTTTTGACTTTGTATCTGTATCACATCTCCCTCCCCTTCCCCCAGAGTCCCCCACACTGGCCATGCTCTCAGCTGCAAGGTCCAAAGCTCAACCTACACAAAACACAAAGCTGAGATCAGCTGAGACAAGTCATTTTTCAATTCAACATTGTTATGCACAACAAAGAAAATGGACTTGCCTATGTCAACTTCTTGGCTTTGTTGTAGAGCGAGTCCACTACTTTGCTCATGTTCTGAATTGTTTCAAGGGCAGCTTCATATGTTTTGTCTACGGGAGGTTCGTCAAATACAATCAAGACACCTTCCCCTTGGTCAAGGATTCCTATATGCCGTGAGAATGGGAGTTTTTGATAAGCATCATGATAAATCATAAAGTGAAAATATTTGGAAGGAGCACAAAAACTGATTTATAGTATATACACAACATAATATATGTCTGTTTGTAAAAATATAGATCAAAAACGGTGCGACCGAGTTAATGACTCTTGAGCTTCTTCTTTTAATGAATAGTTTGAGGAATTACTGATTTACTGCTCAGTCTAAAACACTGCTATGGCATGAAATTTACTAAATTAATCATTGAGACTAAAGTGTTACTGCAAGACATTTGAGAAAATTTGATATTTATTTTAATTCAGACAAATTTCAGCTATACAAGGTATTTAATCAGTTTAAATTTATATTTAGAAATGTCATTCTTAGCAAACTCAAATGAAAGCACTCCAATAAAACAATATTTATAATTTAAGTAAGGCATCGATTTCCTCTAATGAAATTAGGTTTTGCAGTGCATAATATCATTTGTAAGCAAAATGGACATTTCTAAATGAAAAACACATACGAATCAGAATGTAAATGCATTGATAACCAGTCCTAAGTTTGACAGAGGACGAGGATGATGGCATCATACCGTGGAATTTCTGGTCTAAAATCATCTGTGACAGTTTCCTTTCAACATCCCCCTGATGAGATAATGGAAGAGCGGTATTAAAATTTGACAATCGATACTTGAAACAAAGTATATATACACACAAAAGCAACAGAGATTAAGATTAAAATTTGTTTGCAAACTTGCTGGAGGCAGTGTGGACAGTTAGAAGCGGACCACACACACATTTTTTGGAGCTGTGAGAAAATTCAGTCTTATTGGGACGATGTACAGGTAGTTATGTCAGAAGTGTTTGGATTTAAAATACCTAGAACCTCTATGTTTTTACTAATGGGAAATATTAAAGGCATAATCCCTAAAAGTGATCAGTACCTATGTAAGATTCTGCTTGCAGCCTGCAAAAAAACATAACTAGGAACTGGCTTAAAGATACAACTTTAAAGTGTAAACAATGGTTTGGGATTATTGAAGAAATCATGGTTATGGAAGAACTTACATATATTTTAAAGATGAAAAAAGGTTCTTTTAAAAGGGACTGGGAAAAGTGGTCGATATATAAAGAATGTAAAGACATCTTTAACTAAGTAAACAGTTGTGGCTATCAGAATGGTTAACCTCACCAGTTTGGCTATGTTGTTCAGTTTTTTTTTTTTTTTAAATAGGGGGACTAGTGCTTACATATAATTCTAGTTATGCAGGTATACAATGTTTTGTATTTGAGAATATTCATGGATATTGTGACGGCCCTGCGGGGCTGTATAATTTTGTATAAGTGTAAATGTAGCATGCCATGTACTGTAGCATACATCTGCAATGTATTTATGCATAATTCCTTCTCCCTTCTGTTATCATTGTTTTTGCTTTAATTGTTCATCATGTAAATCAAAAATTAAAAATAAAAGTGTTAAAAAAAAAATTTGTTTGCCATTTAAATCTGTACATATGAGGTTTAGAGGTTTTATTTGCAAATTAGAGAGTAAAAGGACTTTACCTTGGAGAGTTTTATTAGCTCAGAAATATGTTCAATCTGTAGGCAGAAGAGAAAAATGTAAGTGAAAAACTTAACTGATTTAAGCATATATCAGAGCTCCCTGTGGTATAGCAGGGGCATTACCTGCACTCTGGAGAAGGGCTCGATGACCCTTATGAGGTTTTGTTCCAGCAGATTGTCATAGAGTTTGGCCAGGTGGGTGCTGATGATGGGGTCATCCCGCAGCTCAGCTTTGTATTCTGTTAAAGCCTGAATGCAGATCAAAGAGAAGGACATTAAATGTAAAAACTGCAGGTACTCAGAAAATGTAATGTAACCTGGGGTGAACAGATATAATTATACTTTAGACGCTAAAGATGCTACCTTAACTTTGTTTTTGTTTTTATTTTCAGTTCTGTAAAAGGGAACATGTAAATTGTTATTGCTATCTAACATGCAAGTTGTATTTAATTTACTTAGAAATGTATATCAGTTGGGTGGTGATGGCGCAGTGGATAAGACACATGCCCTTGGTGTGAGAGACCAGGGTTCGAATCCACTGTGAGACACCAATGTGTCCCTGAGCAAGAAACTTAACCCCTAGTTGCTCCAGAGGCGTGCGACCTCTGACATATATAGCAATTGTAAGTCGCTTTGGATAAAAGTGTCAGCTAAATGGATAAATGTAAATGTCTGTGTTATTGTGGCCAATCCAGAGTTAGAACCTGGAACTAACATTGTCCTATAGGTTAGGGTGACTACTGCATAAATCACATGCAGTGAGCGTATTTCTTTAATTTTTTGCACTTAGGAGTGAAGCAGCTAATTGTTTTAGGCTGAAACCATCACAAGCTTCGTTTCAGGCCTCCAACATTGACTTTATTTATTTGTTTGTTATCTGTCGGCTACTTGTTTTGATTTGTTCACAACATTGAACATTGTTCTTGAACTGTAAACTTTACTGTGACTTGCTGTCAATCAGTATGTGTTTATTATTTTATTGATAATTAGTAGACTTTAATTCTTGTCATTTCTGTTCTTTCATTTACATTTCATTCACTGTAGAGTCAACAAGCGTCCCCTACAAGAGTTCCTCTGAGG
Source organism: Cyprinella venusta (assembly GCA_038021265.1). NCBI lineage: Eukaryota > Metazoa > Chordata > Actinopteri > Cypriniformes > Leuciscidae > Cyprinella > Cyprinella venusta. The sequence continues at coordinate 32,303,424 of CM075863.1, read as the reverse complement.
GACATTAGTAACATTTAAAGCCGAAGAATCTGACCCACCTTCTCAAAGTCTGCAAGTGACCTGTTCTTGCTGGCTTGGGCCACACATTTAAGAGCATCTGTCTAAAAAGAGAGAGAGACAGGACGGGTTAATCCACATAATCCTCCAATGACACAACAGAAAAACATCACTTTGTCAAGCAGCACACAGGGTCAGGTGTCAGTGCATTTCAGAGGGCACTTTACACTCATAAATATGGAAGTGGTAAAAACTATGAAATACGTGCTGCAATCTGGGATAGTATTTTAATGCTGGAGTAAGAACTAGGCGAGTCATTACAGCTCTCTCAGAAACATTTTCATTTCATCCACAGTTTCATAGGTTTGAGTTCAGAAAGACTTTTAAAAAGGTTTTTGACAAAAGTCTCTTATTCTCATTTAATTGATCAAAAATACAGTAAAAACTAAGATATTGTGAGATTATTACAATTTAAAATACCATTTCTATTTCATATTTTAATCCCATGATGTTAAAGCAGAATTTTCAGCATCACTCCTATGCTGTTCAACAAACATTTCTTATTATTAATGTTGAAAACAGTAGTGCTGCTTAATATTTTTGTGGAACCATGATTCATTTTTTTCAGGATTATTTGATGAATAGAAGTTCACAAGAACAGCATTTATTTGAAAAAGAACCCTTTTGTAACATTACAAATGCTTTTTCTGCCATTTCTGATTAAATAAATGCACCCTTGCTGAATTAAAGTATTAATTGCTTTTAAAAAAAAATCTTACTGACCCTAAACTTTTTAATGGTCGTGTAAGTGGGACTTACACTAAAACAATTAAGTTCAGTTAACGACTACAATTTAACATTTACTTTAAAATAAGCATTTAAATTAAGGTACGATCTGTTAGTGTGGTAACGTACAAGATTTTGACCTCAAACTAGTATGAAACTGATTATGGCACATATTTAGTTAACAATATTTTAACATAGTTATAGTAAAAATGCATAACCGTGTAACACGATACGATAATGTATAACATTATAATGTGCTCTTAGCTGCTGACAATATTCTTGCAGAAGTCAAACTACACCATAAGATTGACCCTTCAGCTCAGACATCTACCTGTCTGCCAGCATATCTGAGGGCGAGTTTTCCACTGATCAGGGCCTGCACATCCTCTGGCCTGCAAAGATAAAGAAATACAGGTTTAACATGTTCAACATCTAAGTTTAATGAAAAGGAAAATTGAGAGACACTAGAAAAAGCCAGAACTTACAAGTTCAGCATGATCTTGCAGAGGAGCATGTACTTGAGTGCAGTGATGGCACGGGGACTGTCAATAGAATCGTAGCCTTCAAAAGCCTCATAAAAGTATGAATACGCCGTTTTCCAGTCCTTCTCCTCAGCAGCATGAATAATGCCTGCAAGGGGAAAAAAAGGATGTGATGCGTTCAGTACAACAACTTAAGTGACTCAAACCTCCAATACTAGATCCAAAATTCCTTCAATAACTAATAATCTGGTAAATCAAGATCTGTTTTAACGCACATCAGCATTCAATAAGCATTTGCAGGAAAAAGGCTCAGTACTGCTAATGTAGAATCAAGTCTGGCTGTTTATACTTTTGAGACTGAAGACATGCAAGGCAAACTGTTTCTATCAATGCATGTGAATGTCTCACTCTGGGAAGTCATGTTACAGTACAAACAAATATGTTCTGACTGGCTGCGATCAGATCATTCAGTGTGGACAAAAAAAATGATCCGTCATGTCTGGTTAGGATCTGGCGTGATACAGAAGGTCTTTGTAGAAGGGTTGTGGAAACAAACCTGACTGCATATCTAGAGCAGCCTGCAGCTTTGGGGGGCAGTAGATGGCGTTTGCCGTGGTCCTGGCAGAGGTGAGAGCTGCTCTGGCCTTGGGCAAGTTGCTTAATGCATGATACGTTTTGCTCTCCAGCAGCTGCAGCTCCACCAGTAGAGCTTTATCATCCATCTTCTTCAGCTCTTGTAGGAGCTGAGAGCCTGATTAACAAGAAAGAAAAGGACAGTAGAACAGGTCAAAGAACAGGACACCCAACATTAAAACAACTTTCACTGCCCAGAAATGTAGTAAAGAAAACATTGTTAAAATAGTGCATGTAAATATAGTGGTTCAACCTTAATGTTATATGCTTTCTGATTTCACGAAGATGAACAAAGGGTTTGAAATTACATGAGGGTGAGTAACTAATGACAGAAATTTCATTTTGGGGTGAACTATTGGTTTAAGAAGAAAGAACATGAATGACACCATGTCAAATACAAGGGATGATCTTGTAAAGGACTCACCAAGCTGCAGAGCCTCTTGGTAGCGTTTGGTGTCAAGGTATAAAGAAACAAGACGGGCCTAAAAGATTGAAGCAACACTGATAAGAAAACAATGAACCAGCTTATGATCAATACTGATAACCACAAAAATATCTTATAAGGCAGGAAGCAAAAAACTGTATTTTTACTTAATTTCATTACGCTTTGATACTGTTTAAACTTTTGGACTCAGGAGAATTTATTTTATTAAATTAAATCATTTGTTTATTCCGCAAGGCAGCATTACATTGATTAAAAGTGAAGAGTTTCCAAAAACATTAACAACAGTTTTAAACATTGATAATAATAATAAATATGTCTTGAGCAGCAAATAATCAGATTAGAATGATTTCTGAAGAATCACATGACACTGAAGACTAATGATAATGATAAAGAGTAATGATACTGAAAAAATATATTAAAATAAGTTACTTTAAATTGCAAAAATGTCACAATATTACTTATTTTACTAAATAAATGCAGCCGTGGTAAGCATACAATAGATGCTTTTCAAAAACTCCTAACTTTTGTAAGTTTATGTATACCACATGAACAAGAAAGTGCACAGTATTGTCAGAATTTGTGTTTGAATACACTCAATCCTTCCTCATATTGTGAACTAGGAACAGTCATGTCAAATCCATGACCAGTTGACCAGGGTCCGTATTCATAAAGCTTCTAAGAATCCTCTCAGAAAACTCTTAATTTAGCTTAAAAACTTTTACGTAGGAGTCTTAGCTTAAGAGCGATTCGGGACTGATCTGAGAGCAACTCTGAGTAAGGAAAAAACAAAAACTTTCATCTTAGTGAGGAGGCAGGGTTGACCCCATTGCTATGTATGACACAATCTTTTGAAGACTGTGATTGGTTGGTTGTCCAGGAAGGACGAGAAAGCCCGACTGGACAGAGTGGATGAACACAAGGCCATCCTTAAAGGAAAATTCGGGCGGGTGTCAATCTATAGCGTCTTATCTACTCACTGTCATCCTTGGTAAAAAATATCAATACCATACTGTCCAAAGCCTAACCATATATATAAACAACAGTAATGGTGATGTTTACCATTGCAAGTCTCTAACTTACAAAACTAGGTGCTCACCTCCAGGGCCTGTCGTAGAAAGGTCCTCTTCTCTGATTTGGCCCATTCAATGCACTCCAAACATAACTCCACCTCCTGACCAGTAGCTGCTTCCATGTCCAAGAACATATCGAGCAGAGAGCGCACCAACCGTGCCGCCTTTGCCTTGCTGATGGAGTTCAGGAACGGTCTGACAAACTTCAGCAGACCTCCCAATTCTGCAAAGGGACAATATATGGACAACAGTTATTAATGTTGATGAAAATGACGGCTGATAGAGAAGAGTAGTGGCACTTCAGGACCATCAGACAATGATGATGACTGAGCGAGAAAAACAGTTTATCCTGACAACCCATTAGGTAAAGAAATTTTACCAGCAGCTTGTCCGGTCTTGGCCAGCAGTCCGCCCAGCTCCAAAATACTCTGTTCTTTGACACGCACAGCCTCTTCGTCATTGTCTTGGATGTCTCGTTTGACTATGAATGTGGACAGAAGTAGTTCATATTCCTGTTAAATGTTATTATGTACAACAAAAGAACTATGTAAACTTGGTAAACTTAAACTTTCTGGTGGCAATATATAGCCTAGACAATTTCATCTTGGTCATCATGATTCTCAGATAGATTAATAACTCGACTGGTGGGTTTCAACAGCTGTTGATAATGCCAAAGGAACATGTAAACCGTAAAGAAATTAAATGTGCGTGTAATATAAAATTTAGATTTTAATTTATTTGATTTTTCAAGTTTTATTTAGACAAATTGCTAAGTTTTGTAGCTTGTAAATATGACTTGAGAAAATTAAATCCTTTAAGCAGCTGAAAAAGGAATAATTTAAAACACTCAAAATTCCTTTATTAACAAAGAAATCAAATGTGCGTGTAATATAAAATTTAGATTTTAATTTATTTGATTTTTCAGGTTTTATTTAGACAAATTGCTAAGTTTTGTAGCTTTTAAATATGATTTGAGAAAATTAAATCCTTTAAGCAGCTGAAAAAGAAATAATTTAAAAAACTCTAAATTCCTTTATTAACTTAGTTAATTTGTTACAACTAGATTTGATTAACTTTTAAATCTTACTTAAAACATGAATTTATTTTTGTCTCTTTCTATTGTATGCTGCTTGAGTTAATTGTTTACAAATGTATAAAGAGATTTAATAAAGGGTAAAATAACTAAAAACATGACATTCTGCAGCAGATAATCAAAAAATGGCGTGGCATGCTATCAATTAAATTATCCGTAACAAACGCACACATATCAAACTTCATACCAAACAAAACTAACTGACGCTGTCATATTATATGGCATAACAGAACGATAAGAGGAGAAAATGTCTGTGTCCACTGACCGTAATTGTAGAGAGCATGTCAGTCATGCTTTAATGACTCATATCTGCCATGAGTAACTGATAAACTGAAATTATATTTTTCAGACTTTTCTTGACAGACTGTGATAATTCATAACTACCGGTAAGTTAAATGTCATAAGCAGCTAACTGAATGTCACTAACTAGCGAAGCTAATTAAGTTGTCATAAAAGTTCTGGTAGTTCATTTGAACGCAATTTAGAAAACGTCAGTCATTTCTCTATTAATTGTAAATGATTCACCACAATTAGGAAGCCGAAAACAACATCATATATATATCCGTGTTTTGCAAACCTGCAGACTTCTACAGAGAGATTCGTGTTCATTGAAACTGAGTTAACGTTAGCTGATTGGCTAACTGTTTCCACGGGTGGCACTGAACATTGTTTTTTTAACACCACAACAGCTACAAGTAATACAAATAAATTTAAGGGAAAGTTTAAAAGAGCGCAGCGGCTCGTCTGTTAAGTTAACTGTTAGTAAGAGCACAGTGTATTTATTCAGCTAAAGGCTTCTCATGCCTGTCACAGTGAGTCAGCAGCATGAAACCGGCTAACACATTTAGCTGCAGTTCTACAAATCGCAATTGGAGACATGATCCGTATGTTAAAAACGCAGCTCCTTTAGCTAAAATCACACAAGCGGTTCAAAAGGTAGCGGGACAGGAGACACTTACCAATAGCATGTAAAATGTCAATTGACGCATTCCGATCCGTACTGAGCAGCGACTGTGCTCTCTGAAACTCTACCGCCGCAGCCGCCATCTTCCCAATTCGCCAATTGCCTGATTCACACAACAATCATCACTGAACACGCTACCGGAAGCGCCACTGAGGCACGCTGGGAGAGTGAGTTCGCTGAGACAGCAGAGTGTATGACTCACTCGAGGAGTTAAAGGGATAGTTCACCCCAAAATTTAAAAAAAAAATAAATAAATCCCATCACCAATTCACCCTCATTTTGTTCCAAATCTGTATGAGTTTCGCAAAAGAAGAAATAGCCTATTAAAGAATGTTGGTAACCAGATAACGAAGGAACTACATATAGGGAAGTCAATAGGTGCAGTAGTCAACTCCGGTTACCAACATTCTTTAAAATACCTTCTTTTGCTGTTCTTTAACATGCTTAGGCTTATGGCATGTTCTTGGTTGTTCTTGGGCCACGAAGAGCATCTCATTGTTGAAAGTTATCACTCAGGTGAGGGCTAAAACAAAAAGTCAAGCCATTAGATATCTATGGAAAACCGTGAAGACAGCCATCCACAAGTGGTGAAATATGGCACAACAGTATAGCATTGTCAGGAATTTACAAGAATAAAGAGAGAGAGCCCACGTCTGCGTGCCATCTTTATTTATTTATTTAATATTTTTTTTTAATGAAGAATTGTTTTTATAGTTTTACAATATCAGATAGCCTACCTTTACAGGTACAGGTGTCTCAAGGCAGCACATACAATCATCCATCAACTGGTAATTAAAGGATCGGGTGAAGGATAGTAGCTACCTACCAAAAAAAAAAAAAAAAAGTAATTCTCAAGAAAATTCCAAAGAGGGGACCAAATATGCCAGAAATCATTAGACCTCTGGCATAAGTCACAAGTTAGCTTTTCTAGGAGAGAAAATAGCAATTTGATTAATCCACAGGGGACATGAGGAGTTGACCACAACAGGAGTATACATTTCCTTGCTAGGTACAAAGGTGTACATTCTAGATTTGAGGTGCAATTCAGCTTTAGGCTATAGTTCAGGGGATAGATACTCGGAGATAGACCAAAAGATTTAACAATAATCCTCTGAACAATTTTATGTATTTCTTTCCAGTACACCTTGATCATGTCAAAGCTCCAAAACATACGCATCACTGTGCCAATATTAGATTTACACTTGAAACACAACTGGGAGACATTAGGAAAAATCTTATGGAGATGAAAGGGTGTTAAAAAAAAAGTCCTGTAAATGAAGTTAAAATTTTGCTCGTGATTCAATATAGAGGCTCCTCTAAAAAAGACACCAGAGCAGACCGATAGCCACGCTTCATCACTGAAATTTGTTTCAGTCTTTTTCCCATATCAGTTTCAGAGGGTCAAAGGAGGAAGGTCCGACATTAGATAATATATAAAAAGCAGAAATCTTCCTTTCGATGGAAATTGAAGAATGCTATTGTTTTTCTATATCAGAAAGATCAAAGCGTATTCTATTGTCGAATTCAAAGTAATCATCCAAGGCACTCGAATTTAAGGTATAAAAGTTAAAAAGCCTTTATTAATTCATGGCTTTGAATTACTTAAAACTGAAAGCCATGAATTAATAAAGACTTTTTAACTTTTATACCTTAAATTCGAGTGCCTTGGATGATTACTTTGAATTCAGCATACAAATATCCCTAGTAACCAAAGAGCACCGAGATCTTACACCCTGTGTAGCACTTCATTTGCACTTTCTGCTGTGACGTATTCTATTGTCCTTTAAAAGTGATTCCAGAAAATGTCGTAGTTGCAAGAATTTGTAGAAATCATTATTGTGTAAGTTAAATTGCTGTTTTAACAACTGAAGTTATTTTAGATTGCCCTAGTCAATTGGTCTAGCTCCAAAATTCCCCTCAGTCTCTATGCCATCTTTATTTGATACGAAGTGCTGTTTTTCATCAATGACTTGATGAGCTTAAATTAACGTAAAAGAGTTAACCACTCAGATTTGTATAAAAAACTATTGCTTTTCAAAATAATAGCCTACAAAGTCCGGGCAGGATGAGTGGATAAGTATGGGAGATTGAGAGAGTGTGTGGGTGGGTGGGTGAGAGAGAGATCAGGGGGGGGTGGGGTTTCCCATTCATGTCTGCGCCACTGAGGACTACAAAGCCACGGCGACATTACTGCACATGAAGTTAATCTGTTTTGAGCGTTCAATGTGTGAGAATTTCCACACCCTCTTTCTGGATCTTGATTAAAGATTGTAATCTGCCAACAGCTGGCATTTCATGTAAAGACAGGGCGTGTGAAGTTAAAGTAGTGATTCTGATTCTTATAGCTTGAACGTTATATCGTCAAGCTTAGGAATCGATATAAATGCTGGTGTTGTGGTGGTGAGCGATTTCAGAGCCCACATGACGGACGGCATGGACAGATAGAGGGAGCTCAGCCACTGCCAAGTTACAACCCATCTGAGATTCAGCATCACCAAGAGAAGCCAATGCCTTTCTCTCTGTAAAAAATAAATAAATAGCGGTCAATTAACGGAATTCATTGCATTTACGTAAAGATTAATCTGACACGGACTTTTATTTTTAAGCTTTTCCTGTTATGTTCAAACCTAGTCTGTTTACCCGCCTGCGCAGTTCAACAAGAATATCACAGGCTGGCAGATGTGAAACAGACCCGATATTTATTGTGATGAAAGGGACACGACAGAATTGCCATCGAGGGTTTATGTGGGAAGACGTGCATCCTGTGAAGTAACCCTAGCAACCGGAAAATCCTGAACACCCTGCATATTTGCTTTACGTAGAAGCATTATTTCATCGCTGACGTCCCCTTTTCAGCACCTTGGACAACGACGAGCACGTTTCACAGTGCGACACTGAGGGGAAAAAAGGATAATCGACGGTTATTTCTATATTTACTGATTCTTCTTCTTCTATATCTACGTTTATCACCGTGAGGAAGACGCTTTGATTAGCAGGTAACCAACATTTATGTTTATTATCCATATTGAATCGAATGAACTTCATTTCAAAAACGCTTTTAAGGGTTCACGAAATGTGAAAAACTCAATTGTAGGCTACTGCCTACACGAGCCAGTCATTATAAAGATGCTATCTTGATTTACGATCGTTATGTTCTCGTTTCCTCTTGTTTACCCATAAATGATTAGGTGATAAACGACTTAATGCTTAAATGTAGAAATATTCAATAATCCCCAACACGCAGTGAGAGGGATTTACCTTGCAGTTGGATATGAATAGGGAATGAATGTGTTTACATTCTAGCCTTCCATTTTGAAGCTAAGATGGATGCTTTCGCATATTCTGCTGAATCTTCTAGTGAATCGGATACCAGCGGTTCAGTTCATTAAAACAGGGAAATCGATAATAAAAAATAAGAAAACAATTTTACGGTTTTTAAATTTGGTTTTCTATACATGTATTATGAATATAAATAGAAATGCTTATGTTTTGCATGTGTGTGTATGTTGCGTTTAAATGATAAATGGTTTAATCAAAATCATTGCTTATTTAAATAAAAATACTATTGTACAACTAAACATTCATATTCATTTATTTTATGGACAGATTCCATATCTGAAGACCCTGTAATAATCAAGGCAAAATGGGAACTGTTCTCTCAGTCTCCCCGAGCTACCGAAAGGCTGGCCTGTTTGATGAAATACCACCCCAATATACAGCTGTGCAAAACAGTAAAAATGCCAAGGACAAGAGCTTGAAACGGCAGTCGCTTATCAATATCCTGCCGTGGAAGCGCATAGTTGCGGCTTCGGCCAAGAGGAAAGGCTCTAAGAAGCTGGCGTCGGGCGACAGTCAAGATGAAGAGAGCGTGGACACCCTCAACAGCCAAAACCTGAAGAAGTCCCAATCCTGTGCCAATCTCTCCAGCTTAACGCAGGAGCCGACCGTGAGCTCCATACCCACGTCGAAAACTACGGCTAATGTGGCCTCCACCGCGAAGAGGACCTCGATCACTGGATCGGTGGGTCAAGCGACCAACGCTGGCACACCCAAAAGAGTGATCGTCCAGGCTTCCACCAGTGAGCTTCTGAGAAGTTTGGGCGAGTTCCTGTGCCGACGCTGCTACCGACTGAAGCGCCTCTCTCCCGCCGACCCTGTTCTGTGGCTGCGCAGCGTGGACCGGTCCCTTCTGCTCCAAGGTTGGCAGGACCAGGGCTTCATCACCCCAGCTAACGTGGTCTTCCTCTATATGCTCTGCCGCGAGGTCATTTCGGGCGAGGTGTCCAGCGAACGCGAGCTGCAGGCCGAGCTGCTCACTTGCCTCTACCTGTCCTACTCATACATGGGAAACGAGATTTCCTACCCGCTCAAGCCCTTCTTGGTGGAGACGGATAAGGATGCCTTTTGGAATCGCAGTCTGGCGATCATCAACCGCATGAGTAGCAAAATGCTCCAGCTTAACTCTGACCCGCATTACTTCACGCAGGTTTTCGCTGACCTGAAAAACGAAATTCTAAAGGAGGAGGACAGCCGGCTACTTATCGGCCTGGACCGATAAGAGAGCCAATTGTGCATAAACAGGAAAACTGTGCATAAAAAGGTTTTGTGCACAGAAAAAAGGGTTTTTTTTAAAAAAAAAACAAAAACTTCAGTGTTATTATTAGTATTAAAAAGCATAGATTTTGAAGCTTATTTGTAGCAATGAATTCGATTGGATCAGCCATTCTAAACCCTTAAGGTCTGACCTAGATGCAGTACAACACCTTGCCAGCCAACTGGTCGTGTGGCGTTTCTGTGGTCAGTGGATCAACTGCAGGATATTCCCGACTGGGCAGCATGTTGACCTTTCCAAGTGATTCCATCCAAACATGAGCAGCAGTTTTAATGAGTCCCAATATTGATTGAATATATTCAACGCATTCTCATCCTAGGGCATCATATAGTGACGCTTTTGCCAATGCGTATACATCAAATGCACATGGCACCCTTTAGCGTCAATATAACACGCTTCGGTTATGGAAGGTTTAGGTCTGGGGTAGTGTTAGGGTTAGACCACTAGGAGTTGCCATCTGGCCCATATATACCTGCGTCTCATATTGACGCTAAAGGGTGCCATGTGTGTTGGATGTAAAGCGTCAGTATATGACGCCTTAGGATGAGAACGGGCTGATATATTGCATTGATTGAAAAGCTCAGCTTGTGCTGTATTCCTGCAGCTTAGTATTAGTTAAAAACGAGAGCCAAGTTTGCAACACTTTCAAAATTATACAAACCAAAGACTCTAGTTTGAGTTTACATTCAATTGAATCCTACACAGATATATGAGGACCATGAACTGCTGCTCTTGCATGGCATCACTTTTTTCAACATGTTATGTTTGTTTAGCATATCGTAGTGGCCTTCAAGAAGGTCTGGGTCTTAACCGGCTGCAGGTTAAAGACCATTTCATGAGGTGGTCTGTACAAACGTACATCCGTTGTTGTTGTTGTTATGATGATATATGAGCTAAAATGATTTGTCAAGAAGAACCAACTGCACTGCTTCCAACTGAACAGAATCTTTCATCTTGGGAAGGAGATCGTATTCCATGTTGCGCTACCTACTGACATTGCGAAAAGAACCGAAATCTCTAATGGGAATCAAACAAATAGAGAGGTAGATATTTTATGTATTTTCAACAGCAAGTACTGTATGTTCTTATACGGGTGTTAATGCATGCTTCTTGACCAACCACACACCTTTTAAAATATATTTGTTTTATGATTTGATGGTCACAAGTTTTTGTATGACGTTCGATTCCGAAAAATGATGTGCCATAAAAGTACTTAAAGTCAGCCTGAAGTACACTAAGCTTTTGTAGCCTTCTGATTAGGAAAGGGATATTTTATAGGGCGCAAAGGAGGAGAGGTATTATGAAAAGACTTGAGCAGGGGAGATTCAATGTTAAATATTTTGTTAAAAAAGAAAGAAAATATTGCTTATATTATTAGAAACTTGCCATTGCTTTCAGTCCATTATAGGTCTGGAATACTATTTTCATAATAATTATGCATAAAAAAACAAAACCAGTTAAATGCCCTTAAATACATATCAGACAAAAACTCTAAAAGACGGTGAGAAACAAAATAGTGCTAGAATCATGTGCAAAATAAACTATAGTTTAAAAGAACTTACAAAAATGTTAATTTTGCTCAACAAGCTTCTTTGTTATTTTCTTTTCTGTATTTTTATACTGTCTTGCAAAATTTGATAAGGCTGCTTTGATGTATGTACAATTTTACGTCTGTTTTATGACACATTGCAAACCAGTGGGTAAGGGGTTAGCTCACCTAAAAATGAAAATGAGGGACAGAAAACTCTTGGACTAAATCTAAAATATCTTAAATTTAGTTCCGAAGATGAACAGAGGTCTTACGGGGCTTGAAACGACATGAGGGTGAATCATTGATGACACCATTTTCATTTTTGGGTGAACTAACACTTTAAATGTAGATACGTTGCTGATGAGGCGTTTTGAAGTGATGTGATCATCTTGAGAATGAGGTGCTGTCCTTCCTGTGAACGAGAGATACATATTCATCAGCATTTCTCCATACATTGTTTGCTCACTATTCAAGCTTAATGTGACTTGAAGGCAAGCACAGTTTTTGTTAAAGATGATCAACCGTGATTAAAGAGGGAGACTTTAAAGCAGTTCACAGGTGTAATATTAACATTTACAAAGAGGCACTTAAAATAGATTTTTGAGAGTCTTAAAAGTACTCTATAAAAAAGTACAGCAGCTTTTAAATATACAAATGATGACATGTAAGATAAGATAGTTACCCGGATACACACATACTGATCAAGTCAATTTAGATGGGAGGTCATCTGTGACCTGATTGCTGTGTTCAGCAATTGAAGTTTAAAGATCAATGACAGACAAAAGCTAATAGACAACAGTATTAAAATCCATTTATTTGTCTTTTGTCTGTTAAATAGTTTTTTTTTTCTGTTTCTATATGGGATTATTTACACACAAGACTACATATTTCTGATAATTTTCACATTTATCCCCCATATTTTGTGTCTGGCCTCATTCTGATAAAACACTGGTGCTAATAATGCAAAGATCACGTTTTACCGATGACAAGAGCCTTCTCATGTTAGCTGAATGTAGTGAAGTTCTCTAGATAGGGCAAACAAGACTGTACATGCATTGATGCTACTACAACAATGGCTCCGTTGGTATGGGTTACTGGATGTGATGATAACTGACTGTCACAGTAAAGGTTTGAAGGAGGGCTATACAGCAACTTTGTTCTTGTCAGCCTAATAAAAGAGGCAAAATTGTGTTATTATGTTTCATACATTTTTTTGTGGCTGATGTAACAATCTTCAACAAGAAAAAAACTGTATAGCAACAAGAGACTGAAATATGAATTTCTCTTTTCCTTATGTTTCACGTTGTGTGACTTTTGTTGATCAAAATGAAACAAAAATGTGTATCTATGATATATTTAAAGAAGCAATCTGTTATATGGGTGTGTATGAATGTGAGTTTGTGTAATGACTTTGGTCAACTCTTCTATACTTTATATAAAAATGTGCATTTGAAAGCAAAAACATTGATTGTGTGTCTTTTATTTTCTGTTTTACATGCATGCCTGATCTACATGCACAATTTAATTCATTTCTCTCTCTCTCTCCCTCTCTCTCTCTCTCTCTCTCTCTTTCTCTCTCTGATAGAATATGCAAATAAAATAAAAAATTAAAACATTTCCCAAAAAAAAAAAAAACCTTGAACGTATGCTTTATTTTTTATTTTATTTTTTCCCACTTTTAAACTGTGTCTCCAAAATATGTTATTTTTATCTGTGGGAACAGTGGATCACACTTAACTGGTGTGAAAGACTGTATAACAGTTGGGCTTAACCAACATGGGCTTTATTCCTGCCCTGGAGAGATGTGCCATGACAGGGATCCTCTTTTCAGAAACCCGTCTTTTCCTGGAGATTTTGTGATTTTCAGAGCTCCATCACGTTGGAGATCGAACTCACACACCCCAGCAAGAGCTCTCTCAGGCTTGGATCATCACTCCATTGAAGGTCCTGGAGCTTTGAGTCCACCGCCTAGGACGGGCCACCTGATGGAGCTCTAAACCCTTTTTTTTTTTTTTCTTTTTTTTGGACTTGTCATTTGTACGGTCGGGCGAACTTTGCGCAAGTGAGTGAGCAAGTGTGTGTGTGTGTGTGTGTATAAGCGATTGCGAGCGAGCGAGCAAGAGAGAGGAGTGTGCGTGCATGTGCGCGCACGCGCGATCGTGTTTCGTGAGTAAAAAACCCGTTGTGTGTGTGTGTGTGTGTGTGTGTGTGTGTGTGTGTGGCACAGAGGGACAGGCTCACGAAGAACCATAACAGAGCTAGCAATAAAAAGGTAACTACTGTAATCTTATAATGAGAAAAATTGATTTCACTGAAAGCACTTGCAACGCCACAGAGGGTACATCCAACATATAAAACCTGGTGAATGTATCCTGTGAAGACCAGCCAGCAGCAAGACACAAGTCCTGTATAGACATGCCTCTAGACCAGGCCCATGACGATGCCATTGCTCTCGTCGAATGAGCCCTGATGCTAAGGGGACATGGCAATCATAAGCCAGAGTAATAGCATCCACAATCCAGTGAGTCAGCTTCTGCTTCAAAACACCATGTTCCTTGTTACATTCACCAAAGTACACAAATAGCTGGTCCGACTGGCGAAAGGCCACGGAGTGATTCACATACATCCGCAAAGCCCTGATGGGGCAAACAGCACTCTGAGCATCAGCGCCACACAGGTCACCGACGTGCTTTGCTGAAGCAGGGGCGAGAAGTAAAGCAGTCTTCAGTGAAATCTCCTTAATCACGATCAAGGCCAGAGCCTCGAACGGAGGAAGAGACAGAGCCCTCAAAACCAGGGCCAAATCCCACGGCGGCACAGACGGTGGACGCGAAGGGCATAATCTCATGGCTCCCATGAGAAAACTGTTCACCAGAGGGTGTTTACCGATCGACTGTCCGTCGGCCAGCGAGTGAAACATACACCTTCAGCGTAGACAGCAAACTCCCATTATCCATTCTGTGCTGAAGAAAGCGTAGAACATTCGACACAGAACAGGTATCCAGACCGATACCGACATCCTGGCACTATTTTGAGAAAACTTCCCATTTCGAAGTGTAGAGACGCTTGATAGACGGCGTGTGCGCCTCCGAAATAGTGCTCAGGTAGTACTACACGAATGTAGGGCTTCCCTCTCGTCCCGCAGTGGCCACACATAAAGGTTCCATAGCTTGGGGCTGGAGTGCCATGTCATATCATTCCCAGAGGGGAATTTCCCACGGGGAGCCCACCATAATTTTCCTCATGTCCGCAAACCAGGACTGGTTCAGCCAGTTCGGGTCTATGAGGATCACAGATGCCTTCTCCTCCCTGATTTTGCATAACACCGCTGACAGAATCTTCACTGGAAGGAAGGCATAAAGCCTGATTTTCGGCCAGCGCAAAGTTAGGGCATCCCCCGCCAGAGGGGAGCGAAACAGCGAGAAGAACGCCTGACAGTGTGTGTTCTCGCTCATGGGGAACAGATCGACTTCTGCCCTCCTGAATCGATCACAAATCATTTGAACTGAGCCAGGGTGAAGCCTCCACTCTCCTTGAGGAATCCCTTCCTCTATAGCTTATCCACGCTGCGGTTCAAGACATCGGGAATATGCGCTGCTCTTACGGAGAGAAAATGCCGGTCTACCCACATCTGGAGACTCGCCGCCTGCTCGAAAAGGGCTCTGGAGTGCACTCCGCCATGCCGATTAATGTACGAGACCACAGACGTGTTATCGGTTCGAATCAGTACATGCTGCTGCTCCAACCGAGACTGAAGAGCTCTTTTTGTGAAAAACAACATTCACAACAGGCATTCTTCGCTCAATGGAACATGAGGGACTCGATGCATGGGAACAGCACTTGGGGACGGGCCTTCCCTGGCGCCTCGTCAGGAAGACAGCTTGTAAGCCGAGGGGGGGTGCGGGCTCCTTCTCTGGCCTGGTCCCTTCTTCCCTGAACACTCTCCGCTCCGGCCGGGCCGAGCATTCAGTTCGACTTGAGGCTCCGTGGGCTATCTAGCCTGGTCCTAAGGCCGGTTTCGAGAGGCCAAGAAGAGCGGGAATGAGATTAAGCTGGTGGTGCCCAACACGGAATGACATGGCTCATTGCTTTGACACATTTTTGGTCTTGGAGTAGCATCTTTGACGTCAGAGAGAGTCAGCCTCAGGTGCCTGTGAAGGACCACCAGGAATCCCATGGAGCGACCAACAGCCTGTACAGAGCGTTTGGTGGCCGCTAGTGTGAGGTCCGTTACAGAATGAAGATCCCAGATGATGTCAGTGTTCACAGAGGCAACGCCATCCAGGGACTTAAGCAGCTTCGCCTGGAATACTTGAAGGATAGCAATGGCATGGAGAGCTGAGAAAGCTTTTATCAGCCTGGTGGCCCATGTATCTGCATGGCTTGGACTTCAAGCTGCGATCCGAACCCAGCGCAGAAGTCGACGGGCACAGGTGGGTGGTAGGGACAGTAAACCGTACATACATTTTCAAAGGAGGGATAGAAAACTACAGGCTGATCTCATGAAGTAGCGTGTGTATGACACGCCAATTCGTATTTGCATTTTTGGCGTGTTATGAAGACGCATAATCGCTTTTCAGCGTGTTTATGAACGCCGTTGACTTAACGTTATATAAATATAGGACTTACCTCAACCAAGTCCCTAAACTTAACCGTCACTGGGGTTAATGGCATTTATGACTGGATATTTGACGCGCGTGTTCTGACACGCGGGATGACGCGGACGTTAATGGCGTAGACATACAGAGCCCGTTCTCATCCCAAAGCGCCATATACGACACTTTTGCAAAAGCGTAAAAATCGAACGCACATGGCACCCTTTAGCGCCAAATGAGACGCAGAAATATTAGGTCCAAAAGCGCCCCCTAGTGTTCTAACCCTCACCCCACCCCATACCTAAACTTAACCAAAACGAAAGCGTCTAATTAGACGTTAAAGGGTGCCATGAGCGCCGCATTTTGACGCTTTTGCAAAAGTGTCAAATATAACGCTTTGGGATGAGAATGCGTTGACATACACGCATACACGCGGATACACGCGAATAGCTCAAAATGCGTAGAAATAATACGCCACTTGACTCGAAAGTGGCGTGTATGTTTACGCAAAAGTCATGATGTCATGTTGTATCAGACTAAATCTAAAATATCTTCAACTTGTGTTCCGAAGATGAACGGTGGTTTTATGGGCTTCCTGTCATTAATGACATAATTTTCATTTTTGGGCGAACTAACCCTAACATCCAGCTGTTCCTAAATAGGCTATTCCTACCATGTGCACACTGCAAAGCACAGATGGAACGGCAGACACATCAAAGAGACAAACAACAGAATCATGGAGCAATAACTGCCACAACAGATACAGCACAGCCACTACACACAGACATATGGCAAACTCGTCATCTAGAAAAAAGAACGATTAAATTTGACATGTATTAGCAATGTATTTTATTAAGCATAAAAATGATGTTTGGATGTATGTAACACACTAATATCATAACATCATAATAGATTTAAAACTCACATTTAAAGCTAACTGTGAAGTTGTATGTACAGAAAAGGGCATCAGCACCTGTTCTGTTTGAAGAAACTGCCGCTTTCACATTGACAAATCCATCACTACCTTCTTGTTATCATTTGCATGGTTTGGGAACCTCTCTGTGAAAAATAAAAACTCACTCAACCACATTATATTTATTTATTTATTTTATTATTGCTTTTATGCATGCATTAATTTATTATGAACCGATAAGTGCTTTTTATTTTTAATTAAAATTTAATTTTTGTAATTTCCTAATTTTTACTGTCTTAAGTTTGAATGATGTGTGATATGTGTCCCTTGTGTTTTTCCATATGTGTGTATGAGGGCTCTACTGCAAACAAAATCTACCTTCGGGTTGCCTACAAATACAGTAACTTGAACTTGAACAAATTTATTGTTAAACGTTGACCTTTTGTGTATTATGCAATGACTGGCCAGCAGGTGGCACTCAAACTGCATGTGTGTTGTAGCCTCAATAGAAAACTCCACATAATTCCGCAATGTTTTCTCTACACTGGCAGGCGTGGTATGCCTAAAATAACCAGAAATGTCAAATAGCAGATCTATTTGCTAGACTGTTAAATGTTCATATAATACCACAATACACCTTCATTGTCAAATCTGACTCAATCTATATATCAACGACTTTTCAATTCCAGTCAAACTCTGTCTGTCTGTGTAGTGTCAGTGAGACAGATACAGTCTGAGTCTCTGAAAAGAAAAGAGTCTGTTCAGTTTTTGCATGTAGAGGTTCTTTTTATGGAAAAATGGAGTTCTCGTAATGTTTTTTTTTCCCTCATTACTCAATGCTGTAGCCAAGTCAATTCTGAATTATTGAACCGATAAATTACTAGAGTCCCTGCTGAAGACTTTGGGGGTTGGTGATATTGTCTGTAATTAACATTTTCTAATTATCTTTGTCCTTTTTATTCTGTTAAAATCACCAAAACAACTTCAATTTCAAGTTTATTGAAATTAACATGCTAAACTCTTTGTATTATTGTTCTTATAGACATGACTTTTGATCACACACAAAATAATATTACGGATTCACTAGCCTTTCAACACAATAATTTTAAGCACCAGATTATCAAGAGAATATAGATGAGGTGTAAAAGGAATTCATTTTCACCGCACACTCTGGGGTCTGTTTCTCTGAGGCTTGAGTTCCCACAGTTGTTTATACAATTTTGTCTGACAGTAATTGAGGGACAGACTGTGATCAATAACAGAAAACCCTGGATGAGACGAGCTCTGCCTGCATTTCACCACAGATTATTAGCATTGTTTCCTTTATCAATTACATAAGTTGCACCATTGGATATTTTTTGCCTCATTCCAGAATGTTGAAATGTTAACACACTGAGAATAAGCCATGGCAAAGTTTAATTAGTCATTTTAGAAATGTTCAGACACATTTATCAAACATTTTTGAGAATGTCAGTTTAGCTTTATTTTGAGGCTATTGCAATGCAATTTGATGTCTACCATATTTTAGTAAATTAGGTGAACTTGTTGCGCTCTAAATTGAAAAAAAACCCCACCTTTTTCTTCAGGAGCCAAGGAAATATGTAAACAGAGAAGGTGTCTGGCCACAATGGATTCACTGTAAAAAGAATATATATTTTCAAGATATGTTATCACAACATTTTTTCTTTAGTCAAATCAACTTAAATAATTTATTTAGATCAGATAACTTATTATTTTGAGTTTCTGATGATTAAATCCATCTCCTTCATTGTATTAACTCACTTTTTCCATTTCAATCAACCAGGTTACTAAATTTTTAAATTAAACCAACAATATTTTTTTTTACAGTACAGAGAAGTCTACCAAAACGTTATGATGTTTTATTAACAAAGTAACTCAGGGCTCGGGCCAAACTACGAGCTCGGAGCCCACCCCTGGACAGCACACCAAATATGCATTAAATCTTATAAGTGTGAACTCGTGAATGTTGTATTTCCTGATTGCATCGTGTAAAAAAAAAGTTCAAAGTGAATTAAAAACAAATGAACAGGAGCAAATGTTTTGGCACATTGCTATCTTCAGTATCACTCTGCAACAATCATTCACCCTCTTCTTGATAAATTAGCAGTTAGGGGTCATTGACTGAAATTAATTCACAGGTGGAGCTCCAAGAGGGTCATGCATGATAAAATATTACAGGTATTCAATTATGTATGAAAATTTAAAAATAAAAGCAAGTTTCGCAACTGCTGCGTGATCTTGCATGTTGAGACAAGTGAGTAAATCAAGCAGCCTTTACACGCCATGTTCTGATTCTAATCTCTGACTGTGTATCCTGAGGACACCTAACAAGAAAGAATAATCTAAGTCTAATTACTGCTTGTTGACATGGTGATATGTTAGGACATTTTAGTGAGGTTAACAGATGAATGTTCTACAACATGAGCGCTTATTGTTAAATTATAAAACATTACAAATAATTACAACAAAAAACTAAAAATTTGATTCAAAAGCATATGGTGCATACTCGTCTGCTCTCTAATCTTGCAGCATATGCTACTACTATGCTACTAATATATATATATATACATATATATATAGCCAGCTTAAAGGTTTTTGGTATGTATCCATAGAGACAAAAACAAATTAATTATATTAAGAAGAGGATCTATGACATCCGGAATCATCTCTTTCAGTAGCTTAGTCGGAATAGGGTCTAACACACGATTGTTGATTTAGATGAAGTAACGAGTTTGCAAAATTCTTCCTTTTTAGCAGCAAATGAACCAAATCTTTCCTCAGGGAGAGTACAATGCACTCCCTGATGCGATACTGTAGTAGACAGTTGCATAGTTATAATTTTGTCCCTGATATTATCAAACTTATAAGTGAAGAAATTCATAAAGTCATTACTGCTGTGTAGCTTGGACACTTCGGGGCTTGACTTGAAGCTCACTTTTTCGTTAGTTTAGCCTCTGTTTCACATGATCACTTGGAAGTTCACGTGATAAGGGCAACATGGCGAATGTAGTATGTCCGGATTACATTCACTACACCCATTTATTTAGAACATACTTATTTAACAGTTGTGATGTAATTTCTTATTAGAAATAAGTACTTAAGAGAGTATATGTGAGAGATTTCAGAAACAGCCATCCACTTATTGCATGTTTGTGCATTTTGGGGTGGAGCAATGAGGAGGGGGTGTGTTTGTTTGCATTGATTTCTCAGAAATCACTTACTGTACCTTTAAGATTAAACATAATTAAAAAATGATGATGTAAATGTGGTGACTATGTCCAATTGAACTTTTGAGAGATAGTCTACCATTAGTATTTCAGAATCAGTGGAAAATTTTAAAGGAAAAAAAAGTGTAAAATATTTTGAACTTTGACTGTAAACCTTTTTATTGTTTCATTCTGCTTTCTAAAAATGGAAATCATAAGATGAATCACTATTATTTTATTCTTTTGTCAGTCCTAGTTTTTAACATTTAAATTAACAATATCTGTAGTCTTGTAAAAATGTTTTCAATACAGATATTTTCAAGATTTTTTTTCTTGTAAAAAGATGCCTAGAAAATGAATGTTTCCTTTCTGGTTTATAGGCTACATATAGGCAGAAAAAAATATACTATCAACTTTTCAGTAAAATGGATTAATAATTTATTTTTTAGTGTTTAGTAGGCTAGGCTATACAAAACAAAAACTGTTTCAAAAACAGCATCTGTTTGTCATTACAGTATTATAAAGTAAAACATGGCCTACTACAACTGTTGTAAATATAGCTACATGATATATTTAGGAAAGCGTCCCACAGGGGACAAAAGTTAGAAAAACCCCTTTCTAGACATTACAGATTGCAACTGTGAGTGTTGTCTGTGCAAGTTCACCTCTATCAAGGTGTCCGCGGGCGCGCGCTCCATATTATTTCAATGCCCTCCAGTCACGTTTTCAACATCCCGGAAGAATGACGAATATGAACAATAAGTTCACAGCGTCTGACAAATCCGCTCCTGTTCAGACCTTGATAGACTCATCTTTCTCCGCTCTCTGTTTCTGTCTCGCCCAACAAAAACTTCGCAGAGACTAATAGAAAAAAATGAATGTGTTTTCCTGCCACGGGCTCAGTAAATACACGATTGTCTTGGTTTTCGTGTTGAGCGCCGCTCGTTGCTGTCAAGCGTTTAACTTGGATGTGAGGTTTGCAGTCGTCAAAGAGGGAAACGCAGGCAGTTTGTTTGGACTTTCTGTTGCACTTCACGAGCAGGTCGTAGGAGAGAAGAGACACCTGTAAGTATGCTATATATTATTTCAATGTAAATTAGCTGACCTCATGTCAAATGTCATAAGAAGGACAAGATCTTCTCACGGATGTGCACCTGTTGAGCGTTTGATCTCTGCATTAACGTTGTTTTATAAAGAAGTTATTTTTATGTAGGTCAATGATGCCTATTTTTTTCTCCTACAGATTTATTTAGTTACGCACGAATACATTACAAATGCGATTTATACGAAACAACAGCCTATATTTTTTATATGATGATCATGTTTTCCATTTTTGAATTAAAGAATAGATAGTTCACCCAATATAAAAATTCTGTCATCTCTCACCCTCTAGTTGTTCTAAACCACATGCATTTCTTTCTTATGCAGAACACAAAAGAAGAACTGTTGGGTTAACCAAATTCTTCTTTTTTTGTGTTCAGCAGATGAAAGAAATTCATACAGGTTTGGAACAACTTGAGGGTGAGTATAGACAGAATTTTTATTTTTGGGTGAACTAATCCTTTAAAAGTCATTTTAATAATGTTTAAAGTTAAACAATATAAGTGATGCAATTGTTGCACCAACAAAACTAATTAAAAATGAAGAGTTCAGATGCAAAAGCCTCTAAGTGCCATTTGAAATTTTCTTCTAAAATGATCATTTTTATCAAGCTTGTATATTTAAGTTCAGTAATTTCACTTAAATGGCAAAGAAGATTACCTATTAATTGTCATTTAAGTGAAATTACTGAACTTAAATATACTAGCTTGATAAAAATGGTCATTTTAGAAGAAAATTTCAAATGGCACTTAGAGGCTTTTGCATCTGAACTCTTCAAATAGACCCTTAATGTAACAATTTTATTGCTAAAACAGTGTGCAAACTACATTCTTTTCTGTTTTGACTTGATATGAAGATGAAAACCTGAAAACGTTATGTGACATTATGTGCATGTCTGAATGAATCCGTTTTTGTGCCATTGAATTAACTTGATTAACTCAGGTAAATGATTAACACGAAAGCTCCATTTCACAAGAGGAAATGAGACATACTGTGAATTGCAGGGGCTGGGCAGGTCATGCACTTGCTTGTCTGATGTTTTATAGCCGTTATAGTTGCTACAACAAACTTTGCCGCCTTTGTTCTAAAAAACTGTAGCTTAGATATTTAGTTTTGACAACACTTAGTTTGAGATTTCATACTGACAATGTAGTGATGAATGAAAGTCCTGATGGATACTGAAGGCCAAATGGTCTGGAATAACATCTGTGAAATGTGCATAATAACTGAATAGATGAAAATAAGCAAAATAAGATGTTCGTTAAGGCCTTCTGAGTTGTACACATTGCCCAATTACCCCCTGCTGTAGTCAAATATCTAACCAGTGGATCATTTACAGTTGTCGCTAAGTTCCTCGTTTGCTGATGACTGAAGCAGTAGATTTTCCTTTGTAGTTCACTTATTTATGATTCTCTCTAAATGAATGGGAGATTATGAGTGCTGTATTGCCAGCCTCATGAGGCAGTACAGTGCCTTCCAGGGAGTTAGCATGCAAGAAGACCGAACTCAACAACAATATCATATTAACTGCAGTCTAACAGCTATAAATCAATTTTATAGTGTGACATAACATTTTTGCTAAAGATGCTTAGTGGGAGGAGTAGAAAACCACCACCTTTGCAGAAAATGTGAGTAAGTGCAGGTCTGCACACAATGTTTCTTTTTCATATCCCCCAAGAAATAATAATTCCACAGTGAAATCCAGCCGTGTTACCGAACTGACTCACATAGGCTGTTTTTACGAACGGATATAATGCCATTCGTAACGTACAGCCCAAATGAAAAAGAAAGACTGCATTTGAGCATATAAACAATAAACGTGACCATGACAGAGCTAAATAACAATTTGTGGCTCAGGCAAAATACTTTCGCTCTTTGTGGCTTTTATTTGAAAGGGAGGTATTTCTGAAGCATGTTAATTGCTGACAGATATATACAGTATGGTAGCTATAACAGAATACCCTGACTTCTCCATTTAGTCATCATCAGCATATAAAGGAGACACAAGGATAAACATGTTGAAAACCACAACGCATTAAAGTTTCTTATATATAATGGCCTAAAGTGATATACAAAATGAAACCACACATCTGGCCAATCTTAAAACATGTCTCACGTTATATGGGTGTGATATCTGCAAGCGCAATAAAGATAATAAAATTGTCTGATTTAATTTTATAATGTTTTGATTCGACTGCAAGTAGGACACACGTACATAGAATGAAGTAAAGCAGACTAACTGAATCATAAGACATGTCTCTTCATTGTTAACAGATGTAAGAACAACCACAAGAGAGTAGTGATGTCTGAACTGGCTCATTTCCCTATTCCAATGAACGTTTTACTCTCAAAAGCAGTGTGGTTTAAATGTTTGCTGTTTGTCATATGTCGTGCGACTAATGTTCAAACAAAGGAAAAACAGATTCAGTGTTTGTCTCTGCTCTTGTCATTGAATCATCCAAGCTAATGTGAAGCTGTCTGTGTTGCTAAATAAATTGGCTGGTGACTTCCTGATTACCTGTCATTGAACCTTAAAGGAAGAGCACTGCATTTGTCTGCTACTCTGCCTCTTCAGGGTTGGAGCTAATTTAAAATTGAGAAGGAAGCTTAAATTGTTGTGGACATACATTATGTGTTTTTGTACTATGGGTTAGAATTTGCTTTCACATATTAAGAAAATGCTTCGCTGTCCTGGTCGCATAAACTGTTCAGAACTGTCCTCCTCCTCCTTATCGGCACTGACTGTGGACAATTTGAGAACTGAGATGGTCGCGATGATATTAATTGGACTGGCTGGCTAGACATTCATCATCTTGTCGAACACATAAAGGACTGGCTCAGTGACACACAAGGACGTCCTGTGTGTTCTGTCGGTCTGTGGCCTGATCTTTGGTCATTTGTCTCATGCACTCTCACAGACTAATAACCTGTTTCCTTCATGTGATGGCTTTAGCTAGAGCAGCTGAACTGCTTTAGCGCTGCTCATGTGCTGAAAAAGGTCAGTGCAGTTCTCAGATCTTCATGACCACAGACCACAACTCATCATGTATAACTACTCTGGCAAATAACAAGCTGAAATTTGTACGACTGAGCCCCAGCTTATAGGGTGAACAACTGCATCAAATGCTGGAAGCTTTAAGCATTTGCTCCAGTGGTTCAGCCTATGGAACTCAGTCGTGCGAATGATGGATGACTCAATCCTGTCGGAAGATGCATAGCAAGGTCACTGTGGGTAGATGGTAGGGTTAAATTACAACTGCTTTCTTTGTTTAATCTGTTAATCTCCCAGGACTTTGACTTTGAAAATGGCTTGATCTAGTTGGGCAAGATATAATATGTAGTTCTCCTCTTGGCAGTTCTCCTTTGGTCAACGGTTGAACACTTTGTGATTATGATTCAGTCTGGATCACAAGTCAGAATGCAGATCAGGATAGGTAGCATTCAAATATTCATCCAGTTCCTTTTGCTTTGAAGATAAGATACATCATGCCGGTGGAGCCGAAGCTGGCTATAGGGTCTGTGCAGAGGACCTATCTGGTTCTTGTGGTCTTTGCTGAGGATTTGTTCATATGGTTATTGTCGACGAGGCCTTCACAGGGGATTGTCTTGTAGACACGGTCTCTGCTGAAGAGTTGAAAGCAGATCTAGCTGATTTTATAGGGATATTCCAATTTTTTTTTGGAAATAGGCTCATTTTACAACTCCCCCAGAGTTAAACAGTTGAGTTTTACCGTTTTTGAATCCATTCAGCCGATTTTCTGATATTTAGAAGAATGTAGGTAACCAGACAGTTTCTGGTCTCATTGACTTTTATAGTAGGAAAAAAATATACTATGGAAGTCAATGCGACCAGAAACTGTCTGGTTACTGATATTCTTCTAAATATCAGAAAATCGGCTGAATGGATTTGAAAACGGTAAAACTCAACTGTTTGACTCTGGGGGAGTTGTAAAATGAGCCTGTTTCCAAAAAAAGTGGAGTATCCCTTTAAGGTCTTTCTGTATGCAATAACACTTTCCTTCCACGAAATGCAAAATACTTATAGTTTTGTTTCCTTCCAGCTGCTTCTTCCTTTGTTTTCGGGCTGCTCTTGAGGGCTTGAGTGTGCTATAGTTATACCACGCTGACTGACTATTTTCCTTAATCTTCTTTAATGTCAAAGGAGCAACCATGTTTAAAGTGCCAGAAAAGAGAGAGTCAATAGTTTATGTTGGTCTTGCAACACTGAGTTCTTCTAAGTTATGGTAAAATGAGAAGTAGAAGTGATCGTTCAAACATATTTGTAACGGGGTTGGTTTCGCAGCCTTGGCTAAATGGAGTACAGACGGGACTAGATAATGATCTAAGATGTCACATTTCGTTAGCTTCATAGCATAATTGCCCAAGTCATATTACAATGGCTTTTGGAAAACAAGAAAAAAAAAAACACTAAGGCAATTATGCTATGAGGCTAACGATTTCTAAGAACTGTTTGGTCATTCCAGTTTGCTCACCTTTGGTGCACACTGATGCGCTCCTTGGCCATTCTGGTTAGATGGCTGCAAATGCAAAACAAACTGTTGTATTATTATTCAATTCATCATGTATCTGTAATCACAGTGTTCTGCCCCATTGAAAACTGCTGCTCACTGCAACTTTTCCTCAAAGTTCTAAATTTAAGCAAAACATATGCTTCTGTTTTGTGTTTTGTCATACTTCCAGTGTGATTTCTTGTCTGTTTTTAAGTTGTCTGGCATTTCTTTCATTAGCAGCTGTGGTTATCCGGTTCACAGCTGTGAGGTGGGTGTCAAAGTCTGTTATCTGTCTAAATATATATCCATTACTGTGAAATAACTCACTTAGATATTTAAAAGCTTTGCCTGAATTGGTATTTAGTGCTCTTTTACATATAGCAAAACTTGACAATGTGTTAAATTATTGCTAATGTTGCTTGCAAGCGTGCATGCCCATATAGACACCATGTCTACAAGTCGTGACAAGACTTGAACACTCCCGTGATCAAGAAAACTGTGAAGTCACAATGAGTATTAAAGTTATAAAATGTTATTATAGTGATTGAGTTATCAGTTGAAAACTTTGTCAACCCCTACTTTAAAATCATTGAATGGTCTAGCAGTGCGTCTTATAACAGTTTCAGCTGAAGTAGAGTAGGTTTGTCTCGTGGAGCATCATGGGTTTTAGGATTGGATTATTCATTCATCTGAAACAGCTGGAATGTCAAGCATGAGACTTGTCAACTTGTGAATGTTCTTGGTAAAAAGTGTTTGTCAGTTTAGTGACTATAGCAGCTTTGATCCATGCTATGCCTGTGAAGAAATGCTTAAATGTCTCATGTCTGTGATAAACTATGCAAGGTTTTATGAAATATGAATACACACTACTGTTAAAAATATTTGCGGTCACTAATTTTGAATAAGTCTCTTATGCTGAGTCCAAACAAGGCTGCCTTCATTTGGTTAAAAATACAGTAAATAATTGTGAAATATTACTATTAAAAAAATAGTAGATAATATTAAAAAAATAATAATAATTGTTTTCTATTTTAATTAGGGCTGTCAAACGATTAATCGCGATTAATCGCATCCAAAATAAAAGTTTGTGTTTACATAATATATGTGGGCATAGTGTGTATAATTATTTTGTAGATATAAATAGACACACATGCATGTATATATTTAAGAAAAATGTGTTCTTAATATATCAAATATTCATATTTATACAAAATATTAATTATGTATAAATATATAGAAAGTATGTACTTTCAGATTTTTCTTAAATATACATGCATGTGTGTGTATTTATATATACAAAATAATTATACACACTACGTCCACATATATTACGTAAACAACACACACTTTTATTTTGAATGCGATTAATCGCGATTAATCGTTTGACAGCCCTAATTTTAATATAATTTAAAATGTAATTTTATTAATGTGATGTCAAAGATGAACTTTCCAGCATCATTACAGTTTTCAATATCACATGCTGGTCTAATATGCTGATTTGCTGAAGCATTTAAAAGCATTTCTTATTTATTATCGATTTTATTATCAGTTGTACTGCTTAATATTTTTGTGGAAACCATGGTACTGTTTTTATTTGATAAATAGAAAGATAAAAAGAACACAAATGATTTAAAATATAAATCTTTTGTAAAATAATTGTCTTTGCATTTGATCTCTTTTTGTACCGAGCTCTCTAGAACTGTACATACTTTGTGCAGATAATTTTTGGTTGCTTTCACATTCATTCATCACTATATGTAGGCGGTTAGGGACATGCATTTTACCTGCCTGACCTCGAATGTGTGCAACACAGCCAGAAAGTTTTTCTTACAAGTTCTTTGTTCATGGCCAAACAGGCTTAACTGAGCATGGCCACTGAGCATGGGACCTTTTTCTATAAGGACTATTTACTAAGAGGTCAGGCTTCTAGAACGGGACCTTTTGTGTGTGTGTGTGTGAGTGGTGTGTATTTATAGACACACACATTAAACAAAGGTACAACATGTGAACTCTGGCCCTGAAATTTATTCAGTGAAAATGCTGAAGCAGACACACCTTCTTCTTCTTCTGCAGGTGGGAAGTTGATTTCCATGTTATCTGACTCATAGCTGTTTTTTTCTCAAGCCAGAACTTTTCAATAGCTCATTTAAATCAAAAAGAGGCATATACAATACATATATGCAGTATGAGTTTTTTTAAATGTAAAAGAGTCATTCTATTAAAATGTTCTAACCTCTAAACTTCTAAAGGACAATTCCAGATGTCATATATCTTCAAAAGATTCACTAGACCAAAAATAAAAGTGTAGTCTGTGTTATTTGCTGTTCACCGAATGATGTTTCCATCTTGACAGAAAAGCAAAATGAAGACTAATGCTGTGGAAAAGATTATGTTCTCCTCAACTCTCTTATTATTTATAAACTTGCCTCTGAGGTATGTGCCGCTTACCACCAGACCTGTAGTGATTGTGGTGGTAACCCATGTCATGTGACTGGTATCTGTTTAAGAATAAATTAGCTGTACTGGACTGGTAGCATGATTCACCGAACAAACTGCTTGTTACATTATTGGAGTAATATAATCTGTCACCTTTGAACTGTGTATGACCAGTATATGTTTAGGTTAAATGGTAATGCTTATGGATGACTG
This sequence comes from Cyprinella venusta, assembly GCA_038021265.1. NCBI lineage: Eukaryota > Metazoa > Chordata > Actinopteri > Cypriniformes > Leuciscidae > Cyprinella > Cyprinella venusta. The sequence continues at coordinate 32,274,815 of CM075863.1, read as the reverse complement.
ATTTTTAGCCAGTATGTATTTAGCCAGTAATACTTCTTCCTGTTATTGTTTACTCTCAGGTGATTCCAAACCTGTATGACTTCCTTTCTTCTACAAAACACACACACAAAAAAAGATATTTAGAAGACTGTTAGTGACTTCCATAATTATATGGACAAAAAAAAAACATCTCTGAGACATTTCACGTAATAATCTTCTTTTTTATTCCACAGAAGAAAGCAAGCCATTAAGGTTTGGAATGACATAAGGCAATGATCATAATGCAACAGCAAATGATGACAGAATTGTTGTTTTTGGACAAACTATCATTTTCACGAAAACCTCTTATAATTTAGTTTTTAATTCCACACTTTCTCTGATTCTTAGAACTGAACAGACCATTTTGTTGCATCGGCTCCTTTAAGACTTTAAGTAAACGCTTGTTTTGTGTAAAGGGTTCTGTTGTGGTGTGTGGTGAACATGCAGCGACGAGGAAGAACCTGACATTCTTTCTCGCTCATTCACCTTCGCTTGACTTTCTCATTTCCTGTCTCGTCCTTGCTGAAAGCAGGTCTGGAGTCACATGACAGCAATGAGGCGGAGCAGCAAGCTGATTGTGGTTGGTGGTGGTGGATGTTAGTGGGGGTCCTAATGAAATTAGGCCCAACGGGAGAGGGAGGGATGTCTTTCACTTCACCTTTCTTTTTCGTTATCCCTCCATGTCTTCTTCCTCTCTTCCCCTACCTTTGACTTTGACCTCAGTCTGTGTCCTCTTCACAGTCTACCTCACCACAATGTGTGCTGCATATGAACAAGTACAAAAACTGTGTTGCAGCGGAAAGGAATGTTGTGAAAATGACCACAAAGGAAACATCAGACTGTGCATTTGTTGTTCTTTTGGGGCAGCGTATTTCAGTGATAATATGTTCACTTACGGCATTTGGATACATGACAGGACTAGAACCATGATTTACAGGGATAGTTCACCAAAATGGAAATTGGTAGGGGTCGAGTGTTGTTTTGGAGTCCCCTGACTTTCATTAAATGATCAAAAACAGTTCTGAATATCTTCTTTTGTATTCATCTCTTTCGTGAGCACTTAACATAATAAAAAAAGCCTTTAAATTCCTTTAAATCCTCACTTATCTGGCTTATGCTACTCCGAGCAATGTCTGAACTTTTGTATTTTGAGCACTTATTGCATTGTTTTCGCCTCTCCACGATGACTTGCTTGGTTTAGTCCTCAGTTGTAAGTCGCTTAAGTTTGCTAAATTACTAGATGAAAATGTAAATGTATTCAGCAAAAGAAAGACAGTCATACAGGTTTGGAACGACATGAGGGGGAGTGAAATATGACAGAATTTTTATTTTTGAGTGAACTATGGCTTTAAAGGGTTAGTTCACCCAAAAATGAAAATTCTCTCAGTATTTACTCACCCTCATGTTGTTCCAACCCGGTAAGACCTTCGTTCATCTTCTGAACACAAATTAAGATATTTTTGATTAAATCTGAGAGCTGGATCACTCCTCCATACTAGTCCATATGAGGATTTGAAACTTGCCGGCCTCGAAAAGTTATTAAAGACATCGTTAAAATAGTCCAAGTGCGCACAAAAAGTATTCTCGTCGCTTGATAAAGTTAAGATTGAGCCACTGTAGTCACTTGGAGTATTTTAACGATGTATTTAATAACTTTTCGAGGACGGCAAGTTTCAATTCCTCAAGAAGCCTTTTGACTAGTATGGAGGAGTGATCCAGCTCTCAGATTTAATAAAAATATATTAATTTGTGCTCCGAAGATGAACGAAGGTCTTACGGGGTTGGAACAACATGAGGGTGAGTAATTACTGACAGAATTTTCATTTTTGAGTGAACTAATCCTTTAAGTGTAGTGTAAATAATTTTGATAATTACAATGGAAATGTAAATTGTATTTACATTGGAAATTGTAAGGAAAATTTCAATGGTACATTAAAGGGATACTCCACTTTTTTTGGAAATAGGCTCATTTTACCACTCCCCCAGAGTTAAACAGTTGGCTTTAAACAGTTGGCAGTTTCTGGTCTCATTGACTTCGATAGTATATTTTTTTCCTACTATGGAATGAGACCAGAAACTGTCTGGTTACTGATATTCTTGAATATCAGAAAATCGGCTGGATGGATTCGAAAACGGTAAAACCCAACTGTTTAACTCTGGGGGAGTTGTAAAATGAGCCTATTTCCAAAAAAAGTGGAGTATCCCTTTAAGCGAGTATACTAGAATCAGAAAATCCTACTTAGTGTCTATATTCAAGTTATTTATAACCCATGTTCTGAATTTGATGTTAATAATACTGTCAGACAATGCATTTCGGTTGAAATTTGCCAAACTGAATTTAAAGAAGTTGAAATGACCACGTCTCCCACTAAAGCCAATTCATAATCCTGTTAGACACGAGTCATGATCTGATGAGATCTCATCCCTCACAGAGTGGAATATTTATGAGGCCTCAGGCTGCAAGGTGGATAGAAAAGCAACTAGTGAGCATGACTCCAAAAATCATGAAACATTAATGAATCGAGCACACAGCACCACTGCTTTAGTCATTATTATGTCTGTCGTGCTCTCGCAAATATTGAAATAAAATTCATTGATTTTTTGATTTATGGTTTTATGAAATGCCTCTTTAATTCTGCTCACTCATGGGCTCTAGAGGATTACATCTATTCCTTGATGGGAGATGTGGGTATCTTAAGCCTGACTCGTATCTATCTAGATTTAATAATCAAAAACAAAATGGTTACTCATCCATAGGGGGAGCTTGAGTAAGCTATTTTCTCTGCAAGGAATGGAGAGCGAATGCATCATAATAGCTCGCCTTTGGAAATGCAAGGAAGAGAAGGAGAGACACCCTATTGTTCGGGTATTACACGAAGTCGCAAACCCATTCTCCTTATTGTTTGAAAATGAACATTTGAGTAAAATGTGATCCTCATCTCCTGTGGTTTTTAGATGCTGTATGTTTTTCAGACACTTTAAACATCAGGTTTCTGAAAGTAGTTGAAAGACTAGCTTTTACAGGGCTTTTCTGTCCATAGTTGAAGTGTCTTGGAAGTAATGGGTTCTGACAAGTCCTTCCCACCTAAATAAGTTCACGTTGCCTGACAAGCCCAGACAGATAACGGTTAGGCTTGCTGAAGTTTATCTGCAGTGAAAACGAAATTTTGGGGAGATACAAGCAGTACGTGGTGGTTCTTGGCGTGGTGGAATTTTTGCCTTACCCTTATGGTTTTTTTTTTTTCTTCTCCAACAACCATTACTGTTTTACTGCAGCAGCTGGCGTAATACACTGCCTCGAGACAGACTTGAGCTCAATCAGGTTTATACATGTTTTAGACTTCTTGTAGGAGCACCGAAGGAGAAAGCAGAGTCTGGACTGTCAGCCAATGAGACTGGAGACGTATATGCCTGTCAAATGACTGCAGAGAGCAAAGACTGCAAAAGACTGAATCTGCTCAACTCAAGTAATTTTCCTGCCAATCATACAACGCTTAAATTTGCTCGTTTTCTCGTTTGCAGTATTTATAAATATTATTAATGTTGTTGTTATTTTTAAATTCTATTCATTTAGAATAATTCTATTCATAATGTTAATTATAATTATTGTGATTATTATTATTTTTAACCCAAAAAATGAAAATTCTGTCATTATTTACTCACTCTCATTTTGTTCCAACCCTGTAAAACCATCTTCGGAACACAAATTACCATATTTTTGATGAAATCTGAGAGCTGGATCACTCCTGCATTCTAGTCCATAGGCATTGAGGAATTGAAACTTTTTGGCCTTGAATAGTTATTAAAGACAGTGGCTCAATCTTAAGTTTATCAAATGACGAGAATACTTTTTGTGCGCAAAAAACAACAACAAAAATAACGACTTTATTTCAACTATTCATTTACTTGTCTCTCTGCCTCGAGTCAGGTTACTAGTTTAACAGCGTAATGCGTATGATCTGTTGTTGTACGTCACTCACACGCATCACTCACATGACCTGCGTCGGCCAATAGTGAGCCTACGTGTGACGTAGCTCTACGCTATCAGACTATGTTAACTGAATAGAGCCCATAGAGAAGGAAGTGAATAGCTGAAATAAAGTCGTGATCTTTGTTTGTTTTTGTGCACAAAAAGTAGTATTCTCGTCGCTGGGTAAAGTTAAGATTGAGCCACTGTAGTCACTTGGACTATTTTAACAATGTCTTTAATACAGTAACTTTTCGAGGCCGGCAAGTTTCAATCCCTCAAGAAGCCTATGGACTACATTCTAAAAAATCCTGGGTTGTTTTAACCCAACGTTGGGTCAAATATGGACTAACCCAGCAGTTGGGTTAAATTTTTACATTACATTTTTAACCCAACATTTCGGGTTTGTCCATATTTGACCCAACGTTGGGTTAAAACAACCCAGCATTTTTTAGAGCGTAGTATAGAGGAGCATTCCAGCTCTCAGATTTCATCAAAAATATCTAAATTTGTGTTCTGAAGAGGAACGAAGGTCTTACGGGGTTGGGTTGAGTAAATACTGACAGAATTTTCATTTTTGGGTGAACTATCCTTTTAAATATGCATTATTCATTTTCCCCTCTTTTATTTCATTTATTTTTTTGTATTATTTTATGGGAAAGGAAATGTGCAATTTAGTACTGTTGTTGTCGGATGAGACTATTCCAAAGTGTGACAGCCATCATGTCTCCGTGTTACTACAGAGAGAACCGATCTGAATAAGTGCTTTGTGTTATGCAGATCCTGATGATAAACCAGACCCTAAAAATGATGTCATAGATGGGATGTGGCTTGGGGTGTCGATAGCCAGTCAGAGTCAACCAGGGGGCCGTGTATTGGTGAGTTTCATAATAAAGACCCGACCCCTCTTATTTGTAATGTTGGCCTCTGGTCTATGAAAAGTCAATCCATTGCTCTTTCCAACTGAACATTAATATTCACCACTCTATTTAAATAGGCGTGTGGCCATCGCTATATACGGAACTTCGCAACCAACTTTCGCATGATTGGGAAGTGCTTTGTTCGTGGAAATAATTTAGAGTTTGACAAAGCAGATTCTCAGTGGCAGTCGTACGATGAGGTGTGTGACCCCAGAGATGATCAGACTAATGAAGGAATGTGTCTGGCTGGAATGTCTGCTGCTCTCACTCAGATGAACATCTTCCTCGGTGCACCTGGATGCTTCAACTGGCAAGGTGAGGGAAATCTGTTTCCTGTAAACAACATTTTTCTTTCTAAATGCAAAATTCCTTTCTTAAATTCCCTTTTATTTGTGATAATTTTCTATCATTCGCAGGAAATACATTTTCACAGTGGCATAACCCGGATGACGAGTTTGATAAAGTGAAGAGTAAGCTTGAAAAAGACATGACAAAAGGAAACATTTACACTGGTAAGGCAGTACCACAAATATTCGTTCCGTTTTTGAAAACAAGAATACATGTTTTTTTTTTTTTTTTAATATTTTAAATTAAATTTGAATTATATATATATATATATATATATATATATATATATATATACTGTATATATTCATATACACATTTATTTTTTTACAAATATGTAGATATAGAACATGACACATGGTTATTGTTCACTGATTGCTCTGCAGGTTACTCTATAGCTGTGGATCGAGATGTACTAAGCAAAGACAAAGAAACAGTGGTAACAGGAGCTCCAAGAGATGAAGCCAGAGGATCGGTGATGATTGCGGACTTTTTTAATACTGTGAACAGTGGAATAATCAAAATAACAATCATGGGGAAACAAGTAGGATCCTATTTTGGCAACAGTGTTGCTGTTGTGGACCTTAACAATGATGGGTAAAGAAAATGTGTGGGTTCTTGCTCCGTTTTAATTGAGGTCATTAATGAAACGTATGAACTTGACATGGATGTGTTTTCATGTTATCCATATAGCTGGAAGGATCTGATTGTTGGAGCCCCTTTCTATTTTGACCGGAAAAAAGACGAAGGTGGTGCAGTCTATGTCTATATGAACCAGAACGGGTCTTTTCGTAACAAAGCTGACGTGGTCCTCACCGGGCCTAAGGAGTCCGCTTTTGGCATGGCTGTTGTTGCTATTGGTGATGTGAACCAGGACGGCTTCCAAGGTAGAATTTGTGCTGTTTTTTTTTGTATTTGCTCAGTAAAAGTAACATGTATTTAGATTTTATTAGTTTATTGTTAATGTGCTGGTTATTTGCAATAATTAACTTTTGTGTGAAGTGCTCAGTCAAGGACATTTTACTTTGATGCATTCTTGTGGCATTACTAAGAAGTATTTTAACTAAATTTTGACGCTCCTGCTTTCCTTCACAGATTTTGCTGTTGGTGCTCCATATCACAGGACAGGCAGCGTTTATATATGGATGGGTAGCAAAATGGGTATTTCCCAAACTTCAAGTCAGGTGAGATGAGAATATTTTTATTTAGTCAATTTTTAAATATTGGATTATTTTTACAAGTATTTAACAAGCATGTTTAAAGAGTAAGTTTATAGTTTAGTTTTTAGTACTAACATCTGAAAGAGAGTTAGCATGTTAGAGCCATTAGCATTTATATATATATATATATATATATATTTAATAGCTGTTTTGAAGTAAAAGGAAGTCTTTGTTTAGCATTTCTTTTTTACATTTAGTTCTACGACATAAATTACTTACAGTTTATACCTCAAATTTTTATGTACTGAAAGGACTACAATGGTGATTCCTCACATTATTGTGTAGTCATTATTTACAGATTTATAAAAGTACCATTTTTGGTTAAATTAACATTTTGAATGTTCAAAAGTTTGGGGTTGGTAAGATTTAAAAAAAAAATGGAAATAAATCTCTTATGCTTGCCAAGGTTACATTTATTAAAGTAAAAACTGTAAAAAAAAATGGTAGCTAATATTGTGAAAGAAAATTGTTTTATTTGAATTTTTTTTTCAAATGCAATTGTATTCCTGTGATGACAACGCTGAATCAACATCATTACTCCAGTCTTCAGCGTCACTTGATCCTGCAGAAATCATTGTAACATGTTGGTTTGGTGCTAAAGAAACGTTATTAAAAAAATATACGTTATTAATGACTCACCCTCATGTCGTTCCAAGCCTGTAAGACCTCTGTTCATCTTCAGAACACAGTTTAAGATATTTTAGATTTAGTCCAAAAGTTTTCTGTTGCTCCTTTGTAAATGTATTTACTGTACACTGTCCTTGTCCAGAAAGGAAATAAAGACATCATCAAAGTATTCAATGTGACATCAGTGGGTTAGTTTGAATGTTTTGAAGCATCGAAAATAAATTTTGGTCCAAAAATAAGAAAAACTATGACTTTATTCAGCATTGTATTTTCTTCCGGTTCTGTTGTCAAGCCGCGTTCAGTGACGCTGCTGACATGCTATCCGGTGGGTTCGTGTATTCGGGTTCAAATAAATATGACTGGGCAAAAAATGTAAGTCTTCCTCTGTGTCGAAATCCGTAGACATGTTTGCGAAGATTGTTTTGTTTACTCCCTCAGAATGAGAATGAAGCTCGGGAGCACCAGAGAACATGTCAGCAGCGTCTTACATTATCAGTGTCACTGAACGAAAACAGAATAATATGTTTTGTGGAAACTGATACAATGTTTATTTTTAGGATTCTATGTTGAATAGAATGTTCAGAATTTTTTACCCATTTTTTTAGCATAGGTTTGGTTTTACACTAATTTGGCTCAATCCTGACTATTTTTCTGTATAATATGTGTTGTTTACTATATATATTCATACTGCTTTTAAACTAGACATACTTTAGATGGGACAGGACAGTATATTGCAAATGTCTAACTTTTGCTCCTACATTAATTCCTCAGGTCATTCATGGAAAAGATATCCCAGGTGGTGGATTTCAGACATTTGGCTATTCCGTCAGTGGTGGCATGGATGTGGACAGAAACAGTTACCCAGACATAGCGGTCGGATCACTAGATGATCGCGTGGTCTTGCTTAGGTGACTTGATAGTGTAACTGTATTTTTTTCAGTTTTACATATTTTAGTTGTTTAGCATCAAGTTAGTACATAAAGACAGTTAACTATTATGTCACAATAGTAAGTTATGGTAAGCATAGTGATTTTTTCTTCAGACTAGGGCTCCTTCCCTCACTGTGTTTTCTTTATCTTCCACCTACAAAGGGCACGCCCCGTGATTCACCTAAAGAGTACTTTCACTGTGACACCAGCAGTTATCAACCCTCAAACCTGTGATGCCTGGTAATAAATCCCTAAATGTCTTGCTACAACTTTCACATTTCTTGGTTTACATGGAAATGAAGGAAGCCCACTACAAAAGCTATTTCCCAAAACACTGGATCAAAATGATTAAGAAATAAGACCTTATTTTAACGAAATATTTTATTTTATACCAAATTCTAATAGCTCATAAATATTGTTATAGTATTTTACAATCCCATCTAAATGCTAAATAATAATCAAAAAATATTATTGAACAAAAATATATTACATTGATTTTTCTGAAAAAAAGTCACCTCTGACTGATCATTGCATTATACACTCAAAAAAAAAATAGGTTGTAAATCGAAATCTTTGACATAATGAGAGTAGATCTAAATGTTATATATATATTTTCCGAATTTTATCACACCAGCAATCTTAATATTGATTATTTATTTGATTAACTGTACAGCTCTAGTCAAAAGTGTGGTTTTAATGTCAATGTCTGTTTGTCTTTTCCTTATGCAGTATTGAAGCAAAGATCTGTCTCTCCTACACATTCAGCACTGGCACTACCAATTCCCAGAAGAGTATTAGTAAGTCCCACATCTCAATTTCTTGCCCTAAATATAAAATGCAAAACCTCTAAATGTTATAGTCATGTGAAATGTATGATTCATTGCACTGTTTCACATTGTGACTGTCAGAATTAAAATCCGACATAAAGGGTAAAAAAGATCTGTTGTTTTCCTCAGCTTTTCAATATACAGTGGAAGCCGATCAGCTCTCGTCTCGGAACACTCGTGTTCGTTTCCTTGACAACAAAGAGGGCAGATACACTGGCAAAATGTCCGTTAATCCGTCTGGAGATTGTCGTTCTCTGAAACTTGAGCTGGTATGATTCAAGGCCATCCTTTGAATTGCCATTTTTATCTGATGGAAAGGCTCTAACATAAAATTGTTAGAGATTTCATACAGTATATTGTCTCTGTATTTAACTATCAGTCCAAGACCATCCAAGACAAGATTGTTCCGATAGTTTTCTTGCTGAACGTGTCTTTGGTGGAGCCTCTTCCCTCAGGCGGACCGACGTTGGAGGACCTCAATGCTTTTCCTGTGATCAGCCAAAGAGATGCTCTGACTACCAAAGCTGAGGTACCTTTGACAGCATATTTTTTTTTTTTTTTTTTTTTTTTGGAAATGCCCTTCACCACCTGCTCACATTCTCACTTATATTCCACCAATGTCATCTTTTTCTTTAGATCCACATACAAAAAGAATGTGGAGAAGATAACAAATGTGAGAGCAACCTTCAAATGACGGCTACATTCACAGATGAACAGAACACACCTTTCCCCATGTAAGCTCAGTATCATGCTTCCTCTGAATATCTCCTATCATGCTACAAAGAAAGAATCTACCCAATCTAATCCTTGCTTCCTTTAAATGATGACCCATTTTTGCTCATGAACACTTTTGATCCAATTACCTGAACCGCAAATGGATTGGAATTGCCATAACATCATACTGGTGATGTGAAATGCGTGTGTTTTTTACAGGCGGAACGGCGTCCAGATTTTTCACTACACTACCGACGTGAAGAAGCTGAAGTTAATGGTGAATGTGTTCAACATTGAATCACAGGACAGGAAAGCAGAAGATGCTTACAGGGCTCTTCTAAATGTCACCATTCCCTCCTCACTCAGCTTCTCCAGCCTGAATCCCAAGGTAAGATCATTAGATGTCCTCAGAAATAACTCAGTTTTGTCATAAATGTCACCAATTAGCAGACCACAGTCCAGATCCAGACCCGGAATTGATTGATCTAGAACTATCTATGGCACATTTATGTGATCAACACTATCCTTTTCAACCAGGCCAGGCAAGTGTACCTGTGGTGAGACCACCACACCTGAAAAAGAGGCAACATCTGAAGTTAATCAAAGCCTCTCCCTACTCAATTCCATTACTCCACCCCAACACCCATTTCTATCTCGACCACTTGTGCCATACACTTGAGACCACATGTCTCATTTCGTCGCTGTCCGATGAAAACCGCGTATGTCCATTTTGCCGATTTTGAGATTTTTTGACGGATAGAATGTCCAGGTTCATTTCCGTATACAGCATGCTTCACATTATCTAAATTACCAATGAAAAGTTGTGAAATCATGTCATCTGATTTCCACGTATTTCCATTTGCTGTCAAAGCTGTCCATCACGCGGCGTATCTCCCATAGACAGTATGGTATCTCCCCGCCCTGTGGAGGCATCTCGCCGGTCTCGTGAAGTTTCTCACCGGTCTCGTCTCTGAGACCCCTACACCTGGTATTAAAATGCGATCTGTATCTAGATAAGTTATCCGGACAATAAAAAAGCCATGTTAATGCAAGGTATAAATACGTTATGATCGAATTGTGATCGGATCTGCCTGACCATCTGGAGGTAGTCTGGCTCGCATTGTGTTCGGATCTTTACTAGTAAACGCAATCTGGTTGTTGAAACCACATATGTAGGCCTATATTTTACTTTTCCCAAAAATGCTAAAAAAAATAAACGAGTGAGAGCGTGTTATATAGGCTATATGACACGTTATTGTCAGATATGACGGCGCTACTGCAACACGCATCACCGCAGATGAGCAGCTGAGCGAAACTGAAAGTAAGTCACAGATGCAATCATCTTCACAATCACACAATCATCTCACACACACAATCATCTTCAAGTAAAGAAACGAAGTGATCTTACCAGGGCAGGCTGTTGCCACACTCTCTTATTGATGTATGTCTTTGATTTTGAAATTAGCTGATGATAAAATTCAGCTCATATCTGTAATAAAATGCTGTTCATATCCGACAAAATTACGGTAGGATTGTGTAAATAAAGTATCAGTCTAGCATCGCCATGTCAGTGTATGATTCATTGTCTCTTCATAGTTTGCAAGAGACATTTAATAAACTGAGCGTAGCCTATTAATCTGTGAATATGAAATTTGGTCATTCTAATGAATGATCGGAAGAACGCGTATCGACCACAGTTACAATACAATATGCACGTATGTCCATTTAAACTCGATTTTGGATCAAATATGGATTATATCATGACACTGGCAAGAATATGGTTACATTTAAAGATGTTGTGCCAAGCATGACAACGCTGCATTCAGCTGTTTTTGAAATTACATGTTTTTTTCACTTCCTGAAAAGTAACCGTTTTGGACATACGTGGGTTTCATCGGGCAGCGACGATTTATTAATACAATTGTCAAGACGACAGAGAGCCACCTCTATCAGAATGTCTACACTGGAAGCTCAAACATGCATTTTAGTCTTGGACTAGCTTATGCCTTGTCTGTAAAACCAGGGCTATGTGTTACATAAGGGTTTATTAGGTAAATCATCATAAACCCTTTAACTATAAGGGTTGCACAATACCCCTTAAAGGCCAACTGTTCCTTGAAACACGCATTACTATTCAATGTGTTGTCATACTTTTTACTGAAACAGGAAGACAGGATGGGACACATCGAACAGCTCCTCATTTTTTTTAAAATTAGCCAATAGTTTTGTTTATCACAGCTTGGCCAGTTTCCTCCCAATCTCTAACGGTTTCTCCTCGTAATCTCCTCCATATCGCTTTAAAATACAGCATTCTGTGTAGAATTCAAATGGATCATCCGATACATTATATGGTCTGTGCTGACTCACACATATGATCTGCTCTGTGCTATCGTGTCTTTGGACCGATAGCAGACTGTGTGTGCGCTGCAGCGGTTCATGAGACCCTAGCATGAAACCAGACTTAATTTGCTCCGTTGCATATTTACACTGTCTGCATCATTCCTTATCCCCTATAATAGTGCACTATAAATGTGCCATTTACCATGTAGAAAATAGTAAATGTGTGAACAAGTGCCTGATTTTAGCCACAGCATCATTTGTCATTGTTTTGGAGCACATTAGCATATAGATAATAGTAAGGGTAACCTAAACTAAAAGCCGAAACTTTTTGATTTCATGGGGACTTTGACATTCATTTTTCTAAGTATAACATAATTGAAAAAACACCTTAAACGTTACACAGACCAAGCAGGTTTAAACCAAGTCTTCTAACGAGACATGATCGGCTGCTTAAATGGATTTTAATATAGGCTTTTATTCACATATAAACATTGATCTAATTACATGTCAAATATGGTCAACGGAAGCTCATATCTGGTTTTTGCACATCAAGCAAACACATTTGAGCTTCCAAAACACCCTTTTTCCATGTATTTCAATGAATCGACAGAAATGGTAAGGAAATATTACACATTTCTTTGTGTTTCAAAGTCTTGAGGGATGTCAAGAGGATGAGTAAATGAATACATTTTCATTTCTGGCAGGTTCATTAAGTCAAGAACACATTTGACAATAAATAATAAGGAAATTGTATTGAATAAATTGCAATTCAAGTTGTTAATTAAAATTTGGCGGTGTGGCTCTGTTCAGGGCCATGAAACACTACAAAGATACAAATGTATCTTTTGAATAGTAGTGTAGATAATTTTTTACAAAGCTCCTGTTTGTGTCTTGCAGAACTTGAATGTTGACTTTTCTTCCGGGGTTCCTTATCTTCTGTGTACGCTGGGAGACCCCTTTCAAAGAAATCAGAGAGTAAGTACTCATTGTTATCAGTGACTTAACATGCATAGGTTTGAAATGCATTGTTACCCTGGGATTTACAAGTACCGGTAGACATACTGTAGCGACCATAATAGATGGGCATCAGATTAGAGTTTAGGATTATTTTTTGGGATACAATTTATTCAACAGCATGACAAGCATTTCTAGGAGCAGATGTTATGAATCTTAAAGCTGCAGTCCAGCGTTTTTCCTCTTTGTCGCCATCTCTGTTCGAAATCTGCAATTGCAGTCACTCGCGGAATTATCAACTTTATGTGAGTTGTACTTGAACACCCTCGAGTGTTTGAGGAGACTGTGAGTCTGTCAAGTCACCGCGCCGGTGTCGATACTGGCATTCAGAATCACAGATTATTATTTTGGAAGTATGACCAACATAATAATTTTCACCAGAAAATGTCATCTGAAATAGTAAGAAACATCCACTTTTGTTCTGGTTCTGACATTGCAGTAAATCATGCTTATTAAATCTAACAATCGTTTATCATATCATGTAAAACCGTGCAAATTACACTTTGCTCTCAAATCGTTATTTTTAACAACGTTAGCATTGCGTGACTACATGTAATGTCCTTCCGATATGTTTCTTTGTTTTTGCATGGGTCCGTTTGCAGCCTCTTTTTTTTCTGGTGCCACGCCGAAGTCCGAACGAAGTCTTTTGCATTTTACAGCTAGTAAATCTGTTGTCACTGGTGATTGTCGTTTGAACCTTTCTGGATTCGCTATCAAACTGATGTTTAATTATATCAAGTGCTGTGAGAAATAGCTATAAACCTCCACCTCCAGCATCCTTACACACAATATAGCTTATACTAGCCAAGACTCCTTCTTTACATGTACAGATGTGACGTAATGACATGCTCGAATCTCCCGTGGAAATCCACCAGTACCACTGGAATTAAAAACTTTATTACAAGCTTACTTTAAATCGAGCTAAGGCAAGCAGATAGTTTTGAACACTGGCTGGTTATCTATTTTCTCAAATATGTATTTGGGATCATTTTTAACCCCAAAAAAGCTACGGACTGCAGCTTTAAAAAAATGTCTTAATTTTCTTGCGGGCAATTCTGTCTTTTACAGGTCGAGATTGAGATCACCTTTGAAACTACTGGAATCACATTAGACATGCAGGAGATTCAGACTGAATTGCAGCTCTCAACGTATGAGATACCGGCATGATTTTCTTCAGATTCTCAAATAAGATGAACATTTGGGGAGAGATGTTCTGCAGGAAATGAGCTTGCAAAAATCAATATCCCTACTAAAAAAACACAATCCTGAAGAGAAATTCTTTATGCTCATATAAACCCTGTGCAAAATCTCTACTCTAAGATGTTTAGCTTTTTTTCAGATTTGAAATTGACTTATTTATTTTAAATAGAATAATTTATGCACATTATGCTGCTCAAAAGTTTACATATCCTTTTTATTTAATATTGTATGTTGCATTTTGTGGTGGAATTTACTTGTATGAGTTTATACTTTCAGTCATTATATCACATCAGTGTAGTTCTGAGTAATAATTATTAAAAATATTGTATGATGTCTCTGTAAGGAGTTATGTAAAGTTGAGCAGAATTCTATATAGAAAGAAAATCATTAACATCTCTACCCACCCACAGGAAGGTGGATAAATGGGGCCAAATACAGTGATTCACTGCTCAGTTCTGTAGCTTTAAGCACTAACATACGGACTTATATACATATGAAAGAACAACTATCTGTGAAAGAGGTTTGTTCAAAGATTATGATTCAGATTTGGACACTAGCTGATGATTTCATCTACACTTCTCAGGCAGAGCGATCAGAATGATCTACGGCCCCTGCCGAGGATGCTCATGGTGGAGTACGTCCTACAGCCCATCTTTAATATGTGAGTTATGCATCATTTCTATCCTTAGAGCATTTCACTGGATCTTCACTCTACCTTACCGCTTTTCAAAGTGATGTCAGAATGACTCATATTGCACTTGAGCATTGCATACAGAAATTTCTTACTTTTTTTTTTGCCTGACATCAAACCTCAGCAAGAGCTATATAAAATATAATAATAACCTGAAAAATTCTATTTTTCTTTTAGCCCTACCTTCAACCTTAAGACAGAATTCAGTGGCAATGTAATTGGAGAATCGGCCATGAAAAGTACCAGTGATATTGGAAGCCCAGTGGAATTCAACTTCACGGCAAGATGCTTTTTACAGTCTAACACTGACTAACTGGGTGTGATGTGGCATTTTTGGAGTGGGATTTTTTGAGAATGTCACTCCAGGTGAAGCTATCTAATACAATGGAAATAGAAACCAAATAACTGACAAAATGTCTTGTTTGCTGCAAATGCAACTAGTTGGAACATAAACTATCTATGGAAACGTTTAACTTACATTTCACAACCCCAAAGTGAATGTAATGTAAAACTTTCCAAATCATACCAAATCATCATAAAATGATTTCTAAAGGATCAAGTCACATGTGAGACCGAAGACTGGATTAATGAATTCTAAAAATGCTGTTTTGCCATCAAAGGCGCTGTCAAACGATTAATCGTGATTAATCGCATCCAAAATAAAAGTTTGTGTTTACATAATATATGTGGGTGCACTGTGTATAATTATTATATATATATATATATAAATACACACTCATGCTTGTATATATTTAAGAAATATTTTCAAGTATATACTGTACATAGATTGATATATAATTTATATTATATATAAATATATATATTTTATATATAAATATTTTTTTCCTTGAATATACATGCATGTGTGTGTATTTATATATATACAAAATGATTATACACAGTGCACCCACATATATAATGTAAACACAAACTTTTATTTTGGATGCGATTAATCGCGATTAATCGTTTGACAGCCCTATTTAAAATATATATTAGAATACAGATCTTATTGCAATATTATTTCACAATGTTACTGTTTTTACTGTATTTGTTATAAAATAAGTGCAGCCTTTTTGAGCGTTAGTGACTTATTTGAAAAGCATTAAAATACGTAATTATTCCAAACTTTTAAACAAGTTGTTTCCTAGATAGTTTACAACTACTATAAATAGTTTCTACTTGTGTTTATTCCTTTGTCTGCAGGTGGACCTTTCTGGTAAACCTCTGGGAAATCTGGGGTTTCTGGAAGTGATCTTTCAGTGGCCTTATGCCTTGAGTAATCAGAAGTGGCTGCTTTACCTGTCAGAGATTCAGATGACAGGAACGTCCAAGCCCTTCTGTGTTCCTGAAAATAACATTATAAACCCCCTTAATCTCACAGTAAGTGATTAGATGTATGTGTGTCACCATCTCTGATTATTTTTCTGCAATATGCAATTGATGACGGAGAAGTTTAGTAGTATCCAGCCAGTTGAATCCCGCAGAGAATCAGCCGAGGAAATCATGCTGGGACTGGGACCTCCTCCTTTCCCAAAACTATATTACCCACAGTTCTCACTGCAATCTCACTTAATGTACAAAGCCGTGTGGGATTTATTTTCAAAAAGTCCATCTCCTAATATAAAACAGAGGGCGGTTTGTGGACTATCCATCTCTCCGTGCCTATAAATCAGCTGGACATGGATTTATTTGTTGAAAATCTAGACCTCCAAGAACTCAAGAGAGAATATCAAGGCAAACAGCTCAATCAAATATTCCAATTCAACATGATGCCTGATCATTAACATGAGATAGAATTATGTAATGTGTTGAAACATAATCCAACAGAGCACTTCAGTGACATATTTTTGTAGGCCAACCCAGAAATTAGCATCACCCTGGTTGCCCTCGACAAAAACCTATGGATTATAGTCTAAACCGCAGGCGATAAATGAATGACAACAACAGTGACTTCAACTTCGCCCTGACTCTTTCAGCCTTCTTTAACAAAACTTATAGAGAATAAAACGTTTTCAGACATTTAATTAAAAAAAAAAACCGCTGACTTTGGGACGATGGCACTTAAAGTACTATAATGCTAACATGTTTCCAGGTTTTGGCCTACAAAAATACGTCATTCCTTCAGCACTCTGTTGTCATGCACTTACTATATAATGTGCATGTTAATGTGATGGACGTGTCACCTCCTGTGGATTAGGTGTCAGAGCGCAAGTCTAGGAGGAGGAAAAGAGATGAGGACTCCTTGGAGTCTGAACCTACTGAACCGCAGGCCTCACCGAATCTGCAGGCCATCCAGGCGAAACAGCATGTCATCCTTGTGAGTATATCCATCTCCTTCAACCATTGTTTTGTTGCTTAGCAACTGGATGATTCTAGCATGTCATGTCTCCTCTGATACTTTGCATGATGTAGTAGCCTATGCTACAGAGACCAGACACAGGCAAAATTAAGAGTGTTTTGGCTGTCACTGCTTATTCTCTCTCAATGTCAGGACTGTACCAAGGGATCTGCCCTCTGTCAGACATTCAGCTGCCCCTTGCTTGGCATGAACACCTCGGCCAAAATCATTGTCAGAGCGCGCCTATGGAACGGCACAATGCTTGAGGTCAGAGCTCCATTTTCATTTGAAACTTCACCTGCTCATCTCATTACTGCAGACTTGTCACATACCAGACTTTCAAGGACAAATCCCACACTTACTTTGTGGCATTGTTTATCAAGTAATATAAGTGGATGCATTTGTTACACCAGGTCCAGTCCTTCAGAATATACCATACTTTAGCTTAAGGGATACTCCACTTTTTTTGGAAATAGGCTCATTTTACCACTCCCCTAGAGTTAAACAGTTGGGTCTTACCATTTTAGAAAGTATTCAGCTGATTTTTTTGATATTTCGAAGAATATCACTAACCAGACAGTTTCTGGTCTCATTGACTTCCATAGTATATTTTTTTTACTATGGAAGTCAATGAGACCAGAAACTGTCTGGTTACTGATATTCTTCGAAATATCAAAAAAATCGTCTGAATGGATTTGAAAACGGTAAAACTCAACTGTTTAACTCTGGGGGAGTGGTAAAATGAGCCTATTTCCAAAAAAAAAGTGGAGTATCCCTTTAAAGTTGAAACAGTAGCTCCAAGTATTTGGACCCTTAAGACAGAACTACAGTATAACCCACATTAGAAACATCAAACTAAAGTGGCATCTCAGAACTCCATTGACTTCAACAGAGAATTAGAAGTCTAGAACAAGTCAATTAGAAGCACTCACTTCCTGATGGCTGAGCGCACTGCGCAGGCTCACACTGATCTGAACGATGTACTGTAGATGTGACGTGAGCAACCTGTCTCACAGTTGTACGTCTTCTAGTAGCGGTGCCAAGAGAAATCTGAATCATTCCCTTCCGAATCTTGCAGAGACTGAGGGGCCCTATCTTACACTGACGCATGTATCATTTCTATTTTGCACCCGCACAAAGCGGGTTTTCCCTCCACAGATGCACGTTGGTAAACTTGGAAATGAACTTGCGCTCCCTGAGTGGGCCAGCACAAACATTCGCTGGTGCTATTTTGCAGTTCCAGAAAACAATTCCGCCACTGACCTGAAAGAACCTAGTCTAAAGTCAGTGGCGCGTTGCACATTGTTCATAATGCTATTTTAAGCGCGGATGCTTGGCCATAATTTAGCGGGTGCACAATGCGCATACACTTTGATTCTCTCATCAACACAGATGCAGCAGGTTTTTATTTTTGCAAATCATACATTATGACAAGGAAAAATATTACCACATGAGGGAAATCATAGTGGTGTCCATGAAGAAGTAAAAAAGTAGGCCTAAATCTAGCTCTCACATTTACCCAAATCTTTCAGGCTAACTGAAGTAATGACGGATCAGACCTGTTTGCCAAATAGTGGCGAGACACTAGGGCCCTGAAAGTGTGAGTATTAGCTGTCCTTGAGCAGCAGCAGGAGCAACTTTAAGACTCTCTATGGGCTTCTCCCTTGACTTTATGCCTCCATGTCCCCCCAATTGTGTGCAAGCTTCTCCTCCTGTCTATGCAGTAATTTCTCTACTGTGTAACAGAGAGTCGTGCGTTATGAAGTAACCGTTAGCCTATTTTTACAAAAACTGCTTCTACGGGGCCATAACATAAGATACAAGGTAATGGAGCCTTTTATACATTGTCATGTTTCTTTAGAAATAAACAGTGGACAAATGGAGTCTTTGGACGCCTCAGATGTAAAGTTATTCACTGTCAAAGTGATGCCAAAATGAATGGGAGTCAATGGAATGCTAACAGCAGGTATAGGCTTGTTAGCCAATGGCGGCCCCAGGGGCATTCAGTTTCCAGCTGGTGGGTTACCCCCTTGGTGTTTACAGCTTAAAATTCTACTTTATTTATTTATTTATTTATTTTTGCAAAACAGAGAGATTTTTTGTGACAAACAACTTGTATACAATGTAAAAAATTTATTAGCAATATGTTCAATGTCATCAGAATACAAATGAGAAAAGAACAATGAGCTGAAAACTGAAATAAATAAAAAAGATTAGAAGTTAAAATATGAAGTTGAAGAGATTAAACGATTAAGTTAGAGAAGAAGAAGAACATGAAGGAAATATATTTATCTATACATCAATTAGTTAATGTTATAAGAAATGTTAGGTAATGCAGGGTCCAAAGTTTTAAATGTGAGACACACTGATGTATAACGCATATTTTAAAAGCTTTTTTGTAAAATAAAAAAATAAAAACGTATTTGCAACTGTTATGTTAACAGCATTATATTTCTGACGTCCCAAAGTCCCACTTTAAGGGCTCTACCATCTGCCCTTCAAAGGTAGTAGGGCAAAGGGAAGCTCACGAAAAATTAGCACATACAAGCCAGATTATTTGGTTCCCCTGCAAACATTTCCGTTGTGGTCTGTGTTATTTCCAGCACATTTCTCTATATGGTTGTGTTGTGAACTTTTGGAGCGCGTTTCTGTATTAGGAGCACATGGGTGTTGTGAAACTGATGTTTTTTTTGTTTTGTTTTTTTAATTTGCAGGTGTTTTGTTTCTATTTGCATGTGTTTGCTTCAGTTGCAGCCCGTGCAGCCAGTGGTGTGGCCTATCAGACCTATCCTATGGGAATTAGAAATACCATGTGTAGATTTAGAGCAACTTAAGATTAAATGTAATAATAGGAATGCTGATTTAAATAGTGTATATTATAGTTATAAGGAACGTAAGTATAAGGAAAGTATTCAGATTTTTACAGATGGGTCAAATGATATGCAAAGAAAGGCAACAGGGTCTGCAGTTGTTATAAGGTGGAAATTAGTAAAAGATCATCGGATTGTCTGAGTGTATTTGCGGCTGAAATGTTTGCCATTTTGATGGCATTGGAATGGACAGAACAAAGTAGTGATAAAGAAATATTTAATATGTAGTGACTCTGTATCAGCTCTAGTAAGCATGAAGACATATTTATGTGGGTCCCTGCACACTTGGTAATTCAGGGAGTAATTCATGGTAATTCAATGAGAAAGCAGATAAAGTGGCAAGCAGACAAAGTGTTGAAGTCAACATTAAATTATCAAAATCAGAGGGGAAAGGCACAGTGTGGAGAAGTGTAAATCAACAATGGCAACAAAGTTGGGATAATGCAACAAAAGGGAGACATTTATTTGAAATTCAAAGAAAAGTAGGTATAGACGAATCCAGCGAAACTACCGGAAGTAAGCGGGCACCATTACTGAGCTGTTGCTGGGTAGCGTTGCTCCATTGCCTTCCATTGTATTAGTTGCAACTTGCGTCCACAGGAATAAATAGCCCGCGATTTACGACTGTCACTAACGTTACAACGTTAGCCCTTGTATAATGTCGAGTGGGTAAACAGTTTCCGTTATAAATTGTTTCAATGGTGGCAGTAAAATTTCAATTTTGAAGAGAAAACATTGTGAATACCCCGGGTCGACTGCCCCTGTCAGGTGCCGTACGGTTTACACAGATTTCCTGGGCGAGTACAAGACGCGGACATTCGCGTATAATAACAATTATTTAATGACATAAGTAAAAAAATATAATAAATGTGTGATATAGTGATCAGCAAAATCTCCTCTCGCTATTTTTTCTATTTAATTAACATGCTATGGTCATAAATGGCTTTCCTGAGCTAAATGTAACGTTATGTGACATAATTGTTCTCCTGCTGTTATATTGACCTCTTTCCATGGTTTTAAAACACCAATTGGTCAATATTATGTATACTCTCTAGCTGTAACGTTACCTTACCCATGCCCATTGCAATGTAAAAATGAGATAAATAATGGACACAAATGAAAAACATGAATTTGTTTATTTGATTTCATTTATTTATTTATTTATTATTGCCAAATGGACAGATCTTTTTTTAGTTTATTCGGTAGCAAACGTTAGCCTAGCTAGCTTGCCAAGCTATTTTCATAAATAATCTGTAAGATCGTTTGTACCTTCATCTGTGACTGGAGGCCAATGTCTAACATCATCAACCCAACAAGTCATTCTGCCTGGCTGTACTGTAGCTGTCATCGAGGGTGCGTTATCACCTTATCTCCGAGGTTTGTTTACATACCGGTGCATATGTCTATGCCGGTGTAACAGCTCAGTAATGGCGTCGCCACAAGATGGCAGCCTACACAAGAACGTAGGGGAGCAAAGAGAAAAGAGCAGGTGATAATAAGTAGGTTGAGAATGGGGTATAGTATAGCCCAATGGGCTCTATGCACAACTGCACTACTTCCTGAACTTCAGCCAGCTCCTTGTTTCCTGTATACCATTATTGGACAATTTGATTAATTCAGGTGTGCTTGACCTCAGTAGTCATGGCAACAATAATCAAACACACCTGAATTAATCAATGTGTCCAATAATGCCAGACAGGAAACAAGAAGCTGGCTGAAGTTCAGGAAGTAGTGGAGCTGTGCATAGAGCCCATAGCACAGTGAAGGAAATTTAATCAGGAAAGACAAGAAATTATAACGCAGATAAACAAATATAGGAAGGCTATACAGTAATAATACAGTAAAACGTTTATTGCAGTATGGAGAGAGTGCGGAGGGTAGGAAATGGTTATTTGTTTTTTTGAGGGGGGCTGGATTAGATAGGCGGATCTAGTATGAGTGAAAGTAAAGGGTAGATAAAGCCTGAAGATGGCAGTAATGCAATTCAATGGATGCCAGCTGCCATAAAAATCCAAAGAAGAAGAAGAAAAGGTGTCAGCCAAGGGGGTAATCCATCAGCCGGAAACTGAAGCTGCCGCCATTGTAGCAGACCTTCACCTGCTGTTAGCATTCCATTGACTCCCATTCATTTCTGGTTCACTTTGAAAGCAAATAACTTTACATTTGAGGCGTTTAAAGACTCCATTTGTCTGTTATTAATTTCTAAAGAAACACGACAATGTATAAAAGGCTCCATCATATTTTATCTTCCGTTATAGCCCCGTTATTTTCTCTCTCTGTCGCACAGTAGAGAAATTACCGTATAGACAGGAGGAGAAGGTCGCGCGCAATCAGGGGGACGTGGAGGCATAAAGTCAAGGGAGAAGCCCATAGAGAGTCATAAAGTTGCTCCTGCTGCTGCTCATGGACAGCTCCTACTCACGCTCTCCATCTTTGCAAGATTTGGAAGGGAATGATTCAGATTTCTCTTGGCACCGCTACTAGAAGACGTACAACTGTGAGACAGGTTGCTCACGTCACATCTACTTCATCAAGCTCAGTTTGAGCCTGTGCAGTGCGCTCGGCCGTCAGGAAGTGAGTGCTTCTAATTGACTTCACTTTTTCTCTGTTGAAGTCCATGGGGTCGCTGTCGATTTCTTTTACTGTCTATGGTTTCAGTAGGTGCCATGTGAGACCTGTCAGGACTTGCAGTTTTGTTATTTCTCCTCGTAAAAATGCTTACAACTTGCTGATTTGTGTGCACTGCACATTCATGTATTTTTTTCTCCAGAATTATATTTTATGTGCAAACTTTGTCACTGTGCTACCACTGCTGTAATTCACTTTATGCACTTTATTTAATGCCATAAAACACAATGCTTTTGAAGTATTGCTTGAATTAGTAAGAACAATAAAGGTGTAAAAAAAAAAAAAAATTAACCCCTACACGTGTGTGTGTGTGTGTGTGTGTGTGTACATATGCTGGAAATCAATATTCTAGATATAATACAGTAAAGAATGAACAAAGAAAGTTTAAAAGAACAACAATATTTTATAACATTTCAATGGTCTTTACTGTCACTTATGAACAATTTAATGTGTCATTGTATTTATGTTATGTATATACTGTTAATTATACTACAAGATTAACATTATAATATCAACTTTGATGATCAGACATTTCCAACTACACTTTCAAATGCTTTTTGGTATGTACAAATTCAAAATGCAATTATGATCTACCGTGTGAAATACATTGAATAATGTTAAAATGACTTATTTGCATTCATTTTACCAACACTTTAATATTTACCAGATGTTACTGTACAGTGCTGCATTTCCTAAAAGGAAATCATTGGCCTAAGTAGATTGCAGAAACAAGACTTCTGGGAAATGCAGCCCTGTAAGGGGTTTTAACATGAAATGTGCCTGGATCCTCTCCAGCACTGCACATTTTGGATATGTCCTCTATTTAATCCAGATTAATTAAGTCACCAGCTGATTAGTAGACCACTCCATGAGTCATGACCTGGGCTGAGTGTGTCCAATATGTGTGATGATGGGCAAATCAGATCATTTTACAAAGTCTCTCATTCAGCCAAATGAACTAATCTTTATTCAAGTCACCGATTCACTCATTTGAACAGAGTTAAAATGTTCTATTTTGCACAATTGTTGGATAATCACATGCACAATCTTTGATCATATTCCAAATTAAGAAATCATTATGGAAATCATTCCCCATGCTGGGGAAGCTCCAGGAAGGCTTCGAAAACCCTTACTTTACGTGATACTCATTCTGAAGTCCTGAAAATAACATTTGTGCTGCTCTGTTTACAGGAATACAATGCTGTAAGAGTACGTGTGTTTGGTAGTGCCACACTGAGTCTAAAAACAGACAAACAAACCATCAAGATGAGCAATTACACCCGCGAGGTACAAACTCAAACATCCACAAGTTTCCTCTTCTATCGGGAACTCTCTCTTGCATACATTTAGCATAAGTGAGGGAAAATCAAATAATTATTGAAATGAGGCAATTTTCCTGTATACGTTTTCTGGTGCATTAGAGATTAATGACAGTAAACATCTTTTCTCTGTTTAGTTTACAGTAGATATAGACCCTGCGGGGTCAGAAGAGCTTCCATATGAAATGCCTCTGTGGATAATCATTGTGTCTGCGCTGGCTGGAGTGATTCTGCTGGGCCTGATTGTCATTTTTCTGTGGAAGGTGAGAAACTTTTTGTAATACTTGTAATAATTTTGTAAGTGTTCTCACATCTACACATTACTCTGGTTGGAGTCACACAAACATCAACTTTATTTTATCACATTGTGCTTTAACACCAGAAACAAGTGTGAAGTTTTTTTTTTTACCTCCACCTTGAGAGGAGCAGCAACACATATTAATCATCCAACATTTCAGGCATTCAGGATGGCATTTTGGTGCCTATAAACTCATAAACATATATTCTTTTGTTGATTTAACTTTAAAAAAATGAAGTAACCTGGCTGCCTTAAAAATGTAAGTTCATTGAAATGGAAAAATTGAGTTAATACAATGAAGATGATTGATTTAATCATCAGAAACGTAACATATTATGTTATCTGAACTACATCAATTATTTAAGTTGATTTGACAAAAGAAATAATGTGTTTACAAATCATGAAAATATTTTTTACAGTGCACCCACAATCTATAGAAAAAGATTATTATCTATAGAAAATATTATTCCACACAAAAAAACGTCATCATTTAACCACATTATATTGTGAAAGTATGTGTCTGTTCTAAATAGAACATATTAGAACAATTGATTTCTAATAATAGAACAATTATTAGAATATATATTTTCAGCATAAATGATTTTTGTATTTTCCCCAAACACATTTTGACAGTATTTTGCAGTCAAATTCTATTTTTTACTTTGAATATTTTTACAGTGAAGTAGATCAAGCTAGATATATACCAGAAGAGCACAGTTGATTCAAGCCTAGATCACTTTTCTCCAGCCTTGTCTTGTGCTTTGTTTGATTGCTCATATCTGAATCCTGTTCCCCAGTGTGGTTTCTTCAAGAGAGCCAACACCAGAGAGCTTTATGAGGCCAAGGCCCAGAAAGCAGAAATGAAAACACAGCCATCAGAAAATGACCGCCTTACAGAGGAGGACTGAGATTCCCTGGCCTTTGTGGGCCTCTGACACAAATAGCAAGGTTGTAGGTGTCACAGCCAACGGCTCTCTAGCTAAAATGCTTGGCTTGATTAACAGTAATGTATTCCATGGAAGCTCCACTAATACTGTCTTTCCTCTTCCCCTTTGAGACACAACGCTTCCCTCGTCTGTTTTTGACTCTCATCATTGCTCTCAAAAACACTAGAGGTTGTTTTTTTTTTTTCCTGAAACAAATTGATATGTGAGGCTCTTTGTTATGTCCTCGGGCTTGGGATGCTGTTATCTTGGAGATAGAATGATGTCTTAAAACATGAACTGTATATTGCTTTAATCCAACTTCAAAACGCCTTTTCTTGCATTGACATGACTAATAACTTCTGCGTTACCACATTGTTTTCTTTTTTGCCGTTTGTGGGCTTGCTTTCAACTGAGGCAACAAACTCCTTCTGATCCCATCTTCTCGTACAGATAACAAGCTTTCCTTTCCCTTTCACAATCTGCCGCTGAATTTGTCGCACATTTGTACAGACTCTTTATGTCATAATATTTTGCTCTCTTCTTAATTTCACTTGAGTTTACAGAATGCTTTCTCTCAGTTGCTATATAATGTTAATCTTGTAATCTACTTCAGTCAATCTTAGATTTCTTAAAGCTTCTCTGAATGCATTCGTGCAACCTCTGGAAAGGTGCTCGCCTTGCTCACAATGCTCTTTTTCTTATGTCTTCTCGCAGAGTGGCTTTTTTAAGCGGGCTGCCTACCGAACTATGCCAAAATACCAAGGCGTGAAGATTTGTAAGAAGGAACAGTACCAGGTAAACCAGGGCTTTTTGGTTGTGGACTCAACGAACAACAAGAAACAATGGATCACAAACTGGACTGAAAAGAAACTGTACTACTGATGAGTGCACTCTCAAACTGTCTCTTCTAGACAGTGAAATTGACGTTTACAGACGTTTATTATTCAAGTCAACGCAACTCTACCTGATTTTAATGGAACTTCATCTGGATATCTGATAAGCCTACAATTGAAGATGTTCATTTTAAACTGCCCGATGAACTGGTTATACAGAAGACTGTGTGTGAGATTCCTGTTTTGATGTTTATTTTATTACTGTTTTTCTACTGAATACATGTATGTATGCTGGAGGGCTCAACAAGAAGGTTTTTCTGGCTGGTTTAGCAGTTCAGATTTTTCCCCATCACAAATGAAAGATGCGTTTTGACAAAAAGATAGCTAAAAAGATAAGATAACAATGTTTTTATTGTTGTTGTTTTTTTTTTTTTACATTTGTCACTAAGATCATATAGAATACAGAAAATCAAACCTTTAAACATCAATGAATGTGAATGTAAATTCAGTGTAAGTGTGAACTTGCTGTTGAACTCTGTATTTTGATTTTCATTCTTGTGTGAGGATTTTATTGTTATGTGCCCAAACTGAAAATAGCATTTTCTCTTCAGGTTTTCGATATAGTGCTAAAATCTGTTGCCCAGTCATGACTCACTATTTCATCCTTCTCATTCGGTTCTTGCTTTATATATTTTTATATTGCATCAGGTCACGTTTTTGTGAAACAGTGATGGATTAAAAAAAAAAAAAACATGAACAGCTACCGAATGAGAATCGTCATATACGAAACCGTAAACAGACACAAGAATATTCATCGCCTATGCAATTGGGACGAGATCTAATCTCAAATTCAGTCAGTTTTAGCTCTTCTCTGGGGTGATGCGCCTTATGTTCCATGCTCTGATTCTTGTTAGGGAATTTCATTGTCATATTTTAGATATTGTGGGTCTTTATGATGTAAATGTGGCAATTAAATTTGTCTAAAAAAAGATTTTGTGGATTTTTTTAACCGTCATATATTTATGTTTAAAACGTTTTAATAAGTACGCGGATGTTGTTTGCATCTGTATCTTAAACGTTAATTTGTTGAAATAAGCCCTGAGCTCTCGTGTCTACGGACCTGTAATCTACACAGGTAAAGTTTTTTTAATCGTGTGGATTAATTAGCTCTCACGTCTGCGTTATAAATAAAGTGTAAACATGTTTTTTTCTTTAATACGCGCTCGTGTTGCTAATTTTGTAAGTAATGAACAGGAATGTGATCATTTCTAATCCTGTTAAGCCTCACACCACCAGGAAAGTAATTGCATTAGAGTTTGAATAGATGTCAAAACTAACCGCATTCTCAAGCGAGCGTCACGGGAGCGCGAGCCCCGCCTGCAGGGGGATTAGCACGCGCTAAACCTCAGATCCGCGCGCTCTGTCAGGTAACGCCGCAAACACCATCCACGACCAACCTAACAGCACAAACAAGGATAAATAAAGATATTGGTTTGGTCTAATTTGGTTTTTGCGATAGCAGGCGAGAGGTCGGTGTATGGACTTTCAAGTTTCTACGCTGTGAACTGTTAAATGATCTATCTTTTAGTAAATTTCATAGTAAATCTGCGCGGTGGGTCGCATCTTTTGGAGAGGACGATGCTCATATTTGAGAGTGACGGGAGCGCGCGAGTCAGCTTTGCTCGCGGGGAATGACGCTTCAGACTTTGACCAAGTGTTATCAAGTTAATTATTACCTGATGGACTAAATGAAGAATGCCGCACGTTTGGGAGTTCATTCTGATTCTCAACGTTAATGTCATCTTTGTAGAAGGTAAACTGTTCACATATGAAAACTCACTCTCATGATGCTTAAGATGCTGGAAGCTGTTGATAATAGACTAGCAGAATTTTCATTATGCTGGCAATGCTTTAACATCCAAAGCTACATAATTATTACATTGAATGTGTCTTTTTTTCTTTTTCTCATAACAAAATGTTGAATATTTACTGTCTGAAGCGATTGTTTACTGACTGTCCGTCCTGCTGAAGAAAAAAAAAAAAGACATTGTGAAGCCTGACTAAAGATGCTAGTTGGTTTAAGCAGGCTTTAGCTAAAATGGTCTTCCAGCCAAATCATGATGGTCTATGTTGGTCTACCTTCTAAAACCAGTAGAACAGTTTAGACCAAACTGTGAGACCAGATAGGCTGGTTTTAGCTTGTGTGGTTTTTTGTTGTTGTTGTTGTTTGTTTGTTTTTTTCCAACAAGGTCGTCATCTCAAAAATGAAAATATTTTAAATGGAACAGCAGGGATTTGGAGGGGATAAAATCATAGGATAAAATTGCTTCCCAAAAATGTAATTTCCTGCATAGCTATATTTTCTTGTATTCCTTGCTAAAAAAACACCACCAACAACAACAACATAGGTTTTGAGAAAAGAATGACCAGGGATTTGAAGAATCAGATTAAGATAGTTTGCTGGATTTCAATGTGGTTTAAAATGGCTTCCCAACCTGGCCGAGTTGGTCTTCAAGTGGCCCAGGTGATCTGTCAGGCTAATCAGCTAAAAAGTGTTCAAACCTTTTTAAAAATCACCCAACAGATATGTTTGATATCCTTTATCAAATGTGATCTTATATATCTTTTCAGATATCCTTTCTCACATGCGATTTTTCTGTAATGAGAAAAAATACATTATTGTTATATTAAACACTATAAAATGATTTTCACTGCTAAGAAACTAAAAATGGACACAAGGCAAATAAAACAATTCTGAAGATTGTCAGTGAGGCGTGATCCTCATCTAGAGTCTAGGGTGTTTTATGTTACTAGTGAAGTACCCAGTTTGTTTTGGCAATTCTGAGTTTGACATCATCTTCCTCCTGGGGATGGGCATCTAAAAAAACAGACACAAGTTAGATCTTCAAAGAGCAAGATACGTGCATGAAAGGTTTCTACAGAAAAGCCTGTGCTATGTTTGAAAGGAAGTTGACGTGTGATTCGAGGTCAGTCTGTGATTCGACGGCTGAGAGTGTGCGGAAAATCAAAATCAAGCCACCGGGTTAAATGCATGAGGATTATTTTCCTCATTCCAACCCATAATATCAAAGCGACTCAGGCGTTTTACAAACCGTATGGTGTAAAATAATACAAGCCTTTTTATGTTTAGTTCAATATCTCACAGGGAGCCACACACAGCAGAGAGGAAATACGGGTAGCCGGCCTCAATCGAGTGTCAGCGTTTCACAAATCTCTCGGTGGATGGATCTCAGCATCTGCACTTACAGCAAATCTGTGGCTCTCGATGCTACTGTAGCCTCAGAAATGGCAGCTTCATACGAGCCACATAAGTATAAGTGCACAAGCTTCTCATATCTTAGATACAGATGTCAATAAATTGGGGTGGAAGAAAATTGGACTCCAATCCTCCAACCCCGTTGATGGCGGGCACATCAAAGCAGCCTGGCTTGAGAGTAGAGCTGTGGCGTGCTGTATTAAAGTGCAGCCCTGAGTGCTTGACTTGGCAGTGGATATGATGCAAGCTGCAACCTGAAGCCAGAGGGAGAGAGGTGAGGGGAATAGTGATGTGAGATAACAGAGTGAATTCAGAATGCTGGAGTCTGCTGCCTCTGTGACCTACTTTCCGGCAGGGCCCAGAGCAGAGCATCCAGGATGCATCTGTCGTCATGTCACACATGTGTTTTTTATTCTTCCAATTAAGTGGTGCAATTGGCAAATATTGACTTTATAAATTTGCATGCTACATTTTTCTGTTCTTTTTTTTGTAAAGTGCGGCGAGTTTTGCCTCAAAAAGACTTTTTAAATGTGCCTTGTGTCATTAGAGACAACTTCATGCTCTCATTTGACAGCAGAAACTCTTCTCCTTGGGGGGTTGGAGTCTATTACAGGTGTGACTGTATTTTCAAAGAGCCGTGGGTGAGTGATGTGTGAATCTCTTCTTTTTCCCGCAGCACAGCCAGTGTCATCAAAGCTGCACGATGGTTGGTGGGCATACAAAGATCTTGTCCAAGGGAGTTTTATACCAGGTAAGCCTTTCAAAAGAAAGAAAAGAAAGTGTGAGATTATGCAGAATGTGTCTTGTCAAGAGTCATGCTGCTTGCCGCACTAAGACTCGCAAGATCTGCAGAGGCTTTGTGTGTTGACATATAGCACATAAAACTTCAGGACGCCAATGAATATTTTATTCTGTTTGAGTCACACTTTTAATGTATGTGAACACGGTGTGAAGGAGGTGCATTTTACACAAACAGTGTGAAACCGTATTTAACAGTTCTTTGCAATTGCTGCCTCATAATTGGGAGATTAAATCGGAAGTTTACAGTGCCTACATTTCACTAGATTAGTTAGCCTGATGCCTTTAAGGTTGTTAAATGAAATACGTGCTAGATAGAGGTTATTTTAAAAGTGAACTTGAAAGCTGAAGTGTGTAATGGAATTGTGTGCAAAAACAATGAGTGTTTCAAACAAGTTTCCCACACACTCAACCCCTCTGTTTTTTTCTTACATTTCAAAAATGGTGTAGGATTTACTTAAAAACCATTTACACTCGGAAATAAGTCAAAGAAACAGGAAATAAGTAAGAAACAAAGAAACAAGACATTGAATTAAACAAGAATTTTTATATAGAAAGACTTTTCTTGTAAAACGTACTCCAACGTCCTTTATTCAACTGTGGGGGAAAGTTACTTAAATTAATGCGTTACTATATTGTTTTACAAAAGGAACTAATTGCATTACTTAGTTACTTTTTATGGAAATTTATGGAAGCCCGTTTCCGCCACAGTGGAGTAAAAAAATATAATTCTGTAAGTCATAATAATGAGAAACTTTCTCATAATTATGACTTAGTTTCTCATTATATTGAGAAAGTTTCTCATAATAATGACTTAACATCTCGTAATAATGAGAAACTTTCTCATAATTATGACTTAGTTTCTCATTATATTGAGAAAGTTTCTCATTATAATGAGATATTAAGTCATAATAATGAGAAAGTTTCTCATAATTATGACTTAACATCTCGTAATAATGACTTAACTTCTCGTAATAATGAGAAACTTTCTCATAATTATGACTTAATATCTCGTAATAATGAGAAACTTTCTCATAATTATGACTTAACATCTCGTAATAATGAGAAACTTTCTCATAATTATGACTTAACATCTCGTAATAATGAGAAACTTTCTCATAATTATGACTTAACATCTCGTAATAATGACTTAACTTCTCGTAATAATGAGAAAAGTTTTAAATAAATAAATAAATAAATAAAGTTTCTCATTATTACGAGAAGTTATGTCATTATTACGAGATGTTAAGTCATAATTATGAGAAAGTTTCTCATTATTACGAGAAGTTAAGTCATTATTACGAGATGTTAAGTCATAATTATGAGAAACTTTCTCATTATTATGACTTAATATCTCATTATAATGAGAAACTTTCTCAATATAATGAGAAACTAAGTCATAATTATGAGAAAGTTTCTCATTATTATACGAGATGTTAAGTCATTATTATGAGAAACTTTCTCAATATAATGAGAAACTAAGTCATAATTATGAGAAAGTTTCTCATTATTATGACTTACAGAATTATATTTTTTTACTCAACTGTGGCGGAAACGGGCTTCCATAGAAATTAGATAAAAATAAGTAAAATATATTTGTGTTATTTAGTCTATTTAATTATTGCAGGTTTACGTAATATTGTGACTCACAATTTGTGAGTTTGCGAGTAAAAAACAGTTTTTATTCATTTTGAAGAATACTGAATCTGTTTTTGTGCAAATGAGATGAGTAAACGCATGCTTACAATTAGTCTAACTTTGTTACTTATTTTAAAAAGTAAGCTATTTTGTTCCTAGGGATGTGGCCGAAGACAAATGCTATGTTTGGAAGGGAAATTACGCATTCTATGGAGCCCCTAAAGGGGTATGTTAATGTGAAAAAAATATGCTTTTGCTTTCATTCGCAATTATATTTGGGTAATTCATTACATTGTTTATAATTTGGAACTGCTGTCAATGTGTTGCCTGAATGGGCACGCTTAACTTTAATTTTACTTAAAGGGAGAGGTGGTACTGATCGCACATTTTACAAGATAAGATAATGGTCAATAAAGCTCAGGATGTTTCACCCTGTCAGTCATCTCTCCTTACTATCTTCACATGAGAAGTGAAATCTGATGCACTGTTATGTAACCACCGCAGCAAGCCTAACTTTTAGGGGCCCAGTAGAATGCGTTACTCATTTTCTGTGTCTTTCCGAATTCGGATTTAGGCTTCGGGCACATCTCTACTGATTACATAATTTGCATTACTTGTTATGCGTTACCCAGACACTGTTTTTTTTTTAAAGTACATTTATTCAGCAAATATTCATTAAAAACAATTGTTACAAAAATATTCTATTTCAAATTAACAAGCTACTGTTCGTCTGATTTTCTACTCAAAAATATATCACGATTTCCACAAAAGTATTAAGCAGCACAACCAATTTCATTACATTAATAATAATAAGAAATGTTTAAAAAATATAGGATTTATGAATGATCATGTGACACTGAAGTAATGGTGCTGAAAATTCACCACAGAAATAAATTGCATTTTAAAATAATATTCAAATAGAAACATTTAAATTGTAATAAGTAAGGGATAATGTATAATGGGGTTGTTGTTATAGCGACTACAACCCTGACAGGCTGATTATGGGGTCATAAATCAGCCTGAAGAGGTTGTATTCGTTATTACAACGAATTTGCCTATTACATGGCTACCTATACCAAATGAATCAATAATTGGACAAAATATTCATATAAAAAGGAGTTTACTGATTTAAAAATGATTGTATTGCTTCCGTTAACGTAAATAGTCTGTTCCGTCTCTGGACTGCGTCCATGGCAACGCTCTGTTTTTCATGGCAACGGTGCGTTATGGTTATTGCAGCGTCTGTTATCAAGAAATAACAGACCACATTCTACATTAAAATTCAACCAAGTCATGTAATAATATCTCATAACATTAGTTTTACTGTGCTTTTAACAAATGTAGACTTAGTGAGCAAATGAGACTTTCAAAAACATTTAAAAACTTTTAAATAGAAGTGTATAGCCTTGTGACTTTTTTCTGATTAGCATTTTCCCATGCAAAATCTGTAGAATTTGGCAAAATGGATTTAAACATTGTAAAATGTAATAATAATCAAATCATATCAAATATAGTTGAACACGCAGGCGTAAAACACTGGATGAATTAATTCTCTGCACATCTTGTTCTGCGGGCGCTGATCCCGTGTGGCCTGGTTATAGCTTAATCTATTTTTACAGCTTGTGGTCTCAACTGATTAATGCTTACTATTGAAGCAGAGGTCTGAGACACTTTATGAGTTTTATTCGAAATACTTCATTATGTAGTCAGTCAGTAATGTATGTAACCAGCAAAGGAGCCCTTTGAACACTATTTAGTATGCTTAAAAAGAAGCTATAGGGGACAGATTCAATTCCTACTTATTCACAAAGAATGGTCTATATATTTATTTAAAAAAAAAAAAATATATATATATATATATATATATATATATATAAAGTTATGCAAGATCTACTTGCAAGGACACAGCAGTGCAGCATCAATCATGGTTGTAAGGGATATCAAGTATAAGCCCTATAGCAACTCATAAATATATGCATTGCACATAAATTTACCTCTTTATTAAGCATTCTGCAAGGGAGAAAAACTCTCTGGATTTATATTGCGTAAATGTCCTTGAGACTTAAAAAGGGACTATGAATGAAAGAGGACGAGAAAGCATTCAAAGAGCACACATCATCCGTTTCCCAGAGCATGTTGGATTCATCTCAAAACAGTCCTCACAAGTAAAACACACTTTTACTTGTCCAAATGCTAAAGGCAACGGTTTAGTAGTACTCTTTTAAACGCTAGTGTTTGCCTTAAGCGCTTGTGACACTTGACAGTTGTCAAAGAATATATCAGTTATGGTTAAATCCGATCTTATTGTACAATATCAGGCATAGTTGTGAAGTAAAATTGAAGTTGTACTTCATTGGGGAAGTGCGTGTCATTTCATGCACCACCAAATAAAATGGAAACAATTTTTTTTTTGAAACACCCCCTTGTCTGCCATTGGTCAGGCCCACCCCTAAGCGCACCCATTGGTTGAGCCACTGTGGCTGGATTGTTGTGGTCGGATGCTCAAAAAAAGGAAATGATTTGAAAGCACCACAGATACAGCGTTTACACTTTTTAGCTAAATTAAACTTACAAGTTGGCCTACTTAGCTGTCTCTGCATATTCAATAGGAGGAAGTATTTAACACTAAAAAGATTACACACATCAGCTTTAAGTGCATTTATGATTGATTCATCATACTTACAACAGGAATAAAATGTTATTCTCAGTCAGCAACACAAATTTGCTCTCTTATCATACAATTAAAAAGGGCCAGTTTTATATTTTAAGATGTTTGAAAGACTAATTTGAGTTTAGAAAGGAAAAAAAAACCTTTTCCAATTAAAGTGATACACCAAAAAGTCTCATGATTGACATGCATTGGCTATTTTCAGTCCTGGACTTTATTTCACTCTCTTTAATGTGTGCATATTCATGAATGAATATTTCTGTCCTGTTTTTCACACACTCTTATTATGCTTACATTGCTGTGGCAGAAAGATCTTACAATGCTAATAGCTTGCGAACATCTTCTCTGTTCTCCTGAGGAATATGCTGAAGCTGCTATGAGATGTTCTACTTTTGGAATGCATGGTGAAAACTTGTCTCACTTGCTCACAAAACAACATGTGTGATATTTCACAAGCAAAACCTGAGACAGTGTGTGTGCATTCAGCATATTAGAATGATATCTGAAGGATCATGTGACTTTGAAGACTGGAGTAATGATGCTGGACTTTTCACCTGCTTTGCCAATAATTACAATTTAAAATGTCTAAATGGAAAACCGTTATTAGTAGTATTTCACAATGTTCCTGTTTTTGATCAGATAAATTATCAAATACTTTCTTCAAAAAGTCAACAATATAAATCGGAAAGCTTTTGCTTGCTTTTAAAATTTAAGAAATAAACAATAATGAGTAGTTCACTTTTGAAAAAACTTTTGCTGATAATTGACTCACCATCATGTCATCCAAGATATCAATGTCTTTCTTTCCTCAGTCGAAAAGAAATTAAGGTTTTTGATGAAAACATTCCAGGATTTTTCTCCATGGACTTCAATGGGAACCAAACGGTTCAAAGTCCAAAAGACAGTTTCAGTGCAATCTGCAAACTGTTCAAAGGGCTTTAACCGATTCCAGACGATGAATAAGGGTCTTATCAAGCGAAACGATCACTCATTTAATAAATAAATAACAAAGTTTAAGTTTTATAAGCTCAAATGCTCGCCTTACTCTGTTCTGTGACGCACGTTTGTGACTCTCCAGTTCGAACTCGTTCATCAAAATGAACAAATCTTTTTCTGAGTTATTTGGGTCATTCAACGAACGAATTGACTCGGAAAAAGATTTGTTGGTTTTGATGAACAGGAGAGTCATGAACATGCATCACAGAACAGAGCAAGGCGAGTATTTGAGGTTGATAAACTTAAACTTTGTTAGTTTTTTAAAAAAAAAACTGAGCGATCGTTTCGCTTGATAAGACCCTTATTCATCGTCTTGAATCGTTTAAAGCCCTTTGAACAGTTTGCAGTTTGTACTGAAACTGTCTTTTGGACCTTGAACCGTTTGGTTCCAATTAAAGTTCATTATATGGAGAAAAATCCTGGAATGTTTTCATCAGAAACCTTAATTTCTTTTCGACTGAAGAAAGAAAGACATGGACATCTTGGATGTCATGGGGGTGAGTAAATTATCAGCAAAAGTTTTTTGAAAAGTGAACTACTCCTTTAAGTGTTGGGCTGACGTTTCAGGTGATTGCAGTAATATGCTTCTATAGCTAAACCAAAGAAGCAGTTAAATGTATTTGTTCAGCTCCCATTTGCACTTGTGCTCAGGGGTGTAAACAAACTTTGTGTAACAAAGCAAAACAATTGAATGTTGTTCTCTTCATCTGGAAAACTGAAAAAAATCTTCAGTTACAGAAACATGTAAAGCCTAGAGAATATGTAAAAATACATATTTGTATCATTAAAATGAATGTTCTTCTTCCATCTTCGAGGCTTTATGCAGCTTTCAGTATGATGTAACCTCAGCGCCTTGCATTGTACTGTACACTGTTGATGTATTTGTCCCCTGTCATACCTAAAAAGGACTTTGACAGAGTTCTCATTAATGTATTGAACCTAAAGTCAAATCTGGCACAGATCCCCGAGGATGAGGGTGCCATCTGTCTACCACTCATCAATTGCTACAGCAAAAGACTGTTAGCACCAGAGCTCAAAACACTCAGCTGACCTTATATTAACAATGGATTCAGCTAAAAAAAAATACCAACACACTCAACAGGACATTAAAACTCAGGCTGCTGCTATTGATTTTTATTTATTTATTTATTTTTTTGAATTGTTATAGAGTTGTTCATTTTTTGTGTGTTGCCTCTTTTTTTAAAATCAGCCAGTATCAGATATTTTAAATTCATTCCATAAAGACAC
The DNA here is from genome assembly GCA_038021265.1 of Cyprinella venusta. Taxonomy (NCBI): domain Eukaryota; kingdom Metazoa; phylum Chordata; class Actinopteri; order Cypriniformes; family Leuciscidae; genus Cyprinella; species Cyprinella venusta. Next base: position 32,238,166 of record CM075863.1, on the reverse strand, counting down.
TGTATACTGGATGATATTGGATACTTAATTGTTCATACTTTATTTCTTGATTTTTACATTTAGATTATCTTAATAATAGCATAAAATGTAATCTTAACAAATCTCAAATTGAATATCCATGTTATGATATTGTGATACCTACATTTATTTTTTTCCTGGTTTTTAATGCTTATTATAGACAAAATATTATTGAATTAAATATATATATATATATATATATATATATATATATATATATATATATATATATATAAAATAAATGTAAATGTATGAATATGTTAATATTTACAGTTTTTGTATTTTTCCATTTTCAAGTTCAAGATCAAGATGATACAACTAGTGTCCAATAACCTGGCTTTACAATTTTGCTATCTTACATATTGAATTATGAATTATGGGCTGAGCTGAGCCTACTTTTAAATAGGCACACATTACTTACTGGTTCCTCCTTCAATTTTTTAAGCAGTTGCATATTCTGTTTGTCCTTGACATTTAAGAAAGCACAAAGAGGTAGTGAAAGTGAGAAGTGAAAAAAAATAAAAAAAGCAATTCCACCTAATGAGCTCAGTGGCTGTTAGGATCCCAGACAAAAGTAGGATTACACCTTAGTTAGATAACAGTTTTGGGAACAATCATTTATTTAGGTCACTGTACAAAGAGATGCTGAAAATACACGAATAGCGCGTAAATAGCTTTCATGCATTCGAAGGAACAGAGCTTGTTCCACACAGCCTCCTAGTATGGCGTAATCTTTGTATCTAATGCATTTTCTCATTCTGATTTAATAAGGCAACACATCACGTAGCCCAGTCCGGTTTCACTCCTGCAGAGCCAGGCAGGATGAGAGGAAAATCAGGTCGCGGATTGCTTGTTCATGTTGGATAAATCTGTTTATAATCTCAGCCTATGGGGACAAAAGTTGATTCTCTTTGCATTGAAACATCCAAGCTCTTGGTGATCTAATGAGTTTGACATGTCCAGAATCACAATATCATCTGCACTCGCGCTAATGCAACTAACCTCATACTGGATTCAGTTAAAGGGATAGTTCAAAAATACACCCAATCATGACAGAACTTTTATTTGTAGTTTATAGATTAGATTATAGATTTAGCTTTTAAAGACACAGTACCATACACCCGGTGCAATGTGGCGCCAGGCTCGACGCAAGTGGTTTTTGCTAGTTTCAGCTCGACACAGTTATCATTTTCACGTCATGCGCATTGTTTAAATAACAAATGCATTATTGGCGCATTGCTATTTTGAGGCAACTGAAATAGACTGCGCCATTGACCAACTGAAATCTGGTCTAAAGTCAATGGCAGTGTTTTATTTAATTATTTATTTATTTGTTATTTAAAGAGCACGTTATGTGCGCCTATAGGCAGGTCCACAGCGTGTGTACACTCTGCTTATTACACACACATGGATGCGCAGCAGCACACAAACTAGCCAAAATAAAAGATTATTATTGTGTACAGAAAGATATGGTGGAATCTGGCTTGTCCCATAGATGGTCTGTTCGCTCTCTTTAACCTCGCGCACGAGCAGATCCATTTCCTCACTGGAGAAGTGTTTTTTTTGCACTCGCGCCATGGTGGATTCGCTGTTTACTCTCAAATTCTGCCATGTAAACAGCGAATCCACCATGGCGCGAGTGCAACTGGCTCTTGAAGGGAATGGGAGTAGAGACTCTGATTGGTTTATTGCACGTAACACCCTTTTTACAGTCTATGGTTACACCCCAAAACACAACCAATACTCATTAAGAGAATAGGGACAACACTTTTAGACCATGCGCTGCGCCTGCCAACCATTTTCCGTTGATAAACTAGCCAAAGTAGATTCGGACTTGCCGTAAGTGCACTTGCGCCGTGCGCAAGACTATGCGTTTAGAATGTTAAAATAGGGCCCAGGGACTTCCTAGGTGTTGGGCTCCTCCCTTGATCTGTCATATTCATTTTCAAAACAACAAATATGAGGTTTGAGGTTCAATGCACTTATAAAAATCTCATTCCAATCAGTAATAAAGTTGTTTACTGTTTAAGGACTGTGAAACATCTCAGAGAATAAATTAATCATATAAGGTCAAGTATGTCCTTTGGCTGTGTGTCTAATGTGACTAATTCCATCTGTGTTTCTTTTTTTTCTTGTTGAGTTTGTTTTTGCGAAACGAATCGCATTAACATGCAGTTCTCTTATTTGGATGCACAATAATGGCTTCAAAAGAGAACCAGTGCTGCGGCTGGTAATTAAGTGGTAAAATTGATTGCTTGTCAAAATGTTGCCTCAAAGGATATCAACAACTCAATCCAAACTCAAAAACAACATCTACACCATGTATGGGGTTAACGAAGGACATTGTGGATGAGCAATGTGAGATGATCCCCAATATCCCGAGCCAATCAGATCATGACCCATTACAAAATGACAAACGCAACATTCTCCTCCTGAAATTGAAAGCAAATGCTCTTAACTTCACTTTTTATGCTTATATTTTACTAGTGCCATCTTTCTGGGGATTAGTTAACACTGCCTGGAACCTGTGCGCGATTGGGAAGAGACAGTCGCCTGTCAACATTGAAACCAGTCGAATGATTTTTGACCCCTTCCTCAACCCACTACGACTCAATGCAGGGCAACGTAAGGTAAGAAGCTACAAGAATGGATACTGGAAGGCTCTTGATCGTATTTTCTTAAAATAACAGCATAATCCTTTCTATCCGTGTAATCATATATAGAATTGTTATTTTTCGCATTATTTAAACTGGTGGAAGATGTACAGTCACACATTATTCAGTTTAGAACACTGTCCCATAATTCACTGGGATTTTGACAAGATCGGGTCACACAGCATAGCCCCAGCTTAGCGGTCCATTTGTCAAATCTAATCACATTCTGTATTTACTTCTACGGCTGTTGTTTAGACAGCTAACTGTTTGGTTTGTTGCTGAATCTTAATTCATTATGTGACTTTTTTTATATTCCTCAATTGGCCAATGAAGCAGATCTTCAATTATTTTTGGCAAGTATAATAGTGAAGCCTTCCAAATGAAACCTTTGAAGATGGCTATGCTCCACTACTGGTTGTTTGTTACAACGGTGCTCTAATGAGATCGCTAATTCTCCACGGCGCGCAAAATTGCCTGCCATTTACTTTCAGTGAAGTGCACCTGCAGTCGGTCAGCAGATTAGTGTGACTAAACTCATTTACCAGACACAAATGCAGCGTTTGATTATTGATGGTTGGTATACACAAGACATCACTCTGACCTCTAAAGGGATTCAGGCGGTTGTTGTCAGATCTCGAGTGCAAAGGGTCTCTATTTATTCCATGGAGCAGGAGGGAAAGGAAGGAGTTAATTCCTCATTTAACATCCTGTTTTATGATTAATGCTGCTGTGCATCTGCTGGGGGAGATTAGGCAGGCTCACCATCTGTGCTGACAGGGCCTGTCATGAAGAATTCTCCAGTGAAGCTCCAAGAGGTTGTGCTCATGGATAATATACCTTAGTTCATCTTCCCTCAATAATACATTAGTACCCTAGACTTAGTCAGGAACCCGGAATAAAAGTGTGCCGTTGTTTTTCTCTGGAGGTTTTTCTGCTCTTATTTCAAGAGACCCAATTACATTTATGTATGTACTGCTCCTTTGAGCTTGTTATGACTGTTCTGTATGTGGGGAGTTGATGTTATTCCTAGAGAAAATTCCATTGGAGACCTACATGTTCTCCATGAATTCAAGTCAGTTTGATTGGTTAGTGGCGTTGGTAACCAGAGGGCTGTTAAATAATGGAATTTATGTATGAAAACTGGAGGCTGTTATGGAAAGGTTTATGGTCTCTTTTAGGCGCTCATTCATTCTTAAGTTACTGAATGGAAATATTTTATTTATTTTTGTTCTTTTTTTACATCTCTTTAGTTCAGGTAATTGTGAGACATATGAAGAGTTCAGATGCAAAAGCCTCTAAATGCCATTTGAAATTTTCTTCTAAAATGATCATTTTTATCAAGCTTATATATTCAAGTTCAGTAATTTCACTTGAATGACAATTAATAGGTAATCTTCATTGCAATTTAAGTGAAATTCCTGAATTTAAATATACAAGCTTGATAAAAATTATCATTCTAGAAGAAATTTTCAAATGGCACTTAGAGGCTTTTGCATCTGAACTCTTCATATGTTCTTAAATATAGTATAGTCACAACTGTGAAATACTGTGTTGTTATTGTTGACTAAAACTATTAAAAGTTATTTTTGTTAATTGAAAAAAGCTGAAAACTAAGTTGAAAATTGTAAACTAATTTTTTTTCAGTTTTTAACTAACTGAAATAAAATACATTTAAGTTGAAGTACTACAATTACTAAAACTAAAACTGAAAAACAATAAGCTAAATAGAAATATTGAAAAAACTAATAAAAATTACAAATGAACATAATAAAATAATTAAACCGTAAACTACAATTAAAAAATGTAAAAATAAGCTAGCTTATTTTTAGTTAATTCTATACACTCTAAAAAATGCTGGGTTGTTTTAACTCAATTTTGGGTAAAATATGGACAAACCCAACCATGGGGTTACATTTTTATATTACATTTTTAACCCAATGGCTGGGTTTGTCCATATTTTACCCAAAATTGGGTTAAAAGCATTTTTTAGACTAGAGTGTAGTATATAAATATAACTAAAATAATGCTGGTGAGAAATAAAGTGGCAGCTGTGAGATATAAAGTCGCAATTACAGGAAATAAAGTCGCAATTAACAGGCCCAAATGTGAGATATAAAGTGGCAATTGTGAGAAATAAAGTGACAACTGAGATAAAGTCAGAGTTGTGAGATATAAAGTCACTCAATTATGTGAAATAAAATTTCAATTATGAGGAAAATGGGTCAGAGTTGGAAACGGGCTTCCACAGTCTTCTGTTTCGGTGGACAGTTGTGATTAATACTGTGAATAATCAGTGTCATTCCTAGTATTATAGTTCAACTTAAGTTACCATTTTATTCTAGATTATTTCAGAGCTACAGTTCAAAGTGATCGTTATTACTTCTTGCTAAGAATTTATCCTATGAAATGTCAGGCTAAATGTGTCGCTCACTCTCATGTTCCTGAGGGATCAGCACTTCTTAAATGTCTCTAGATCACAAATGAGACGACTAGAATTTGAAATGTCCCATTAGGATACCTTCACGAACACTCTCGCAGCTGTTTACAAAGATGTTCTGATCACAACAAGACACATTTCGCTCTCAATTAGTAATATTACTAGAAACGTTAACATCAAGTAAAGGCAAAATATTCCATTTGTTGTTTTCCATAGGCTCTCATCTTTCAGCTCAGATGCATTTTCTAAATAATTCCTACCTCAGCAGTTGCACCTGTCAACCAAGTTTACCTGGAAAAACCTCAGTCCATCAGAACTAACTAATGTGTTCATTGTGCCTATTTTTACCGGAATTCCCTGTGCGGGAGGCACAATGTCAAACAGTGCATGTAATGCCTTTTAGCTTAGCCAGGTGAAAACAGCTTCACCTTTGTCCTCCCAAATGTAAACATGGAATCACTTAATATTGTTTATCATAAAAGGTCAGAAATAAGAATGTCTGATCCAGACATTTTTTTTTTCAGGTCAGCGGAACGATGTATAACACGGGCCGACATGTGTCACTGCGCCCGGACAAGTCACACCTGGTGAACATCTCTGGTGGGCCGCTGAGCTACAGCTACAGGTTGGAGGAGATCCGGCTTCACTTTGGCAGCGAGGACAGCCAGGGCTCAGAGCACCTGCTCAACGGCCAGGCCTTCCCTGGAGAGGTGAGCCGACATAGAGCCTGGAAATACATCACTTCTGTGGGATTCAATTAAACCTGTCTTTCTTCAAACGTCTGGATGCGGCGACAGACCCTTGAAGTAATGGCACTGAAGTTAATGGAGAAGGCAAAATTGTGTAATTAGTCCCTTTTATCAAATTATTTTTACACTAAAAAATTTCAATATCTCCTTCTCTCAGATCAAAGAAATTGTCCAAAGCCATGTCAATTATTGCGATTTTCACTTGAGTGATAAATTTGTGATTTCTCTGAAAATGTGCGCTGAGTTTGCATTAATAAAGTCTTTTATTTAAGATTAAGGGCAAAAGTCAGGATTATGGAAGTGATTTTGCTGTAAGAATAGGCTAAATAAAAACATAAAGCAATTCACTGGATATGGTCTGAATTGGTCATGTGCTTTAAATGTATGATTATAGTGAGGAAAAACAGTCTGACAACAGACGGACCTTTCTTTGTCTGAATCTATTAATCTATTATATATTATATTATCTATTATATATATCTAATATATATAACAAATACAATGCATACACTATCTGGAAGATTGCACCAATGCTGCTGTTATTTGATTAAAACAAACACAGTAAAAACAGGAATACTGTGAAATATTACAATTTTAAATAAACTAAAAATTATTTGAATATATATTTTTGAATGTTATCCTTGTGACGTCAAAGCTGAATTTTCAGCATCATTACTCCAGTCTTAAGAGTCACATAATCCTTCAGAAATCATTTTAATATGATGATTTGCTGCTAAAGAAACATTTATTGTTATTATCAATGTTGAAAACAGTTGTGTTCAATCATTTTCAGGATTCTTTGATGAATAAAAAGTTAAAAAATAACAGCATTTATCTGGAATAGGAAGCTTTTGTAACATTACACAGTACCGTTTTTTTTTTTTTTTTTTGAAAGAAATGAATGCTTTTAATCTGCAAAGATGCATTAAATTGATCAAAAGTGAAAGTGACAATAAGGACGTTTATTATGTTAGAAAAGCTTTCTATTTCAGATAAATGCTGTTCTTTTGAAGAACCTTGAAAAAAAATTCCACATTGATAATAATTCTAAATGTTTCTTAACAACAATGATACTATGATAATAAATGCTTTTTTATGTTTTCAGCGTTTGTATATACACTCACCAAAAGGATTATTAGGAACACTTTACTAATCCTGTGTTTGACCCCCTTTCGCCTTCAGAACTGCCTTAATTCTATGTGACATTGATTCAACAAGGTGCTGAAAGCATTCTTTTGAAATGTTGGCCCATATTATAGGATAGCATCTTGCAGTTGACGGAGATTTGTGGGATGTACATCCAGGGCACGAAACTCCCATTCGACCACATCCCAAATCTAGTGACTGTGGGGGCCATTTTAGTACAGTGAACTCATTGTCATGTTCAAGAAACCAATTTGAAATGATTCGAGCTTTGTGACATGGTGCATAATCCTGCTGGAAGTAGCCAGAGGATGGGTATATGGTGGCCATAAAGGGATGGACATGATCAGAAACAATGATCAGGTAGGCCGTGGCATTTAAACGATGCCCAATTGGCATTAAGGGGCCTAAAGTGTGCCAAGAAAACATCCCCCACACCATTACACCACCACCACCAGCCTGCACAGTGGTAACAAGACATGATGGATCCATGTTCTCATTCTGTTTACGCCAAATTCTGACTCTACCATCTGACTGACTCAACAGAAATCGAGACTCATCAGACCAGGCAACATTTTTCCTGTCTTCATCTGTCCAATTTTTGCAAGGTCTTGCAAATTGTAGCCTCTTTTTCTATTTGTTGTGGAGATGAGTGGTGCCCGATGGGGTCTTCTGCTGTTCTGTGTTGTGGCTTGAAAATGCTTTGCTGCATACCTCGGTTGTAACGAGTAGTTATTTCAGTCAAAGTTGCTCTTCTATCAGCTTGAATCAGTCGGCCCATTCTCCTCTGACCTCTAGCATCAACAAGGCATTTTTGCCCACAGGACTGCTGCATAGATGTTTTTCCCTTTTCAAACCATTCTTTGTAAGCCTTAAAAATGATTGTGCGTGAAAATCCCAGTAACTGAGCAGATTGTGAAATACTCAGACTGGCCCGTCTGGCACCAACATCCATGCCACACTCAAAATTGCTTAAATCACCTTCATTTCCCATTCTGACATTCAGTTTGGAGTTTAGGAGCACAATCATTTTTAAGGCTTACAAAGAATGGTTTGAAAAGGGAAAAAGCTGCAATCCTATGGGCAAAAATGCCTTGTTGATGCTAGAGGTCAGAGGAGAATGGGCCGACTGATTCAAGCTGATAGAAGAGCAACTTTGTCTTTCCCAGGACCACACCCCTAAATGCATTGAAGCAACTGCCATGTGATTGGTTGATTGGATAATTGCATTCATGAGAAATTGAACAGGTGTTCCTAATAATCCTTTAGGTGAGTGTAGTTAAACACAGAAATAGAGCAAACTATTATTAATGCACAACACCAGACGGTTTTCAAACTGTCAAGAACATTCTTGGTGCAAAGATGTGCGTCCCTCTGTGATCCTCACCTCACCTCTGATTTCACTGAAGTCAGCAGCTTCTCTTCATTTTCCTAATTCAAATGAGGTTATATGGGTAGCAGCTTTCCAACAACTTCATCCTGAAGCTGACAAGCAAGCTCATTATAACTGATGACTGAAGCATATTTTCTAATGAGCTCCAATGCAATTTTGAGCCACTGAAAATTAAGCAGCAGATTTCCTGGCTTCCATCTCTCTGCTTTCATTGAGCTGCGCTGAAAGAACAATAAAGCAGGATGGAGGAGCATAAAGGAGCTTTATAATGTTCTCATTAACAATTCATTAACAATTTATACACAACACACAGCAAAATATTTATTCTGATTAATGTACTGACCCTCATTACAGTGTCACACGAGATTGCAAGCTGACATAAAGGAAGTTAATGGAGATATGCTGTTATATAGACATCATTTATGGCCATATTTTATGGATAATGAGTGTTTTGAAATTAGATTGCAGGAAGTCCTACAGTCACAATGGTTTGGCTCTGTGTACACTGTTACCTAGCAGGTGTTTTTTCGTGTTTTACTGGAAGTCACACTTCTTCTTTTTTTTTTTTCTTTTCGCAGGTGCAACTCATCCATTATAATCAGGATTTGTATTTAAATTACAGTGATGCCGCCAGGAGTCCTAATGGAATTGCAGTTGTTTCGATCTTCATGAAGGTAAGTAGACTCCACTGCTTTAAATGTATACAATGGAAAGGAGACACTTCATTATCAGTCTTAAACTCCATTAATCTGAGTACACTTAACAGATCAGGTCAAATATATTAATGTACATGAATCAACATGCCATAAAAATTCTAATGTAATGGTTTGGTATTTTTAAGCATTATATAATGTAGTAATCAGCCTATTATTAAAGCAATGTTACCTTTAGTGAATACTGGAAATGTATCATATAATAATCAAATAGAATTTGCTCTTAAATCGTTTTTCTTCTCAAAAGTTAAGCAAATATAAAAATCTGCCGTAATCGGCCCCCATCGTTTCATATCCACTACATTAATTATGCATCCATGTTGCTCATGTTGCTTCAAGGGAACAAACGAATAAAATATAATTCATTTAATAAGAATCTAAATTATTTAAGAATATATGACTACTCAATGACAAAGGAGAATCATATTTTTAATGGGCGCAAAATAAAATACTTTCTGATAAATTTGGCAAAAATTTGCATACTGGTACACAAGGCCAGAAAAATATTTTCTGATTTGACTGCCAGGATAAAATATAATCACTAAAAGCTTTTATTTGTTTTATTCAAAGTCACCCCATCATCCGCTCTGCGGTTTCTCCTCCCCAGGTTGAGGCACCAATGCTGTGGCTATCCAGTTCTGAGGAACTGAATGTTGTTAGTGTTGATGCAGGGGATTGATTATGAGTTTTCACCTGCTCATACCCCTGTTGATGTTGATGCTTTAGCTGAATTTAATATTGACTGGCCAGCCGATGATGTTGAAACTGAATCTAGAAAGAGTCTTTTAGATGAACGATGTTTGCCATCCAGATCACGACCTCCTCGTTGGGAAAGTTTTTTTTCCCCATCTCCACACCGAGGTGTCGAGAACGTGGAATAAACCGGCATCTTTCAAAGTACATAATCCACAAATACTTAACTATCGTAATATCAAAGGTATATCACACTATGGTTATATGACAATGCCTCGTGTGGAAGAGTCAGCATCATCACTGAAAGCCACAATGTTAGCCACCAAGCCTTTAAAAAATACTATATCTTCTAAATGCTATCAAATATCTTCGCTGGTGGGTAAAACGTATTCGGCAGCAGGTCAAGCCGCGGCATGCTTACACACAATGTCGATTCTTCAAGTATACCAGGCTGACCTGCTGAGGGACATGGATGATTGTGAGGAAGTTAGTGCTGACACAATTCGAGAATTGCGTCGCACAACAGATCTATTGCTCCGGGCCACCAAGGAGATGGCCAAATCTGTGGGCCGTTCTGTGGCAGCCCTGGTGGCCATGGAACGTCATCTGTGGTTCATACTTTCAGATATTGAAGGTATAGGTTAGTCTGTTCTTCTGGACGCACCGCTTTCACCTACAAGTGGTCCAATGGGCTCAGTGGTCCAATGTCCCAGAGACTGCTCGAAATATAAAGACTGAGCAGTCTCGGCCGTCTACGAGCTCCTCACAGCAGCGTTGAGTGCATCAAAAATAGAGTTTCGCCGCTCGGGCTCCTCCGCAATCTGGGGATCCTGGATGGTGGTCGCAGTTCAAGCCTGTTAGGTGTAGACAAGATCTGAGGACTGTCATCACCGAGAGAGCTTGGAATAAGAAGAAGTCCTGACACCAAGTTCGTCAGACTTCTGGGGGTGGTCCCCTCCAGGGATGGACAGTTTCGAGAAATAGGTCCTCCTTAGTGCCCCCTGGTGGGGGTGTCAGTGTAACACCCCCACAAGGGGGGCGTTACCCTGACCTGTTACCCCGTTACCCTGCCTAATGAACGTTATCGGGGTAACGTTCATCAGGCAGTAATACAGTTCGTTCAGTTCACGTTAGCCCAAAATATGAACGCACAACACTGATCGTTTCAATGTCAGCGAGGTCCGAGGAGGGTCATAGAAAGATCAGTTTGGTTGTTCCCTGCCGGTTCGCAGGTCTCTCTCAGGCTTCACCAGGTCTCAGGTCTGGCAGGAAATATTTGAGAGCTTGAAATAACACCATCATCAGGGCATTCCCACCATGTCTCAACGCAGCGTCTCGTTCTTATTAGGGAACTAGGGTTACATACATAACCTGAGACGTTTTTTTTAACATTATAAGTGAACCTCATGGAACATATAAAAATAATAAACAAATCTATAACTGCTATAAGCATTAACTATTTTTAATTTATTCTAAAAACACTTAGTTCTTTCAAAAATATATGTGCTCATTAATGTATATTTACTTTGTTCAAGTAATAAAGTATTCTCGTGAGTGTATAATATGCCATTGAAAATACATACGGGTAAGGGGTTCTAATGTCGGTCGCCATGTTGCCCCTCCATCTTGAAAGTACATTAGCCAAAGAGGGACATACCCGTTAATTCAAGCTTCGCCTTTCGCGTTTACGTTTGAGTTAACACTCATGGACGAGGTCGAACTGGAAGCCATGTTAATCTTGGACTACACTGGCCACCGTAGGAGTTAAAACGAAATCGGAATTGAGATGAACATATACATTTTCACCGCTAGATGGGGGTAAAAATCACACAGTGTAGCTTTAACGAATTCATCTTTAAAAAGGCCATTCAGTCTTGTCTTGTTTTTGTTTAATTAGCACTTTTCTCCTTTAAACTAAAGTGAGATAATGGTGTAGATTCCTCGGCATTAACCTCATCACACAGCTTGACGTAAGAGTCGCAGATTGCAGCAGGAGTCGCCTCCCTGATGGTTTGAATCGTGACTTCTGTGTAAATTGGGGCAGAACTGCCACAGTTCAGATGAAGGTATTGCAGTATTGCAGCCTCCTCCACCTCCCCCCATTCACTTTCATCCCGCTTCGCAGTGATGGTGATATCGGGGAATCTCCACCATTCTGCTGCTAATGAAGGCACATGGATGAAAGCCATTCATCTTCAGCACATGGAAAAAAAAATACACGTCCAGATGCCCCTATATAAATTCTACTAGACTATTATTGATTATGCTTGTGATTTGGTGAAGCCGTAATGAAATATCTCAGCAGTAAGTGAACGCTCATGTCATTTGTGATTAATGTACTGAACAACACCATGTTTGATGAAACTCTGCCTTTTCATCAGAAAAAGCTGCAGAAATGTGCTTTTAAATGTTTTCTTTGATTTCTGACTCTTCAGATTTCAGAGCCCACAAATGTGTTTCTAAACCGTATGCTGAGCAGAGAGACCATTACAAGGATTACATATAAACGTAAGTGCCCTCAAATACCAATGTACTTCGTCACTAATGTCAGTGGAGCCGGAGGTGCTCTTTTCTTTTTACTCTTTTTAATTTTTAAAGCTGCTTTTTACTAGCATTCAATTTAAATGTATATTAATTGTATTATTTATGTTACCATTGTTAACATTAAATCATATTTGATTAAAAACTGCCACCAGCAATATTATTAAATTGAACGGCTTTCACAGTCTGAATGTGAAAAATTGCTTTTGCGTAGAAGACCTTCATAGCTCATAATGAAAAAAAGACAGGGAAAACCAACTTGGCTTTGTATTACCACCTGGTGGTCTTGGATAAGAAGTGATATTTTATTCTGTCAGCATTGTCAGAACAAAATAATTATTGTGATATGATAATATCATGTTTTGTCCTGTAGGAATATGTCTAGATATCTTGTGTAAGTGTGTGTTATTCATCTCAGCCAATCGCTTGTTTTGTATGTCTTTCAGATGATGCATACTTACTGATGGGCCTCGATATTGAGGAGCTGTATCCCGAAACCTCCCGTTTTATCACATATGAAGGGTCAATAACTATTCCACCGTGCCTTGAGACAGCCACCTGGATATTAATGAATAGGCCGATTTATATCTCACAGATAGAGGTGACATGTTGAAAACTCATTTTTCAAATTTCAAAGCTGCAATTATTTTATCAAAAATATAGTAAACCCATAATATTATGAAAAGTAATTACAAATGACTTTTATTTAATTTATTGACAGTTTAAAAACTGGCTCTTGTTGTGCATTAATAATTATTTGCTTAATTTCTTTCGGTATGAGGTCAAATTATATACTGTTTTTATTTATTTTTTTTACTTTTTTAACATTTTTTAATGTTTTTGAAAGAAGTATTTTCTGCTCACTAAAGCTGCATTTATTTGATCTCAAATACAGTAAAACAGTAATATTGTGAAATATTACTATTAAAAATTACTGTTATCTAGAAACATTTATAATAAACATTTCTTATTATCAATGTTGAAAACAGTTAATATTTTTGTGCAAACAATGATTATTTTTCCATGATTCTCTGATGAACGAAAAGAACAGCATTTATTTGAAATAAAAATCCTTTGAAATTTTCATTTTTGATGCATTTGATGTATCTTTGTTGAATAAAAAATATTAATTTAAAAAAGTATTATATTATATTATATTGAATATAACCCAGATTAACATATCTTTTCAGATGCAGTCTCTTCGTCTCCTCAGTCAAAACCAGCCGTCTCAGATCTTCCTCAGTATGGGTGACAACATGCGGCCGACCCAGCCACTGCACCAACGCTGCATCCGCACCAACATCAACTTCAGTCAGAGACGGGACTGTCCTAACAACCGTGTGCTGAGGCCGCAATACAGAGGTCTGTGTCACACTCCACATCAATAACGTGCGTTCGATAAAGCCGAGCACTCTAATTAGAAACTTAGCCTCATTGCTCCTGAAACAGATGGAAATGAAACATTTGTCTTTGTGAATAAGTGTCATGTCTCACACAGAATGTTATCTGACAGCATTGTTTTCTGCTTCTCTTTTCAGTGAATGAATGGCTTCTGAAATAAAGGCTTGCTGGGGTTTAGTTTCTTCAGAAATGTGACCAATGAACAGAGGAAGATGGTATACATTCTGCAGGATGAAGCTTGTCAGTGAGACAGAGGACTCTTCAGTAAAAATATCAATCAAATTACTTTTATACTTGTTTACATTGAAAGCAATTGCTTTGACCATTCAATCAGACAGGACTGGTTTTCAGTGACACTGTGTCTTCGGGAACTCTCGAGGAACCGTCTCCTCTCGTTGTTTTCATCCGAACATCAGGTGCGTTCAAGGCTTGTTGCAGCAAATGAAAAAATAACTTGAGACTTTGAGACTTTACTTTGACATCAGGCAAACAAAAGGATTTCAAGCCTATACCTTGGTCTATTTGGAGCATGTTGCCTTCTCTACATAAGTGTTTACAGTGCTACATGAATTGAGTGATATCTGCCCAATAAATCTTTGAAGTGGTCGTGACTCGTGGTGAATGTTTCTCTTTAGTTTTTCAATGACTTTTTTGAATCTGCCATGTCACGAAGCTGCAAAGTTGATTTTAATGGATTGGCAATCAAAATAATGTATAATTGAGTCTGTTGACTTATATTAGTTGACATGGTGCTCAGAAGGGTAATGGATTTAATGAATATTTAGGGTGATGAGTGTGTAATAAAGTATGTAACAGACCAATCTGTTCAGATTTAGTAATAAAGACTGTCCTATTTTGTTGGATTTAATGAAATGAGCATTGTAGCGCATTTTCGAATGTCTTATTTGTTTTGAATGGTTTATCTTTAAATGCAATCTAAATGTACATTTTTCAGTAAATATAAATATAATCTAAACTGAGATGCTTATATTTACACTTAATATTTAGCTATGTGATATGTCTCAGTCATAAATGTCAAAATATGAGAAATTTAAAAGAGAATTAAAGGTCAAAATTGGTCACATTGATTTTTACTGCTAAATATCTGACACAGTATTGAAGTTTTTGATTATATAAACCACCATTCAAAAGATTTTGGTTGGTGGGATGTTTATTAATGTTATAGAAAAAAGTCTCCTACCAAGGCTAAATTTATTAGTTTTAGTTTATCATTTTGCGTCCATCTCTCAGTACAGTATTCAGATTGTGACCACTAGAGTGCAGAAATGTACTGGAAAATCAAGTCAGATGCATGCAGCTCAAAATGTGTCACATCCTGGCGGAGCACCATTGAGGGAACAAAGAAGCTGGGGTGAGTGTTCGTTAATGTGCGTTTTATTGCATATTACTGTGTTCAGCAAACAATTTATTATCCGTGTTGTAATATAACAAACATGCCTATTTAAAAATGACGTTTTTTTGTTTACATGTATCATGATTTTCGTATATTCAACGGTTGGCGGACTTAAGTGGTGACTTAGCCCGCTAGCTAATGCTGTTTCTATATAACACCGGGTTGTGTTTTAAAAAAAATATATGAAAAATAAGAAACGCTAAACACTATCCAAATAACGTAAAACACACTTTCTGCCTGAAATGTGAATATGAATTTGAATTTGTTTTTCATATGATGTTTTACTGTTAGTGAAAGCTAGTGTTAGCCGCTTTCATTCATTGATGTTTTGCACGTTAGCATCTCCGCCGTCCAAGCATTCATGTACTCGGGGTGCGTATAGCTCGTCAAGTACAACACCTTTATGTGGTTTTTCGTGTTAATAACATTTATTTTCTCCCCTTGTAGCTATCATTGTAGTAAGTTCATCAATAAATAAACCTCTTAGGCTGCTGCACGCCTTCTCGCCGTTATCCTCAACCAGTAACCAAACAGGCCTGAGATCTATAAACGCAACATCTCATTTAATTCCTATTAAATCCACCTCTTTATTTATACCACACACACACTGTGGGATGTTCAATCAAACCACGTCTTCGAACTTCACATTATAGCTAAACAGGTGGGTGCATAGTTGTTTTAAACAAAACATATTTGGTCAAAAAGCAGGTATGTGGATGTTTGCAGCTCGAGCAAGTTGATCATGTTTTTGCACACATATAAAGCATGCCTATTCGTCTAATAAGTTTTTGCCCTATTTCAGAACCAAATGATGGGGATAGCCTGATATCCTCAATCCTACAAACAAGATGTCAAGTAAGAGCACATTTCAATTGATTGGTTTGACCCCTTAAAGCTCACCCATCTTGATCAGATCTTCAGAACTGACTTTATTAATCAATTTCTTTGTTTAATTTTAGCACTTTCTGTAAATACAGTGTAAACAATGGGTGTGCGTCTTGTAGATGTAATTAACTAACATTTGTGGTGTGAAGTGTGCACATTGAACCGATGCAGATGTGACGAATAAGTAGGCTTTACCACTGGTGAAGGATTTTCAATGAATTTCAATAAAGTCGATTACATTTTCCTCCCTTCTCTTCCTCTCACAGAGCGGCCACCCTATACCCCTGCCCCCACCCCAGCCCCCACAACAGTAAGTATCCAGGACATGCCAATCATCCATATGGCCCCTCCCCTCCATCACCCAAACCTATATCGTTAGAGATGAGAGGATTGTGGGAAGGTCACAGTTTCACACGGGGTGGCTTTTGTTATTTTCGTGTACAGCTTAACACGGTTCTATTAATTCGCAAGTTGCTGAGGATACCATGTACTTCAGGCTCCAAAAGTATTATTTAATGAATTAGGGCTGAATTTTGGCTTGGTGACTTAAATAGAAATAATTAATAATTCTAGAATTATGATTTTTTTTTTTGTATTTGACAAAATTATTATTCATTATTTAATATTATTTTAACTATTTTAAATCATGTTTTAATATATTATTTAAATAATTAATAATTTTAAAAATAATTGAATATTTATTTAAAATTATTTAATAAAAAATGTTAAACAAAATCTGTATTGTGAAAATATTGTCATGGTAAAATATTGACTAATAATACTACAATAATACCGTTTGTCTAAATTCTTAAATTTTAAACATGCGCAGTCCTTTTAGTTTTGGTATTTAATCCGATCAAGTGTTACATGTTATCTCAGTCGTATTACAAAAGGAGTAAACCACCCCTTTCAATCCGATCGAAATTCTAGTCGGATCGAGCTCAATCGGATCGATTAAGGTGTTTACATGAAGGTTTATTTAGTCCGATTGAGCCGTCAATCCGATTATAAGGGTCCATGTAAACGTAGCTACTGTATCATGAGCTGAATGTGTTAACAAACAGTGCTGCGCTCTGATCTGAAATGCGGAGTGCACATATGTAATTAAATCACTGCCTTCACAATTTAATAATTGCACTAAGTTAAATCACAATATCTATTTTATTTTGATATATTGTGTGTAGACCCATACAAAGTTAAGCCTTCATGGTTATTCATTAAATACTATGTGTAGAGCTTAATGGTGTGTAAGCCTCCTTGTGCTTTATAGATTCTGAGAACCATTCACAGTAATTTAGTTTCTCCACATGCATTGAATCATGTGTGGTTGAAATACTTGATTCAAATCCCTGGTAATTACTTTAAGTGTTATTCGTACGCCACCATGATATTTGGCTAAAATCTTTATCCCTAAATTTAACGAAGCCTTTCAGAGTGTTATTTTGTCCCACCACCCACCCATAGTGCCTGTGGCTTTGCTACTTTGCTACACAAGTGGATGTAGAGTAATGCTAGGGTTGTGCTGCTATCAAAGATTGCTGCTTTTTGCATGTTTTATGCAAATCATGACAGAAAACAAAAGCAGGTTCTCCTTTTCATTTTTTTTGTCCCTTCCTCCCTTGTTTGTGTCATTTCTCATTCGTGTTTTGTCTCATTTGTCTCCATCAGCAAATGCCCACCACCCCTGGGTTTGTGGGGTACAACCCATACAGCCATCTGGCCTACAACAACTACAGGCTGGGAGGGAACCCCAGCGGGAACAACAGGGTAATGGTTCGACCGGTGCCAACTAGGGCCCTAGCGAAAGCCGAGGGATTAAAAGCCCAGACGAGAGGACACTAAAGCTAACTTTACACGGCCTGAATATGAAATAGAGTGAAATGCTTTGCTCTTACACTGTACCGAGTTATTTCATAGAGTTGAAGATGTCTGTCGGGTAGTAGAGTCGAGTCTTGGGTAGTTCTCAACTAGTAGCTTCCATGATCCTCTTGCTTCTGTCAAGCAGTCACTCTCAGTAATGTCTGGATGGGTGTGATTGACACAGAATGACTTGTAGCTTCATAGTGATTGCTTCTCAGAACTGTTGCCCCCCTCCCCCCCTCCCCCGTCAGCCATCCTATCACTTCATCATGCACGAGAGCCAACGGCCGTCCGCTCGCATGGCTTTAGATGCCCGTGCCAAACTCTGCAACTTGGCATGAGTTCTTAGCAAGCTTGAGGCATTTTAGCTGTTGGCTTGTTAAAAAAAAACCCTCTGCAGAATCATTTTCGGCTATAAAAGACAGTTGCTTTGTGTTCAAGAGGGTGTAATGCATGGCCGTAATGTTAACGTGCTGTATTTGGTTTGTCGTTCAGGTACGTCTCCCGCCCCCTTTGCGAAGCACTTCACGCTGTCATCGTTTCTGTTTGCCTCCTGTCCCTCTCCATAGTGCTCCATTATGTTTTCTGTGTTGACCATGTGTGCCCTGTATGATCTCTAACGCCCCGTGTGGTCCTCTTTCCCTTTCATGCAGAACTCCTCAGGGATCACCGTTCCTAAGCCGCCCAAACCGCCCGACAAGCCGCTGATGCCCTACATGCGGTATAGCCGGAAGGTAAGCAGGAAGGTAAGACACCCACGGTGTCTGCTTTTACTGCTTGTAAATTGCAGAGAGCGCTTCTGCGATCATCTCAAAGGCTGAGGGGTGGTCAGTGGCCTGACTCCGCCCCTTCATGTGGTAGACCCCCAACATCGCTTCATTGCTTTCTTCTGTTTGAACAGGCTGGGAAGCTGACATCTTTTCTGATCTACTCATTGGAGGCTATAAACTTTGCTGCATTTCCTTTCTGTTTTAAGCAAAGTGTTTAAAAAAATATGAAAATAAAGCAGGTTGAATCGAGAATGTATACATAAAAGATCGATATATTGATAATAGATGGATACATAATGTTGAGATCAATTACGCTTACTTTTCTTTCCTGCTCTGCATTCATCCTTTAATTTTGGACCGAAAGGTAGACAAACATTGGTGCTCTTTCTCTCTATCCTTTTGGAAAAAATGCAACCCTCTCCGGCCAGGAACCCGTAATGTTATGTCGACTCTGAACTGACGCTTGTCTTTCATAGGTTTGGGATCAAGTTAAAGCTTCTAATCCTGACCTAAAGTTATGGGAGATCGGGAAGATCATCGGTGGCATGTGGAGAGACCTCACTGATGAGGAAAAACAGGACTATTTAAATGAATACGAGGCTGAGAAGGTTTGTTTCTTGCCTTTTGTCCTCACTTGAGATTTATTTGAAAATGGTTCCTGGGAAATCGTTACAGGCTCTAAGCAGTGTTTTCCCGGCAGATCGAGTATAATGACTCTTTGAAAGCCTACCACAACTCTCCAGCCTACCTGGCGTACGTCAACGCTAAGAACCGTGCTGAAGCTGCTCTAGAAGAAGAGAGCCGACAGAGACAGTCGCGCCTAGACAAGGGCGAACCCTACATGAGCATCCAACCTGCTGAGGACCCTGATGGTAAGAGTGACATCTTTGTCACATTTGGATGGCACAAATATAATACAATGAGTTATATGAATATTGCTGAGACTATTTCCTCTCAGCTTGAATTGTACGTTGTTTTGTTTACTATATATATAGTTTGTGTATTAGATCTTCATAAATGCCAGGGGCTTACATATTACTTGTTTGTATCTCAAACTTATGTCATATTACCATGGGAAGTAACCTTATTCTGGACTAATTCTTAGTGGATTAATTGGCATCCAGCCATTCAGATTTTCTTTTACAGATGTCCTGTTGAGAAATAAGTATCATCCAAATGGGCCTAAAGTTTAAAATGGTGCATTTTGAGAAAAATCACTCCATATTATGTATTGATCGATTCCAAATTTGCAATTTCTCTTAGACTATGACGACGGTTTCTCCATGAAGCATACAGCGGCAGCTCGTTTCCAGAGGAATCACCGGCTCATCAGCGACATCCTCAGTGAGGTTGTGGTGCCTGATGTTCGCTCAGTGGTCACCACCGCTCGCATGCAGGTGCTCAAACGTCAAGTCCAGTCTCTCATGGTGCACCAGGTAGGTTGGACATGTTAAAGACACAAGTCATAAAGCGCAAGACTGTTAAGACGTTGTTAAATCATTGTTCCTGGTTTTCTTTTGTTTGTTTTTAAACAGAGGAAGCTTGAAGCAGAGCTGCTTCAAATCGAGGACCGACATCAGGATAAGAAGAGGAGGTTCCTGGAGAGCACAGACTCCTTCAATAACGAGCTCAAACGGGTGTGAAATTCAGTTTGAGCCGTGTACTAATAGCCCTTCTGTTTAGCCTGAGCCAGATGCCAGATGAACTCTCAGTGATTGATGTGGTTTGTTTGCTTTTTTAGCTGTGTAGTCTGAAAGTGGAGGTGGACATGGAGAAGCTGGCAGCTGAAATGGCGGCTGCAGAGGAGGCGGCTCGCCGGAGGGCGGAGGAGAGAGAGCGGGAAGCAGCCGAGCAGGTGGAGAGAGCCGCTCAAGAAGAGCAACAGCCAGCTGGGGTCCAGACCAACGCCAACACGGATCAAACCTCCACCAGTGAGACCAAGGATGGAGAAGACAAGCCCACCCCAATGGAGACGGGTCAGACCTGCACCGTTCTTTTCTCTTACTGTGAATATTGAACAAAAATAGTCTAATAAAAGATGTTTGACTGACCTTTGTGGTGTCCGTCCTGCAGAGACACTGGCTGAAGCTTCTGAAGTATCTCAGGAGGCCGAGCAAGGCACCCCAGCTGCAGAGGGAGAGAAACCAGCCCAGCCTGAGCCTGCAGAGGGTGCTACAGATGAGGGCACCAGCGACAGCACCGCACCGTCTGAGAGCAGCTCCGGACCCCCAGCAGAACCCCAGGCCTCGGACAACACCCCTGAGGAGCGGCAGCCCACCCAAACCCAATAACCTCACCCCCTTAATCTACAAGTCTCACTTCACTCTGTGTAGAGTCATATGTCCTCTAGGATTTGTCATTGAATCCTATGACCTGCCAGTACGGTGAGTGAGAACAGCGAACATTTTTGCTTTCCCCCACAACATAGGCTAATATTCTACGATTTTGATAAGAACAGCAGAATCTTAATTGGCTTTCCACACGTTCAGTTGATCAGACATGCTGACCCACATGGGACAAGCCCACTTCAGTACTTTAGAGCTTCTTGGCCAATACAAAAGCGGATTTATCATTCTAAAGTGAAAGGAACTTGCACAAATGTTGAATAAAATGTAATGCCTGCATCTTACTGTCAACAAATGGTTGCAAAAAGCAGAACTGCAAGGCCATTTTGCTGTCGTTTAACATGTTTTATCTACCTGTTATTTTATGGTATATCTTTTTCATCCTTTGATAGTTTGGTTGAGTAGTCTGTGGGTTGTATTTTTTTTTTTTTCTCATGCTAGTTTCTCTCTCTATTTTTTTTTTTGTACTTAAAATAAAGCCATGTTAATGCGTCATGATTTTCCGGATTGACCACAGAGCAGAGGGACATTGTTCTGTTGGTATCTTCATGGAATGGTATTACTTTAAGCCTCTGGATTATTGTGTTTTGTATTGTTGGAAGGCATTCCCTCAATAAAGTGATTTCTATGTCTGTTTTAAACATCTGCTCTTTTTGTCTTTTGTAAATTAAAATCTAATTTTAACTGTCACCCTCCTGCTAGCAGGATTTTTAAGTTTACTTCAGTATTTTCCTACTAAATCCTGATCTAATCATGGCAAACTATATATAGTTGGAAAGGCCTAAGACTCAAGAATACGTATTTGTTGATGATTTTCCAGAAAAAATATATGTTGGAAGAGTAATGGATTAATGTATGACAAGTGTGCGCATCAAAAAAAAATCAGTATTGTCGCACTTGTGGACCATGTTAAACCTTGAAATAAATAAATAAATAATCATTAAAAAAAAATCAGTATCATTACAGGAGTTTTCAGCTTTGTAACAAAGTTAACAACCACAGTTTTAATCATTCAAACTTTGATTTGCATAAAAGCTCACAACAAAACATATATAAACTAGTATTTGTTAATAAAAAAAATTATTCTCTAAAAAGTATGTATATATATATATATATATATACATATCCTCTAAAATATGTTTTATCACCCTTTTTTACACCACATACTTTGTAGTTATCATAAATTAGGTATCATTTGAAAGCTTACGAACTCTGAAATTCATCCTGTGAAATTATTATTTTAATAATTATTTTAAATCAAATTATTTTATCAGGCTCCACCCCTTTTGGGCATCATTATATTTCATAATTTATGATCAAAACCTTTTCTGATCATGACAATACACATATTGTCAGAAAGGTCTGAGTCTCAAGGTTCCATATTTTATGACAGAAGTGATATTTGGACAAAAATGTATTCATAAATTATGGCAGAATGCACACAATTAAATTTGTCACCTGGTGGCTATTTTTGAGACTACGCCTAAACAAAATTTCATGGGAACTTCAATTTTTGTGATATCAAATTTGGAACACAACTTGGTTAGACATATTATGGGTTTGACTTTCTTTTATTTATAGACCATTTCACAAGATGTAAACAACACTGGTCCAGAAGCACTTCCTGTTTCAGTTTTTTAACACTACATTAAAGCTGGGATAAAATACAACCAACAGAACATTTAAAACTGAATCAAAGAGTTAAACAAACATTTTTAAGATGTTTTCTTTACATGTGAAATAAAGAAAACAGTTACAAACTGAAACAGGAAGTGCATCTGGACCAGTGTTGTTTACATCTTGTGAAATGGTATAGGCTGAAACCTATATTAATTTATATATATATATTTTTTTTTAATAAAAGAAAAAAATATATTTGTATTACATTTCCATAACAATAAACTTAAACTTCAATAACTTTTATATAATTTAAGATTATTAATTTATTCCACTTCAGCAATAATCTGCCAAGTGTCTTCTTTTAAAAGAGACCAACCGTGAATACGTGTGTGTGTGTGTGTGTGTTTTTTTTTTTTTTTTCCCAGACATGTGTAGGTAGGCTATTGTTGCCTGATTTTGGGATTAAACGGACAATATGTAATTTTTTTGGCCACCAGGGGTCACTCATTTCACATAATAACAAAGACGTACTTTGATGACGTCAGGAAAGAGCGTGGGCTCGCGGGAGTTGTTGTCGCTGTCAATGACAACCAGCTCAGCTCATGACATGACATGATCGTTTTTTACAAAATATACGGATATACGGCATCTCTCTGTAGATTTAGCTTGTCAAGAAGCTTTAAATGCAACCCCAATGTTTACCTGTGTCATACTTCTCCTGCGCGGCTCGCTAACAGCAACAGTTGGCTGATTTGAATGAGACGACCGGAACGGGCAGCGCTATATGCGCGCGCAGCACCGGGGGACAGTGCATCTCGTCTGAGTGAGCGCTCGTGAGCGGGCACGTGATTTACACGCATAAAAATACGTCTTACTTTTTTTCTTCGTCATTTTCTATGCTTTCTTGGCGGTAGTCCAGTGTTCCCCTTTGTGTTTGGTGGTTTCGCCGGGTTCCGCAAGGAAGTTAGAGAAAATAGTGGAGTCAAAGGTTATATGACGCCATAGACGGACGACGAAACGGAAATAAAGAAACGTCCCGTGTCTTCGAATTAAACTATAAATTTCTCCGTATTTGAAAGTTGGTTGAAACTGTCGGGATAATGTAAGTACACATCTAATAGAAATATATAACATAGATACAGTTATTTTTGCTATTTTTAAAGCCGAAAAAGTACAGATTGTGGCTTTAACTTTTATATTTTTATTATATTTTTTAAATGAAAGCTGCATCCATTCTGACCATAAAACCATTTTGACATAATGATCTGCAGAGACAAAAGTACATTTATAGACAAGTAGGCTACTGTAAGGAGTACATGGAGATTTTGAACGTGTGCTCTTCATAAAGCAGAATAAAACCCCAAGTGTAATAAAGGATGTGATCAACCTATATTTATCATTATGTAAAGGCATCTCCATAGCAACCATAGGATAAAATACTCGCACTCTCCTTATTATTCCATTAAACACCAAAGCATTACAGATCAAGCACTAGAAAAGGTTACAAGACATTTTTAGGAACAATAAGGCCTGAATAATTACCATCTCTGTGTGCATTACGCAAACAAGTGAAGTAACTTTCTAGTGTAGGAAATCACAAATATAATCATTGAAAAACTCAAGACATTTTCATCAGTTACTCCCCCTCATCATATCGTTCCAAACATGTATGACTTTCTTTTGTGGAACATACAGGAAGAACAATTTAGGTGACGAGTGACGACTGATTATACTGTGTACAAAACATACAAACTCTGAGCCATTTATCAAAATATCATCTTTAATGTTCTACAAAAACGTTTGGAACAACGTTAGGGTGATTAAAAATATCAAATTAAAAAAATAAAAATAAACTAATAAAAGTGTACTAATACATTTAGGAGCGTATTCCTTTAACTCATATATTCCAACAGTAGGTGGCAGTATTTTATCTTGTTGAATCTTGCTCTGCTGACAAAAAAGAAGATTCGATGCGCTTGAAAATCAAATACATTTCTGCAAAAAAAAAAAAAAAACATCAATAGGTGACATCAATAGGTGACATTAATAGGTGTCTGAGGTTTCAGTCTCTTTCACATAATGCACAATCTCACAAAGAAGATTGCAAACCGCAGGATTTCAGTGCATAGCAGGTGTATGTGTGCGTGGGCGACTGCCAGCGGAAAGCGTAGTGGGCGCAGAGCAGGTAAACTCTGGATGCTGTTAGCTTGTGGGCATCACTACTCACTGGTGATCTCTGTGACCTTAACACTATATCTCCCGTACTACCACTAAACTACGCAGTTCTAGGTTGCATTTCTGTCCTTCTCACATGCTGCTGTGCATTTAACGGTTTCCTCTGACTAACACAGGAAAAGACAGTGTCACATATTTAATGTGGTCTTCACCACACAGAACAGCTTCAAAAAGCAAACAGAGATGAATTTTACAACTTGAGTAAAATCCACAATTAACGTTAAGATGGTTATCATAGTTCACTCAAAAACGTATGGAAGTGTCATAATTTGCACATCCTATATGTTATGTTGTTAATAATGATTTGGGACATTCTGATATAAAGATCACTTTTTCCACAGATGAAAGTCACACAGGATTCAAAAGACATGTGCTGTGTGTATATCTGGGTGAACTATACTAACTATAATAGGACAGTGTTGTAAATGGTGATGGGAAATGAATTAGCCCACAAATATGAGACAGATGCTGAATGTAGGCCTACTGGGAAATGAGTTCTGACGAGGACTGGGTGATTAAACTGAACCCTTCCAAGCTCCAAAAGGTAACACAAATATGCTTTATTGTATTCTCCTGTAATTGTTACTCTAATATCAGGAGAGTTTTATATTATCACGACAGGTAGAGATCAATCCATGTTAGATATAGATCCCGGTCACTAAATATATAACGATTGGCGAATCATTACGGCATTTAAAGGGTTAAAAGTCAGACTACTCGATTTGTCCACGAAACAATCGATTAGCATACCAATAGAATCGATTTTTGCAGCCCTGGAGAATAGCAGTTCGGCAACAAGCATGAATCACACAATGTGACATACAGGCATATGACAACATCAGCACAAGAAGTTTAAGCTCCCTGCTGAAGTTCACTCAGTCTCTCTCGGTAAGTGCATGGTGCCATTGTGCTCTCAGCCGCTGGTTGTCCTTGCCTCCTACTTGTTAGTGCGTCACAGAAAAAGAATGAAACAACTCTGGTGAAAAGAGTCAGCTGGGACACAACATGAAAATTTATGTAACAAAGCTTAGCCATCAATTTAGGCCTATATGTGAGCAGCCAACTTGGCTCTCCGTGCACCTTCAGACTTTAGGGGGATCAGAGAAACTGCAGTCTGTTGCATCTGAACCGTTAAGAAAATACTTTATAATTGTAATATAATTGCAAGAGTATTATCATTTATAGGTTTCTTAACTAAAAAGTTGGCAGTTTTGTACTAGCTCGCAATAGCAAGCTAGCTTTGAAAGCATCAGATCCCATCCTTCCTTCAGAGTATCTCCAAAGCCACACCTCCTTAAAAACACATGAACGAAAACAACAATATAAACAACTTACAGAAATCTTACTTGTACCACCTGACTGCTTCGGCGGTCCGGAACTAATTCCTGACCAGTCTTTGACTAATTTCGGCGTTGACAAAGAAACGCATAAATCCGAGTCTGAGAACTTGAACAGCTCAGGGGTGCGTTTCCCGAAAGCATCGTTAGCCAACTATGGTTGCAAGTTGGTCGCAATTTCCATTGAACTCTATTGGTAACGACGGAACTTGCTGCGACCATAGTTGGCTAACAATGCTTTCGGGAAACGCACCCCGGTTAGAACATCACAGGTTGCCATCTTGTGGTTAGGACATGGCGTGAACGCAGCATGAGCTTGTTGTTTTGGTTCAGGAGGAAGGCAAAAGGTGGTTGCTGTTTGTTTGCTGCACTCAGTCACTCTGTCTACAACTCTGCATGGCCTTACATAACCCGCTGAGGACGGATTCTGCGGTTTGCGGAGGTGTGCAAATACACTGACAGGCAGGTAAGACATCATATCATTGCATTCGGACCAAATACAATGATTGGACGAACATTTTTTTGGTCCTGTGACTTCCACAGAAGATATATGTAGGCTACATGTTTTCAAATTTGGGCCACTTCTATTATTGATTGATATCAGGATGTAAAGAGAGATTCAACTGGTATAACACCAGTTAGCAGACATCTCCATGATGGTATATAATAGTAAGCTATATCATGATATGTAAGAATCGATCAGCCATTGAAAATCACATATTGCATGGTGGTTACTTCTGTAGCCTATAAATTAGTTATTCTTTCTTAGTTTGTTCTCAGTCAGTTTTATTATCAACCAGTGGTTGTGAAATAAAACGTATCTGCATAAAGTTGTTTTTCCTTTGTTTCTGATATATATTTTCACTTCACAAAGGAAGACAACTAGACCACGTGACTAACATAGATTAACGTGAACTACCCAAACATTGTCATTCATGGCAGACTCTTGTCAAGAACACACCACTGTTTGTATATCTCTTATTTTTTTCGCTTTTTGTTCCTCTCAGTCTCATCCTAAACACATGAATGTAATGGACATTCATTTTAATTGAAATAATTTTCAACCGCAGGTCATGTGATGTCATGGCAGTGCCTCTAGGACGAACCGCTCGTTTAGAATAGTCTCTTTTTTTCTTAGATGACTACAGTCTAGACTTTATCTCATATGGCTGGATATTATTTTAATAATATTAATCTTAAATTCTATTTTTGTGTAAAACTTTTTATTAGAAAAAAATTACTGAGTGCACCTTTAAGTTTCATCATAGAATTGGTGTTTTAACGCAATTACAATAGATTAGCTATCATCAAGGCAGTGACAGGCTTCATGGTTGACATTTTTTTTTTGCAATACAAATTTTCATGAGCCTCACGTTTCGTAATCTACTCATAATCGTTTCCTATTGTCTCTTCCTCATTATGCTGTTGAGCGCTTTCATGTGAGAGAGGTTTGACAGAATCTCAATCAATCAGCTCTTGCTTGCCAAAGGTAAATGAGTGGGAGGGTGGGAGGAGTCTGGTAACTGCGCGTCAGTTTGTGTGTGTGTGAGAGAGGGTGTGTGTTTGCGTGTACCGGGGTGTAAGGAGAGCACTTGGGCGGAGAAGGACGCAAAGCATCGCGCCTGAGAGTTCATCGCAGTCCGAAGCTCCCCATTATATGTACACACTCCGCTCAACTAACTCCGGTATACAGGCTCGCGCAAACTTTCCCCGCGTTGAGAATGGCAGAACCGGCACAGTCGAACAGCGATGGAGAGGAGAGCAGCGCACCCATGAGAGGCTTTGCCCGACAAGGTGCTCTGAGACAGAAGAACGTTCACGAAGTCAAGGACCACAAGTTTATCGCTCGCTTCTTCAAGCAGCCTACTTTCTGCAGCCACTGCACGGACTTTATCTGGTAAGATAGTTTGGGTGCTCTAAAACTACAGTTTATTACCTACTGAAGTGTATGGCAAGCTGCTTTAACATTCATTTAGTATAACTTGTGTTTTGTGGCGTTAGTTCTAATGTTTTTTTTTTTTTAATTACTAGTATGCAATCCAGTACTATTAGCCTTTTCAATTTTTATAAGCAACTATGCATATATGCTAGGGCTACATGTAGCCTACTTCTTCATTTATACTCGTAGAAGGCCTATTACTCACACCTTAGTTGTAATTAATCATGCGGTATACTATTTGTTTAGAAATAAATAGTTACTGTTTATTTTTATACACCTTTTTGTCTGTATAAAAGGCACTAGTAGTCTATCTGTCTTACAATTTCTTGTTATAGGCTATGCAATGGCTTGCTCCTTTGTAGGTTAATTAAATCTCTTTTTAGGAAGATTAGAAATGTTATAGTGAAAATGCAATGGGAATTACATTATTGTCCAATCAATGAAGAACAAATAAAAAAAATAAGTGTTTATATTATCATTTAAGTGTTAATAATTAAGAAATACTAATATGGCTTTCCATAGAGGTGGACCTGTTACTGTTGCACAGTATCACTCTACGCTGTGTCTCAAGACCATATTGTACGGTCTACATTAACAGCACTCATTTATGGGCATTTTTTTAGGGCTGTACTGAATATGCCTGAAGTGTCCAAAGTGTTGATCAGTAGGAGCTCAATTGGTTTGAGCCATATTTCCTTAAGTAAAGGATGTAAAGTGTGGGAAAATACAACTTGAGAGTCCAAGAAATAGTTGATGTAGTACAACAAATATGAATTGAGTCATATTACATGAGACAGCAGTCAGACCATAAAGTGATTTATAATATTTATATATTTATACTATAATATTTATAATATTTTTATTATAATATTTATGATATTAATATAATATCATACAGTTCTAATATTTTTAGTTCTAATATTTTTTTTTTCAATGAACCATTGCTTTTATCTTTCAGGGGTTTTGGGAAACAAGGATTTCAGTGTCAAGGTAGGAATTTATTATTCATTGTATATTTTTAAAATCTTTAAAAGTGTAAAATGAAACCGCAAAGATTGTCCTTCTAATGGTGTTTCTATAGGACTTGTTGACAGTGTTTAGAGTCTTACAGGAGTTCATAAGATCTATTTTGAAAAGATGCCTTGAGGTTTTCCAGAGGTTTCCACTAGCGTGATGATATTAGGAACCTCATATGGTGCCTCAAGTATCTTTTCATTTTCAGTGTTTTTGACAGTATATACTGTCAAAGTATTATACAGTATTATACTGTCAAGCATTTTGACAGTATAATTGCAATTTATTAATTGTACATTTAATAAATTAAATTTGGACACTGGTGAAATGCATGATCAGACAAATGAGCAGTCTCCAATAACTACATCGCTCTGTTAAATTAAAATTTCTCAAATAAAATCTTAAACTACACAGTCTTTCACAGTAAATCTATAGCCGGTTTTAAGGGGATTCTACCTGCATAACTGTCCAGAATGGAAGCATCTGTTATCCTCACTGGAAAAGTTATTGCTTCCTCTTCGTTACTTGTATCTAATTACCAAATGTATGAGGGACGCCTTTGGGGTATGACCAAGTTTGGCATTTCTCATATGAAACTATAAGAGACAGCTTTTTGTCACTCTTGCACCGGCAGTTGAAAGTGTGGCACGTTTTCCAACATTAGAATTGTACCTGGAGACCATTGGATAGCAGTTTTCTTCACTGTATGAGTCTAAATTACACTTGAAAAGTGATTTTAATTCTTACACACTAAAGGCACTGAATGTTCTTTAAGACGACTGCAATTACCGGCAGGTCAATGGCACCCTCTGCGGTGCTGCGCTTCTTCATTTTTTCCACCACAGGCTTCAGCCTTAGCTCTAATTACAGGTGCACAGATGAGTGTATGATGACTTTACCCTCTTTTTTGCTCCATCTCCATCTGTTCTTTGTTCTTTTTTTCCTTCAAGTCACTTTCTTACATTTCCTCTAAACCTGTTGAAACCCTCCATTGATTTGTGAGAGAAGCCCTGACTGTATCAGGAATGTCGGACCCCATTGGAGCTGAGGGAGAAAGGGAATTCTTCTGCAAGGTCATGCTCAGACATGCTGAAACCTGAGGGTCTCTGCTGGAGAACAAATCTGTTTGTGCCTACTGTAGGTTATGCCTAGAAGCTGTTAGATCAGTGTGGGAACTATATGTCTTGTTTATTATCAATGTAGGTTTTGCATTTTCTTCTTCTCCTTTTGTGAACGCAACAGAAGTGCAAGCTTTTCTCCTAATGATTTAAAGAATATAGCACTTCACATTTATGGTACTTTTTCATATATACTGTATGTGTGTATGTGTGTGTGTATATATATATATATATATATATATATATACACACATACAGTATATATGAAAAAGTACCATAAATGTGAAGTGCTATATTCTTAACACTTTTAAGATAATGTTAGTTCACCCAAACACCCTCATGTCGTTCCAAACCGAAAGACTTTCGTTCATCTTCGCATAACAAATGAAGATATTTTGAATAAAATCTGAGAGCTTTCTGTCCCTTCATTGACAGCTCGTAAGACATTGACAGATCGTACAAATTATCCATATGAATTGAGTGGTTTAGTCCAAATTTTCACGATAGAGCCACAATAGCTTTATACACTGAACAGATTACATTTAGGTTTTTATTTACATATGAACATCAATGTAGACATCAGTTGTGGTAAACAGAAGCTCCAGCATGTTCGCCTGAGATGCAAGGACCAATGAGGTTCATTCTCGTGTTACGCAGCATGTTTGAGCTTTTTGAACATACCAATGAGGTTTGTTTTCACAGGTCAAGCAGGTTCTGTTGAGATTCTGTTTATGTTCACTGATCAATATTTAAATGTGAGTAAAAGCCTAAATTGAATCTGTGCATCATATAAGTGATCGTTTCTCTTCAGAGCATTTAGACTAATCCACTCAATTCATTTGGATTAGTTTTTACAGTCTCTTAAGTAACTTTTTGAAGCATCAATGTGGTAGTTGCATAGTTGTCAAGCTGTTCAGCTGGACAGAACTGGCTCAGATTTTATTGAAATATCTTCATTTGAGTTCCAAAGTTGAACAAAAGACTTTGGAACGAGGGTGAGTTAATGATGATGATGACAGAATCTTTTTTTTTTTTTGGATGAACTAACCCTTTATAACAGTTATAAGTTTTCATCCACTTTTTGTTAGGAGAGGGAGCCGTTTTTTTTTGTTTGTTTTTGTTTTTTTTTTTTTGCAAAATTACTCCCTTTTAAGTGTAGTTTAAGTTACAAAAATGCATGGTTTTAACTTTGAGATGAGTATAGGGTTAGATGTTTTGGGGTGAACTGCTCCTTTAAATAACACTAGACTTTAGTTCATGGTTCAGATTGAGCCTTTACAGCAGTGGCTTTCAACTTGCGTCATGTCTGTTCTTAAGCAATGTTATGCAAATAATAAAATGCAACTAACCATGAAAAAACCAAAACAAAAAAACGTCTCGGTTACAGATGTAACCCTCGTTCCCTGAGTAGGGAACGGAGACGTTACGTCAAGGAGTGACGGAGAATGGGGGTTTCGCATAGAAAGCCAATCCTCTTCGAGTATTTAACAACGAGCCAATGGCGTGAAAATGCCATGGGTCTGCGGAATTTGCATAGCGTACTCCGCCCACCCATGTGGGTATAAAAGGAGGAAGCAAACGCACCGCAGTATGTCTTCGCTGAGGAGCCAAGACTGATCTCAGGCGTCACCCAGCGGTACAGCAGAAGTGGCAAGGAGACGTAACGTCTCCGTTCCCTACTCAGGGAACGAGGGTTACATCTGTAACCGAGACGTTCCCTTTCGTAGTCACTCCGAGTTACGTCAAGGAGTGACGGAGAATGGGGGTCTATGCCATCACGCCATCTTCCAGCTGTCTTCCAGTGCTCTGCGAAAGTCTAGACCTCTAACACAAAATTACACAAAGGTCCCACTTTGACACAGAATTACCAAGGTACACTGGGAAACATATCCCGGGAGGGACATGCTACCAGATGCCTACCGAAGGGAGGACTTACAAAACACATATGGCCACTGGGGCTGCATATGGAGAATACTGGAGCGCCAACCGCAGGTGGCAACTAGCTCCAGGGGTGGCAGATGGCTTGCCAAGGGAAGACACATGCTCAGAGAGGCTTACAGTGGATAATACACATGAGACAGTTACCAAAGGGGAACCGTGCACATGGAGGCACTTAGCCGGCACCAGAGCAAGCGCAGTGGTGCCCGCATCATAAGTGCTGGAGGACTCAGGGCTTCAAAGAAGGACAACTGAGGAAATATCGCACTTATCCAATCTGAGGAGTGGAGTGGCGAGCAAGCGAAGACACTCAAGCGGTTCCAGCACTAGCGGAGGCGAGTACGTGAGAGGAAACTGGCTCGATTCGCAAATTATAAAATCTTGCGAAGGTGTTAGGTGTCGCCCAGCCTGCAGCTCTGCAGATGTCTGTTAGCGAGGCGCCATGCGCTAAAGCCCAAGAGGAAGCCACACTCCGAGTGGAGTGGGCAGTCACACCAAGGGGGCACGGTCGACCTTGCTGCTGGTAAGACAAAACAATGGCGTCCACTAACCAGTGAGACAGCCGCTGTTTTGAGAGAGCCCTTCCCTTCTGGCTCCCCCCATAACAAACAAAGAGCTGATCTGAGGTCCTGAAACACCGCGTTCTGTCAACGTAGGTGCGGAGTGCACGCACCGGACAGAGCAGTGCCAAGGCTGGGTCTGCCTCCTCCAGGGGCAGCGCTTGCAAGGTCACCACCTGATCCCGGAAGGGAGTTGTGGGAACCTTGGGCACGTAACCGGGCCGGGGTCTCAGAACAACGTGAGAGTAAGCCGGCCCGAACTCTAGGCACGCTTCGTCAACGGAGAATGCGTGCAGGTCCCCTACCCTCTTGATGGAGGCCAATGCAACCAGGAGAGCTGTCTTCAAAGACAGGAACTTAAACTCAACCGATTGCAAAGGCTCAAAGGGAGGCCTCTGCAGAGCATTTAACACTACCGAGAGGTCCCAAGAGGGCACGAGGGGAGGACGAGACGGATTTAGCCTCCTCGCTCCCCTCAGGAACCTGATGACCAGGTCGTGCTTCCCAACGGACTTACCTTCAACTGCATCATGAGAGGCGGAAATAGCCGCAACGTAAACTTTGAGGGTGGAGGGCGACAGCCTACGCTCCAACCCGTCCTGCAGGAAGGAAAGCACAACACCGATCGAGCATCTCCTGGGGTCTTCTCGACGAGAAGAGCACCAGTTGACGAAGAGGTTCCACTTCAACGCATACAGGTGTCTAGTAGACGACGCTCTGGCGGAAGTGATGGTTGCTGCCACCGCAGGTGGTAGCGAACTCAAACCTGCCTCGTGCCGTCCAGGAGCCACACATGTAGCCTCCATAGATCGGGACGAGGGTGCCACAGAGTGCCCCGTCTCTGAGTGAGCAGGTCTTGTCTCAGAGGAATAGTCCAAGGAGGTGCTGTCGCGAGGAGCATGAGTTCGGAGAACCACGTCTTGGTGGGCCAATAAGGGGCTACCAGCAGGACCTGCTCCTCGTCCTCCTTGATCTTGCACAACACCCGTGCAAGGAGGCTCACTGGGGGAAACGCATACTTGCGTGGGCCCCGCGGCCAGCTGTGCGCCAGCGCATCTGTCCCGAGCGTGCCCTCGGACAGGGAATAAAACTGGACGCAGTGGGAAGAGTCCCGGGAGGCAAACAGATCTATCTGAGCTTCCCCGAACTGGTCCCAGATCAGCTGGACCGTCTGGGGATGGAGTCGCCATTCGCCGGAGACAGGGCGGATCCGTGACAGCTCGTCGGCTGCCAGGTTCCGGGCTCCAGGAATGTACACAGCACGAAGGGACCTCAGGTGCTTCTGACTCCATAATAGGAGGTGGCGAGCGAGCTGCGACATCCGACGTGAGCGTAGACCCCCCTGGTGGTTGATGTACGCTACTGTAGCGGTATTGTCTGAGCGGACAAGCACGTGTTGACCCCTGAGCAGTGCTCGAAAGCGGTGCAGGGCCAGGCGTACTGCCAGCAGCTCGAGGCAATTGATGTGCATGAGGCGCTGGGGACCTGTCCAGGACCCCGCGGCTGCATGCCCATTGCACATGGCACCCCAACCCGTGGTAGATGCATCCGTGGAGACAACGAGATGCCTGGAAACTCGCTGGAGAGGGACACCTGCCCGAAGAAAGCTGAGGTTCAACCACGGGAAGAAGGTTCGGCGGCACGCTGGAGTTACTGGAACCCGGAGCGAGCCACGATGCCATGCCCACCTCGGGACTCGATCGCGAAGCCAGAGCTGAAGCGGTCTCATATGAAGCAATCCGAGTGGCGTAGCCGCGGCTGCGGATGCCATATGCCCCAGGAGCCTCTGAAAGAGTTTCAGTGGAACCGCACTCTTGCCGTCGAACTGTCGAAGACAAGTCAGCAGTGAGTGTGCGCGCTCGCTCGTAAGCTGCGCGGACATGGCGACCGAGTCTATCTCCATGCCAAGAAAAGAGATCCTCTGCACGGGGCAAAGTTTGCTCTTCTCCCGGTTGACCCGAAGGCCCAGACGGGCTAAGTGCTGAAGCACTAGATCTCTGTGTTCGCAAACCTGTTCTCGAGAGTGAGCCAAAATTAGCCAATCGTCGAGATAGTTCAGGATGCGAACCCCGTGTTCGCGAAGGGGAACAAGGGCTGCCTCGGCGATCTTCGTGAAGACGCGAGGGGACAGAGCTAACCCGAACGGGAGAACCGTGTACTGATATGCCTGGCCTTCGAAAGCGAACCGAAGAAACGGTCTGTGTCGAGGCAATATGGAGACATGAAAGTACGCATCCTTCAGGTCGATCGCTGCAAACCAATCCTGATGTCGAACACATTCGAAAATGCGTTTGGCCGTGAGCATTTTGAACGGCATTCGATGCAGAGTGCGGTTCAAAACGCGCAGGTCGAGGATCGGTCGTAACCCACCGGTCTTCTTGGGGACAATGAAGTAGGGGCTGTAAAAACCGGACTTCACCTCGGCTGGAGGGACCGTCTCGATTGCACCCTTCGCCAGCAGGGTCGCAATCTCCGCTCTCAAAACCGGGGCATTGCCACCGATTATAGTGGAGCGAACTCCCCTGAAACGGGGAGGAGATCGTGCGAACTGAATCGCGTAGCCGAATCTGATCGTTCTGATGACCCAGCGGGACAGACCGGGGAGCTCGAGCCAAGCTCCGAGGAACCGAACCAGCGGGGTCATACGAGCCACAGACGTCCCCCCGGAGGGGCAGCGGGGCGGAGTGACTGGCATGCGCACGGGAGATACCACATGCGGGTGCGTAGTCGAGCTCCGCTCCCCGACAGAAGAGACCAGGGAAGGACCAGCGTTCCACGGGGGTCTGTTCTGCCGGGGGTCTGACGACAGAGGGGGAGAGGAGCGGTGCGGTCCGGGGACGACGCACGCTCCTCTCCGCGCCCTCAGAGACAGAGAGGAATGAGCGGGGCGACACTCTGGAGCATCGTGCGCGCTCATCCCGGTCTGTGTGCTCAGTGATAGTGTCAAGTCTTTCTTTAACCAACTTAGGGTGCTGCCCACCCGTGGGTGAGCAGCGGGGAGCGGAGAACAAAAGATTCTCCCCCGGCCCTCCACCGGGGGAAGGAGGGGGCCTGCTACCTCCTCCTGGGAAAAACTCGAAACCATCACTGAGCAGCCCGTCTCAGGAACGCCGCTTAGCCCGGCGTTTAGCGGGGGGCGGGGCCTGAGGGGGCTGTGACGTTCCTCTGCGACCGCCTCTACGGCGCGACCCAGGTGGAGGCTGCTGCTGGGGTCGCTCCGGAGGGAGGGGAGCCGTAGTGGAACGTCTTCGGCGGCGAGCAGGCTGAGGCGGCTGCGGCGACGGCTGGGTGGAGGCAGCAGCTGGCCGTCGGGGCAGGATATGTTTAATCGCCTCTGTCTGCTTCTGGGCAGTCGAGAACTGCTGGGCAAAGTCCTCGACCGCACCGCCGAAAAGGCCAGCCTGGGAAAGGGGGGCGTCGAGCAGACGGGTCCGCTCAGCGTCCCGCACTTCCGCCAGGTTGAGCCAAAGATGACGCTCCTGGACCACACTAGTGGCCATCACCTGACCAAGGGAACGAGCCGCCACTTTAGTCGCCCGGAGAGCGAGGTCGGTGGCCGCTCGCAGTTCATTGAACGACCCTTGATCAGTCCCGCCCTCGTGCATATCTCTGAGCAGTTTGGCTTGGAAAACCTGCAAAGTGCTCATCGCATGCAGAGCGGCGGCCGCCCGCCCCGCCGCGCTATAGGATCGCGCCGCCATAGACGACGAGAACCTACAGGCTTTGGAGGGATGCTTGGGTGGCCCCCGGGAGGAGGCGCTCTGCGGACACAGTTGCATCGCAACAGAGCGCTCCACCGGAGGCACCCCAGCATACCCACGGGCAGCTGCGCCGTCGAGGGGAGGAAAGGCGGGGGAAGCTGACGGACGAACGCGGGAAGACAAAGGAGCCTGCCACGTCTTCGTCAGTTCCGCATGCAGCTCGGGGAAGAATGGTATTGGGGTCGGCTGTGGCTTTGCAGCGGCGGCTTTGCCCAAAAACCATTCGTCCATCCGTGAGTGATCGGGGTGGGCCGGAGGATTCCAATCCAACCCGATACTCACGGCGGCCCGAGACAGCATAGCCGTCATCTCGGGATCCGAGACGGGCGGCGCTGGCACTCCCGAGGGAGGCAGCGCCGCCACATCTTCAGACCCCGAAGAATCCAGCTCGCCTTGTGATGCCGCGATCGACATCGCATCCTCCTCTGGAGCGCCGAACGAAACAGACGGTACCTGCGAACAGGCAGACGTCTGCACCGTTTCGGCGCTCGCTGGCTGCAACACTGTTGCGGTGGGTGGGACCCGAGGAGCTAGCGTCGGGGGTTTGTTCCACACCGTCACCGTCAGATCACCCTGGCCGCGAGCCGAAGAGCTTCCCCGGGTAGAGGAAGCTGAACGGGTAGCGGGGACGGGGACTCTCACAGTAAGATCATTGAGTCTTGATCTAAGTGTTGAGATGGTCATGTTACCACAATGGGCACATGACTCATCCACGAACGCTGCTTTAGCATGACGAAGACCCAGACATACAAAGCAGCGATCGTGCCCATCAGAGGAGGACAGATATCGACCGCACCCAGAAGAACACGGGCGAACCATCTTTAAAAAGACGTGCCGCGTGCAGCTCTTTCAAAGGAGAGGAAATTCACTCTTTCAGCGCCGAGGCGACCAGGGAGAAGCGCAAAGTCTGGCAGACCACTGCACAGATCGCAGGCAATGCAGAATCTCGCTGGGTACCGCCGTCACACCAACACTGAAGAGGACGCTCGTCTCGAAGAGGCTTAGTGATATGGCTTGTGGAGAGAAGAATGCTCTTGGCTCCGAAGCGAAAACATACTGCGGTGCGTTTGCTTCCTCCTTTTATACCCACATGGGTGGGCGGAGTACGCTATGCAAATTCCGCAGACCCATGGCATTTTCACGCCATTGGCTCGTTGTTAAATACTCGAAGAGGATTGGCTTTCTATGCGAAACCCCCATTCTCCGTCACTCCTTGACGTAACTCGGAGTGACTACGAAAGGGAACAACTGTTTCTTGCTGTATGTTCACCATCCTCTAGTCTAATATAGTATAATAATTACAGACTAGTCCATATTGTAGTAACCTGGGGTGCAGAAGGCTGCAGTGGCAAAAGCTCCAGACTGTGTCCAGCTTTACAGCTCCTGGGCCACCCAATTTAAAGGGATACTCCACTTTTTTGGGAAATCGGCTCATTTTACCACTCCCCCAGAGTTAAACAGTTGAGTTTTACCGTTTTAAAATCAATTCAGCCAACTTTCTGATATTTAGAAGAATATCAGTAACCAGACAGTTTCTGGTCTCATTGACTTGCATAGTAGGAAAAATATATAATATGGAAGTCAATGAGACCAGTCTGGTTACTAATATTCTTCTAAATACAAAAAAAAAAAAAAAAAAAAAAATCGCCTGAATACATTCGAAAATGCTAAAACCCAACTGTTTAACTCTGGGGGAGTAGTAAAATGAGCCTATTTCTAAAAAAAAGTGGAGTATCCGTTTAAGGTCACTTAAGCTAGATTTCGTCAAAAGCTGCAAGCACAAACCTCCATTATCAATAATGTCCATCGTTAATAATAATTGAAACAATAAGATTTCGCCTATGTAAATTCCCAGAACAATGGTAAATGTGACCGTTCTTTAAGGCATCGGTCTTTTCTTTTGCAGATCCATGATTAATTCAGATGTCATTGTGTACTTCAAGAGAAATAGTGTCCATGATCATTTCAAATGTATTTCCTTATCATAATTATATTCTGATGAACTTGAGATCGTAGTGCTTAGAAAATATAGAAAATCCTTTTGCCCACAAGCCTTTTTACTATGACTTTGTGTATGTGTGTTCAGTAGAGAAAAAGAGAAATAGATTATCTGAGGAATGTTGATGACCCTTATGGAACACCAGCGATCTGTGATCTGGTTCTTTCTTAATCATCAGTGTGTGGAAAACAGTGAGTAAATAATAAGAGGATTTCCACTTGCTGTCAGCTTGATGGTGAACCAGCTGCTTAGGAGAGCCTCTTTTGCCTCCTCAGTCGTAATTGCAAAATTACGAGTTTGAAGAAGAGCTGGCAGAATGCTACATCTGGATAGAACGGAGTAACAGAGAACGAGAAAGAAGCTCATGAATGATGGTGAAGGGAAAGCGAGATGGTGCGAAGAAGAAACAGGAAGTCGAAAAAGTATTCAAAATTTGAGTTAAATTATCTTATGGGAAATTGAATGTCTGCTTAACAAGTAAATGGATATGAAATGTTGATCTTTTGATTAAAAAAATGCATTATGTGAGAACAAAAGACAACAGTGTTGGAGATTGACCAATCAGAATGAGTCAGACTTTTAGAAAGTCTTTTAATGGTAAATTTCATTATTTGTACACCTTTTGAAACCAACCTGATGATTTCACTTGAACGTCACTAACCACTCACCTTCTGCCTATTATGCCCTTTGAAAACCGAAGCAGACTGTGATTGCATTTATATATTTGTGATGCAGGGGGTGTCTCACACCTCGCTCTGTTCTGTGCCAAATCAGAACATTTCCACATCTGAAGGTGTGGGCCGTTTAAAGCCTCTATAAATAGCATAAGTGTTCCATGAAGCAGTGCTTAAAAAGGGGGGGGGGGATGTGTGGGCGTTCGGTGAGATCAGTAGTATATGAAATGCATAGAAGAACCTCAATCAGAGAACACGCCATTAGTTCATATACGTCATCATCACCCTGTTCTTGCAAGAATAATTCATGTGTTTGCTCCATTTTTCAGAGTTGGAATGGCATGTTCCAGACAGTAGCCTCATTTCAAGAGGAAAAATATAAATGATCAATGGTGACATAAGGCACTGCTGCGTTCCACTGTAGAGAGGAGTAAAGCTGTGTGCATTTTGTATTGTATGGTCTGCCACTATACAGTCTGTTCTGTAATCATTTCAAATAGAAATAAAAAAAATGATTCCCCAAAAGTCCCTTTATTGCTCCGATCCGATTTTGATCGGAATCCATTTGCGTTAGAAGTTAAATCTGAGCAGTCATTGGCTGATCGCTGATGTTTCAACCAGCTAATGAATGCTGAGAGCCAATTACGTATGGATAGAAGAGCCCAACAAGGGCCATCCGCTCGCCTTTCGGGACCTAATAAAAAGGTCTGCTGAGAGCCTCGTCGCAGGAAGAGAACGCGTGTAATAATGCAATAAGGACGCTCAACTGCCTGTAAAAGTGCCTCCATATTAAGCAAGTAGAGTTGAAACTCAATTTAGTCCTGAATGCGGTTAGCTTCTCCCGGTGCTTTCAGCCAGATTAGATCATGCTGGTGTTTTCCAGCCTACTTGAGGGAGGGTTCCTGCTCTATTGACACTGCAAGGTTGTTTACTGCAGAACAAGATCCTTTTGTTTAGAACAAACATGTCTGACCTTTGTGGCTCCAATGTCCCAGCGGACAAGATGCATGAGGCTCAATATTCCCGTCTGCTGGATCTCATTCGGTCTCTTTGCTAAATTAAACCAACTTCCGCCCTTTCAATATTTATGTCATTGTCAGTTTTCAGTTTCGATGGCCTTGAAAGGACTCAAGACTGAGGTTTTTTTTTTGGAAGAGGTTTGAACTTCAACTCATGAGCTGGCTGGTCAGGTGCTCTTTGTTTGATTGCAGTCTGTGCTGCATGTGCATCTGAAGTTGGAAAGAGGGTTAAGAGGACAGGAAAGGCAGCCACCAGCTAAGCATCTGAAACTGGCTGGCTGGAGGTCCTCCTGGGACCGTCTTCTCTTTATTTGGCCTTACTTTTAAATGGGCCGTGAGAGAGAACTCACTTCAGTGAGGCAGTCCAGATTTGAGCCGCAGCTAGATATCTTTGAGGATTTATTGTTTAGTGGTGCTTGATAAGGTTTCTCTTGTTGTAGGTACATCTTCGTAGGACCTATAGAATAAGAACATCTATAGCAGTAATTAATTCAGTATTTATCCCTATTTTGAGGGGTGTTTTTATGTCATGGTGAATCTGACTGAAAGTTTACATTTGTGAGGAAGCTCACTGTGCTTGAAATAGATTTGAGCTTCGTAGTATCAGCAGTGTTAGTACTACTTTGGTTCATCATCTGTTTTTGTGTGAACACTGTCTGCTTTTTCCAGCGTGGTCGCCCACATCTGTGAGAACTGAAGGGAGATTCAAGGGGATCTGTAAACCTGAGATGCTAACACTTATCTGCCATGTTAGATACATCACCAACCCAGGCCTCCACTTAACTGCTAGTGCTTTAAGTGTGGGATCCTGTCACAAATCTATCAACATGTCTAATTCTTCCTTGTATCTCTCTGTTTGAGTCTCAGCATTATCATGATGACTGACAATGTTTCAGAGACCACAGTTGAGAGTGCTGTCAGTGAACACAAGAGTGAACGGCTTTGAGCTGCGCTGTCCAGATATCAACCTCGCTGACAACTTCCACATGCTAAGTAGTGAAAAAAAAGGGTCTGGATTTGCACTACTGAATTTCAATAAAATTCCTAGAAGAAATACTGAAATAAATGAAAATAGAAAATGTGTGCTATAGTAGCCGTTCGATTTGTTGCAGTTACAATGTGATGCCGATAATCTCAAAAATCGGGAGATTTATTTATAACTATAACAATACCTTTAGCTTATCACAGTAAAAAAAATATTGTTGGTTTAACTTAAAGAATTAAGTAACCTGGTTGCCTTAAAATTTTAAGTTGATTGAACTGGAAAAAGTGAGTTAATACAATGAAGGAGATTGATTTAATCACCAGAAACTCAAAATAATAAGTTATCTGAACTAAATAAATTATTTAAGTTGATTTGACAAAAGAAAAAATGTTGTGAAAACAAATCTTGAAAATATTTTTATTTTTACAGATGAGGAACAGACTAGGATGCACCAATATTAAAATATGCTGATTTTTATATGTTGATAAAATGTCATGCCATGGCTGGTAATAAATATCTATAGCATTTTGTCAAAATAAAAATAAATAAATAAATCAGCAAAAACTAAAAATCCTTAGTTTAGTCATCACAACAGTTTTAAGGTTCATTAGGGAAAAAAATCAATATTCATTTTGAGATTTGCTAATGATTAAACATGATTATACATTCTTTGTGTTTTTAAAGGTTAATTTTAAGTGAGCTTTAGATGGCAGAGGCCATTTAAATGTAAAAT
This sequence comes from Cyprinella venusta, assembly GCA_038021265.1. NCBI lineage: Eukaryota > Metazoa > Chordata > Actinopteri > Cypriniformes > Leuciscidae > Cyprinella > Cyprinella venusta. The sequence continues at coordinate 32,196,218 of CM075863.1, read as the reverse complement.
TATAGGAAATTAGCATGAACCATTAAAAATCCAATATGGACCAATCAATTAAGAATCTCTAACATCTGCCAATAAACGAGATAGTATAGTAAGAAGTGCAGCACACTCGAAGCTGGAGAAGAAATGAGGTGAAATATGAATAAGATATGAGAGCTAGGGCTTTCATAGATTTTAGATTTTGGGTGAAGTGTCTCTTTAAGATCATTTTTAACTTCAGACCAGACTGAAATGTTCACAGACGGTACAGCTGTGAATGGAGGCTGAATCTGTGCAAGTGAGCGGCACCGGGTGAAGTCAGAAGGGCAGTTTGAGGAGTGAATCTGCAGGTGTGTGTTAAAGTAAAGTCAGGTTCACCGCTGGGATCACTGTCAGTCGTATATTAAAAACGGGCAATCTCAGAGTGGGCGCCAGCTAGGTTAAAAGCTTCCCCAGGCTATCAGTCACACTTTTAATTGAAATGCAAGTATGTTAGCACACAGGGGCTGTTTCTAAGCACAGCTGGCCTTACCTGAGCTGACAAAGACTGAAGACTCTGGTTGAATTTTAAAAATATATATAAAAAAAATATGTGAGGTATACTATTAGCCTACTTTACCTGACAGAACCAGCATGTATTGGATTTCATGAATACTACACAAAATAAAGGGATAGCTGCCTGAGTACCTGATAGAGTACCTGATATTTTCTTCAGGGAGTGATTCAGGTCACTTCTCAAGTGTTTAGCATGATCCAGTTAGCCTCCACTGCTAGCGGTAGCTGAGAATCAAAATCGTTATTGCTAAGAATGTTCATACATATGAAGAATTTGTCTTGATGACAGAAGCATTCACAGCACTGACAGAATGACAGCAACAAGACAGATTAAAAAATAATCTACAATTGAGATGAATTGAAATGTAGTTAGCTCTCTCTCTCTTAGCTTTCTTGTGTAATCAGATGTCTCTCATGCACTCTGCCAAATTAAATCAGTCACACGCTTGATAACTTTCCAAAGCGGCATCTTTACTACTTTACTGTTTAACGTGAACTCCCCCACTACATCCGGTCATACATATTAGTACACTCTGGGGGTGTAACGGTTCACAAAATTCACGGTTCGGTTTGATACGATACACAACGGTCCATCAACCACACAAGAACGAGCAGCTCAGTTTCTTTCCGTTTACATTATATTTGTCATTTGATGTTGGGCAATGTTGTGGTCACGCCATTATGAGCGCACTTGCCATGTGCGACGCACCTACATTTGAAATAACGAAATTTTGGTCGGCAGGAAAAAATGGGTCAACAAACCGTTCGTTTCAAAAATGCGTACCGAAAACCGAACCGAAATCCTCGTACCGAACGGTTCAATACAAGTACGTGTATCGTTAGACCCCTACTACACTCACATCTTAAAGGTACAGACCATCATTCTAATACATGACATCCCCTCCAAAGTCGGATAGAGACCTTTAACCAGTGGCGGTTCTACCTTGAATTACGCCCAGGGCGAGACCCCCTTTGAGCGCCCCCCCCCCCCCCCCCCCAAAAAAAAAAAAAATACAACAACAACAACAAAACAACAACAATAAAATTACATATCGTTCATTTGAAAAAGACAGTTAATATAATCCAGTTATTTTGATAGATTTATCTAACTTTAAAGGGAGGAAGCACATTGGCCTTGAATTATATGCATGGCACACTTTTAGTCATGACTTATGACGTTAAACTATACTTTGTCATGATGGAGTTTTTAAAAGTAAAAGGGTCAGAGAGTTACTTATTTAGTGACACTATTTATCTCTTAAATAATTTTGAACGGCTCTCATATTAACAACTATCCAAACTGTTATAGACCTAAAATAGCTTTTGTAGCCCTATGCCACTCTAAAAAATGTCAGAGAAAGGGACAGAATCAGAGATTATTTAGAAAATAGAAAATTGTACTTTGAATATTATAGGCTACAGTAAAAACTCATAAAGTTGATCATTATGTAAATTATTTTCATTTCATGAGTATATGTGACCAACATGAGCCCAATACACAATGAAATCAATTCACCAAGTTAATAACATTAAAGATATGTTTTAAATGAGTGTCTTATATACTAAACTTAAAGGTTAAGATTGACACACACAAAAAAAGATTTTATAAAAATACCTCATTTTTCAGCATTTAAATCATCTCTATAAAAAGAATGGGACAATAAAGATACATTCCTGACATTTATAATGCACAGTAGCTTATCTTTTATTATTAATAGTAAAATTCGGTCCGTTTTCCCCATGGCTGTCGTTGCTATACAACCATGCACTGCGCTCTCCACAATGACAAAGAAGTTTTAGTGATGTATTTCCACCACAGAAAAACGCTTGCTGAAGCTCTGCTAAAAGATTTATTTACGGAGAAGAGAAAAAACACCCAAGCGTTTGGGTGCACGTGCACTTCCATACTGAAAAGTTTATGAGCGTGCCTCCCGCGAGAGCGCAATGAGCGCACTTCCGTGCGCCTAATCGCCTATTTGAGGTAACGACCTCGAGCGCGCAAAAGACGCGATACATGAACTTATAAAGAGACCCCCTTGACATCGCTTCTGTGCACGGCACCTTCTCGGCAAGCAGGGGCGCCATTGCCAATAATTGAATCGAAATGATGAAAAATAGAAAACCTTCGCGGCACAGAGGATAATTTTTTTAACTGCTCGTGCCGCCCCCCATGTGACATGAAGAAATGCCGCCCCGGGCGACTGCCCGGTTCGCCCGTGCCTAGAACCGCTACTGCCTTTAACGCTTGACTGTTGTCTCACTATTGCCGAACAAACATCTAACTGATGATTTTCACATTCTTCAACTTGTTTTAAACTCACTTATAATACCAACCAGGAACACGTTAACTACGTTGTTTGCAGTTAACCTGCATTCATAAATTCAGCCAACAACAAAGTCAGCAGGTTTTTTAGGTATTTTTTTTGTCTTGGTGACTCTCAACCAAGGGCACAAGTCTCTCCGATTCCTCTGACAATGTCTGTTGATCTGAATATGTGGAACAGTCAGCATTCCCTTTCTCGCTCTCTACATATTTATGCACAAATGTTGTGTTGCGACTGTACTGGGCTCTGGTGGGTGACTCTACAGTTATTTTGTTCCCAGCTTTCCTGAGGTGTTGCGTTAAAAGGTGTGGTAAACTTGTCCGTCTTGTGCTGCCTGATCAGAACCCAATCTCCAACAGCTACATTTGAGAAATCTGCTTTGCGATGTTCATCTGCATACAGTTTATATTTTCCTTTTTTCTCAGCATCATGGTCTTGAACTTCGAGATCTTTGTCTACTGATATGAGTTCAGGTAACTTGCCTCTCATTTTTCTTTTAAACAGAAGTTCAGCGGGGACTTTTCCTGTGGTGTTATGGTACAATTCCTCTGTACACTGTAACATACTTCCTGAGTTCCTTTTGCCAGTCAAGACCTTCCGACTGTGCAATGCGGATCCGTTTCAGGATGGAGGCTTTCTGGCGCTTGACTTCCCCATTTGCTTGAGCCCATTTAAGGTGTTGTTTTCAGGTGTCTGATCACAGAATCTCTTGAATTCATCTGATTTGAATTGAGGTCCATTATCTGATTTTAGTGTGGCAGGAAGTCCATGTCGGCTGAATATATCCTCTGGCTGTCAATCAATTTTGTTGTTGTGGTTGAGGTCAGCGTATCATACTCATAATACCTACTGTTGTAATCCACCACAACTAGGATTGAGTGTTTTGATGGCAGAGGACCCAATAAATCTACTGCTAGATCTTGCCATGGTCCATCTGACAATGGTAAGGGTCGCAATGATTCTGGCGCATCAGGGCGAGAGACAATTTGACAGCCATGGCATGATTTGCAGTATCTTTCGGCAGCTCTGTCCATGCCAGGCCACCATACTTTGGTCCTCAGGTGCTGTTTGGTCCCAACAATACCTATGTGTCTCTAGTGGGCAAGAGCGATTGCTTGTGGTTGTAGTGTTTTCGGAAGAACAATGCGTTTTCCACGTAGTATTAAAAACCTAGCTCCCTAACAACCGCTGCATATGTCATACACTTTTCAAAGTGTCCACTTTCAATAGCTTTTCTCACCTCTATTAGTTCGGGATCTTTTTCTGACGCTTCTTCCACACAGAGCTGATAAAGAATGATCAGTCACTCTTGGAAACTTTTGAAGTTGACGACTTTATTGTCTCAATGATGTCATTTGTAATATATATGTTTTACCTGGAAGTGCACATAAATGTGTGAGGGTCAGATGTCTGTTTAGGCTGCCTGGTTGAACCAAGTTCTTTTAGTATTGACCCCACTGGGTATTGATGCTATTGTATGAGCCTGATCAATGTTAATGCAGTGAATTCCCTCTGGCCAGCAATTGAATTGTGCCTTCTGCTGTAGGACACGGGGGAAATATGCATAAGCTTTCCACTGATTCAGTCAGGTTTAGGAATGAAAGGAGGAGAAAATTATGATTGAAGTTAAATGAGAATTAAATGTAAGGCTTTAACACTGATGCGAGTAACATTTGCTTGCTTTTTTTCAGGACTCGCTCTTCCTTAAGCTCCATCATGAATAAATTCTGAGAATAAATAAATTATTAATAAATAAATAAATGCAATCTCTATGTCTGACCTCAATGTTCTTGGTCAGTTCAGTAGTTACCCAAACTGTTTTAGAGACTTGAAGACAGACCATGAACATTTTTGTACACTTCAGGTTTCTGATAATCCATGATGAACCTTTTATACTTCTACTAAATGCGGATAGAACAAGAAATGCATTACTGATTCATAGTGTCACACTGATTCATATCGTACTCTATTTATGCATAATTATATATTACATTCTACATAATCTGGTTTGAATGACAGTTGGTCTACAGGGTGTGTAGATGATGCGGATGATGATGATTGGTGAAGTAAAGATCTGTAAGAAGGCTACAGTAATAATGCTGCAGTTCTCCTCAAACCAATTTAACCCATAGGACCATTTAACTGCTTGCTGCAGTTGCTAGGCAACAGGAGATGAGTAGCTTCACAGTACATGACTACTTTTGAAGCTTTCTCTCAGTCTCTCTCTCTCTCTTTCTTCCTCTCTCTTTCTGTCACTCTTGTGAATACACTGTCCCAAATATCACTGCTTCTTGAGATTATATCTAGCTACATAGAATTGTTTTTGGGTCAGCTTGCAAAAAAAGTTGTGTATCAAAGTCAATTTAACTTCCCTTTGGTGATTTTAAGCGATTGTAGTTTCAGTTGTAGCTTTCACTTCTCATTTATCATCATAGTAGCAATCAAATAGAAAAGGAAATATTTTATTTGTATACTGTGAACTAAAGTTTCTCTCTCTCTCTCTCTCTCTCTCTTACTGTATATATACTGTATGTGTATATATATATATATATATATATATATACACGCTGTATACACACAGACACATGTATATATATACTTTGTTCATATGTACGTATTATATGGCCAGTTCAAATGGGAACAAAATCAAGGTATGTCTGACTCTGTTTTACACAAATTTAGATTAACCTTTGGGGATAACAGTCTTGTCTGAAGAGGATTTTTAGCATATGTGCAGTGAATTTATAGATAAATCATAGCGCCAGACTTTGCGCCTGTCGTTGGCTGTCCTCTGATCCTGTTTTAACTGGAATCTATTACTGTATGTGCATATGGACACACACACACACACAATTACACAATATCAGTGATGATGAGCAAAGCTCTATTCATAAGGCGTGATTTACTTGGGCCTCTTCACCGCTGGCTGTAGACTGAACACACATGCTGTACTCAAAGCAGCTGTTGTCGCTGTATGCCGAGTGCTGCTGGGTCATACTGATGTCATTAGAGCCGTTAAAGGACTGAGCCGCATCCGTGTCTGTGGAGGTTACACCCCATGCGTGATTATTCCCTGTCCCTCTCTAAATCGCTCTCATTCTCAATATTTCCTGATCTTTCCACATCTCATTTTCTCTTTCCTCGTGTGCGTGTCTTGATTTTCATAATACTTTGATTTATTCCATTGTGCTGATTACAGTATTCATATAACAAGGTATTTTAATTGTATGTGTTTATGTGCAATTGGTTGATTAGTTGGATGGACTAGTTTTTATTATTTTAATTAATTGAATTTTTGTTTTAATAATTGCATTTATATTATTTTAATTTTATCGAAAAATAATTCTAATTATATTTAACTTTTGCATTTTCTGCATTTGGCAGAATTTTAGTCGCGATTTACTGTAGATTCAAAGTTTGCATGTTCTATTACGGATCTGTCCGCATTGACCCCATTATATGAGAACTGAACTGAGCTGGATGATGACATCACTGTTTTCTCCTGAGCGGCTACATAGATAAGTAAACTAAATTGATAACTTTTTGCAACAAAAATGAACCATCACTCAACTTACTTGAGCTGGACTATGACACTATTTTCTTATAGATCTGCTGTTCAACTGAAACAAACGTAGTTTGTAGCATTATTTCCCTGTTATCACTGTAAAGCTGCTTTGAAACAATCTGTATTGTTAAAATCACCATATAAATAAAGGTATTGACTTGACATTTTGCTAGTGAAGGTCAAAAACAACTTTATTAATGTGTCTTGACACCGTTCCATCCATTATGTATCGTTCCGTCAAATAGGTTTTAATGCACCGATGTGTCTCATGTAAAGGCCCCTATGATCAGGTGAACAAATCGATTTTGAAAACTAGTAGTTTTGCACTACTGCTGGTCAGTGTTGTGCAAGTTACTTCCAAACTGTAATACATTAGGTATTACTTGTTACTGTTATTTAAAAGTAATTCATTACCTTACAATATTACTGTCTCAGAATTGTAATGCGTTACATTACTCATGTATTACTTTTGAGTTACTTTCACCAAAATAACTAAGTAGAACTTAACAATTGGGGCTGTAACGATATGCAATAAGAAACCGAAATCGCGATTCGCCACACGACTCATTAATGAACCTACAGAATCGCGACACACCTCTTCCAACTCCAGCGTTATTCTCCTTACCGTCCAGATCCAATGCTGCCTTATCTTTAAATTAGGCTATTAGTATTATTTGAAGTTAACATTATAAAATACGTAGACCTAGACCACAAAACTAGTTGAGGATAAATTATTTAAAATTGGGGAAGTCCAGCATTATGGACATGACATTTGCAGTCAAAATTTGAAATAAAAATTCTCAGAAAATACATGTATTGAAACGTATATAGGCTACTTCCTTAAAGGACTCCAGACATTAGACAAATATCAGTCTTTGTTTTATTTTTTAATATTAGGGAAAAGACACACATTCATGCGTGACAAAAAAAATTGGAGGCAAAATATATTTTTTGTAATTCTGTTAATTACACTGCGCAAATCGGATGAGGAAGGGTTGGCTCTCCAGTCTCCATAGAACTTAAAATATTCATTTTATTTTAGTTTTCGTGTTCGCATTTATGAGGAAAAACAATGTTACAGACGTGACCGCTCTGAACTGGCACTAAAAGACTGCTTTAAAACTTTCACATAGTCTGTTGCCTTTAAGAAGTAAAAGCAGACAATACACTGTAATACAACTGTAATACAAGCCTCACTGAACATGTAACGAGTAAAATATTACTGAAAATTGATTAGTAATGCCTTACACTACTGCGTTACAGCAAAAAGTAATATGTTACTGCAATGTATTACTTTTGTAATGCGTTACTCCCAACACTGCTGCTGGTTAGAGGATTTATTTTGTTCTTCAATTTGTGGTGCTTTTACAACGACTCCCTTTCTTTCTGCTTTTATAAGCCATATCCTCATTTTTTTTCTGTATTATTTAAATTATTTTACTATTCCCCCACTTCTGCATTATCATTTGTGTGTCACGTGTGTGTGTGTGTGTGTGTGTGTGGGTGGAGGGGGGGAGGGTTGTGTGTAGGACAGGTATAGCGGGGGGTCGTGGTCCAGAGGGGGCGGTGAGCTGCACGGAGAGACTCTTCAGCAGATTCACAAGCAGTCAGTGGAGAGGCTTCTTCAAACAGATGGGATGGGTAGAGTGGTGGAGACACAGGCCTGTCACGGGGCAAACACACACACACACACACACTCCCTCATAACTCGACCTTGTGACTCCAGTGTTGAATAGATGACTGGTTCGTTAAAATGTGTTAAAAGATAACTGGTTTGTTTTTTCGTCTTATTATTTTGCAGTCACAAACCTAAGTAATCTCTTGGTTTCTCGTAGCATTACTCCCACTAGCCTCAAGTTGATTCCGCTATACACTGGTTACTAAACCAAACTCATCCATTATGCCCAAAAGTGCTATTTAGGTTGCTTTGAAGGTTTTGAGAAAAAACAACACAGCTGTAGCTAATGTATGTTATGAATGTTTAGAGGCACAAACAAGATGTTCAGAGATACATTGCTGGGGCGACAAAGCATTTGTACTCTTCTAGGTACATTATCTTGATTTTTCTGTGTAAGAACAGGATGAGACAGGATTCATGCTCCTTGCTGGTTTATGTTGGTTTAAGCTGCTTTATGCTGGTCTCATGGTGATTTTTGGACTGGTTTAGCTGATGGACCAGCACAGCCATGTTGTCCACTATCAAAAATGCTGGCCATCCGTTAAGTGTAAAACACCACAATATGGATCTAAAACACATCATATGCTGGTTGTTTCATTATGTGGGTATTGTTTTATTGTTTGGTGTATTATAAACATGAAAACATTTTATCTTACGCTGTTTTTGATTCACTCTGATTTTTGTCTTAGCACACTGGCACAGTCAATAAGTGACCTCTTTTGCTGACATCGCACCCGGTCGCCATTCTGTCGACCTCAGATGTTATTCAGGTACATTTTTTATCAGGTTTGTAAATGTCATCATCCAGTGCAGGGCTACACCGTGTTTACAGCCCTCAAAGTGTGGTTAGCTGCAGGCCGTAGCACAGAGGAGGAGGAGGTGGCCTGTGTGTGTGTGTGTGTATGAGAGAGAGAGAGGAGAGAAGTTGAGGACAGCTGTGGATTGACGGCTGACTCACTGACCTCATCTCTGCATCTCTGTAAGTCAGCTCAGTGTAGTGCTCAGCGGGCCATGGTATTTTTATTTAGCGCGTAGGCTGGCCCTACTCACTTGCATAACTCCCATTACCACAGGCAGGAAGGTGAAAATCAAATATCTTTTTTTCCTTTGTGAACAATCACTCGTATCTCCTGTTGAAAAAAGTGAGCGTTCGCTGCCTGTCTACAAGCGCTTGAGCCCCCCTCCCCCCTCCCAACTATCTTTGTTGTTCTGTTATTTGACTTTATAATGTTTTTTTGAGCTTGAGTGAGAATTACTCATTTTAGTGGACGTGAGGCTATAGATAATAGGTTTCGTCTCCTTTGTGAGCATCTCTCATTCAGTGTGAGATCTCACAGTGCTAAAGTGATGGTGTGTTCAGACCTCAATTAACTTTCAAAAGACAAATCCTTTTGACAGATTTACTGAGATTGACTTTGTCTTGATTTGTATAACAAAGGCCCAGATTAAATGAGTGGCCACGTGTTGGTCCATTACAATCATTGATGTAGAGTATCTAAATAGCACCACTTAAAGGGTTAGTTCACCCAAAAATGAAAATTCTGTCAGTATTTACTCACCCTCATGTTGTTCCAAACCTCTATGTGTTTATTTGTTCTGCTGAACACAAAGGAAGATATTTGGAAGAATGTTTTAATCAAACAGATCTCATTCCCCATAAACTTTAATAGTGATGGTGAGTCGACTCCAAAAGAGTTGATTCCTAGACCCTATATAGCCCTGAATAGTCGGGGTCAACTCCAGCACAGTAATCGACTCTCATTGTCGACTCTGTTGCTGTGTCTGACATTGCGCACTTGTTTACAGGTTCTCTAATACACTCTTAAAAATGCAGGGTTATTTTAACCCAACTTTGGGTCAAATATGGACAAACCCAGCTGTTGGGTAAAATTTATAAATTGCATTTTTTTTTTAATCCAACAATTGGGCTTGTCCATATTTGACCCAAAATTGGGTTAAAACAAGCCGGCATTTTTTTAGAGTGTACCTAGTGCATGGCAGTTAAATTGACTTTATAAGCAAGGAGTGAACAAAATTAAGCAATGAATTCACACTGATGCAGATCTACACTAAAAAATGCTGGGTTGTTTTAACCCAATTTTGGGTTAAATATGGACAAACCCAGCCATTGGGTTACTGTACATTTTTAAATTGCATTTTTAACCCAATGTTTGAGTTTGTCCATATTTGACCCAAATTTGGATTAAAACAACCCAGCATTTTTTTTACAGTGACCGCATCAGAGAGCTGTCACAGAAACTTCGTTTTACATTTAATGTGCATATAAATACATGTAGCTTACTTTAGAAATAGATAAGAGTCATAGTGACTTTGTGTGTGCCAGCATTACTTTAATTTGTTATATTAATGCGTAAATTTAAAAATCTTTAACTCTCTTTTCCAAGCACCTTTTAAGACAGTAATAAATAATAATAAATCATGCGCATTTATCACGATCACCCCAGAATTAACCAATTATTAGATGAATTCATTAAATAATACCTTCCTTCTCATTTATTTCATTCTGCGACATAATATTCGAACAAGGATGTGTAAAATTAGGTATCTGCAACAGCTAGGCAACATTGATGGTTAGGTCATGGCTAAATTGGACTGATTTCAACAGTCACAGGGATTTTAAGGCATCGTTTTGGGGGAAAAAATACAATTAACTAAGTAATCATCAACTCCAAAAACGTGGTATTGAACACTCCTACAACTTAAAGTTGTCATGAAACGGAAGTTGCGATAGTTTTCTTCCCTAGTGTATTTCTCCCCTGTCTTCTTAAACAAGAAAAAAACTTAGGGTGGGACAATTTTTTTCCATCAGGAAATGATTGGATTGTTGGATTCTTGTGGTTTGATATTTTGATGTCATATTGTGATGTCGAGTGACAGGCTCACCAAAAGAAAAATCATCAGAGAAGAGACGAGATGAAAGAGGGAGGGGAAGTTATTTTGATTGAGAGTTATAAGGGCGGATTCATTAAATAATAATAGTAATGTGCACTAATAAATCATTTAATAAATACAGAAAAAAAGTTTCTGTGAAAAAAAAAGAAAAATAAAATCCATCTCTGTGAGACCTAATACAAGGCTGATGATGGATCCCTCACAGTTGACGCTTCAAAAACCACACAAATTTAACATGGCAATAATCCAGAAGACCCCAGTTTATGAATCAGTGTTGTCTGAACTGTAGGTATGTGTACATGTTTGAAAAAGTTTAAATGTTAGTATTTTTCTCACACACTTTAATCGTCTTGCTTTAGAAGACATTGACTCTTCATCTGGGGTTTTGTGGATTTTCTTTTGTGGATACATTTGTAATGACAAAAATAGCATTTTCATTTGTTTGTTTTTTTTAGCATGACAGCTCAGCTGTTTCAAAACTGTGTAGGTTTCCCTGTAACAAGCTGCTTCTTAACAAGTAGTGGGGTAGTGTGACAAAATACTTTGCTGTTTTTATGTCACATTGCATTTCGCGCACAGCTCTACAACCGAGTGAGACTAACAGCACTAAGCTGCTTTCCTTGAAAATCCTTCTCTCTCATCATAATGTAGCTATGGGAAGTCAGATTCTGTTTTATGAATCAGTTCAGAAAGAAGTGATTCACGTTATTAAAAAAAATAGGGTTAGTAAGAGGTTTTTTGTTTTTAAGTATGTTATGCTAACTAAGGCATCATACACACTGCAGCTAAATTTGATTGCTAGTTCAACATTAGTGTTTTATCATGTTCTGTTCACACACAGATCAGTAATTTACGGGAGTGACAACCGTTTTCCACATCCAAAATTTGAAAATCTTGGTAGTGACAACCACAATTACAAACTTCTGCAGTGTGTATGAAACCGAACTTGTTGTATTTAAATGTGCGTTAGGGCTGTGTCTCTCATATGTATGCATGGCACAAGAAAATTGCAGGGAAAGAGCCTTTATGAGCCCATAATAAATTGCTTTATAGTGAAAATAAGACCGAATATTGCTACATTTCTATAGTACATTTTCATTTTAATTTTGAAATTTATAAAGCATTAAAATATGTATTCAATTTACTTATTAAAACTAGCGTAAAATGGCAAATGTAAATTATATTATTGAATGCTGCACATATGTAATGTTATTTAAAAACAGAAATGCATTGTCATTATGCATAATACATTTCAAATTGAATATTGCTTCAAATGCTTCCATAGACACATTGTTGTTTTGTTTTTATTACACTGCTCTGTGAAATCCTTGATTCTGATTGGTCAATCCTGCATCCAGTGGTATGTTAATTGGCCAATTCCCAGATAAAAACCGCTGAAAAGTAATAACAGATAACACAGGCTCATCTGGGCTTCTGAAGTCAGCAGCCCTATTGTTAGGAACGTTTTTTTTCTTCGTGAAAGTTTTGCATTTAGTGAGCTAATAAAATATTAATATTTTATGTAGTTATTTAACTGTCATCCAGTATCGTGGACAGACACACTCTCTTTTGTTTCATACAAACTCAGTTGCTGCCATTTTGCGACTATTGTTTTGTACACAATGTTGTACAATTTTACAACGGTTTCATCTCAAATCAATGTCTCTTTTACGCATAATTATTTATGTGGCGAAATGTAAAAAGTGGTATGACTGTACCATATGTATCCCTTAATTGTCCATGTAGTTTAAACTTGCCACGCTAGCAACTGCTCTCTTCGCGGAAGCTTTATAACAACCGGCTGGATGTACATTCATTGTCCCTCACATAATTTAACCCATAAAAATTGACAAGCAGTTTTGGTTGCTGTAAAATTACTTTTTCAAACGTAGTTGATGCCAAAACATTGCTATGGTGTAAATCTCCGCAGTTCCGGGAGTGAGTTGTGTTCTGCACCCATGAAAGGGTCATTTAGGTAATTCATTGCCATCTTTAAATATTTTTAAATAAAACGTTTCAGGAGTGACAACAACCGTATGGCTGCATTTACTAGATCAGTAAATACAGCAATGTTGTGAAATAGTTGATTTGATGCCCAAGAAACATTTATTATTATTACCAATGTTGAAAGAAATTGTGCTGCTTAATATTTTTTTGTGCTAACTGTAATGCATACTGTACATCGTAATCATAATGTTTCTTTTTTTATTTTTCAAAATCCTAAAACTTGTATTATTTCCGGGTTTGAAATAGATTTTGAATACCAAATTTTCTTAGGCTTTTGCGTTCCACTGTATATGTTAGGCTTTATTTCTCTGAGCAGCAGTTTAGGCTTCCCTTATGCCCTTAATGTCTTTTGACACTGACTGGACACGCTGGAGGAATTGATATGAGTGTCACAGATGATTAAGAAACAGAAACAGTAATCAAACAAAAACGGAAGATGAAGGTGAAGGAATGTGGTGAGCAGGAAAAACCTGTCTCATTTCTTCATACTAGCTATACAGTCACAATTCACCTTCACTTCAGAGGAAACCGGTCTGTGCTGTGTGCTCTATATAATGAAAAAAGTCATCGCCTCTGGCTGTACATTTAAATAATCTGTTTAAAAGAAATAACCAAGAGCCAGTCAGTAGCCATGCTACTCTAACCCCATCTCTACAGACGAAAACCTGTTTCTCTCAGCCAAGAGACGCAGGTGCTCGCAGTGTCTCTGGCGTGTATATCCTAACAGGAAGCCCTGGGCTCCACTTCCCTCTCAGCCAGCTTTAACCGCTCTGCCAAGGCTGTGACAGACATCAGCTGCCAGAAAGTCATTAGCAGTGAAAGCCATTCTCTCTCATTATCTAGATTTCAGGAAACGGGAACACCGAAGCTGGTAGGAGCGCCGCCTTGGCTGAAAACTGGATGAGGTGTGTGTAGATCCGTCTTCGTCTGTAATGTTTAAGAAATGAAAAAATTAGAAAGACAGTGAGAGGGAGAGAAGGAATAAATGCCAGGTTTAATTGACATAGGACTGATTCACCGTGCGGGCACCGCTGCCAGGGCAGTGTGAAGCTGGAATGGCAAACGGGAGCACCAGCCTGTGTGTAGATTAAAGTGAGGGGGTGAGAAAGAGAGAGAAGGAGAATGAAAAAAAGAAGTAGTTTTGGAAAAAAAAAAGTACTTCTCTTTTGTGACTGTTCAGCTTCTTTATTGAGTGGCCTAACGTGTGGTGGGCGAAAGCCTCATTGATTGAGTTCTTAGCAGCTGTATTATATAAAGGCCATATGGGAGTGAAGGGATATCAGACAAACTCTAGACTTTTCTCACAGTCTTTTCATTTTCGATTGGACTGGTCGTATATGGATAGAATGAAGGATCGATTTAGTCCAGTGACGGTTATTATTGCTGCGCTATTAATGATTACTCATTTAAACACAAAAAAGAAAAAAAAGTTCCAAATCCATTTTTTGGAAGTATTATACATTGAGCATACATGGTTAATATCATTTGAAATGTCTCAGTGCGACTGGTCCAAATGTCTATTTTCCAAATAAGTAAAACAAAAGGTAATACGATTTTTAAAGAGATACTCCACTTTTTTTTTTTTCTTTGAAATAAGCTCATTTTACCACTCCCCCAGAGTTAAACAGTTGAGTTTTACCGTTTTTGAATCATTCAGCTGATTTTCTGATATTTAGAAGAGTTTCAGTAACCAGACAGTTTCTGGTCTCATTGACATCCATAGTATTTCCATCCATTCCATCCATAATATTTTTCCTACTATGGAAGTCAATGAGACCAGAAATTGTCTGGTTACTGATATTCTCCTATAGACCTTATGTAGCCCCGCCCCTTTTCATTTGCACTCGTTGTCTTTTGACTTCCGGTCTGTATTTCCACAGCGATCTTGCATAGGTATGAATGAACTGCTCGTAAAAAAATTCCCGTTCGACATTTGTTAAGACATCTGCTTTAGAATGCTTATGATAAACATTACAATGCTCATGATAACTTTTGTTAACTCTACAATAAGTAAATCCACTTCACCAGCTAACAGCGATGCCATAGAAATATACAGAACCGGAAGTTCAAAGACAATTTTCTAAAGATGACGGCGCCCACGTTTCTCTGGTGCATAAGGTCTATTTATCATAAAATCTGAATGGATTCAAAAATGGTAAAACTCAACTGTTTAACTCTGGGGGAGTTGTAAAATGAGCCTATTTCCAAAAAAAGTGGAGTATCCCTTTAAGAGTTTAGAGATAACATGCATACAAAGGAGTGTTTCCGACATATTTCCTAATGTCGGGTTTGTCTACTCTTTATTCCAGAGCATTTTAGGTTATGTATTGATTATCTTTAATAAATTTACCTGACATAATAAATTCTTACATTTAATTATCCTAACTGACATTGATATTATTTCATTAGATTTAAAAGGAATAGTCAAACTTTCGTTTATATTTAATGATGCACAGATATCATTAAAACACCTTTTCATTTATGGAGTCAGATGAAGTAACGAGAGAATATGTATGAGAAAATGTATTGCACAAGTCAAAACCAAATATCAGTCTATTCAATGTAATATATATTTAAAAAGATTCCTCACGATTGTTTGATTAACATTAATGAAACAGCCTATATATTAAGACCTACTGTCTAATCTGTACTAATATAATGTTACACATCAGGTGTTGTTACACCACCCCAAAACCTTAAAAGTGGCACCTCTTAGGGATTTGAAACTGACAAGTTTTAAGACGTCACAAAATGTCAATCTCCTCCACGCCTGCCATCCTCTGATTCGAAGTTTGCTGTCAGGAGTGGCTCCACTCCAGTACACTGGCAGACACTTAATCAGCGGGAGAGTGTGTGCAGTATTAATCAGTGTAAATGAACAGCGTAAGTAATGGCTGTGTAAGATGCTTCTTGTTGTTGATTGTGTGGCGGACAGCAGGAGTGTGTGTGCTGCTGTGCTGTTCAGATGTGTTAATCTCAGTGAAGCCTCTCTCTTAACAGTCCCATCAGCAGTGAGCGCAGGATCAGCCCAGCTAATCCAGTTAATGTCACAACTAACATCCGCACTCTCTCTGTGTGTCTGTGTGTAGGTAAAAAAAAAAAAAAAAAAAAAAAAATTTACACGGCTTGATTTTAACAGAAAATTTCCTGGTCACAACTACATTTCATGAAAGAAAATAGTACAATAAAACTTTTCTTAGATATTTCCCATAACACATTCTCCTCTGAAATTCTTATTACCATAATGCGAACAGATAGCCTGACGTCGTCTTGCTCAGATTCTAGTCAGAATGTTAGTCTGATACTGCTCAATTTGGGCTGTGATTATGGGGCGTGATTCAACCAAACCAGGAAAAAAAAATGCCTCTGCACTCAATTGGATAGACCGAGTTTTTTCCGACATTTTTCCGATCGTCTTCTATAGATAACGGACGCGATGGCTGAATCTACACATCTAAACTCTCCAGCGGCAGCCATACTTTGTTTTAAACAAATTCAACCCAAGCGCTCTTTGGTGACGTGGATGATTACGTTACAGTTGATCATCTGTCCATCATCGTATAAAGCCCGCCCTGACAATTTGATTGGTCCGAACAGCTTTGGTTCGGGCATACTTGCTTTTCAACGGATCAAGTCCAGACTGAACTTCCCATCCTCAAATGTTGTGGGCGGGGCTAAATTCGGCTGGCATCCAGGCTAAGCGAACAGACAGTTGCTCCAGCAGTTTATTTGTAATTTTCCTTGCTGTCATGAAGGTTTTCATTAGTTCTTGATACTGTAAAGCAATAATTTATGCTGAAAAAAAAATGAAAGAAGTATATTCAATAGTACTATGATGGAAATACATTTTAAACATGTTGTTTTTCATCACAATAAATAATTAAATTATCTACAGTATCTATCTATCTATCTATCTATCTATCTATCTATCTATCTATCTATCTATCTATCTATCTATCTATCTATCTATCTATCTATCTATCTATCTATCTATCTATCTATCTATCTACCTACCTACCTACCTACCTACCTACCTACCTACCTACCTACCTACCTACCTACCTACCTACCTACCTACCTACCTACCTACCTACCTACCTACCTACCTACCTACCTACCTACCTACCTACCTACCTACCTACCTACCTACCTACCTACCTACCTACCTACCTACCTACCTACCTACCTACCTACCTACCTACCTACCTACCTACCTACCTACCTACCTACCTACCTACCTACCTACCTACCTACCTACCTACCTACCTACCTACCTACCTACCTACCTACCTACCTACCTACCTACCTACCTACCTACCTACCTACCTACCTACCTACCTACCTACCTACCTACCTACCTACCTACCTACCTACCTACCTACCTACCTACCTACCTACCTACCTACCTACCTACCTACCTACCTACCTACCTACCTACCTACCTACCTACCTACCTACCTACCTACCTACCTACCTACCTACCTACCTACCTACCTACCTACCTACCTACCTACCTACCTACCTACCTACCTACCTACCTACCTACCTACCTACCTACCTACCTACCTACCTACCTACCTACCTACCTACCTACCTACCTACCTACCTACCTACCTACCTACCTACCTACCTACCTACCTACCTACCTACCTACCTACCTACCTACCTACCTACCTACCTACCTACCTACCTACCTACCTACCTACCTACCTACCTACCTACCTACCTACCTACCTACCTACCTACCTACCTACCTACCTACCTACCTACCTACCTACCTACCTACCTACCTACCTACCTACCTACCTACCTACCTACCTACCTACCTACCTACCTACCTACCTACCTACCTACCTACCTACCTACCTACCTACCTACCTACCTACCTACCTACCTACCTACCTACCTACCTACCTACCTACCTACCTACCTACCTACCTACCTACCTACCTACCTACCTACCTACCTACCTACCTACCTACCTACCTACCTACCTACCTACCTACCTACCTACCTACCTACCTACCTACCTACCTACCTACCTACCTACCTACCTACCTACCTACCTACCTACCTACCTACCTACCTACCTACCTACCTACCTACCTACCTACCTATCTATCTATCTATCTATCTATCTATCTATCTATCTATCCGTCTATCTATCTATCTATCCGTCTATCTGTCTATCTGTCTGTCTGTCTGTCTGTCTAATATCCTTTGCATTAGCATGTCTTTTATAATCATATTTAAAATGAGGAGGAATCAATTTTACTTAAGAAGACAAGCTTGTTTTTAATTTTAACAGCAGTATGTAGTCCATCAGTGTTTAATGGCCAGTGGTAAGAGCCAAGCTAGCTGTCAGTATTGAATTCCTGCTCACTGTTCTTGTGCGTTTTGGGTTTTGAGACTTGTGGTATGATTTAGCTTTACAATTGTGACCTGTGCGTACAGAAAAACGTCATGTCATGCGTCACAGTGTGTGTATGTTTGATTACGAGTGAGAATTCACAGCACGTCTTGTGTACCCTAAATTGATAATTTATGAGTGTCTCCTCAGTAAAAGGAATCAATTTTCCAGACAGTTAAACCGAGTTGTTTAGTCATGGTTGGAAAAGCTGCATACAAATATTAGGTTAGCATATTACCATAATGAGGATCAGAATACTGTTTTGTTATTGCCCTAAGCGTTTCTTAGCTTTTTTAATTAAGTTTCAGTTGCCTTGATGAACAGTTTTGAATTTGAAATTTATATTCATGAAGATTTATTCACCCACGTGTAGCTCCAAACCCGTGTGACTTTCTTTTTGTGAAACATTTTTTTTTTCTCTTCCAAACACTGGAAATCAACATTCACCAAAAATCTTGCGAAAATTGATTACCAACATTTTTCAAATCAGTTCCACAGTAAAAAGAAAGTCATAAAGGTTTGGAATGACTTGAGGGTGATTAAATGATGACAGAATATTCCCTGTCTGATCCTGAAAAGCCTCCAGAAGCCCTCAGATTGAGAGGGAACATCATACTTGGAAATATCTGTGCAGACTGCAGATTTTCCTTGAGACTTGATTCAAAAGGGCGATCATTTTATGATTTTTGTTTTGTTTTTGAGTGCTCTGTTCAACAAAGTTTCATTTCTTTACATTCAGAAATGAACAATTTTGTCAAAGTGTAGGAGTACACTAGCACATAAATGTCTTCAAATATATAGACCTGGATGAAAAGACACATGAGGTATTTAACCGTACCAACATGGTTAGTATTTTCATCAACCTCTAAACAGTAAGGTTTGTGTCTTTCTTAAATACATTCTTCTCTCGACATGGGTTGTGTGGGGGAAAACAGGTTGCTTTTAGATGTTCATCCTTCCCTTCCTACACCTTGATTCAATTTAGCAGCTCTGACACCTTGTTGTGTTCATGAACCCTTAATGATGTTGCACCATGAGGAATATCTTTTGCATGCTGTTCTGTTTCTAGTAAACAAGCACTCAAACTCTCTTCCCTTCCTCCTAATCTGCATCTCACTGACAGCTGGGCTGAATTCAAAATCAAGATGAACGCTCCCAGTCATCTCACGCGTCTCTCGTGCCCGTGAATTCAAATCGTGAAAGGTTCTTGTGCAGCTCCTCAGGCCAGACGTGGCTTGCTATAACTGGAGGCTCTTTTTAAAGGCTTCCAGTTGTCCAGAAGGCAGATATGCTTGGATGTCGAGTGCATGTGTGTTTGTGTGGGCGTACTCGTGTATGTGTGTGCGTTTGAGCTGTAGCTGTGCGAGTACGTGGGTGAGCACTGTTGCTGTTTGTCTGTGAGCGACTGAATTATTAGCAGAATAGGACTAATGCTCATGTTTTTCCGAGTTAATTGAATTTGTCTCCGAAAAGCTCTGTGCCAGCATCTGCCGGGACAGAGTTCGGTGTCGTACCGGGGTGTTCGGCAGGGGTGCGTTTGCTAAGGTGCTGAGCCGCTGGTGTGGCATGGATATTTAATGGGCTGTTTAATTATGAAGGGCCAGATCAGTCTCGCTGTGAAGGGACGTGGGTTGCTACATGAGCCTTTCTCTCGTTCTGACCTTTTAAGAGTGCTGGAGAGAGAAAGAGTCAGGGAAACTCCTACTGGGCCTGATCCTTCTCCATCAGGCTGGCCATTATGTAAGTGTGCGCTCAATAGGCCCTGAGAGGCTGTTTAACTGAGCCATTTGGAGGTGGCAGGCTGCGCCTCACCTCTGGTTCGATCTTTACCCTGTCACTATTACAGATGAGGAACTACCTGTATCTGAATGCCTACTGCTTGATAGATGAGAGAACAAAAAATATATATTTTAGGAACTGTTGTAATTTGTAAACAACAGAATATAAGTGTTGTATTTCAGTTTCTATTATGTTATTTTCTTTGTTTTGTTTCTAATTTCTTATATTTTTGTGTCAGAAAAAATATAAATTTACTCACAATCATGCCCTCCTTCCATGTAATTTCCATAAATAAGTGTTAGCATCACTGTTCTTTTTGTACTTTAAAGGGGCGGTTGATTGTGATTTCTCTTTTTTTCATTTTAAATAGTGTGTAATGTTGCTGTTGGTGCATGAATAGTGGCTGCAAAGTTGCAGCGCTGAAAGTTCAGTGTAAGCAGAGATATCGTCTTTTAAAAATCAGGAAGTTTAATGCCTACAAAAACGACTCGATTGGGACTACAATGGGTTTTATATGTAACTAACCTATACATTTGCATCAACCGCCCCTCCGGAGTATGCAAAAAAGGACATATGGCCATATTTCTGCAGCTCGTCGAAAGTGTGTTATTTTTACCCAGCTGTCAGGTCTTCTGTGTTCAGGCTTCCCCATATTCATGTTGGCCTATATATACTTTATGATGTAATTTTTCGATTTGATCAAGAACGTAAACCAATGCCAACACTATTTGTGTATATAGCCGGTTAGTTTGATGAATTTTGTGTAAGACAAACGTCTATAAAGTTAGAAAAAATTATAATCGCAGCAAACTTCAGCTGTTGTTATCAGTGTTCAGTATGGGTTTTAACACAGTTGCCACATGTAGGCTACACCTAAATAAAACGATAGACTAAGTAAACTAAGTTTTTTGAATAGATAAACAAACGATTGTTCATTATATTGATTGAACAATAACTTTACCTCTACAATAATAGTAGAATAGAATAGAATAATAACAATAAAAAAATGTACAAAAAACATTTTGTAAGAGCCATGTGTGGTGAGGTTCTGCTTGACTCTCTTCATTGCCGCTTTCTGGGTCTGATTCTGGCTCATACTGATACTGCAGTATCGACACCATTATTTACATTGGACCGTCCAGAGCACATGCACGTTTCGCCTGTAAAGGTAATGGGCGTGACCTTCCGGACAACGTGAGCTAAAGTTTAGCCAATCACAACACACTAACAGCCCAAACTATCCAATTTGAGCCCATTGCCTGTTTCTGAGGGAGTGGTTTCATAGACTCAGAATGTAAACCGGTCGTTCAAATGACAGAGGAGAATGCGGCTTACAATAAATTTATGAAAAATAAGACTTTAAAAAAAAGAAAAACCACGAATACATGTTCTATTGCACCCCATAAACACAATCATGCAAAGAAAGAAAGCAATACAGATATCACTGTGGTGTTAGACGCTGCACTGCCAGCTATAGACGTGGATCTTTTATGGATGTGGACGTGTGTGAGTTTTATTTAAATTACACTGATACTAGTGGTTTATGTGATAATTAATTCCCTTACCTGTCCAATAAAAAAGTAACAACATGGGCGACACTATTCAGGATTTTCTTTGTCATCAAATCTTTCTAACTTGTGTATGCCGCACAGATTCTCCTGTTGTTTCCGCTGTAAAGCACATTAATACTCACGTTTCATAGTGTATCTAGAGGTGGTAGCCAGTGAGCATGGGGATTCTCTTCTATGTTTAGTGCAACACCGCAGGTCACATCATTTCAACATGATGAAACACCTCCAGAGGGTGATCTGCATCATACATGATTAAAACTCTTTTTATAGAAACCTATTATGTTCAAAAGAATAAATAATGACTGATGTTTTTGGTGAATGGCTCTCTAGATACGTTTTGAATAGATATGTGGTGTTGTCCATCCTTAAGTGCTGATCATAGTCTGAGAAACTTTTATTCTGAGCACTAAAAAGAGAGGGAAAAATTATGTGTTTGCCAAAAGGCAAGAAATTCGATCAACTGTTTTTGGCTCAGATACACTGGATCCAGCGCTCCTTTTTGAAGCAGTTCCACTTCTGAAAAGAAAAAGTTGAGAGATCAAATTCAGAAATCTATTTATTATTAAAGTATTTAGATTGACGATGTTCTCGGAATGGCAGCTCAAGGTCTTTGGGCAATGATTAAATGACAACAGTTTATATACTTAAATTCCCTAAAACCATTTCCTTCTTTACCTTTTAATAATAATATTCTTAGCTGTACAGTATAAGCTATTAGCATGTGTATGTTAACTACATGTCAATTAACTGTCATTAGAGTATTAGTAGACTGTCAGCTTAATATCTGTTAACACTTTATTTTGTTGGTCCCCTAACAGACATTCAACTTGACCTTAAGTAACTTGGCGACAAGTAAACTTATTCTCCTTACCCAAAGCCTAACACTTAACCATAACCTAACAGTCTACTGACAGTCTACTATAATATACTAATACTCTAATGAGAGTTAGTGACATGTAGTTGAAAAGTTACTTATAATTAGTAGAACGTCTAAAGTGACTATCGAAATAAAGTGTAACCAAATTGCATATTACAGAACTGCTTGTGGTTTCGTCCAAGGGGGTAATACATAGACAGGAGGAGAAGCTCACAGGCAGTCTTTTACTGTCTATGAGGCAATCAGGGGGACATGGAGGCACAAAGTCAAGGGAGAAGCCCAAAAATAGAGAGTCCATAAAAGCAACAGGACAAAATATTTAAATAACGTTTTTGTGGAATTAGGTGATTCAGATTTGTCTTGGCACAGCTACTAGAAGATTTGAAGAGTTCAGATGCAAAAGCCTCTAAGTGCCATTTGAAATTTTCTTCTAAAATTATCATTTTTATCAAGCTTGTATATCTAAGTTCAGTAATTTCACTTAAATGGCAATGAAGATTACCTATTAATTGTCATTTAAGTGAAATTACTGAACTTAAATATACAAGCTTGATAAAAATGGGCATTTTAGAAGAAAATTTCAAATGGCATTTAGAGGCTTTTGCATCTGAACTCTTCATTTACAACTGTCAGACTGTCGTCACGCTGAGTTTGAGTCTGTATATTCGCTTAGACATCAGACAGGAAGTGCAATAATAGGGCTTCAGTCTTCTCCGTTGAAATCAATGGGGTCGCTCTGTCCATTTCTTTTACTCTCTATGGTTTCGGCCAACCCAACACTTCATTCCTTTTCTTCTGCTAGGTTTGCCATCCAGAACTCCTCCTAGGTCAGCCAGGAACCTTGGAGTTGTGATTGATGATAAGTTGTTCTTCACAGATCACATTGCTAGAACTGGTCCTGCACATTTGCCTCGTACAACATTAAGTTCAAGCCATTACATTGTGAAGCGACCATGAGTTCTTGAAAGGCGCTGTAGAAAATTAACACAACTCCTTGTCCAAGCTCTTGTTCTATCCAAACTATGAATGAATGAATGAATGAATGAAAACTTTATTGAACAACAACAATAATCAACACGAAACACAAAAAAAAAAAAAAACAAAGGCTTGTTTCCATTGTGTTCCAAACTAAATGTAATGCTCTCTTGGCAGGCCCTCCAGCATATACTGTCAAACCTCTACAACTCCAGAATGCAGGATTGAGAGTGGTCTTTAAAGGGATACTCCACTTATTTTGGAAATAGGCTTGTTTTACAACTCCCTCGGAGTTAAACAGTTGAGTTTTACCGTTTTCAAATCAATTCAGCGTATTTTCTGATATTTAGGAGAATATCAGTAACCAGACAGTTTCTGGTCTCATTGACTTCCATAGTAGGAAAAAATATACTATGGTAGTCAATGAGACCAGAAACGGTCTGGTTACTGACATTCTCCTAAATATCAGAAAATCGGCTGAATGGATTTGAAAACGGTAAAACTCAACTGTTTAACTCTGGGGGAGTTGTAAAATGAGCCTATTTCCAAAAAAAGTGGAGTATCCCTTTAACCAGCCGTAGAGAGCGCACGTCACACTTCTCATCACAAATTTAATGCGAGCGGCTATTGGAAACCAGTGCAAATTGAAGGCATTGATGTTTGCCTACAGAACAAGCACTGCCTCCGGACCCCTATACCTTAAGTCACTACTTCAGACTTAAGTGCCCTCCAGAAGTTAATGAACGACGTCTTGTGGTGCCATCGCAAAGAGGCATAAAATCACTTTTCTTTGACTGTTCCTTTCTGGTGGAATGACCTGCCTAACTCAATGGAACGGCTCAAGGCAGTTTAATACTAACACTTTCTATTTTAACCTATTTGTTTTTTATTTACTTATTTATTAGCTATGTATTCTGTGCTAAGATAACTGTGACTTGACACAGCACTTTCATATATCGTTGCCTAAATTGCTTCTATTGTTCTCCTCATTTGTTAGTCGCTTTGGATAAAAGTATCTGCTAAATGATTAAATGTAAATGTAATGTAAATATCTTTCCACAGATCTGTGTGGAAGTAAAAAGAGGGACTGATGAAGGATGTGTAGCACCGTGATTTATTTGACCTGCAAGCATGTTACAGTTAATCCAGATATAGTGTTATGTCACCTAGTTCACAATCCAAAAAGATGGAAATTTGCTCAGGTCTTAAAAGAATTAGAGAAAAAAGTTTTTAAATAGGTGCTGCTTGAATGTTCATTTGGCCTGGTTTAAATCACAATAATGAAAAGAGCAAACTTTACTGAGTCATATGCTTCAGTTCTCTTCCAAATCTATGGTTTTGTTTCTTCATCTCTCTCTTTCTCACTGGAGTATTTCGAGTGTGTGGGTGACAGTGTCTGAAGTTTGGCTGTTGTGTTTTGGCCGGAGCTGCTAGACTTAAAGTGCAGATTTCTAAAGAGACTGTGGTGAACCTAAGAGACTTGTCATTTCCTGTGAGAAAAACAGTTTTAACCTGCTCAAATCTGAGTAGGAGCATTCACCTGCATCAGGAAGGAAGATGCACCTATGATGACCTGGATATGTCACGAAGCAGAGGTGCCAGGGGCATTAGTCATGTGAACAGAGGGGCATTGTACATACAGTCCAGCACAGCTCATCATTTGCATAGTCACTTCAGCTCCTACAGCTCGAATGCTGATTGGCTGCTCTCATAGGTTGTTGAATACTATCATGCTGTTTATTGTTTTATGTGTCATTGACAAATGAAGCTTAAAAAATGAACATGAACAATGCATTTTAAACAAGTTTCAGTTGGTAAATAAGTGTTTTTATGTCAGACAGAACAACCAAGTAGTTTGTATACTTGTATATACTACTATATACTGTTGTACCACCTCACATGAAAAGTGTAGCAATATACCCAAACCCATACTTGAAATCAGCAGCCATTTTTACTAGTATTTGAGAGAGATCTACAAATCTTTCCAGTCTTCCACAAGGATCAGTTGAGGTCCTCTGGATGATGCATTATCATGTTTACTGCTATAACCTTGTCCATTCATAATAAAAGAGCCATGTTTGCAGTTGTGCCATGCACCCTGACATCTGACAAAATTGCTGGACTAAAGTTTTTCAATTATCTTAACACCTTTAAAACTACTGATATTTATAAAAATGTGTTTATATGAAAGGTTTCAAACCTAAAATGACGCCACAATATTTACTTATTTATTATTATTATTATTAAGACACCCTTTTAAATAGTATTCCTGTTCATTTCTTCAGACAGCTACACCACCTAAATATAAAATAATATGTATTATTTAAATGTTCTAAAAATGAATTCAAACTAAATAGCTTTTCTAGAATAAAGTGGCACATGCCAAATATTTTAAAAGGAAACAATGCACTTGGACACAAATATGCATGTCAAAATATGCATGACCGTTACGGGACTGTATTAAGGTTATTAGGTTGTAATAAGCATTCCACACACACCCACACACACACACATATATATGATATGATATTATGATTTTGATATATATATATACTGTATATCAAATAATAGAGTCGAAAATAGATTTAATTGAAGTAGAAATTTAATTGTAACCTCAACCTACTGAATAAAATAAATATCATGCAGTATTTTTGATTAAACAGGCTATTTTTGTTTATCATACATCTTTGTTTTAGCATTTGAAAAGATAATAAATGTATGCATGTGCTTCTTGTGCTTTTGGCAAGTTTAGAAAACATGAATGACATTTCCAAAACTGTAACATAACCAATGCTCGCTGGCTTTTACAGTGAATCATTGCAGATTATGGGGAGGGAGGGAATTGCTGACATCTTAAATGCCGGCATCATAAGTGATTAAAATAATAAATAAAATGATTTTATTTGCAAATATCATGTGTGAGTTAATTGGCAGGTGTTTTAATTCAGACAGAAATGGATTCAGTCTGTGTGCGGCGCAACGAAAATAGAAACTGCTGTGATGTGTGGCAAAACAAGAGCAATATTTTAAATGCCCAAAACACACACACACACACACCGTTTCTTTCAACTGTGGAGAGCACATAAATTGGGAATCAATTGAAACATTAAGAATTATGTAATAACAAAAGCAATAAACAAGCACTTGTGGTGTGCAAGTGCCACTTTTTGTTAAATGGTGGTGGTGGTTAGGCCTTGTGCAATCATATGCAGTGTTATATTGTGATGTGATTGCCATGGCTGTATGTATGTGAGCGGGTTCAGGTTGGGTCTCGGAGCGCAATGTGAAATTAAACAGGATCCCTGTCACTGCAGATAAATGTCTGTCAGTGCCATGTGCTCTGATTCTCACCGTTTATCTCATCTGTCTGTCTCTCTCTCCTTCCTTCTTTCAGTCTGCTGCTTTGTGGTGCACAAGCGTTGCCATGAATTCGTCACCTTCTCCTGCCCCGGAGCAGATAAGGGTCCCGCATCAGATGTGAGTACAAAAATGTCTTCTTTCCCCCCTTCTTCTTCTTCCTCTTCAGTCATTCCTCTCTCTTTGTCTCTCCTCTTCAATCTGTGTCTGTCTATCTCTCAATCCCACATGAGAGAACAGAGAAAGGAGGTGGGCAAAAGTTGTCATCCTCTGGCAAATCTAATCGCATGTCCTGTCACAGAGGAAGTGTGCGAGACAGCTGGAGTGACGATAACACTCTCCGTTTCAGATTTCCTCCTGGAGTCGTCTTCTTCGCTCACTTTGTCTCGGGCCCCTGAGTTATACAACCATTTAAATCAACAAATTACCCGGTCTATAGTGACAGCTACAGGAAGCGCGTCCACACAGGGGAGCAGAGCTCTTTTTGGTTAGTGTGGATGAGAGATGCCAGCTCAATCACATCATTACAATTGCTACTCACACAGGAACAGGAGGGAGAATGAATTGCGCTATGCAGTTACGGGAAATGGCTTTGCTCTTTTGAATCGTTGTAATTATGAAAAATACATTTCTGCTTTACTCTCTGCCACTTTTTGATTCCGTGTCAATTTTTTTTTTTTACCAGAAATGCACACACGCACAAAAAAAATCTGAATTGTGAACAAAAAACTCACTGTGAACGATAGCAAGCATAGTGAGCATCAAAGTCCCAGTGCTGTGCATCTGACAGCCCTCTCATTGCCCTTCTCTCAGTCAGACGTACCTTCAGCTCTCAGAGGAGCGTCCCGGGTCGGCTCCCTTGCCTAAAATACCGTCGTATTTACACTGGCGAAATGACGTGTTTGGCAGACGCTCCACAAAGGGATTCAGAGTGATCTAAAATGGATGTTGGTGGGATTTCGTTAACACATTTCCACACCTCAATCCACATTAGTGATCTGGCTCTTTCCACCACTTCTTTAAGGAGCCTCGCTATTCATCTCATTCATTCAGATGAAACGCGCCCTTTCATCCTCCTCCAGAGCCTGGGCTATGAGGTTCATGCTTAATTCTGTTTTTCACGTTTGTTCTAGAAGTTCTGCCAAAAGCGTGTGCGCTTTGGACGTCTGTGTGCCAGTAAACTAGACATGATGTGTATTTGATGAAGCCTTGGCCTTGTGACATTGTCATTGGTTTTTTCTTGTGTAAATTTGCTAGCTAGTCTCAGAAGAGCCTCTAAAAGGGATTATAGGTATAAATATAGTCAATGTCAAAGACAGCCAAGCAAGGCGGACTCAAGGATGTTTTCGAAGGCGCTCGTTTTAGGCTTCAATTATAGAAGTGGGCTAATTAGACATAGGACCAAGGGATTTCTGTACCGGTAGTCTCATTTAAACTCTCATTCACGGTATAAGAGCTCTGTATCATAGTGAAACCCAACTCTGAATGCAGTTGTGCAATTAAAAAAAAACAGATCAGTGGTTTTCACTGGGTTCATGGACATTTGAGCGTATTCTTGTTTTTGCGTGCTTTTCTTATTACAAATTCTGTGTTTTGTAATAAAATGGGTTTGTCAGACTTGGACTGTTGGCTCTGATTAGTAAGGGTTTTATAAATCAGAAGTGTCTTTCGCACATTCAATCATGGGTGTTTAAAGCCCACTGGTTTCTTTAAAAACCTAAAATTTTTAATTTTATACTCGTGTTGGATCAGTTCACTTTCTTAATAAATCATTTAAGTTTGTGACTTATCAGCATTGCTGTTGGCAGACTCTGGTGTAAGGCCCTGTTTAACACCTGTTATTAAGATGCGTTTTGGTCAATCAGATCACAAATAGACGAGGTAAACACATTCCCTTTTGTTAGAAGTTCTCTCAGTCTGGGGTTGGGAGAGGATAACAGGATGAAACTAAATCAAAAAATAATCGTGGAGTGTTCCCTTCAGTCCTCTGCCCCAGAAATGTGAGGCAACACTTGATTCAAAAGTAAAATGATTTATTGTATTTTAAAGATTAAGATTTCAGTCTTCTTGTCATGCTTTTACGTCTGCTTATTTTGTAGCGTCAGCATTATCATCCATCTTTTGGATGTTTTGGGAACTAAGGTTTACAATGTTTACCAACTTGACTATACAGTCACAAAGAATAGTAGTTTACACAGAATCTGAGCCAGTGTCAGACCATAATTATGATTAATGATTAATCATAATTATCACTTTGCCATTGAGTGTAGTTTGGCCTCCTCCTCAATGCATTCTTTGAACATTGCCATATGGCTTGCACATATCCAGTCCATTTTTTTCTTAATCAGTAATATCTGAGAGGTAAATTTGGTGAAAGGCGACTCTTCACATGCAATCGTAGAGATCCTTCCATTCGTAGCTCCTCCATTTTTTTTCCCCACATCATTGACAGGTTTAGTGTAACTTTGCTGACTTTCAACCCACTTTGTGTTGTTTCAATGTCAGTATTAAAAGTAAATCAATAATGTTTACTCATTCTCTGTGTTACCT
Source organism: Cyprinella venusta (assembly GCA_038021265.1). Taxonomy (NCBI): domain Eukaryota; kingdom Metazoa; phylum Chordata; class Actinopteri; order Cypriniformes; family Leuciscidae; genus Cyprinella; species Cyprinella venusta. Next base: position 32,166,681 of record CM075863.1, on the reverse strand, counting down.
GGACATGGAAATTCATCATTATTTTTCAGCAAAAGTCTGCCGGAAGACACATTTTGACTTTTGTCAGCTCCAGTGCTCACGTGAAAACTAGATTATACTTCCGCATGTTTGTATCCCTGCTCACAGACAATCGGATCGACAGAGGGTTATTATTAACAGATCAGTCATTGTATTATCACTGAAAATTGTATCGTACTTGGTCGACTTTTTAAACAGCATAAAAATGGTACACAGCTGGTTGGTAAATGGAAAATGGTAAAAACAGCGTGTATGTGCCACGTTTTGCTTCGGGGGTCTGACAAAATGGCAGTTTCTATCAATTTCCCCCATCTGTTTGGCCTAAAACACTGTTGTGGTCATCTATTTTAAAATGTTGACTACAAACGCTGAGATTTTTCAGATTTTCCATTGGGTTATACATTTACGATTTTCTTTCAGCCTTTAGCCTTTTAACTTCCTACATCCTTCACTAGAAATAAAAGTAACTCACTCCCGCTAAACGTTTACTCTTTGAATTCTTCCACCCGGAAACAGTAGAATTTGACACTATTATGAATAAATGTTTGCTAAGAAGAATTTTTTACTAAAGCAAGGTGGTATTTGATTTTGGTAAGTGTAATGTATCCATAGCTTAGCAGACTTGTGGAAGTGGCCTTGGATGGCAACATGCTCAGTGGATTATAGGAGTTGAAGTTTTCATATTTGTCAAAAGGGAAGACAACAGCCTTTTATCTCTGTTTTCGCTAGTCAGAGAAGTTTTATTGAATGCCCATTTTGCCAGCGACAAGGAACATTTTAAATAAGTATTTAATATAGTGCATATATTTAACAAAATGCTTTTATTATAGGTATTTTTGTCTTGCTGACTGACGAGTTTAGTCATTGAATGACTGTGGAAAATGTAATGTTATGTGACAGTGTTTACATGGTGGCATCTTTCTGTGGTTGAAATGCTGATTGAGCGATTGCATGAGTCATTTCAGTAAATTGTTCTGTATCTTTCATAATTTCTTCTGATGCTTATTTGGTGCTATAACTAGTAAAGAAGAAGAGATGGACGGTTCACACACTGGTTGAACTTGTCAATACAGCGATTAGTCATGGCATGTTATTGTATAAACAGAGACTTTATTACAAGTAACAAACATATTAAAAATTAACGTTTTAAAAGTAACAAAACACAAAGCTGATTGCGATTATTGAGCTTCTCTGTGATTTTAGTCCCATCCAAATGTGCCATCTTGATTACAATGACTTTTACCTTCTGTAAAAAAGGTCCGGAAAAATGACCTCAGTCATTATGATGACTAATCCCATCTGAATACGAATGTCACATTGTATATTACGTCAACAACACAACAAAAGATGTGATAGGATACTCTTAAAAGGCATTACTTGCAATTTTTTTATCATAAAGTGCATTTATATTGTCGCTAGTGGCAACCTCAGCAAAAATAGTATTTTTGGTCGCAAATGTGACCGTTTTAGGCACAGTGGCACATACATATTCACACACAAATTCATGGATGATTATGGACGTCTCATAACTGGTTCGAAAATATTGTGGGTCGATTAAAAATGTTTTAGAAACCCCTTTAGGCTCACTTTTCTTCCTATGCCATCCACAAAGCTAACCCTTTCTAGAAATTTCCACGGCATCTCCCACTCCCCGCTGTCATTATTTGAAATCTCACTGGGATAGTCATGGATGCGCCCACATGCTCTGCCAGAAGTGGGTGATGTCTATAAATACCCCTCACACTGGTTGCATGCTCTCATGGAGCACTGGTTTAATAAGGCCAGACAGGTATTTGTATAAACACGTTTCCTGCACCAGTCACACTTTTCTCTGATTAGGTGATTTTACCTTTCATGCCTGTAGGCATAAATCATGTATAAAGAGAGAAGTGTATTCACACATGTATGCTGTTTGTGTGGCTGTGTTCTTCTCTGTGTGAATACGCTCCAGCTCAAACCATTGTGCAGTTATTTAAAGAGCAGTTTCAAGGAGAAACCAAACGTCACTCTGTTGCCGAGCAGTACGGCTGTTTACTTGTCAGAAAGCATTAAGAAGAAAACATGGCTGCAATGATCAGAACTGAGGTTGTCTGTGTGTGAGAAAAATAGGATGTAGGCAACACTGTGGATTCTTTTACCATACAACACACTTTCATTAATGAGAAACACATTTGGAGAGTAATTATTTCAGGTTATGGCTCATGCTACAGTGTTTATGTCTGTAAGTGTGTGAATATATATATATATATATATATATATATATATATATATATATATATATATGAAGAGTTCAGATGCAAAAGCCTCTAAGTGCCATTTGAAATTTTCTTCTAAAATGATCATTTTTATCAAGCTTGTATATTTAAGTTCAGTAATTTCACTTAAATGGCAATGAAGATTACCTATTAATTGTCATAAGTGAAATTACTGAACTTAAATATACAAGTTTGATAAAAATGGTCATTTTAGAAGAAAATTTCAAATGGCATTTAGAGGCTTTTGCATCTGAACTCTTCATATATATATACAGTGTTGTGCAAGTTACTTCCAAACTGTAATACATTAGGTATTACTTGTTACTGTTATTTAAAAGTAATTCATTACCTTACAATATTACTGTCTCAGAATTGTAATGCGTTACATTACTCATGTATTACTTTTGAGTTACTTTCACCAAAATAACTAAGTAGAACTTAACTTTGGGGCTGTAACGATATGCAATAAGAAACCGAAATCGCGATTCGCCACACGACTCAGATTCACGAACCTACAGAATCGCGACACACCTCTTCCAACTCCAGCTTTATTCTCCTTACCGTCCAGATCCAATGCTGCCTTATCTTTAAATTAGGCTATTAGTATTATTTGAAGTTAACATTATAAAATACGTAGACCTACACCACAAAACTAGTTGAGGATAAATTATTTAAAATTGGGGAAGTCCAGCATTATGGACATGACATTTGCAGTCAAAACTTGAAATAAAAATTCTCAGAAAATACATGTATTGAAACGTATATAGGCTACTTCGCATTTATGAGGAAAAACAATGTTACAGACATGACCGCTCTGAACTGGCACTAAAAGACTGCTTTAAAACTTTCACATAGTCTGTTGCCTTTAAGAAGTAAAAGCAGACAATACACTGTAATACAACTGTAATACAAGCCTCACTGAACATGTAACGAGTAAAATATTACTGAAAATTGATTAGTAATGCCTTACACTACTGCGTTACAGCAAAAAGTAATATGTTACTGTAATGTATTACTTTTGTAATGCGTTACTCCCAACACTGTATATATATATATATATTAGGGATTAAGTAAACTTAAGTTGTACATATATTTAAGCAGATTGAACACAATCAAATTAAAGAGCAACTTGCAGGTTGGACACCCCTATATAGCATAGTGTAAGTTGACGATAAAACAGCAAGATTTTCTGAACTGGAGTAATATATATTTAGCCATTAACGATATTTTGAGAAAAATTGTGATAAAATAACTCCCGCGTCTACAACGCACTAACCGGAAGTGACGATTGGCGAGGCAGTCTGTTCAAGTTCAGGCTCAGGTTACAATGGATGCGAACGACGAAACCGCGTTCTGCGATATTGACGAATATGCCTATGATGACCCACAGGCAAATAATTATGAGCCTTCTAGGCGAGATAGAAGTCAGGGGGAGATCGGGAGACGAACAATGGGCAGAGGAAAGAAGTAACGTTAGAGTTGTGGTGTCGAGAAAACCAGTGACTAATAGGGCAAGTGAGTTCATGTAAGTTAGCACCGCGGCTAACGCTGATTCATCTACTGTATGGCTATACCTTGGTGTTTTGCAATAAATCTGCTTTAGCAAACATACATTTGACTTTGTTCTTGATTAAACATCTATTTAGATTGTCTTAATTTAAGCCAGCAACATTTTGTCTTCTCATATTCTACGCTGACAGTGATTATGCAGACCATCCAAGCTGGTTAGCACTATCCACATTGATCATGCCATAACAACAAATAAATAATGCTTTTCAAATGCAGTTTGTGATACAATTTAAACTAAGCGAGTGAAATGTGCGCCACAAACGACCGAGTGTGTGTGTGTGTTAACAGACGCGGCAGTGAAGTCTGCTCTATTCACCTGCACATAACGCACCCAAGACCAAAAAGCCTTGTTTTTCCTTGAAGGAAAATGATGGATATGATGTCCTGACAGGCTGGAATTCGTGCAACAACCACAAACACAATAATTTACCATTATGGCTTCGATCTAAAACTATATGTCTCTCGCTACTGCTCTAACTACATCAACACCCAGCAATGAGAAAGCAGCCGCGAGCTGATTTGTTTTCCTCGGGCTACGTCATATGACGCGTTGCTTGCTGGAAAGGCGTTATTCCAGAGCCTAGCGCATTTTCATCAAAATCTCTACATCAAATGAGATTTCATTAGTAATTTTTACATAAGTGTTTTTAAAAGAGCTCTGCAGACAATTTAAAGTATTAATTCAGAAATAAAATCAACCTGCATGTTGCTCTTTAAGTTCGGGCAAAATGGCAGTTGGCTCGCACTATACTGCCACACTCTGGATGTAAGATTTTTGTTCAGACAACACGTCAGGATTTTGTAGTGTTAAGTTGAGACATAATTACATAGACCTTAATAGAGAAAAAAAACCATTTCAAGTCAAAAAACACAATAATTATAAGTAAACTAAATATAAATATATTATGTAAAGTGCACAACCTTCCTAGTTCATTTTTTTGAGTGTTCAACCATAATCTTTGAATTCTGGTCACAACCGTTTCTTGAAGCAAACCACAGAAATTGTGCTTTGCATAACTCTGTGGTACTGACACTGGTAAAAATGCTACCCACAACCCCCTTCTCCGACATGATCATAATCTGCAGCTGCTACTAAAGCAAAAAATATCTTATAATAGTGCATAGTTTGAAAAAAAGAGGAAATGGAAATGTGTTTGTGTGTGTCTACACAGAAATGTTCAGCTTTCTCAAGTGTTTTTTTTCCCCCCTTCAGCCAGACGCGACAACCGCCATGAACTCTCGCTGTGGCAGGTACCCAGCCTGTTGCTGGGCGATGGGCTTTGGCCATTGCCATGGGAACCCTCTGAAGGCCACCGGGTGGGAGGGCTCTATTGCGATGCATTTCTATTGCATCTTCTTTCCCTCCCCTGTCTTTCATTTGAACTGTTTTGTACAGAATTGCCTGCACCTTCTTATTTAGTACTGATTGTTCGATGACTCAGTGCGATGCGTGCTGTGTGATAGAAGCATGGAAGTGGGAGGATTGTGCATGCATAAGAATCTTTGTTGCATTGTCAGAAAAAAAAGAAACAGCAGCTTTTTCCTCTATGACAGACATAATGGCATTTGTATGCAGTGTACGCTTGCTTAGGTGAGATAATTATGAAGTATTAAGGTCATTCGCATCAACGTTGCTTTGTGCATTAGACTCTATGGAGCGAAGCATTAGTTGCTGTGGTATCTTAAGCATTGTAATGTACTGTTAAAGTTCAGATGATTTAACTTTCACCTTTTCAAGTGCAGCAAAAATGACTGTCAGACAATTTGTACAGAACAAAACATTGTACAGGTTAAACTTTACAGTTTGTTATGGTCTTGATTTTGTTTTTCAGAGAACATGAACAATTAATACAATTAATGGAATATATGGAAATATCAAACCTGTAGGCAATATTTAAACTCCACCAAAATTACATATTAAAACGTTTTTTTCCTTGAAAAAAAAGTTTCTTCGTACCTTAAAATCTTGAATGTAACTCTACACCCTTGCCTGATTTAGTATACGTGGTTCTATGAATATGCAAATTAGCCCCGCCTCCACTCACTCACACCAGCTCAAAAATTAGCCCAAGCTGATTTGATGTTCTTAGTCTCTCTAATTGGTCAAACTGGTCTGTTTTTGAGGGTTTTTTATCACATTATCAGCTAAACAGTAGTTTAGAAGACTCGATTAAATCAGCTAAAGGCTGTGACGCAACAAACCCATATCGAACATCTAGCATCGACGAAAGCTGGCTGTGTTGTTGTTGGCATCTGGGCTAAAAAGTTGGTCTTGAAAACACCACAAAGACAAAAGCCAACGCCCAACTAGCACTTATGTTGTCTGCCTGTGTTACAGGAAATGACTCTCCCTACCAGCAGGTGACAGTAATCTATATTCATCCTTCAAAAAGGGTACAGGAATCTAGGACTTAGGGATTGGAATTTCTGATCATTTTACTGACTTTTGTTCGATCTCGTTTGTCAAAATGAGCAAATCTTTTTTCGAGTCATCTTGTTCATTTAAGTAATAGTATTATATTATAATTTGTATACCATTTTTGAATATGATATCTACTTGATTAGTTGGTCTTTACATTCTTCATTCCAGACAGCCATGTAGTAAAATATATTTATTTTTTGTAATGCTCAAGTAATATGATCTAAGATTAACAGCCTTCTGTGTGTGCCCTCTTGACTCTGTCGTTTACTTGTTTTCATCAGTTTCGCTTTTCTTTTTGTGCACTTTTTGTCTCACCGAGCTGAACAGAGTGATCCCTCTCACCGACTTCCCAACGTCGATTCAACATGCTCAATAGGCTAAAATGCCACCAACCGGGTCTAACAAAAGCCGAAAGTACAGAACACGCCGGGAAAACTGAGCTGACAGAAGGCCAGGCCTAGAAAAGTCATTGAAATCAAATCTTAAATGTCACAGAGAAGTGACTGATTTTGTTAGAGCATGTAAAAATATACTGAATAGAAAGCAATTTCATTGGATACAAAAAGACACAAACAAACATTGTGTTAAAGCACTGACTTATGAAAGGGATTTTAGTGATAGAGTCTCTTGCCGGGTGTTTGCGGAAGACCACAGTTTAAATTAGAGAGTGTATGCTGTCATGTCAAAATTGAACCTGCGGCTTTCCTGTGTAACACTTGTTGTTTCCTGTGAAGTACTTTTGTAGGGTTTTTTTTTTTTGTTTGTTTTGTTTCCCAAACACCTGCATTTGTCAGAGGGAAATGTGAACGTCTTGCATGACAAGTTCAGCCAATCAAAACACTCCATTCTCGTCTCTGAAGAAGCTTCAGTTCACTTAGTCACACCCAAGAGTGTAACTACATATATTCAGAATATAATAATGTTTTTTAATAATAAACCTATCCACATTTGTTGAGTGCCAATCTGAATATTTTGGAGAAGGTGTCCATGGTGGTCATGGCCCTGTTTTCACTCATTTTACATTAACCTGGTGGTGGAAAATTTGAAAGATTTCTTAAGTTTCACTGTAAAGCTGAGCTCTTTGTCAGTATATTTATAGAGCTGGTAAAAATGGTCCCTTGTTGTGAAGGTCATTATATGGTCATGATCATCTTCTGTGATCTCCACAAAGGAACATTAATATTGTGATCAGTGGGTCTTGATCAGATTCAGACTGGTTGGCTTTGCCATTCTGCCTTTGACATTTATGAATAGACAGAGTTCCTGTGCTCCCGCTTGTCATTGTAATGAGGGTTCAGTGATGAACAAAGCGCCTTAAATGATCACATCTGCTTTGAAGATTGGGGACGTGATCAAACCCCACACCTGCACACAGACAGTGAAACCTGAACTCATTTAGTTCAGGTTTCACACTGTGTGGTCTAGCCAATGTAAAGCTTAATAAAATAAAATTAAATAATGTTTTCATAATCATTTTAAAATGCAAAAAGGTTTCTGTGAGGGCGGATTTTACACCGTGTCCAAACCAGCTACAATTAGCCTGCCAGCCTCCCCCACATATCCTCTGATTGGGTTAGGGTTAAGCATATGTTGTGCATATTTAAAAGCAATAAGGGTGCTGTGCATTATTCTTTTTATAAATGATTCAAAAAGATTCTCAGAGTCAGAAGTTACTGTTCAGTCTGGCAAATCATAGAATGACTGTATCCACCAGAGCGGTTACTGAAAATTTTACATATTTGTTCAAACTGTCATTTTGTCCTGACAGTAGACTATGAGACAGATAATCTGTGAAACAATCAAGCTCCTCTGGCTCCTCCCAGTGGTCCTTTTGCCATTTGCAGAAATACAACGGCGCTCCTGGTCAGAAACAACCAATCAGAGCCAGGAGGAGTGTCTTAGGATTGTCAATCCTAATCGCTGATCACACCCATCTCTTGCACATCGCATACCGTCGTTCAAACTCAAGATCGCCGGTGTGCCGCAGCTGTGCTAATGGCAGAGAAACAACCTAAACTGCAAATTTCTCAAGTGGCACCTGCTCATAAAACAAAGATGGGTAAAAGGAAAAAGACCGATGATGTTAAAGGTGCTCTAAGCAATGTCACACGTTTTTTAGGCCCAAACATTTTTTGTCACAGACAGCAAACATCTCCTCACTATCCGCTAGCTGGCTGTCCCTTAAACACACTGTAAACAAACGCAGTCTATGCAGACAACCCAGGCTCCACAAATGGCAACAAAAACAAACTGCGGCAACCCGCTCCACGAAACATAACAAACTGTTCCAGCCAATCACTGACAAGAAGGCCCTGGGGGTGGGGTTTGGGGGGTCAGTGCAGATGAGGAGGAGGGAGGGTCTATCTAGCCTCCATTTTGTTTGAAAATACTTTAAACGTCAACAAGAAGTCACGTCACCCTACATCGCTTTAAACAAGCGAAAAGGATAAGGGTAAGGGTCGCGTTCCTGTGTAAAGGGTAAAAACCATAGACGGTAAAGGTAAAAACACAAAAGTCTGCTTGAAAGGTTGTACGCAGGCGCGCGGACTTGGTGTTATTGTGTGGCAGTGCTTCACATTGCCACCTAGCTGCCTGGAGTGCATACTACATTGAATTTCACACACTTTTGAGTCACCATATGTACGCGGATTTCCCACCCAAAACGCTCGTCTAAATGCAGAATAAAAAGTGATAACGCAACGCCACTTTTGCGTTTTCTCTTCAGAACCGTTTCCGTGTAAACATAACCTTAGTCAACATTTTCTCAAAACTCCCTACTGCAGCTTTAATGAACCACAAGTTCAATCATTATTTGCAATAACGACTGTCTTTTTCAAACTTGAGGTTCATGATACTTAAATCCGTATCACTACTGTTTGTTTTTTTGTATGACAGTGTGTAGATAAATATGCATAATTTGGAACATTTCTTCTAAAAAATAAAAGCAAGAGTTTTTCGGAGATGAAGTAATTAACTGCAGTACTGACATAAAGATGGTGGTATGATTTTATTTGCAATTGTCACTTTTTGTTTTTCCTGTTTATGAATCCCTGTTTGGACAGGGACCCGTATGCCGGGCGTAATTTCATCAGCAGGCTTTCATTATTTGTTATTGTTTGTATGCTGCTCCCTGTGTCCCATCTGTATAAGATGACAGGGAATTATAATACAAATGAATTATACTGTGTCTGTTCTCTTTATTATGGGTGAATCTGTGTTTTGTCGCAAGGGCCAGCGCTACAGGGGTGACATTGTCATTGGACTATTCAGATGAGTCTACAAAGGCCCCTTCACACCTGCACCTACTCTGCATTTCACAGCCGTCTTCTGTTGTGCCTTCATTAATTTGAATGGACCTTCACAGCCGTGTGCGCGTCATATTGTTATCTGTGCTGCTTTAGATACTGCATTAAATGTGATGTACCAATGTTGGGCTGTTTCTGAATGCAAGAATGTTTATTATGTAAGTTGCATAAGGATGTATTGAACCCAAAAACGGTGCTTTCTTAAAGGGATGGTTCACTTAAATAACAACAATTGTAATTTTGTACTCACCCGGTTTTTCCAAAACTCTTTCTTTTCGAACACAAAAAAAGTGTTTGAAAATGCTTTTTTTCTTGCTCCATATAAAGAAATTAAACGGGGTCTGATGCAGTTTTGGTCCTCCAGTGACTTTCATTGCAGTGACATTTGAAACACTTTTCAAAATATGACAGTTCGTTGGTCAACTAGTTACTTAGTCAACCAACATGAAATATAATTTTGCACACGCAGTTTCATTCTTCCGTTTCACTATTCTTCGCAAACTCGGTTTCTATGAAAGGGTGAATGGAAAAAAAAATATTTGGAGGAAAAATTATACGTTACGCGAAGCGTTTCATGTTCTCTTGCAAAGTATTGTGTTCTCATGAGAATGTTTGTATGTATTCACAAAAGCATTGAGTATAGTTTTTATCTCCAATCTCATATTATTTCAGTCACAAACATTTTTTCGTGATGGAAATGCAATCGTTTTGCAAGCTTTCCTCATTTTTTCCGCCACCATGTTCTGTCCTTTTCACTGTCATGGTGTGGGTCTTGTCTGTCACGTGATCCTGCCATGTGTCTTGTCATTTTGTTATTTGTTTGCTTATTGTCCACAGGTGTTCCTTATCTTCCCTAGGTGTCTGGATTTACCACAACCCCTTGTTATCTTGTATACACAAGTTTTTGAGCCATTTTTGCTCTACATCCTGAACTTCTTCCGTCGATGCAACCCACTTCCGTTCTGGCGGGCTGGGTTTGTTTTGCTAGCTAGCTCCGCTGTGCTGACAAAGCACTGATATCGCAGTGACGAGGAGGATATAACAATTACAACATGAAGAAAGGTGGTTCAGGAACGATGTGTGTGGTAGTTGGTTGCAAACACTCGAGAAAGCACCTGAACGAGTGGTTAGATAGAGAGTACTGCGACCACAAACAAGCTACGAAGAGGCAATGTCCATGCGCTCCATTGTTTACAAACAAACACGCACAGTTCGATTGCGCCCGTGCCTCTCTCTCACACACACACAGTTCGATCGCGCCCGCACCTCTCTCTTGCACCTAATTATTATTATCACCATGGCACACACACACTTTGCACTCTAGTCAAGTAGTCTATGTTATAGTTCGGATACCAACAATAAAAAAAAGACATAGGCCTTGGCTACAATGGTCAAACAATCTAGTTACCTTCCACATGATGGCAGCTGAGTAGGAACAAGATCTCCCTGGTCCAGCAACACATGTACATCCCGCCTACAAACACTGGCTAGCCTCTACATTTGCTTTCAGATAAACAAAACGATCATGTTTGTATGACATGACACATCCGACTTTGTTGCTGTGCAGATATTGATATGCCTCAAAGGCTTTCCGATTGTCCATTGCTTTTCCATCTATTGCCATGGATTGCACGAAGTAGGAGCAAATCTTGCTGTACATTATGGCTAGGCCACGTCGTCATGTTATCCTCCCAGTTCTGCACTGAATTCGGGGGGGAATAGTAACGTCACCTCCAGTCAAAGTTGTGGAACCGTCGCTGTGTTTACACCGGCAGACACTGTGCAAACCACTACAGACTGAAATAGACCTTATTCAGAGCAGCGCCATGACAGGTATGAAAGTGAGGCTGTGAGGGATAGACTTACCGTGTTTCCAATGGCATCCGCTGTAAAAAGCTGAATAAAGCGGCTAGATTACTTATAATTTTCCACAGCTTACATTGTCGGGAGTTTCTTGTCAACTGACATTTCTTGGAAAGATATTTTTCCAGTGTTTCATGAGCAGAACAATCCAAAAACACATTAAATAACAGTACAGCCCATTGAAGAGATGCAAGTCTATCCCTCACAGCCTCGCTTTCACTCTCATTAAAAATCAAAGATGGCGCTGCCGTGAATAAGGCGTATGAAGTGCATTTGTGTGGAGTTATGGTGGCGTCCAGGATTTGGCGCATAAACTTGTTTAGAGCTTTCTGCTTGTGTATTTATTAGTCATTAGTCATTAGTCATTAGTCAGCTTTATTGTCGATTTTTCACATGCTCAGGACATACAAGCAATCGAAATTACGTTTCCCACTATCCCACGGTGAAGACAGACAAAGAAACAAAAATTTACATAAATTAAACATGTAGTTAAACCAAGACTCAAGTTAAATATATGCTATAACTAAGTATGGACAATAAATAGACAGTTAAAAATTAAGTCTGCAAGTGACATGATAGTGCAAAACAGTTTTGGTTGTAGCGAACATCAGAAACGTGCAAATTGCATAGTAGTTCATTGACAGACAGTTCATTGAAAGCAGCATCTGATGTGTGCAAATGACATGCAGTACAAGAACAGTTCAGTCATAGCAGCGTCAAAGTGTGCAAATTATATGATATGTTAGTGCAAGGACATCATTGGGGGTGGGGCTGGGGGTGGGGTAAGGGAATTGTCATCGTCTTGATGGCCTGGTGGCTGAGGGGACCATACCTCTGTGTTTCAGTTGTTGTCTGTCTGTCGTTGTTGCTTGTAGCTGTTCCTTGTTCCTGGTTCCTGTCCTGAGCTCCATGTCCTGCCGCTTACCCTAGATTACCTGTTTGTTTTATTAAAGTGCTGCATTTGGATTCTCTCCACTTCGTCCTACATTTACTCCATCAAGCACTTAATAAGTCAAGCACAATCATTGCTTGTAAATTTTGATGGCAAGAAGAAAATGGATAGCTTGGTCCATTATTCATAATTCATGGAGGTCCAGGCTTTATAGCTTGATTTTACTTTGCACTTACTTTTGTACTGTATAGATAGAAACGCCTTTCCTTTTTTTTTCTTCCTTGATGCTGTTTAATGTATCAGGGATGTTTAATATGGTTTTAATTAAGCACTTAGCCACTTCCAATAAAGCTTTGAAAGTGCACTGGTTAGAATGTAATTGGTTTGTGCAGCTCTAGTGGTTTGTATATTGCTGTTCAAATCGCCCACTGGGTCATGCAGGTTTTGCGGTTTGCTCAGTGCAGTTTGCATATTGCCTAATGGGTTGCTTAGGTTTGGTTGCTTGTGCATTGCCGTCCAAATTTATATTTTTACATCTGGTCTGATGAAAAAAGCAAGAAAATGTATCCAATCTAGAGGAGGATGCAAAGAATCAGTCTATGCCAATCTATCCAACTATGACCAAAACTAGCCTATTTTTAAACGCTATTGATAAACAATCAATGTACAATTAAGCAATATATATATAAAAAACAACTTAATTTTATAAAATGAAATATTAGAGGTATATACTAAGTGAATACCTTTATTCAATAAGGATACGTAATTGATCATAAGTGACTGTAAAGACATTTATAATGTTACATTTCAAATAAATTCAAATTAATTTCAAATAAATAAAAAAAATAATGATTTCCACAAAAAAGTATTATGCAGCACAACTGTTTAAGCATTGATAATAAGAATTTTGAACAGCAAATCTTCATATCAGACTGATTTCTTAATCTGATTTCAAAGAGTAAAGATGAGAATATTTTAGATTATACATTTTCACACTATTAATGTTTCTACTGTATTTTTTATTAAATAATCGCAGCTTTGGTGAGCAAAAGAGACTTCTTTCATAAACATTAAACAAATCTTACCAACCCCAAACTTTTGAAAGGCAATGCATGATGCTCGCATAAGAATTTGTCTTGTCCGAATAAATTGCTACTTTTAAATGGCCGTCAATGGAGAAAAATGTACTTTTAGACTGCAGAGTGTGTAGTTACAGTATCTACAAGCAGAGGCTAACAGTCCTTGCCAAACTTTGACCCCTTTTTAAGTTGTTATTGTGATTTTTATTTTAAGGCTATTATGTAGCCTTTCTCTCTTTCTCTCTCTCTCTCGCCTCATCCACCTACTCCTTCTCTCATTTCATCCCACCTAGAGCCTCATCATCACCTCTGCTTCCCTACACAGTGTGCTCTTGGATGCGAGGGCAGCCTCTGTAAATTCACTCTGACCTTTTCTCATTGCATATTCTTTTGTTTGTAGCAGTCCTGTGGACTTTGTGTGTGTTACATATGCTCTCTGTGTGCTCAGGCCACAAGCCGTATGGAAGCTGCTCTCTTTTTGTGCAAGTGTCATCGCCACCATGAGCTGTATTCAGAGGGAGAATATTAAAACAGCACCTTATGAATAGGAAGTCATGAAAGAGCCCCTGCTTAATTATTAATGGATAAAAAACTTGGGGGAAGGCGGACAGGAAGGGTTCTTTGGTGTGCCAGTGTTGCAGCTGACTGGCAGTGCCCTGCTGACCCAGTGCTCTAGTATCATTCAGGTCACAGGTATCATCCTGCCAATGTCACTTGTGTTGGCAGTGCTCTGTAGACAACCTCCAGTATCTACCCGGGAAATCTGAATCCGAAAATATACATAATCTATATAATACTAATCAATGATGTATTTATAGACCATTTTACGAGATTTAAACAACACTGGTCCAGAAGCACTTCCTGTTTCAGTTTGTAAATGGTTTCTTAATTTCAAATGTAAAGAAAATAGCTTAAAGATGTTTGTTTAACTTTTTGATTTAGTTGTAAATCTTCTGTTGGTTGTACTTTATCCCAACGTTTATATAGTGTTAAAAAACTGAAACAGGAAGTGCTTCTGGACCAGTGTTGTTTACATTTCGCGAAATAGTCTATAATGATGTATTTCATGTATATGGCTTGATGTATATGGCTTTATTATTATATGTATATATATATATATATATATATATATATATATATGTATATAATTTTATATATATTAAATTAAGAAAAAAATAATATTTTTCAAAGAACAAAATTGAAAAACAAATCATTTTCACCTGGCTATATTTATTTGCTCAAAAATACAGTAAAAATGTTCAGGGTTCTTTGAGTTTAGAATAACAACAATTATTTGAAATAGGTGTTTGTAATATTTTTTTATCAAAAGTACTTTTATCAATTTATGCAGTCTTGTTAAATATAAAATTTCTTTAAAACAATTCTCGTGTGTGTGTGTATAATACTGTACATTATATAGTATGGGATTTTTTGTCTCACACATCTGCAATGTGAAGTGTATTGTAATTTTGGGCTGAGGATGCAGTAGCAAGTTTCAGACAATTTCTTTTATTTCTGATTTCTAATGTTTCCTTTTACCCATAGACAAAAGTTTCAAATTGAAATATTGTAAAGCTATATGCTGGCTATTCTCACCCACTTCTCATTGCCTCACCTGTGCTTTTAACATGTAAAATATCACTGATACCCATTTAAAGTCCTCTGTGGCCTTGGATACGGCAGACTAATTTCTCTTTTGCTTGTTTTAAATGTACTTCCACTTTAAGATTATTTTTCACCTTGTATTTGTGTTATTGCAATCAACATTAATTCCCAATATGTCTGGAAATGCTTATTTATAGCTAACGTGGCTGACTGCTCTTTTTTTTTTCTTTTGTCTCTCTGAAGGACCCGCGCAGTAAGCACAAGTTCAAGGTCCACACGTACTCCAGCCCCACCTTCTGTGACCACTGCGGCTCTCTGCTGTACGGACTCATCCACCAGGGCATGAGATGTGACCGTGGGTATCTCTCACTTTCTTTGACTTCCACTGAGACTCTTAATCACACATAGCTTATCATTTTTCTGGTAGAATTTTATGAAATTTGTGGGCTTTTCACACTAGGGTTATTCTTAAATTAAACCTGCTTTTAACCCTGGGTAAAGGAACATTTCACTTTTGTAATTAAAAAAGGGGTTACTAACCCTGCTCTGTTAGTATGTTATAACTAGACGCTTAGCAACCGACAACCAATTGTGTGTCTTATATACATATGCTTTGGACAGTCACAGAAACACAGTTAGATGCGTTTTGAAAATGTCAAACGGCAATCGAAAATGCAACAGTTGGAGTTACCTTACCTTACCTTCAAAAAAACAAAAACAAAAAACTTGATAGTACAGTCAGCAATGTGTAATATGAGGACACGCAATGCTAGAGCCTTTATGTAAGCAGGTCACATGCTGCGTTTGTCCAGTCAGTGACACTCAGTGATGTAGTGGTGCCTGGAGAAGTGGTACTCTTAATTTATGTCCCCAATATTTTTTCAGTATTGTCCCAGCAAATGATGAATGCTGTGTGTTATAAACAGTGACATGTAAGACTAGTCTTGCATTAGTATTGAATATAATGAATACAATAGAACATACAGAATCACTTGTATTATTGATTATCAGGGCCCTACGTGTCTGAAAAAAAAAATCATCCGAAATTATTGGGGTCCCTCAGATTCAACTTGTAGATCTCTATAAATGTGCAGTACTGAGGAAAGCAGTCTCCATCGTTACTGACCCATCTCTTCCTCTGTACCCCTCTTTCTAGTTACTGCCATCAGGTTGCCAATTTAGAGCTCCTTTGGCCAAAAAGAAAGCTTACAGGAACTATTCCTACTGCAATAAGACCAAATAGTTGTATTTGTATGTTGTATTTAAGCCTTTGTTTATTAATTTACATATTTGTAAGGTTCTTTCTTTGGATTAATTGTGTTGTGTGGTGTGTGATTGTACTGTATATGTGAGCCTTTTAACCTTAGACACATTTATATCACTGGTTGATAGATAATAAAGTTTTTTGAATTTGAATATGAATTTGAACGTAATTAAATTCTAGTCTTAATATCTTTGCTGCACTTTGAAGAATCAGGATTCTTTTTATATCTTTTTGTCATGATTGTCTTGGGAGGACATGTACCAAGTTTCACAGGAATTGGACCAGCAGCCTAGAAGGAGTTTGAAAAAGTAAATTAAAATGATGCAAGAAAATCTATGAAAGAATCACAAAGTAATCCGTAATCACAAAGAAACTGATGAAAAGCTGATCCCAGGATGCAAGTTCTTTTTGTGGAATGGTTGTGGTAGTTTTGACTATAGGATATCAAAAGTTAGGATTCAGTTGTGTAGTTGTCACATACTCTGCATCTGTTATTAATATATTAATTAAAATGTTTCATTCTAAAATTTCACCTTAGTGTTTGCTTTCACATTTTACATCACATTGGTTTGGACTGCCAAATAAGAATAGCAGCACATTGTTAGATTTTGAAATGTGTGTCAGTAGTATTCTGTATACAGAAACCCTGCAACCCTACACTCTAAAAATGCTGGGTTGTTTTAACCCAACTTTGGGTCGAATATGGACAATCCCAGCCATTGGGTTCAAATTTTTAATTACATTTTTAACCCAACGTTTTGGTTTGTCCATATTTGACCCAAAGTTGGGTTAAAAAACCCCCATCATTTTTAGACTGTAGTATGATGGATGAGCGATCCGTGTGTGTTACCTAACAAATATAGGTATATCCGTACCTATATGTATATGTGTGTGTGTTACCTATATATAGGTTTGGTCAGGTGAATATCGGAGTGAGAACATAACCAGGCTGTATGAAGTCCCGCTCACAAAGCACCTGAGTGAAAAGAGATTTTCCATCTCACGGTAGCCAGCCTCTTATCCAGTGTCCAATACATAAAACATTCAAAATGCTTCACTCACTTAGCAGCTGTCTGAGCCTCCGGGGCACAGATATTCACCGCCTCATACCTGATTGTTGGCTAACACATATTCATTGATACAACAGCATATTTACCGGCCGCTCTTTACTCTTATTAATGCATGACAGGCAGACTAACGAGTGAGCAGACAGGTGGTGTAAAGATGAGGCGCTCAGCATCTTCAAGTGAAACCTGACACAAAGTTGTGATGGTTTCCAATGCATGAGTCGTCTTCTCCGGGGCCCTCTACAGTGTTTACACTCCAGCTATGGCTTGCGCTCCGTCACGCTTCTGACTGAACTGTGGAGAAGTGCTGCAGTGCATGAGGAATTAAAGTGTGTGTGTGTGTTTCACAAGTATGTTCTTGTGTGTTTGATTGTTTCACGGTCACTTTCAGAAGTAGTCTGAATTCTGGAGTGCTTTTTCGCTAATTGATATGTAAACTTATGTTGAGTCCGACTGCTTGTGTTTGGCCTGTGGCATCTAACACAACAAACGCATCATAACAGAGATTAGCATTGTTGCTACTGCTTTGCTCTTTAGCCCCTATTGACCCTGCTGTAAAGACCAGCTTGGAGTATTTCTGATGTAGCTGGTTGGGCTTGCTAGTTAGGAAGCACATCAGCATCCAAAACACGTGTGCTGGTGGCTGTTGATGTTTTTAGCAGGAGAGTACAAACTGATTGCTGGTTTGTTCCTGGTCACATAGTCAACCTTCAGGAAAGACTGTTCTCTTGTTCCACATTCTAGTGAGTTACTTCACTGTCCACTGCATACATGCCTGTAGGCAGAATGTATATGTAAAATAGGCTACATAATATATTATTTTTGACCATATATTATGATCACATTAAAAGAAAAGTCATATTGAGAAATGTTGTCACATTTTTACGTGTGCCTTTTAATGAGGTCAGTGATGAAATGATGAGATTTATTTTGAATGTGTGTGTGTGTGTGTGTGTATATATATATATATATATATATATATATATATATATATATATCGTGAGCTTAGAATTATAAGGTTCTATCTCCGTTTAGGGTAGTTCTGAGATATTGAGCATCAAAGTTTTTACATCCCAGCTGGCAAAACTGTTATGTAGTATAATCTTCTATTATAGCTTTATCTATTAATCTTTTTTTTTTTTACAAAAATATCACCACACAGGCATTAATAAACACCTAATGGATCATATTATGTCAAAAACTCAATTTCGACCAAAAGTGGAGCTAGAACCTTATAATTCTAAGCTCACGAGATATATATATATATATATATATATATATATATATATATATACACTGTATATATACATTGAATTCATAAAAATGACCTTGTTAAAAGTTTACATACACTCATGAATTATTCATGAATTCCTAGAAGTTAAATTCCAGTTAAATTTACTCAATGTTCTTCAGAAAATTGCTTCAGCTCCTACAAATTCTTTGGTTTTCTAGCATCTTTTGCATATTTGAACCCAGAGACTGCATGATTTTGAGATCTATCTTTTCACACTGAAGATATTTAAGGGACATATAGGCAACTATTGCAAAATGTTCAATCATTCACTGATACTCCAGAAGGAAACAATTGCTAATTGCTTCTGCCTGCTCCTTCTCAAACAAATTTTTATTTTTATTCTTATGGTTTTTTTGTTTTTTTGTTTTGTTTTTGTTTTGGTATTATTACTACTATTATTTATATGTACATACTTATTTTCTGGTGGTTGTGTTTTACTTTGTGCTTTTAATTATTGTTTTGTTGTTTTTTATCTATGTTGATTGTTTGAGACAAAGAATAATAAAAAAAAAAAAAAAAACGTAACACATTTAGAACCCAAATTCTTAGGGAAACTACGTATTTTGTCTTATGTAGCTTCTGAAGGGCAGTGCTGCTAAATGAAAAAAAATATGATATTTAAATAAATTTTTACATTTGACATTTTACATCCTGAAAAGTTTTCACCCCCCGGCTCTTAATGCATCATGATTGGGGTCATTTTTATAAGTTGAACTTTTATTTTGTCTTGTGGACTATATGTAATCATATATTTAATGTAAAATATCCTGTGCAGGACAGTACTCAATAAAAAAAACACATTATGACACATTATGAATGATCCCTCTTATTTGGTTAAAAAATTAACATTTTACAGATTCTGCAATGTGATGATGCTGTCTACATGTTTGTCTTAGATCTGTATGGTCTAAAAATCCCATGGCCATTACATAAAATCCCATGGCCATAGTTACAGAACTGGCTCAACAGGCTCAATCATCCTTTAATACATGGTGTGTAAAATTGTGTGCTTTGTATGTGCATATGTCGTTTGGGGTTTTGGTGTAACATCTCTTCCTCTTTCTGTTTCCCGCTATCCAGACTGTATGATGAACATCCATAAGCGATGTGTGGCCAACGTGCCGAGTCTGTGTGGGACTGACCATACTGAGAGGAGGGGCCGCATCCAAATCACCGCAGAGATCAAGAACAATGTGCTCACCGTCAGCAGTGAGTCACTGCTGCCCACTCACACACATTTCACTGCTGCACACATGTGCATGGAAGCAAACACTCACTCACATCTTCCAAAATTGCTGGGGGATCCTGGACCTCCTGTTACCACACACATGCCTTCATTTGACCCTTGAAGAGAAGCCAAAAATGCACTTTATACAGCATGAACACTTTCAGTTAAGGAATGAAGTGTGCCGTCTCTGAAGGCTTGTGGGCATTTGTTTTTTTCTTAGTGTCTGATTCCTCCTAGTGGTGAATTTAAAGCAGCACCAGACAGCAGGGACCTGCACGCACCATTTCAGTGTTTTAAAACCTTATGGTGCTGCTCTATTGGAAATGCCCAACTGTAGGCCTATTTAAAAAAAAAATAGTTCACCCAAAAATAAAAATTGAAGCATTACTTCATGTGCCTAAACATAAGCACTGATTTTTAGTCCACATCTCTTGAATGCATACCTATTGTCATAATTTGAGCACAAACAGGTACTGAGCCCTATTGGGCTGTCGCGATATCAGATTTTCACTATTCTATTATTATGACCAAAAGAAATTCACAATAACGATATTAACGCAATATATGTATATAGAATTTAAAAAAAAAACAAAAAACAGTTTTTGTTTATTTTGTGTTTTTTCTTTTTTTCATCAAATGAATCACACTCAAAATACGAGTGCAGTGAGGAAACGAAAGAGTTTGTACGTACAAAAAGCTGTTGATCAGGTCTTCGATCAAACCAAGTATGATAAATATATATTTGTAAAAATCGTTCTAAATATAAAATGAATTGCAGAGTCCACACCACAAATACAACATTAATGGCACAGAGATACTGGTTTCAGAACAAGTTTTGATTACTCATTACTTTAAGGTGTCTTTGTTACACTGTAATTACACATTTAAGTACTGAGTAATATTAAGTAACTACATGTACTTACTCTAGGGTTAGGATTAGGGTTTGGTTTGGGGTTAGTAGCATGTAGGCTAATTATGCATAATTTATAGTTATTACTATTGTAACTGCATGTAAAAATGACACTGTAAAATAAAGCGTTATCCAAAAAAAATTCCAGCTGATGAACTATAAAAACATTGAAAGCCAATCAGAATCCATGATCCTGCTTTAAAGAGCTCCAAAACTGCAGCACGCTTAGAATAAACAGAACGATTTCATCCGCAAGAGTGTAGATATCTTATACATTTTTCGAACAAACAAACAATCTGTTTAAAACATCAATGTAAAAGAACTGTAAGGGGTACCAGATAATACGGTGTCTTGTCAAAACGGACAAGGAAAATCAAGAAAGCACATAAGGGGCTTAATAGCTCTGATGTCCAAAATGCAGCATGTGACACAGTGTTGAAGTGAAGTCCATTCGAGCTCGTTGTGAAATTCTATAGGATCCGTCAAACATGTATTACATTACACGTGTCCATGGTAACACAAGAAAGCACACTTAGTCTCCCTGTCTCTACTTGGCATTAACACAAACATGCCTCCAAAACAAAAGCACAAGCACACCACTGAGGACACAGTCTTTTGTGGCATGCAGTGACATGGTAATGCTTTCTGTGTCCAACAGAGGGCGATATTCTCATTGTCACTGCGTAAACCCATCTGAAAAAAGACTCATCTGCACTCCCCCCCGTATTGATGGTTCTCCCAATGCAACTCTATGCAATTTTTCCACTGGAACACACAGTTGTGTGAAGAGTCTTCACCCACAATTAATAGTTTATTATGAATTTGAGATGCATTCATTATGCATCCCGAATCAAGAGGTATCACTGCATGAGACTCGTGAAAACCAGTGGTACTAGATGTTATTGACACCCAACAACCAAAAACATGTTTGATTTGAGAGCTGCATAATGATTTGCTTGAACATAACTCACATTCTGTACTTCAGAAGACTTGAAATATACTTTTATGATGCGTTTATAGTGCTTAAAGGTTCTCTAAGCGATCCTGGGGGTGTTGACGTTCGCAATATTTTCAAACAAATCGGAGGCTAGCTAGTCAGAACGACGTCTCTTTGGTCGTGTGTCGGCCATTTTTCAAACTTCCCTCTGACGCTTGTCTCTCCTTCACACACACACACCCTTCATGTGCACGCGCACTAACCCCCCAGACCCACCCTCAAATACTTCTTGCCAGTGATTGGCTGGAACACTGTTTGTTAGGTTTCGTGGTCCGGGTAAGACATGATTGTTTTTGTTGCCGTTTGTGGAGCCTGTGGTGTCTACAGAGACCGCGTTTTTTTACAGTGTGTTTAGGGGACAGGCAGCTAGCCGATAGTGAGGAGACGTTTGCTGTGTACACGTGACAAAAAATGTTTTGTCCCCACATCGCTTAGAGAACCTTTAATGGAAAAAGTTGTGTGAAGAATCCTCAATATTCTCCTTTCATATTCCAAATGAGAAAAACAAAAACATACAGGTTTGGAAAGACATGACAAAATTGTCAATCCTGGCTGATTCATTCTTTTGACCTTTGTAAACCCTTCACATTTTATATGAAAATGTTATATGATAATAGCTTTTCAAGCAGTTTATTAAATTATATCCATAATAAATTCAACTTAATAAGATTCCATTCCACTTACTTGTTATTGTATTGATATAAAACTATAATATCCATGGGGAATTTCCACTTAGTTCTAATTTCCACTTAGTTACACTTTTCAGAGCAGAAGATGAGCTCAGTTAAATGAGATTTCTGGAAGACAAACCAAGAGAAAATTGATCCGTTTGCAGTTAAAGAGATTTTTGAGCGAAAAAAATTTGAATTCTGTCATCGTTTACTCACCCTCAAGTCGATCCAAACATGCAAGCATTTCTTTCTTTTGCAGAACACAAAAGGAGATGTTTTGAAAAATATATATATTTTTTCCCCATACAATGTTGTTTTGGACCCCATTGACTCTCTCTCTCTCTCTCTCTCTCTCTCTCTCTCTCTCTCTCTCTCATACACACACACACAATGAGATATTATTCAAAATATCTTCTTTTATGTTCCACAGAGGGAAACAAAATGTTATACGGTTTTGGAAGGACATGAGGGTGGTGAATGATGAGAGAATTGTAATTTTTAGCTCAACAATCCCTTAAATGCTTTCTGGGGGAAAGTAGGCTTAAATCTGTGCATCAGTGAGTGTGTACTGTATAAGTGACATTAGCCTCAACACACTGCTCCATATTCAGCCATGCGTCCCTTTTCTCAAGCTCAATCTTGGGCTATTTCACCCCGCGAGCCTCAGCTCCCATTTTCCCTCAGAATTAACTAACAGCCTTTAGCCCGCTAGCGGCTAATGAGCTGAGCTGCACCATGGAAAGAACCGAGGCGCAGACAGCCCTGAGCGCAAAAGACATTTTTAATCCATCACGCTGTCCTTTATAATTTAATGTCACGCGGCGTTGCCGCAGATCTGCTGAGCGTACAGTAAGATGAATGGGGCCACTTCCTGCCGCGCATTTCAAAGGCCTGTCACTTAAAGCTAATGAATTGACCAATAGCTGGATGGAAATGGGGCTGCCGCTCTGCTTTTAAAAGGTCCTTTCCACTTCATCTTTCTCGCACTCACACTCTGTTTGACCACCGGAGCACTTGCATGTTGATAAATGTTAGTGAGGCACACTGAGTGACCATGATTAGTGTGTTGTCAGCACTTCACGCGGCTTCTTTTTGTGAATGAAGCCTTGCGTCACAAAAACATGCTTGTCCTTACATAAGCTTAATGGATCCAGTCAGTTCTGGATCTGTTCCGAGCAACAATAACTCTCGTTTTTTTGACTAAATCGACCATTTGCTATTGAACTGCAGTGCTGTTTTTCACCTAGAGGGAGCAGTGCTGCTTAATTATTTGCTGAAGCATTAATCATATTCCTACAGCCTTTTGCATCTTTGCCTGTTAAAATACCAACTGTGTTATTTGCTACAATGTTAATTTTAACCAGCTGGGTAACATTGACTTTCCTACATCTCTGAGCCACAAAACTGAGCGTATCTTGTAGGTCAAAGCTTTTGATATCTTCATGCAAATATTCTTACATGGTCAGTGATCCCGCTTGCTTTAATTGCTCCGTGCGGAGGGCTTTGCGAACAAACATGTTGTGTGTAGCATTTATTAGCTGGCAAAATAAACCCTGCTCTGTGAGCACGACAGTTCAAGCTGAAACTCATCTCTCTTCCTGTCTCCGTGCTGCAGTACGCCGCTGTCTTAATGAACAGCTAAGCCTACCTTCACACACCACTCATTATGGAAATTACACTAGCCACAAATCTCATGGCCACAGCAGCCTCCTGCATTAATTGTTGTACTGGTCAAGTGCTGAGGTCAACCCCAATTACTGGGATATTCTGTGCATTCATAGCCCCATATGGCTCTGAGGGCTCATGAGACACAAGAATAAATGATTGACAGCTATTCACTCACATTTGGGGTACGTAGTTAGTGCTCTTGAGGGGTAAAGGGTTCACAAGGTTATATCAGATGCAGTATCGTTTTGTATTCTAGTAGAAATATATATCCTTAAAACATGATTAAATTACTTGAGAAGGAAAATCTATAGATATATATTATGTTGTTTCATATAGTTATCCTACCATAAACTTTACTAAATGTATGTTTATGTATTATTTATCTATATTTTATGTATTTATTTTTCTAGTGACTTGAATTTTTTTGAATTGGTTCACTGGAAAGATTAATTCACTGATTATTCTTATGTGTATGAAGATTTTGTATCATTGTAAATGTACCAGGTTCTGTCGAAATGCTGGCTATTGAGTCCATTACAAATTTCCCTATCAGGGACAATAAAGTATATTTCATTTCATTTCATTAGTTTAGGGATTAGGGAGTATTTTTCTCGTCATGTATTTTGTCTGAGGATTTCTTTAAAATTCTGCAAAAATCTTGTCTCGTTCGTGTGAACTCAATCTCGTGTCCCGTCTCATTATTTTATATCTTTTGATGGTAGTTTCTTTTGTCTTACATTTTGTTAACTGCTCGGCATTACTCTTAATAAGCTGTAGACAATAATAAAAATAAGTTAGCCGTTTCAGTAACATCCTTGCAAGATTTTAATTGTGAGATTGACTCACATTCTGGCTTGGCTGAACAACATCTCGTTTAATTGGTCAGCAGATCCTTGTTAATGAACAAGATGCTTCATTAAATCAGTTCACAAACATGATGCCTTCTTCAGACTCAACAGTGACTCTTAAAGAGAATGCTCCAGTTTTTCAGTTTGGCCAACAAAAGAAATGCTACTTCAACATGGACCTGAACACTATTTGAAGGCAGGAAGATAACTTTGTATTATAAATAATGCATTTGTATGTCCGTTCTGCTGAACTCCAAAACCATTAATAGTGCTATCACATCATAGATGTGATATTTATTGACCAAAACTCCAATGGAAAGTTGCAATTTAACTGACACAAACTGTAATAACTCTTGATCCGCTGCTTTGATTGCACACTAACAAAAGTGAAAGTACTGAACTCTTGGCCTTTAGGTTCTTGTGTGTCCGTGATGTGTCCTGTATTTCTGCATTACAGTTAAAGAAGCGAAGAACCTGGTGCCCATGGACCCGAATGGCCTATCTGACCCCTATGTCAAGCTAAAACTCATCCCTGACCCCAAGAGTGAGAGCAAACAGAAGACCAAGACCATCAAGTGCTGCCTGAATCCCACATGGAACGAGACCTTCACATTGTAAGGAAGCTTAGTGGTTATTTGTTTGTCTGGGAAATGCAAAATCAAATGTTCAGCTTGATTTCTTTGTGTCCGTCTCTGTCCTCCTCCCTCCTGCGCTCTCGTGTCTTACAGTAATCTGAAGGAGTCTGACAAGGACCGCAGGCTGTCTGTGGAGATCTGGGACTGGGACTTGACCAGCCGGAACGACTTTATGGGCTCTCTGTCTTTCGGCATCTCGGAGCTTCAGAAGCAAGGAGTGAACGGATGGTGAGAAAGCCTGCTGACACACATATACATCTGTGGAAATGAGGAAGTCTCCGAGGGGGAAATAAATTGTGTACACACTAATATTAAAAAGTTTGCGTCAGCTAAACCGCACTTGATATCACAGGAATTAACCTGTTACGTTTTTGTTTTTTTTAATACACATGAAAATGCACTTTCGAAATTAACAGACATAAAGCAGTCTGTACACATCTAACTGGTTCAGTTGAATACTCTTGCTCTTTCAGAAGTCATCAGCTCTTTGTCTAAGACACATTCCCGTCACACACATTCCCGTCCTTGCTCGAACACCTTTAAATGCCTGGCATGTCGGCTAGGATCTTTGTATTTTTGAATCTGCATGAGCCCTTGTGAACACTTAAATGTGCATGTAATGTGACAGAATTGAGTTAAATGACAAAGGTCAGATCTTTGCTCTCTTCTTCATGTTCTCTCTCTGTCAGTCTTTTTTTCTTGTACTGTAGCCTAAATTGTCTAGTCAGTACAAGTATATAGAGATTCAAGTATCTAGTAGTTCTTTCTCAACAGATAATGTTCCACAGTCATTGGATAGCATTATGTAAAGGTTGTGTAAACATTAAGATTAAGCTACAAACATATTAATGTCTGTGGTAGGGCTTTTTTAGACTCTTACAAGCCAGGGACACACGATTATGAAAACTTTTATTTTGTACAACACTAATATATATATATATATATAGACCATTTTACAAGATGTAAACAACACTGGCCCAGAAGCACTTCCTGTTTCAGTTTGTAAATGGTTTCTTAATTTCAAATGTAAAGAAAATATCTTAAAGATGTTTGTTTAACTTTTTGATTCAGTTGTATATGTTCTGTTGGTTGTACTTTATCCCAATGTTTATAGACCATTTCACAAGATGTAAACAACACTGGTCCAGAAGCACTTCCTGTTTCAGTTTTTTAACACTACATTAAAGCTGGGATAAAATACAACCAACAGAACATTTAAAACTGAATCAAAGAGTTAAACAAACATCTTTAAGATGTTTTCTTTACATGTGAAATAAAGAAAACGGTTACAAACTGAAACAGGAAGTGCTTCTGGGCCAGTGTTGTTTACATCTTGTGAAATGGTCTATATAGTGTTAAAAAACTGAAACAGGAAGTGCTTCTGGACCAGTGTTGTTTACATGTCGCGAAATGGTCTATATATATATATATATATATATATATCCACACACACACACACATATTTTTTTTTACTTATTAAATACATGTTATTTACCGACTTATCACTTAAGACTTACTGATATAAAAAATAATTCAACTTTCTTTGAGTACTTCTTTATTGGACAGAGCTCATTTCTTAATTTTAAGCCTAAAATGTGTTTAATATCACTATTAGTAAGGATAGTATTATCTCTATTTAATATCAGTCTTTAAATGCAAGATATTTCAAGTGTACCTAAAGTATGCTTGCAGTAGTTCCACTTTAGCACAATCAATTATATTTAAGTATATATTTTATCTTTATCTTTATATCTTGAATAACTAAAGTACATTAAGTACAAAAGTAGTTGTTCCAATTGAGTTGAGTTGAAACTCGCGGTTATGGAGTGTGATTATTTGCAAAACGCGCTCAAAGCATTTGACCGATCACAACACACCGTTTTTTTTTTTTTTTTTTTTTTTTTTTTTTTTTTTTGAAGGAGTGGATTCATAGAGAGAGGAATTAAACAAAGCGTTAGTGACAGGAGTTGCAACATTGTAAAATATGTTTTTTAAAAAATAGAATGTCCACATTAATAGAATGTTTGAAAGACATAAATTTATTGACCAGTAGGGTTTGGTCCCAATGGCAAACAAGTGATTGATTAGTGAGGTTGACTAGCTGTATGTTTTTGTTTCCCTTTTTTTTAGCGTCTCCTCTCTGTGGGTGTGTCTCAATCAGCTTTTTAGCTTCCTAGGTCGTGAATCAGTTTATCGTGTACATGAATTCAGACACTGGTAAGGACAGTAAGGACGCTGGCTCACTACACATTGGGACACTGATGACTATTTCTGGCGACATGGCAACGTCCTCATTGTACAACATCACTACTGGTATTTACTGCAGAACTGATTTTTTTTTAATGTTATTTAAAGCACGTATGATAAATACTTGCTTGATAAATGCTTGTTACATATACGTGCAACATTTCAGCCGTAAAACAATTGTAAATGTTTGCTAGATTATGTTCATTTCCTGCTCAGCGATGTATGCTTATGTTAAAAAAAATTGTTTGGATTTAAAAAAAAAAAAACATCTGTTGGATATCATTACCTGCTGTAGGTTGGCCCATGTCATGTGATTTATGTGTTGTGCTTCAGAACCTCCAGGATGGTTTTCACAGTGCATTGTGGGACTTTTTAGGGAGCGAATGTTTTAGGGAAACGGATTTTGCAATTGAGAAAGCCTTCAAAATGTCCGACTTCCTGACTACTGAACTAGGGAGCTGATTGAGATGCACCCTTTGTTTTGCTTTCCCGATGTGACTGTTACTGGATGGTTTGATGAGATCCGTGTGTTTTGTAAGGCCGTTTCAGATCCGTGTAGATCCTGTTTGTTTTGTAAGGCAGTTTCAGAGCAGTAATGAGCCTCTATGTGACTTCGATGGCTGCTTGCTGCCACCTGACAGAAAAGCACAGAGTATCAGATTTTATTGGCGGCGTTTCTGCTCCCCAGTTTACCTTCAGTCAGGACAGATCCACATGATCACAATCTCTTTGTCAGAGCTGTCACTGTCTCGATGCAACACTCATTCATATTTGCTAATGGATGGAGTATGAGAACAGGGATTTTTTTTTTTAATTATTTTTATTTTTTTTACACAGGATATTAAACAAATAAATGGTTTTGATTGTCCCAATCACTTGCAGTTTCTGAGACAACAGTACTTGTATATTGTAAATTTTGCAAATGCAAAATTTGTAAAGGTGCATTCAGTTTGTCTTTCTATATTATATTATATTCAAACCTTTATGTAGATACATTGCTAATCAATGGGCTATTGATAATATTACTTATTTGAAAACATTTGATACATTTTGTTTCTAATTCCATCTTCATATATTAAATCATTGACATTTCAGCTGTATTCAAACCTGTTCTCATGATTAATTAATATTAAAAGATAAAGTATGACTTACTTACAATCCGTAAAACAAGTGTCTCAGTACCAAAGATGCATCAAAACTTCTAAATAAAAATAAAAAACCTTCCCAGAATGCAATTTTTGTTTAAATTTGTATTTATATACTTAAATAAAAAAGCAACACAACTGTTTTCAACATTGATAATAATAACACATTTTTCTTTAGCAGCAAGTCATATTAGAATGATATCTGGAGGACCATGTGACACTGAAGACACAGTAATGATGCTAAAAATTCTGCAATGACATCATAAAATTACATTTTAAAATAAGTGAATATAAAATAGTTATTTTAAGTTGTAATATTTCACAATATTACTATGTTTTTATCAAAAAAAAAATACAGCCTTTGATGGGCAGAATTTAAAAACATAAAAAAGATTGTAGTGTAACATAACAAATAATGTATATATATAACATAATAAATAAAATAATAATAAAGTAGATTCATATATTAATATATCATATATTACTTTACCTTCAAGCAAAATGATCCACGTCATTTAATGCTAACTGCGGTTCTCATGCTTTTTCCTGTGAAGACGCCGCTCACACACACTAAAGCCTCTGGAGGTCTAGATGTGGTAGGAAGAAGTGTAGTGGGAGAGCACTGCAGTCATGACTCATCTTCAGTCATAAACACAACACACACACACACACCCGCGCGCACCAGAGGCAAGACGAACACAGGGCCTCCTAAACCCAGCGACGGTCACCTCACACCGTTAAACAGGAAGCCGATTTTCTGCTATCTGGGAGCGCAGATGTTAGGAGAGCTGAATATGAGACGGGGTATCACGCTGTCCCTCAGACGTTTGAAAGCTGTTTGGGGGCAACTCAAACCGGTTGGATTCCTCTACACTCTTGATCGTAGTCAAGGTCGTCCCCGCTGAGAGGGAAACTATAAGCGTATGAATGGTTTAAATGAGCTGAGGTAATTTCGCAAAACGTGCCATTTCAGGAAGCGCGGCGCGAGCAGTACCCAATTCCTATAGCGGCCAGATGGAGCCATTATCAGAGGAGGATTTAATGTCTGTTACTGAACCATATGTGATACTGCAGAGATCCTGCACTCATCTAAATGTGCCTTATTTTCTGTCTGTCAAACACATACATGCAGGTTTAAGCTGCTCAGTCAGGAAGAGGGCGAGTACTTCAACGTACCTGTCCCAGCCGAGGGAGAAGAAGGCAATGAGGAATTCCGGCAGAAGTTTGAGGTGAGCATGTGTGTATGGGGTCACCTGCTTTTTTGGACTGTGTGTGTGTTTGTGGATCAATATGGGAGGCATGGGGGTACCCTCCATTCTTCATTGGTTTAAAGTCACTGAAACTTCATAACTCATTTTCTATTCATAATTCGAACATGAAAATACATAAATGTAGAATGAGACTTGATTTTATTAATTGTGTGTATATTATTATGAAAAGTAGGTGTTAACTGAATGGAGTCAGGAATGGAGGGCTTGAAAAAATAATTATATTTTAACTAAAGATTTTGAAGACAAACATTTTTATTTGAATAACATATGCTGGAATCATGCCTAATTAGACCAGGGATGAAAAGAAAAAAAGTAAACAGGGCCAGTTTTGATTTTATGTTGATTTTGACACTCTGAACTGGGTGCGAGCAGGTGAAAGAGAGAGAGAGGTCTTTGTGCATGAAGCATATATCACTCACTGACGAATCTGGCACAAATAACACATGGGCAAATCCCAGCTTCCTCCCAAAGTAATCACACTCATGTCAACCTGCATTCTGCTCCACACGTCCCAATTTGAATACAGAATGGACTCGGAGCTGACCGAGTGTGGTACCTGCACGAAGCTCCTGATCCCTGGGCTTTTTTTTTCCTCCACAGACTGATTCGGGCACATTTTTAAAGTCCCCTTTCCTCTGGCTTCCTCCATTTTTTGCTTTGTAGTACAGACATGTTCCCCCGAAGTTGATAGGTGAAAATGGTTGCGACAGTTGGTTTGTGCCTGTTGGTGGTTGGATGTGATGCGCGTGGCGTGCATGGTGTATGTGTGTGATGTCTGTGCTGTTTGTGTGTGTGTGTGTGAAGGGGCATAGGCTGTGCAGGTCTCTGCATAATTCAGACAGTCCCACGAGCTGACCCAGCTGTGGACGCAGTGCATGATGGTATTATTTATGAACAGCCAATGTGAAGTTTAGTGTGTGTGTGTGTGTGTGTTTTGTCTGTGTGTGTCTGAGCTGGCAGTTTTCCCACAGTGGTGTGATGCATAATTCAAAATGTGAGAAATGGTCAATCTGTCGCTCACCTGATGGCTGGCATTTCACACATCATGGAGGAAAAAACACAACTGTTTACGTTTTTTTTCCCCTTTCTTTCTTTATCTTTTTCTGTCTCTCTCCTTTTGTGCTCTGAGATGGTGAGGTATGTTGATTCGTTTCAAAACCTATTGAGCAGCATCTTTTCATTTTATAAATTGGTATTTATATAGCTTTTATATAGCTTAAGACTTACTCATTTCAAAACCTAGTAGTCTCACATCCCACTGTCTATATCCTCCCAAATGGCAGCCTATACACTCGCGGTCATCCTTTGAGAGTTCACTGAAAAAAAACAGCTTGGTTTGCAAAAATGCGCATCAAGGGCGCATATTGACTGTTTGCGAGCACCCTTCATTACCCTAATACGTCAAAATGGGCACCCTATGGTCTTGTGGACTTCAAAATCATGTTAAAATCTACGCCCTAGCAACCATTGTTGAGCACCTTAGCAACCAAAATGCAAAGAGGGATATCGTCCATTCTGAATGTCACAGAGGCATTGGGAGTTTGTTTATATCATTCATCGTGACAAGAAGCCTTTGAAGTTTCATCATTGGCAGTGGCCAAACCACTGCCGGGCAACCAAACTGAGTACTCTAGCAACCATTTTGCAAGACCTATATCTCTGCATCAGAACATCATATAGAGATGGGGGTTGGCTCTTTTAGCTCGTGCTAACAAACATGACTTCCAACATGTTACACATGCTAGCTGTGAATAGCTACATGCTAATAGCGATTAGGTAAGTGCTAAATCATGCCAAGAAAAACTCCATTAGTGACTTTCTGTGACAACTGCCAACCACCTAGTAACACCATAGCAACCACCCAGAATACCCTAGTAACCACCTAGCAACACCATTGCAACCACCCAGAACACCATAGAAACCTCCTAGCAATGCCTTAGCAACAACCCAGAAAACCCTAGCAACCACCCAGAACACATTAGCAACCTTCTAGCAATGCCCTAGAAACCACCAACAATACCTTAGCAACCATCTAGCAACACCATAGCAACCATCCAGAACACCCTAGGAACTGCCTAGCAACCACCCAGAATACCATAGCAACTGCCTATCAACACCATAGTAACTACCAGAATACTCTACTAGCAATGACCTAGCAACCATCCAGAATACCCTAGCAACCGGATAGCAACCGCCTACCAACACCACAGCAACTGCCCAGAACACCCTAGCAACCGCCTAGCAACCACCTTGAACACATGAATAAGCCATATCTCAGCACCAAAACATCCTGCAGACATGTTTGTTGGCTCGAATACAGTCATGTACCACACTCTAGCAACCGTGTGGTGAGTTTTTTCACTGCAAGCACCACTTCACATTTTCTTCTGGAAATGTACATTCTAGTTATTATTATTATTATTATTATAGATACTATGAACAGAGTCTTTGTAGCATCATGTCTACTCGTCTATATAGACAAATGAACACTCTTACTTTTAGTAACTTGCTGATATACTTTTATTCTATAATACCAACAATAGTAACAATAATCATAATAGTAATAACATTAATAATAATAATAATAACTGAATGTTTACATATCACAAAAAAAATATATAAACTGGAACTTCTACTTAGATGGCAGCATAATGAAGTTGTTTTGGAGTTATGGAGCAGGGTTTATGCTGTCTGTGATGGCTCTGTAGGCTTCTCACTAGCTTTAGAGCAATTCTGTCATAGATTAGCATCACATCTGGTGTCTTGTTCAGATCTATGTTGTTCGACTGTTGCTGGCTGAGAATAAATGACCCTGCATTCCCAGCATGCTTCAAGACTGTGAATGGTTGTGACGGAAATGCTTAGGCTCTATTTGATAGCATCGGGATGGGAGATGTAGGAACGCCTAGCGAGTCAGTACCTCAATAGGGTTTTTGCGGTCAGGGCAGGTCTGCTGAAAGATGGAGGGGGGCAGATGAAGTATTGGCCTGTTGGTGCTCATATTGAGCTCATTAAGGCCCGGTCTGTATCAGGCTACCTGCCAGCAGCTCCGTCACACACACACACACACAGACTGACCGCCAGGCCTCCCTCAGGATCCGTGTCAGTAACACAGAGACGGTCACTCCTGTTCCTGTGCTGTAGGACCAGAACACACACATCTCTCAACGCTCGGAGCTGTGGCCTCATGTCAACTTTTGTTCCTGTGTCGTGAGTTATAGCCAGATTTGGCTCAGCATGAAAACAGAGACAGGGAAATGACTCATTATCTCACACTCATTTTGGATCAACTCCTGTTTTATATGAATACGAATGCTCCGATAGACTTAACTTGCCCAGGGATCAATAGCGTGACGTTCTTTTTTTTTTTTTTAATCTGAATCCATTACATTATTAAAAAATAAACAATTCTAGCGCTAATTACTTACTTTGAAGCTGTGTTGTGCCAAGCTGCACCCTTCTTAATTTAAGTTTAAGCACTCTGTTAGTAAAGTTACTACACAAAAAGGCACTAACTAAGCTGCTTTAGGGCTATATATTAAATGTTAGATCATTTATTTGAATTAATTTAGTAGAACAAACAGATCAAGGTTACCAGCATGTTAGATTTCGGATCAGCATCAGCATATAAATCATCCATTGTTGTTTACTATGTCGCTTTCTTCACGTGAAAATTACGTCGATCGCTTCTTTCCGGCAAACACACCACCTTGATTTGGTCACTTATTAAAAATAAAAAGCAGGAATCGTTAACTAAATCTTTTTTTCGCTACTGAAAAAATGTTGAAATGTGAAGGGTCTTCTGAGAATATTGCTGAGTTAAAAACAGCTGAGCTGGCACGTTAGCATTGCTAATTTTGGTGAACTCTTCCACAAGCCTTTCATCCCTGTATGGAAAGGCTAGTACTTCTGAACGATGCTATCTTTGGGGATGCATTTCTGTTTATGTGTGTGTGTGTCAGAGGTGTAATCAGAACTGTTAAGTCGTCTCACCTAATAGCCGCTATCCTGTTGATAGCATCTCCTCAACTTTTATTCACCTGTAATTTGACCTGTCAGGATGTGGCCACCTCCACCACTATGAACAAATGACTTTCTTTTTTTCTTTCTTTCTTTCTTTCTCACTCACTCTACCCTCCACACTGCTGCGCAGAAATGACTGTATTTGTGTGCAGTGAAGCACGGTGAAAGCGACACATTCAGCACAGTGGAAATCTACCCACATAAGCATTTGTCTCCTTTTCGTTTTTATCCCTCCCTTCCCATTCTCTCTTTCCTCCTTTCTTGCATCAATCCTGTCCATTCTGGATCAGACAAATGAAAGTTGTCGTCACAGGGTCGTCGGGCAGAGCGTTTGTCGCTGCATGTCTGTGTGAGGGCGTGTGGATGGCTTTTACTGAATATGGCTGAAATGTTTGCTTTTACGAAAGAAAGAAACACTGCCTTAGACCAGTGATGAGGCTCTTAGCCGGCTACAGAGCTAATCGCTCGTTCACGCCCAGGAATCGATGGAGGAGGAGGTGGAGAGCGTTTTCTCTGTGCATGTATGGTGTGTGTGTGTGTGTGTGTGTTAGCAGAGATCAATGGCGCCACTCAACTCGTGGTTTTGGCTGAGAGATAAAGCTTCTCAAATGGCTTTTCCCCAGAGGTCACATGTCCCTACCCACAGATCTACAGATCAGACCTACCGAGAGATAGGGGGAAATTCCATGAGTTATGGAGGTTAGAGGGATTGTTCAGCCACAAAATAAGATTTCGTCATCATTTACACTCCCTCATATTCACACGAACATGTATTCTTTTCCCCCTTGTGGAATGAAAGAATGCTCTGGATGGTCTTTCCCAGGCAATTACAACGAATGGGCTCTGGAACATTTAAGCTTTAAAAAGGTAGCAAACGCAGTGTAAACGGATTAGAGCCAGACCGATATATCGGCAGGCCGGTAATATCGGCCGATAGGCATTTTCCAAACTATCGGTATCGGCAGTTATAATGGCCGATAAATGAATATTTCAAAAATAAAATAAAAACGGACGAAACACGCTTCAACCATGTCACGAGTGTTGGAGTTGTATAGTTTGTCCACCAAAGGGCACTCTACACAGTTCCTGTTGGCAACACTCGTTGAGTTGGTCACGATACATACATTGCTTGAATAACAATTAAAAGAACATCATCAGTTCTCTTAACTCAAATAAGCTTGACAAAATTTGTGACTATCATGTCCAGTTTTGCTTCTGTTAAATAAGCCGAGAGTGAAGCGGAATTAGCTAGAAATAGTTATGTTACGTTGTTGCAGTGTAGTTGACTGACTGTCCTTTTCACTTTTGACAATGTGACTGAAGTATTTCTTGAATAGCTCGTGACAGTTATAGCAATGAGACGTATCATCTCTCCTTGGCCTGTTATATTGAAAATATAGCTAAATTGCACCATTGCTAAATTATGGCTCATCATAGACTAGCTAACCACAAAGCTAGCTAATGCCACTATCATCAGTCTGGTCTGTTGTGACATCATATTATTTTAGTTAAAACTCATAAATAACTTCAAATAACTAATGTTAGGGAAATCTATTAATGTTTTGTTGCACGTTTCTGAAAAAAAAAAAAAAAATCGGCCGATATATCGGAATATCGGATTTTAAAACCAAAAAATATTTGTATCGGTATCGGCCTTCAAAATCCTTTATCGGTCTGGCTCTAAAACTTATGTGTTATGAAATGTCACTCACTGACAGCGCTCTCCTCCAATGACCTGTTAACTGTAACGTTTCCGTTACAGTTATAGAGTGCCGAAGTGATGACGTCACTTAGTAGGACAACTCGGAAGCTAGCGGTGCATGGGTTCCCTCAATTGAAAAGCTATGCATTTTCCCCATAGACTGTGTTTATTCTGTGTTTAACAAAGAGTTGTGACCCTTACACGTTTTGTCTCTCAAGATCTAATCTTTACAAATTAATCCAAAATGTATACACTTTTTGAAGCATAATAAAGTTTTTTAAAAACATAAGCAGACACAATAAAGTTTAAAAAACCTCAAGCAGGTTATAACTGTGTGTTCTATGTCATAGATCAAAACGTGAAAATACTTAGAGGCTTTGTTCACCTCAGAACTAATTTCAGGCGATTTAGCAAAAACCTATTCAAAAATCCCATAGACTTTAGGGCGAGGGAACCGGTAGTGCTAAAATGCTAACTCCCTTCCGCGTTTTGGCCTACAGAGTGACGTCGTAACTTCGCCACT
The DNA here is from genome assembly GCA_038021265.1 of Cyprinella venusta. NCBI lineage: Eukaryota > Metazoa > Chordata > Actinopteri > Cypriniformes > Leuciscidae > Cyprinella > Cyprinella venusta. The sequence continues at coordinate 32,130,180 of CM075863.1, read as the reverse complement.
CTATAATTTGCAGATAACATCCCCTCTAACGTTTTCTCTCAGTTCTGGCCCATAAATTAAATGTAACAAAAAAAAAAAAAGAATTGTTGGACAATCCTGCTCTCCAATGAGCGGTTAACTGGAATGTTAAAGCAGCGAGTTGAACTCACAAAACAAATCAGTTCAATTTGTGAACAAATCAGTCAAATTAACTCAATGAATAGAGTCATTGAAAAGATCTGACTCTAAAGCACAATTTCTATATTAATTAGCAAGAGCCCAGGGCAGTTTTGGCCAAGGTTTTCAACTACTTTAATTTAGTTATTCAGAATATATCGCATGAGTCACATGGTCCACTTTTATTATGTTTCCGAGGGTTCCAGTCCCCATTCATTTGTAATTATATTAAACAAAGCAGTCACTTTATGTTTTACAGAAGAAAGTCCATCATACAGGTTTTGGCGAGTAAATAATGAAAGATTTTTGGTTTTATTTGGTAGGAAACGAGGCCGGGATGTGTGAGTGAGGCTGAGTGCCGGGCAGCCGGTCCGTGTTTGTCTGCAGGGACAGTGTGAAGTGTGGTGTCTGAACAGTAGGGACTGGGTTAATGGAATTCTATGCTAGACTGAGCTGCATGCCAGCCTCACAATATGGCAGCAGTTTGGAAATTAAAATTGAATGTACTCCAAGAGGCGGCGAGAGAGAGGGCAGGAGAGACAGGAGCGTGTGGGATGATCCGAGGGGACCCAGGCAATCCTACACATTCATTCTGCTGGTAAATAACTGTGGAATTGTGGGGAAAGCGAGGGGCATGCAGAAATTCATTTAAAAGGTGTCTGGGTTGAAATAAGCTCAGCATGGTTTTAATTACAGTCACCTCTTGTTCATCACATCATGTTAGTGGCATGTGGAATTTAAGAGATGCGTGTGCACTGCATAAATTAGCACAAATAAAAGACAAAAATTTGTGTGTATTTTAGTGTGTGAGTTTTTCTGAAATGTGGCCTAGCGGACAGAGGACACGCCCTAGGGTGGCACTTACATTGAATAATTGAATACGTCTTAGATATACGTTTCCTCCTATAGTTTCCTGTTAGTTCTGTCCAATCGCTTATTAATAAATAAAAGTATTAAATAAATAAATAATACATATTTAATTAAACTTCTTTTTATTGCAGACAGATATTTAAATAAATATTTGATTACACATCGGAAATTGTTGCTTGTTAGCTCGATCGATTTATTTTCAGACGTTCATCGAGTTGAGGAAACAGTCATCGGTGAAATATTTGGACCATACAGTCTAAATATATAATGTATTTTGCTCCCCAAGTAAATTGATCTTATTTCATGTATGTTTAAATATTTTTTTCTGAATTGGAAAATGAGAAATTCCAGTTAAAATAGGGCATAAAAAGCAAAGTAAGTGAGGAATTTTGACACACTGTTGTGTTTTGTCTGGCCCCAAGTGCTATGCAAACGTGTTGTGAATGAAAAAAGCTTTTAGAGCATTTAAGATGGTATTAGTGTGTGTGTGTGTGCGTGACCTGTTGCTAGGCTGCTGTAGGTGTGATGGACTCACAGCTGTAGATAATGGATCAGTTCTCAGTGGACTGTGAAGGAGAAAGTTGGTGAACAAGGAAATCGGCAGTACATTTCCCCTCAGCCTGCAGCCGACCGGGCCTAATGACTATGGCCTGTGACCGCACACACACTTAATACAGAAGGAACCACAGACATTTACACTGGCCGTCTGTCATTCCCTAGCATGCCAGCTTGGGCAGCGAGATCACTGCCAGAAACTAAACGTTCACCCAGGGAGAGCGAGACACACACACACACACACGCGCGCGCACACAAACCGCCACAGTTTAACAGACACACACCCACTTCCTCTGTGTCTAACAAACACTTTAGAGCTGTTTTACAAATGCTGCCAAAGACATATTTAATATCTCTCTTTGTATTACAGATACATGCTGTCTCTTTCACACAGGCACACAATAGCCAAAATTTGCTTCATCTGCAGTCTGGGTGACAGGTTTACCCAGCGTTTGCTGAATCATGTATTTGACAGATTTAGCAAGGACGTGATGAATAGACCTGCTTAAGAAATTCAGTAACATCAACAGATAAAAACAAACAAGGATGTCAGGCTGTGGCTCGTTTTATGTTTTTTTTTTTTTGTGAATGTGCGTGTGTGTGTGTGTGTGTTTAGGTCAGGTTTTGCCCACAAGGGTAGAACCTGAAATCATTGTGGAGACCAGCAAAGAATCGGGGAATAATTAGAAAAAGACAAGAAATATAGATTATAGATGACACGGTGCTTGAGGAGACATATTTGCTCACTCTTCACAGTGCCTCGCTGCCTTCTTGCACTCTTTCACGATTTCATTAGCCCAGTCATTGCTGCGCTCTCGTTGCACATTCACGAATACAAGACGCCTAGATTTCAAACTAGTTCAAACAAAATTACATTTTAAGGTAATGCTGCGACTTTCTAGTCACTAGCTGTCAACTTGTCTCAGACGTAATGTCTTGTATATATGTTTAGCTGCACAATATGTGGGTGCCATATTTGTTATACAGCAAGGTGATATTTTTCATTAGATATTCTATAAATAATAAATACATTATAAGTATCATATATATATATATATATATAAAACCAATATTTTTTAAATAAATAAATAAAAATAAATGGCCAGTTATAATCGGCTAGTTTTAGACTTCTTTTCAATTAAACTGTATTTATTGATTTATATTTTTTCATACACTTTACCCACTACATTTTTAAGTTTAGGTTATATTTTCCATCTTCTAACACTCACTGAATGTTGAAAACACTAATAATTGAGGGAAAAACACTAATAACTGTTAAATGCAAACTGTAAAATCTTTAACAAATCTCAAAATTAATATCCATTTTATCATACTGAATTTGTTGCCCAGATTCACTTGTAGCATTTAAAATGGTTGGTTTTAATTGTTATTAGTATGTTTATTTATTTAGAAAATATAGTGCAATATTTAATTGACCATTTACAGCCATAACATGGAAATAATTATCAGCTTATTGTTTCCAGCAAGAATTTTAATATTGGTGAGTCGTCCCTAAGTTACTGTGACGGTTGCTTTTAGGATTAGGGGAAAGAATATATTATTGGCTCAGACTCAGTGTAAAAAACAATAGAAGTCAAATGAAAGTCGCCAGCGTGCTAGACAAACAAACGTGTGTGTGTGTGTGTGTGTGTGTGTGTCTGACCCCAAACTAATAACACAAGCTTATTGTTTCTTTTTGCTCTTTCCCAACAGAGAGCTAAAATTGGTCCCAGCAAAACAGACGGCTCTTCCTCCAATGCCATCTCCAAATTCGACAGCAATGGCAACCGGGACCGCATGAAACTGTCTGACTTCAACTTTCTCATGGTGCTGGGCAAGGGTAGCTTTGGAAAGGTAACTCTCGCCCTCGTCTTTCGCTCTGTTTCTCTCTGTGTGTATCAGGTAGGCTCGCTGGTGCTTTGAGCAGCATGTAATCTTGAGCTGTGAGGTCACTCTAAACAACTAAGATGACTGGAAAGCAGGACTAAAAGACCGCAAGAGGATAGATAGGAGGGTGAGTGGGCATTCTCATGTACGCTCATGTTCCAGCTGCTGCCAGTTGCCATGGCAACAGGATTTTTAAAATGATATTGATATGTTGAGGTGTAGCGCTAGACCTCTGTCAGCATCATTAGCCGAGACTGTTTGATGTCGTCCACATCACGACAGACGTGGTCTGACCTGTCCAGAGCTGTGCTGCGACCAAACATCAGACACAAATGTCTGTACATGAATCTGAGGTTCTATGCAATCTCATAGGCTCGTGTTCAGATGGGAAAGTCAGTGTTGACGTCAGCCACAACTTGCGATTTAAAAAAAAAATCAGTATTTTTTTTCCAGAACTTAACAGCTTTAATGAGGGAAAGGTCAACAGTACAGTGAAGCATTGCAAATGACAATCTAATTAAAAGCAATGGAGAAAAATACAACTGTTAATTTAAAAGATGTTAATGTATAATATTAAATATAGGGTGACTGACTCTACGTTATTCTCAGTGTTCCGATTCTGTGATTGGCGTAGATTTTTTTGCAGAGTCATGGGTAATGTAGTTCTTCACCAGGAATTCCACAGTTAAACCCAAATAAATGAAAAAAAATAAGTAGAAATAATTCTGGCTATTTGCTTCAACAAAAGCTTATACCATCGATTTACAAACTTGTTGCTCACTGTATGTCTGTCTTTAAGGGTTGAAGGTTAAGTTATTCTTAAAAATCAATTCCCGTATTGAGAAAATTAATGAGGTTTTTACTTCTGAATTCTTGAGGAACTTAAGGTTGAATCGACTGTTTAGTGAATTTTGTCAGGGTGACATTGGAACCATAATTAACACAACAATGCACTTTTTATTTTTTATTTATAAATATTGTTGCAGATAATCAGGATAACTACATTGACAACATCAAATTGGAAATGGTTTGTTGTAAATAGAAGTATTAAAACAAGTTTTTTTGTCAGTCTTAGTCAGTTGTTTGTCAGTATACTAAAACATTCCTTTTTCCATTCCCAATACAGTTTGTTATAACACAATAACCATGACGCGTTGTTCATTATAAACGTTGGATTATGAATTATATTGAGAACGTCGTGCATAGAAAACATGCCGTAATGTACCCTGAGTGTCAACCTTAACCTCATTCATTAATATAAAATATAAGATTTTACACTCACTTCTTCCGGAGGCGCAGCAGGGACATGAATAGTAGAAACCGATTCTTTTTTTTTCAGGAGCAGCTTCTTAGCAAAACCAGTTTTGTACTGGGTCTGACCCTCATTTATAAAGCAGTCTGGAGAGAAAAGATTCGAGAATCGTGCAAACATGAAAGCATTGATTTTGATCATGAGGAAAACAAAACTCAGCCACTGTGTCTTCAGCGGTTTGGATTTAGGAACATCAAAATGACAGTTGTGTTCATTAATGCACCCAAGTACAGAACATCACAATCATTTAGAAGCCATTGACGGACTATGATGACAGCTCGCTCAGGGCGGGTTAGAAACGCTGAAACGCTGCTGCCAATCAGCAATCGTGGGTTTTTATTGACGTCACAAAAACGAACGGCTCAATTTGAGGCAGGGGAAAACGTATAAGGAGATTAAAACAAAAACAATGGATAGATTTTTATCATTATATGATGGTTGTGTACAGGCACTGCCAACACACATTTCAGTACAATCAACTTGAAAAAGTGCATGTACCATTATATGTCCCCTTTAAGGATATTTTACTTGAAAATCAAGTGTGAATGGGAGAGGGAACTTGAAAGGATGACAAAAGTGCACTTTCATGAGTCTGGTTGTGTGATTATGGGTTTGATGCAGATCTCACAGTTGGAGTCATGGTCATTGATCAGATTCTGTCCTTGAATATGCTGATCCCGGAGCAGTTCTCATCCAACGAGACTGCTGTGTGGCTGCACTAGCTGACAATGTCCTTGAGACTTTGAAGCACCCTATGCAGTCGCGCACCTTTTGTTTGATATGCGTTTTTCTAAACAGGTATGCAGCGGTAATGAATGCGTTGGAATGGACATAACCTGCTTGCTATGCTGCCAGAGTAGAGTGAGTGTGCGTGTGTGTGTGTGTGTGTGTTAGGATGTAGAGCCTGTGAGGAGCAGATGGTGTCCTCTGTAATGTTGAAGTGTATCGTTTCTCTTTTCCCATCGCCAGTCACAAGGTGTCCATCTGGGGCTGCCTTTACACTGAAATAACTAATTTCAATATGTGCATTTATTTTCAACAGAGAGCTAAAAGGCAGAGTCAGACTGTCCCTAAAGTTTCTTTAAGAATTACTTTTCCTCTGTCAGGATTTTCTCTGTCACCTTGACGCAGAATGAGGAGAGTTATTTGAGAGATGCTTTCACACACTGATGAAACGCTATTGGTTTGGTGACAAGAAGTGCTACGGCTGTGTCAGGCATATTGAATTGGGTTTAAATGGATCACGTGCACATGCACACCAACTGTGTTGGAGAAGCTAATTTGAATCTGTAGCTTTCCAAGCTATAATATACTCTTAAAAAGTAAAATCCCACCCAGGAACTCAAATCTGTAAATATTTTTTTGAATTGATTTTATTTACATGAACAGATTTACTGCAAAGAATCAGTTCTAGCACTACACGGGGAAGAGAGTACTGCCTAGTCGACTGCCTTAGTGTGCTTTTTGTTCGAAAAAAGTAGCTGGAAAAGCTACAGTTTTGAAATCTTTTCAACTAACTGTCACTCTTTACTGATAAATATACTTAATTTGCATATGGATGCAATGTACTGTAGAAAGTGAAACTGGAAGCCTGAAATGTCAGTGCTTTTGTTTGTAGTTATTGAGATCTCTGTTTGATTTCATTTATCAAGGTCATCTATGTTTTGTCTATATTTGTGTGGTAACAGATGTTTTAAAGGGATACTCTACTTTTTTTGGAAATAGGCTCATTTTACAACTCCCCCAGAGTTAAACAGTCGAGTTTTACCGTTTTCGAATCAATTTAGCTGATTTTCTGATATTTAGAAGAATATCAGTAACCAGACAGTTTCTGGTATCATTGACTTCCATAGTAGGAAAAAACATACTATGGTAGTCAATGAGACCAGAAATTGTCAGGTTACTGATATTCTTCTAAATATCAAAAAATCGGTTGAATAAATTCGAAAACGGTAAAACTCAACTGTTTAACTCTGGGGGAGTTGTAAAATGAGCCTATTTCCAAATAAAGTGGAGTATCCCTTTGACAGACGTCTCGCTGCTTAGTGGTATAGTAGTTGAAAAAAAAAATTTTTTTTTTCTTTTTACTTTTATTTCATATTTTATTTTCTCCCTATAATTAATTTTTAGTAAAAACATTTAGTATATTTCCTTTGTAGTTTAGCTATAATTATAGTATGTGATATGTTAAGCTACATCATTTAAAACAGTGTTTAGCACTGTTAAAGTTAATGCATTTAATTAGACTTTTTCGTTGTGTTTAGATTGTTTCAATGTTATGTTTGAAAGACGTATTTAGGTTAGGTTTGATTGTAATTCAAAAATCTTATTTCAGTTAAAACGTTTGTTCTTTATATATATATATATATATACTTTGCAATATTAACTTTATTAACCTTATATTATCCTTGTCTCTCCCTCACTTTTTTCATTTCATCTTCCCTAATTTATATTCCTCCTTCACTCAGTGCAGTCTTTCTCTCTGCTCTCTTTCACCTCTCTCCCTCTTTTTCATCCATGTTTTTGTCTCTCTCTTTCTCTAGTCTCTTTTATTCTCTTTAGCGCATGTGTTTTTAGGCTCAATCCATCACTCATGGTTTCCTCATGATTTCACACTCAAATCTGCTCCTTATTGTCCTCACACTTGCTCGAGAGCGTTGTCTCTTGTGTCCGTCATTTCTCCTCGTCTTTGTATATCATCTCTGTCCCAGCTGCAGCTGTTCTCTGGTCTAACATGCTGAGAATGAGTGCTGTATTGATCTGCAGGCAAATGCCAGTGTATCTACTGCTAAAAAATGAAGCTCGCGTGTTTACATAACTCTACCTTCACTCTCTGTTTGTCTTTTTATAGGTGATGTTGGCCGAGAAGAAGGGTGGAGATGAGCTGTATGCCATAAAGATCCTGAAGAAGGATGTGGTAATCCAGGATGATGATGTTGAATGCACCATGGTGGAGAAGAGAGTGTTGGCCTTGTCAGGAAAACCACCCTTCCTCACTTATCTGCACTCCTGCTTTCAGACCATGGTACTACAGCTTCTCTTCTCGTCTGGTCTCATTCCTTCTCATCTCACCTCTGCTATTCTCTTTCCGTCTCTTCTTTCTTCTCATCTTTTCTCGCCTCTTCTCGTCTATTTTCATCTCTCTTCTCATTCCTTCTCGTTTCACCTTTACTATTCTCATGTCGTGTCGTCTTTCTTCTTGTCTCTTTTTGCGTCTTCTCGTCTCTTCTCACCTCTGCAATTCTGTTCTTGTCTCACTTTTCTCCATCTCTTCTCGCCTCTTCCTGTCTCACCTCTACTATTCTCTTCTTGACTCTTCTCACCTCTTTTCGTCTCATGTCATCTCTTCTCTTATCACCTCTTGTCTCGTCACTTCTCATCTTGTTCTGTCTGGTCGCTGGTTCTTTCCTCTTCTCTTTTTTTTTTCTCACCTCCCTCTTCTCGCCTCTTTCCTTCTCGCATAATCTCTTCGGTTGTCCTTGTCTCTTTTATTGCAGTCTCATCTCACATATTCTCTTTTCGTCTTTTCTCTTCTCATCTGTTCTTTGACATAAGCCTAAACGTGGGCACATGTCACTTTGTATTCTTTGCTTTTGTGGCATGTGGCCAAACATACACATGCGTGCACACACACTTGAATTCATCCCTCCCATCCTGTGCTTAGAGACTGCAGTCATTTGTACATAGACAAGAATGGTGTGTGTGTGTGTGTGTGTGTGGTCATGTGAATGTGACATGCTCACAGTGGGGCAGCGCGCCTCACACTCATCTGTGTCCGCAGCAGAGCTGTGATGGGCAGCATCGCCGTCTCTCGACATCCTACTGAGCGCCGCATGAGCCCCTGTCACCAACAGCAAGATAGCAAGAGACGGAGAAATCGAGACAGGAAATGAGAGTCAAAGGATAGCGAATACTGAGTCAGAAACCAATGAGACTCTGGGGGAGGAAAAGATTGTCACGTCATGCAGCTAAAGCTCTTTTATGGCGGATTTTTCTGGAAACGCATTGGATCTCAAACGAAGCTACGTCTCTAAATCATCTCCTCCTTCGCACGCACATTCGTTAAGAGCAAATAAAGCCTGGTTAGTGGCAAGATACCCAAGCGGGGTGATGGGAGGGGATTTCTTTATGGAGGGGGATCAGTCACAGGAGGTATTTGACAGCCAAACAGCTGCAGTCATGTAGATTATCCTCAAGCCTATAATGGGGAGTTAGTCAGGTGTGTGTGTGTGTGTGTGTGTGTACACGTGTGTGTGTGTGTGTGTGTGGGTCTGTGCAGTTTTGTATAGTGTTGTGTTGTAGTTGTGGGGGTTTAGGTAGTTGGTGTGTAGTGGAGTGAGGTAAAGACTCTTTCCCGCCCTCCCTCTTTCCTTCCTGACAGTGATGGGACCTCCTTTAAGCACTGCTGCCTAGCAGTCCCTGTCCCTCTCGCACTCTTCATCACTTTCAGTCTCTTAATCCTCCCCGACTCTAATTTCCCTGACCATCACACACATACACACTAACAAACACACAAACACACACCACCACCACTGCAGGAAATTACACCACCCGCAACTGATGCAAAATAAGCCTCATCATTACAGGAAGAAAGCCAATAAAATGGAGCCCAGGGAAAATGTGGCTGAAACTTCCAGATATGAAGATGTCCAGTGTGTTTTGATCTCTGGATTTTGGCCCTTGGATTTGGCTCGTGTTTGTGAATGTGCAGTTGTGTATTTGGATGCGTTAATGTCGTAATGGTCACTAATAGTAAATGTTTTTGCAGGGGGTTGAGTGACAGGAAAGATATATATATATATATATATATATATATATAGCATGACTAATATATCAAAAATATACAGCGTGACCAGTATAATCCAATTCCTGAGTGGTTGACTTGATTTTTTGTGTGAGTCAAACAGTTATAAACTATGGAAGCTTGTTTCCGCCATAGAATAAAAATAAAAAAGGTAATTGCGACTTTTTATCTCACAATTCTGACTTTTTTCTCACAATTGCGAGATGTAAAGTCAGAATTGCAAGATATAAAGTCAGAATTGTGTGATATAAAGTCGCAATTGCGAGATATAAAGTCAGAATTGTGAAATTTAAAGTCGCAATTGTGTTATAAAGTCGGAATTGCGAGATGTAAAGTCAGAATTGTGATATAAAGTCTCAATTGCGTGTTATAAAGTCAGAAATGCATGATATAAAGTCAGAATTGTGAGATTTAATCTATTCTGAGGGGAAAAAAGTTTTTTTTTCCCCCCTTAGAATTAGCCTGATAACTCGAAATTGCGAGTTTATAGTTTTCTCAAGAGAAAAGTTGTCAGAATTTCGACATATAAACTCACAATTATGTGTTATAAAGTCAGAATTGCGAGATATAAACTCGCAATTGTGAGAAAAAAAGTCAGAGTTGTGAGATAAAAAGTCGCACTTCTGTCTTTTTTTCTCATATTTTTCACTTTATATCTTGCAATTCTGACTTTATAACACGCAATTGTGAGATAAAAAGTCACAATTATTATTATTATTTTTTTTATTCAGTGGCGGAAACAAGCTTCCATAATAAACAGAACTTTTCTGTTTCTTTATTTTTGTCAGATACCTCAATGTTTTTTATGTCAATGAATCAAAAACATGCAGCATAACTAAAACCACACAAACATAAATAGCACACAAACAATGGGCAGAGGAAACAAAGGACTTACCAGCATAACATGGAACCGGTCAGGTGTGTCACTCAAATTAGAAACCATGCCGACTAACAATGAATGAGAACTCAATTACTAACTTACTAAACTAATGGAATCATCAAGGATTCATTGGTACCAGAATTGTTCAATTTTCATACTTTTCTGTAACCTTTCTATATTCAGCTGGATGTTACTGTAGAATTCAGCTGTCTTACCTTCTGTCATCGTTTGTCCCCTAACCTACTGTCTTTGTGTCTTCAGGACCGCCTGTACTTTGTCATGGAATACATCAATGGTGGGGATCTCATGTACCATATCCAGCAGGTCGGGAAGTTTAAGGAGCCCCATGCTGTGTGAGTACAGCTCTCATCTAGTGGCTACACTGCAAAATGTGGCATTTTCAGGGTCAAATCGGAAGCAAAACGTTACTGACCACTGATCCTTTTGAGGGAAAAGGGCCGGCTCACCAACGGTAAATGTTGACTTCACAAAACTTGTTCACAAGCTGTTCAATCAGCTAACTGGTTATTTCATCACAAGCTCACCGATTAGTTAATCGATGAGCACATTGATTAGGTCATTGATGAGCTCACCAATATGTGTCTGTTGGTTGAATGTGTTTAATTTAGCTAGCACACACTGTAGAATGAACCGGAGCTCTCCTTGTTCTTGTTGGATGATGGGGGGGAAGGGAGGGACATTCAAAGGGCAGAAAAAAATTTCCCACTGTGCAGTGCTGTCACTTAAGTGACCTCAAACTAGTTTGGGCCACTTTTTCTGCTGTCGCTCCTCCTCCTCTTCCTCAGTCCCCTCCTGTTGGAGAAATAAGGTGTCTACTCAGCATAATTTGTAATTAGGTGTACGAAAGCCAGGTCAACTTGCTCTCCCCATCTTTGACTTTCTCTTTCACTCTTCTTTTTATCTCTATTTCTGCAGATCTATTCATTTATGCATCTCTCCCCCTGTGGTTTGTTGAGGTGTTGAGGCAGATGAGATGAAAAATATAACACTTAGTTGTGCAATAGGTTTAATCTATGGTAATAAAGTACTTGTTGTTTTAACGATGTGCAAGATCATTTTTCAAAAACCAAACAAACACAATTGATAGTGCATGCTTTCGGAGCATGATGTAACCTAGTAGAATGTAGTTAGATTGACCCCAAAATTCAAGATATGGGGCAAAAATGTCCTTGTGTGAGTTTGTCTTATATTTATATCATAATTTTGTAAAATCACATGAGCAACAGTGCCGTTTTCAAGAAGATAATAGTGAGTTATATTTTAGCCACAAATATTGTTAGTATTGTCTGCATTATTTCACCAATGAAAATAGTTGTAAACAAAACCATAGATTAACCATTATGTTATGTGGCAACACACAGCAGTGTTTCATTACTGAATGAGTCATGTGCTTTAAACCAATCTGATGAGTCAATAATTCAATGACTCATTCTTGAAGACAGTCACTTGATTTTGTTCCTGAATGAATCAGTCACATGAACTTTTGCATTTTGTTGATTCTGATTTAATTTTATTGGTAATAGCCCTATTGTCTGATTATATAATATTTATTGATTAAATGTAAGACCTTGACATAGAAGATGTGTACTAATAAGGTTAGAAAAAGGTCAAAATGCCCCTGGAAATCAATTTAGGGGGGCAAATAGCACCCCTTAATGAAATGTTAATGTCTGTCACTGCTGTGAACTAACCACCACACAGTATATGAAGAATATGAAATATGAATGAATATGAGCTTTGGGAATTAATGTTCCATGACAGACCTAAACCAGCCAAGGTACCAGGATGCTCAGCACAATATTATGTAATTATTGTTATCGACAATATCTAAGAACTTTTTTTAAACGTCAATATCGCACACCCCTTATAAGTAATGTAACTAATAAAGTATCAAACCCAGAGCATTTTGCATTCATAAAGCACAATCGCAAGTGATATACTGTAGTCTGATGCCTGAATTCATTTAAAGTCATCACATAGGCTACAAGCTGAAATTCCTGTGAACCACCCTGTAACTAATTTGAAGAAAGAAAGAACCGACGGCAAATAGACAGACGTTTGAGGATGATCTCAGTATGGGCGGCACCTTGGCAGTAGATGACTGAGCTGACCTTTGCGGCAATCTCCTCTCAGAACCGCGTTCTGTCTCCACATCTAACAAGCTTCATCTCTGTTTGCTTTGCTTTCAGCTTGCTGTCTGCCCTTTATCATAAAGAATTAGCCCTTTCTGTGGAGGAGAGCCGCATTGTCAATGTGTTGGATATGAAGCGCTGCACAGTTCAAAGGTCAGGGTGATTATAAGTGTCCAATGACTTGGAGGACCTGCTTGATTGCAGCATTGCGATGATTGCGGTATGTTGTAGCTGTTGGTAGTAGAGAGTAGATCCAGGTTTCCACTTGCAAAATCCCACAATGGTTGTATGGAACACAGTGAGGGGCTTTTATTTGTCTGTATTAAAGGGATAGTTCACTTTGAAATTAATTTTTGGTGTTTTAGCTTACCTCAAGGGCATCGAAGATGTAGGTGTCTTTGTTTCCACAGTATTTTCAATTTTGATATATTTTTCGGTCAAACAGTTGTCTATCAGTCATATAAATGCAGGTTTAGGACGCGGAAACCAACTCGGATTCGGTTCACACATGTTGGGGAAGTAAAGTAAACAATTCAACACTAATTCATTATTTTTATCCAGGTTTACCTTGGATATGAGCTAAAGTTAGCATGCAGTGCGATAAGAGCAGCAAATAAATGGCTTGAAATCTGCTGGTTTTGGTAATAACACAGTGTTAATTATGGCAAACAAATCTCTGTGAGTTTTTTAAATGAAGCTGCTAATGTTTAGCAAATTCTCCTCTCGTTTTACTTTCTCTCTGAGTGGTGATAGCCGAAGGCTTGTTGTTGCTCTGGCCTGGAAACAGTTATCTTTTGACATAATCTGGCTCTGTAGTGAGTCCTGTTTTCTGCTCCACCCCCAGCTGCATTAGTCACTGAACACAGATGCTAATTCTCTTCAAATGTTGCTCTAAAATATGGGACAGACAAACACGCCACCTGAGAAATAAAAGAATAATGCATGCTTGTATTAATAACAGATATCTGGCTTACTTAATCTTACCTTTGTCAAACGCACCTTTAATTATCATTTTTAGGCAGATCTCTGCAATACTTGATTCTGATTGGTCAGTCGTCACACTATACACATCCCTCTACTTTGTGTTGGAGTTTATTTTGTGGTGATGGCCATCTGACCGGCTTTTGACCATCCACATTTCCCAAGAAAAGCAGCTAAACTGATTCATCTCCTGTGCTCTAATGTTTGTATTGATTCAGATGTGTGTATGTCTTTAGGTTCTATGCTGCAGAAATTGCCATAGGACTATTCTTCCTGCATTTGAAGGGCATTATATACAGGTGAGTGAAGCCCAGACAGAAACACACATATTAGTCACACATATAAATGGAAAAAGACTTGCTGATAACAATTGTCTGCTCAGTATAGCCACAGCAAGCATATTTAGAGGGGCTGGGGTATTTATTTAGACGACTCACTTCCAGAGCGACACACAAAACACACTTGCTTACACATAGCAATTGATCTCAGTCAATGCTGTATTTAGTTTGACGCAAACAAAAACAAGGCTGTGAGGGATGGAAGTAGTGTCCATTCAATTTATTGCACTGTTGTTTAACTGAGTGACGATCATTCAGCCAGTGAAACATTGACAACACAATATGTCTTTTTCTGTGGACAAAAAAAAATATTGGATATCTTGGGTTGTGTTTAATTAAACATGACTTTCGTCTTAATGAAACAATGCAGCGTTTTGACTTGTTTCGCGTTGAATTACATTACAAAAAACATTATTCTTTTTCATTGTACCAGTGTAGCAAGTCAGCCCCTGGACGATGGCCTAAACAGGAAGTTGGGCTGTAATTCATTCTGTTAACACAAAACATGTTTCTACTGCAAACAGACAACACTCATGAATTCTTTACAAAGCCCTTTTTTCTCCTTCATCAAGCTCACCTGTAAAGTTGAATAGGGCGGCCAGTGTAATGAATATTAATGGTGTAGTTGAGATGATTTTGCTGGCGACATAAAAAAAGTGAATGAATACTGCAATGATTTTATATGCTTTATTGCCATTTGTCCATTAAGTCTGCACTATTAGACTACTTTCATGACTTAAAGGGATACTCCACTTTTTTTTTGGAAATAGGCTCATTTTACAACTCCCCAAGAGTTAAACAGTTGAGTTTTACCGTTTTCGAATCCATTCAGCCGATTTTCTGATATTTAGAAGAATATCAGTAACCAGACAGTTTCTGGTCTCATTGACTTCCATAGTAGGAAAAAATATACTATGGTAGTCAATGAGACCAGAAACTGTCTGGCTACTGATATTCATCTATTGACCATTTCACAAGATGTAAACAACACTGGCCCAGAAGCACTTCCTGTTTCAGTTTTTTAACACTACATAAAAACTGGGATAAAATACAACCAACAGAACATTTAAAACTGAATCAAAAAGTTAAACAAACCTCTTTAAGATGTTTTCTTTACATGTGAAATAAAGAAAACAGTTACAAACTGAAACAGGAAGTGTTTCTGGACCAGTGTTGTTTACATATTTTGAAATGGTCTATATATCAGAAAATCGGATGAATTGATTCGAAAACGATAAAACTCAACTGTTTAACTCTGGGGGAGTGGTAAAATGAGCCTATTTCCAAAAAAAAAAAAAGTGGAGTATCCCTTCAAGAAAGAAGATTAAGTATTGTTTTGGATTGTAATACAGCAATAGAGTTGGTAAATTAATTAATTTTCTTTTTCCATACAGTATCCATACAGTATTTCAGTTAAAATATAGGAAAGAAAGCTAGATACCTAAATATTGTGTTTTGTGCGTGCGTGTGTGTGCAATGTGTGCGTGAGCATGCATATACAGTATGTACATGTATGTGTAGCCAATGAGATTGTTTGATCAACGTTGAAATATTTTCACTGTGGGGTAGTTTCTCTGGAATGCTCCACCTCCCTAGATCTGCTTCTGGATTTCTGTTCGTCTATTCATGCAGCAGCAGCATATCTTACATGCGCACAGCAGTGTGTCTGTCTATCTGTTAGCAGTAGCAGCCTCAGCAATAATCAACAGTGTAGCAGATCTAGTCCATCAAGACCAGATCCGTTAACATTTCCATATTCAATAACATTCAAACACACACACACACTCCTTGTTCTTGCTCATTTGCATCTTCCACTGATTCATCTCACCTCTGTGCATTAGAGATCTAAAGTTGGATAACGTCATGTTGGACGCAGAGGGTCATATCAAAATTGCCGACTTTGGAATGTGCAAGGAGAACATGCTTGATGGAGTCACCACCAAGACCTTCTGTGGGACCCCTGACTACATCGCCCCTGAGGTAAGTGCTTCAAAAGGTAGTACATGTCTGTTGATGAGTAGCAAAGTCCTGAATGAGGGAGAGGAGCCAGTGGCCTACATATTTCATGTGTGTATAATTCATGGACATTTGCTAATGCACCAGAGCTTCACTACTGTACCTGTACTTGGGCTCACACCTACCCACCTTTACCAGTCGTTGCGTAGACTAATCTTATATTGGGATAACACATGAAAACTTCAACATCAGATACGACTCTGTGGGGAAGTGTGTTGTCTGAATTGTTAAGTCTGATTCGGACTGATTCACAAACATTTGACCAGATTCATTCAAGTGAAAAAAGGGAGTGGGGGGAATGTTTAAAAAATTTATGATTATTTTTTCTTGTATAAAACGGAATTCATTTCTAATCAGAAACTGTATTTAAAAAGGAGTATTTGAAGGAGGTGCTTTTTACTCTACTGTTCAAAGATTTTCATTTGAAAGAAATTTTTTCACCAAGGCTGCATTTATTTGATCAAATATAAAGTAAAAACTGTAATTTTGTGAAATATTATTATGATTTAAAATGTCTGTTTTGGTATATAGCATATTTTAAAATGTAATTTTTTTGCATTGATTTCAGAGCTGATTTTTTCAGCATCATTACGCCAGTCTTCAGTGTCACATGACCCTTCAGAAATCAGCTGAATATGCAGATATGCAAAGGAAACTTTTGTTATATATAAAGTTCAAAATAACTGCATTTATTTGAAATGGATCTCTTTTGTAGACACCAATTTTTGTGATAATTCACCAAAAAATAAAAATTCTGTCAGTAATTACTCACCCTCTCATTTAAATAACGACTTTATTCAACTATTCATTTTCTTCTTTTTGGGCCTCGAGTTAGTTCACATTAAATTTAAACAGCAAATAACAATAATATATATATATATTTTATTGTGCTAAGTGTGACCATCCTTAGGTTAACAAAATGACAGAATCTAATATAACTGCTTTAGATTAACATTATCGATAATTCATCTTAACTATAAGGTAAAATACCAATAGGTTAGACACCCTAATAATAATTCATATAAAAAATTATGAATAAGAAACATAGCGCATGATAGCTTCTTTATAATGACTGTATTCTTTCATACTGTGTCGTTTTTAGAAAGCAAACTCATTTAATTCAGTTTCACATCGCCTATAAATCATTTATTTTCTGATATGTAAACATCTACAAAGACTAGCTTTTCCCAAGGCATTTCTCCAGTGCAAAATATGCCAAAAGACGATTTTGAAATGGCCCACTAGGACACAGTATGTCCAAGAAAAGCTTTGTATTGTTTTATTGAAAGTCATCCTTTCAATATTAACCACTGTATTGCCATCTCATATAAGTCATGTGCTCGTAGTAAAGAAAATGTGTGTGTTACCCAGAGGCAGCATCATGTAATAGAAAGTTCATCTCACCATCTTACAGCTCCAAGTGTATCCTGAGATAGATTCATGTCAACAACACACTCCCAAACCCAGACACAACACGCTGCGGGAGTGGAAGGATTTCAGTTAATTTAGTCCTCAAAGCTTTAGCTATTTCATATTGTGTGCAAGACACTTTACAGCACATAAAACACATGTTGAAAGCACCATGAGCACTTTGGGGCTTCTGAAACTCTCCAGCATGTGATTGCGTGGATTGATTTAAATAATTACAGTTGTCCTTGGAGTGTTACCCATTTGAAGTTGGTTCTGTTTACGCCTTACGCTCTGTGTGTGTCTGTTTCAGATCATCGCTTACCAGCCATATGGAAAGTCAGTGGACTGGTGGGCTTTTGGAGTTTTGCTCTACGAGATGCTGGCTGGGCAGGTAAGAGTCATGACAACCCAGATCAAGAAGGCCCATGTCAAGGGGTTTGTGGCGTTTTGGCCTTCTCTCATTCGCTCTGTTTCATTTCCTCTCTGCTGCTTGCAGTAAATCACCTCTCGCTATCTCAAGGTCAGTTTTTATTAATTACGCTCTGCAAATCTCCCGAGACTAACGGCAAGTATTTCATGCCTATCAGGCTCAGTCAATTATTTATGAATTGTTCTGAAACAAGTCAAGCTTTGAACGCTGGAGAAAAAAAGTCTGAATTGTTTCCAGCGGAGACTGCTGCTGCCGAGCTGTCCTGACAAAAGGACGTCGTAATTCTCTCTAGTCTTCCCTGAATAAACACAATTTGAAGAGGCACTTTTATGGTGATGACTTTCAAATTTCTGTTGTTAAAGAAACATGAGTGAAAACTGCAAGCAAATGAGACATAATCTGTGTTATTATTGTCGACCATTTATGAATGGCAAACAGCATCTTCCTGTCATCTTCACCCTCTCTCTTGCTCTGTCTCTTTCCACAGCCCCCGTTTGATGGTGAGGATGAGGACGAGCTTTTTCAGTCCATCATGGAGCACCATGTGTCCTATCCCAAATCCATGTCTAAGGAGGCTGTGGCCATCTGCAAAGGGGTGAGCAGCCAGTATACATCACATTCCCGAAGCAGTGACCAAAATCCTGTCTCATACGGCAGGGAAATGTCCAAAACATTTCAAATTATAATTGGTTGTATTATTTGGTCGTCAAATGCAGTGGCAGTCAAATGTTTGTGGTTAGTAAGATTTTTTGTTGTTGTTGTTTTATGTAAAAAATAGAATTTTTTAAAGAAAGGATGCATGAAATTGACAGGAAAGACATTTCTAGTGCTATGAAAGATCTCTATTTCAACCACGGCCTATTCTTTCTATTTTTTTACAATTCTACACATCAAAAAATCCAGGAAAAAAATGTATAGCACTAAATATTAAGCAGTACAACTATTAAAAACCTTTTTTTTTATGTTATGGACCTAAAATTTTTAACAGTAAATATATATATAAACAGTATATAAAATGAATTGTGACATACTTTTTATTTACCCAGTTCTCATTACTGTAAGGCTGGAAGCTTACGCTGCTATTTTGAACCAATAATCGGAACAAAAGGCAGTTAAAGAATGACGTGAATAACAACGCATTCTCATCCCTCAAGGCGTCATCTAACTGACAATTTTGACCATGCTTCAACATCCGATGCTGTAGGCACCCTTTAGCGTCTGACGCTTTACCTTTAGCATCATTTAGATGACGTGGGTAGGTTTAGGTCTGGGGTAGGGTTAGGGTTAGACCACAAGGAAAGCGTCATGGGTGCCTAAAGCGTCAGTTAGATGATGCATGGTCAAAAGCGTCAGTTAGATGACGCCTTGGGATAAGAATGGGGTGTGTATAATTGCTAATATTTATCTGACTCCAATATAATTAATCTGACTCCATTAAAGTTGTTGTTTTTCTTTAACCTCTTATTCTTTAAAGGTAAAGGTCTGTCTTAGAACTGAAAACGTAGGATTTAACCTGAACGCTTAGATAAAAAAAGTTATAATCACTTTAGCTTTCGACATTATCAGTGATAAAAGGAAAGATTCTCAAAGCCTTTAAAACAGGCAAAGTTATTTATTAAGTTGCATGTTGAAATATACAAACAGTAGAATGGAACAACACACTGTATAGAAAACTTAGGAACAAATAATGTGTGTTTGTGCAAATGAGGCCTTTCTCAGAGTATAAGACCGGTGTGTGGGAGTAGCTGGGTTCCTTTCTCCCAGATCAACAGTTACCTTCCCTTCGTATACCCTGAGCAAAGCATCGTTAAACATGAATGGAATACCAACACCAAAACCAAGCGACCGGAAACTAAAAGTTGAGGCAAATGGGTGGTCATCAAGAAGGGGAGAAGTACCTTAACATATTCTCCTCAATGCATATTTAACCAATAGTACCTAGATTGTACATTTGAATACGTTAATATGTCTATTAAGTTCACCACCATTCATTTCAGTGTACTCTGTACTCTGATGAGATCAAACATGACATAATTACATATTAGAAAACGCTAGTAAATAAACGCTAGTAGTTAAAAGCATGTATTCTGTAAAGCAAACGGTGCAGACATGTCATTGAGGTGCGAATGACTGTCTCTCTCGACAGAACCGTCCTTTGCCTGGAGTGTCCCAACAGTCCTCAATCAACATATTGATGAAATCCCTTGCACTAGATAGGCATTAACATAAGGCCATTGTGCCAATTCACATGTATACCTTTAAAAGGCTTTTTGAAGAACTAGGGCAGTCCATATTTGCTCAGCCCTACATTACCATAATTCAAAAAGAATTGCATTAAGTTATGTCATGAGAATACTTCCCTTTTTTCAATGACAGTCAATGGAGAACGATTAGTAATTACAGCATCTACCAGCAGGGTCATGCTAACAAGCCGCACCTTGACCTCTTAAGTGAACCCAAAAGGGTCAAATTCAGTTCAGGTTGACTCATGGGCCGGAAAGGTGTCGATCCAGTCCAACTCATCAGCGTGTCCCTGAGAAATTTGTTTCAAGGTGACTGTCTCTGCAGTTCACACACTATATGTTGGTTTGAATGAAAATGTCCAGTAATTATATGACCTCATGTGATGCATTATGAATCACTTAATCATAGCTGCATTGGTCATCGCAGTTCGCTCTCAGCTGCCTTGAAAAATTCCACAACCTCTGACCCAGCGTTTCAATATGCACGCCACGACCCTCTCAAAAAATGGCCCGTTCTGTCTGTCTCTCTCTCTCTCTGTTATTAGCAAGCCAGTGCTGCTCTAGACTCGAGCGCCGGCAGGTGAAGCAGCAAGTACACATGATCTAATTCTTTATTTGAGAGATCTTCTCTTCTGCAGATAAAAGCACACAAACATACGGCCTTAGACGGCACGCAGTGGGAATGCCAATGACTCTCGGCTGTGTGCAGGACCCAGGATCTCAGCTCTGTTAGTTTCCTGCTTTTCCTAGAGCATTGAGCATGGCTTTAAAAGAATATGAATGTGGTTTTTTTGTTGTTGGTTTTTTTGTTCGTGAAGATAAAGCCTCAACAAAACCAGACAAAAGCCCAAGAATGTCAGGGGCATCTCAGTCAATAGTATAACGTATTCCCTAACAGTGCTCGAAAGGGAGCTGTCTCCTATTTGCTTATTCTTTACATGTTTCTGTTCTTTCTCCTTGTCACGGGGGTGTCAGAGTGGAGCATATGGCTGCTGAGAAAAGGAGAAAAGAGTTTTGTAGAAAAATGAAAGCCAGGGATGTGCCGTGCAGGACGCGGGTACAATCTTGCGGTGATTGGGATGTGATACATCTGTTATCTGACAAAACCTGTCATCAACATTAAAAATAAAGAAAGCCAAGGTCCATTCAAATCAATACCGTAATGCACAATCAATAATATTAATAATAATAAAAGATACATGATGATATTATTTTAACTTTCAAACATTCAGCTAAATAAATGCAAAGGGCGTGTGTTCATGAGATTCACCAACATAGATTTTCCCTGGGCTTTGATCATCTACCCAGCATGCCGTCTGGTGACCCATTTTGTTTGAGTTAGGACAATGGAAATCTTTAGTATTGGGAGGACAACAAGTTCTGGAATACAAAGTGGAAAGGGAGATGTGAGAGCAGGTGTCTCCGGAGGGACCTGCGCTCTAATACATTCATGCTAATGTGAGCATTAAATAATGAATCAACCCTCCGCGTTCAGAATCTGAATGCTACCCCTCTTTGACTGGCTTCATGAAAATACAGCTTGCTGCTGGGTAAAGCCTGATAAACAAAAGACCCCCTCCTCTCCTCCCTCGGTTCCCTCATTCTGCCTCTCTTTTCTACGTCCTTTCATTTTCCGTCTATTTTCTCTCATATAGATGCTCTGGATAACCCTCGTCTTTTCTCCTTGTCGACTTTTTTCTTCCTCGACTCATCCTCTTTCTGTCTTGTCCTCGGTTTGTCTGCGGAGCTCACTGTCTTGATGAGTTCTGTCTCCCTCTCTCTTCCATAGGATCTGCTGTAAGTGCTCGCTGAACTTCTCTAATAGCTTAATTCTGCAGTGCAGCAAGTGTGTCAGATCCTGGAGGCCTTTCTCCACAACAATCTCCCAAAATAGAGCAGGAATACTAAATGAATCCTTGACATTTAAGACAGATTGGAAAATCCTGTAAGTTTGGACAAGCACGGCTTTAGGCGTGCGGCGCTGCCGCCCGCGCTTCCGGGAAAGCTACAATGGAGCCATGCAATATAAATGAGGTATTTCCCTTAACCAAGCGGAGCAATCGTTCTTCCAGCACGGTAATTGAATGACTAATTTAGTCTGGCCTCGTGACTTTCAGAGGACAGGTGGACAAATTGAACGTAATAAAAATGTTGATGCCTTATTCTGCCATAAAAAAAAGCAAATCCTCCTCTTTGCTTCTGAAGAGCCTGAGGTTTTAGTTGCAGGGGATATTGGCTTTTATGCACAGAACATCGGCTGAGGGAATATTCATTTGTGCCACTTACATCGACAGATTGCAGAAAAACAGCACAGTGAGTGTATTAAACTCTCTGGAAGACGTGATGTATATATTGATGCACAAGACTTTTACGACTGTGTCTCAAAACGTACTAAGCTGCCTACCATAGACAGCTTCTTGATGCTTCATGGGTGTATTCGTAATCCCCGAAAAGGCTGTTTAGGAAAAAGTTTGAAAATTAATTTGTTGACCATTCATTACTATGGTAAAATAAGTCAAAAATAATAGTAATATTGTAACTATAACTAAATTAAAATGCACCTTACAAAAGCTGAATTATCAGCATCAAGCGTCTTCAGTTTCACATCATCCTTCAGAAATTATTCTAATATGAAGATTTGATGCAAGAAGCATTTCTCATTATCAATGTTGAAAACAATTGCTGTGCTTAATATTTATGTAGAAATCATGAATTTTTTCAGTATTCTTTGATGAATCGAAAGCTCAAACTGTAGAGAACGATGCTAGCAACACCAAGGTCATTGGTTCAATTCCCAGGCAATTCATTCACTGATAAAACGTATTTGTTCGAATGCAGTGCAGTGATAAACTTTGGATAAAAGCATCTGCCAAATGCATAAACATAAAGCTCCATCTGCCACCATAACTATAGTATGGCACCACCGCCGTACTTTTTGGTAAGTGTAGATAGACAGCTCAATATGTTTTGAGACGCAGCATATGAGGATGATAAAGTAGCTGAATTATATTGTATTAATTCTACAAAAAAGAACGAAAAAGCTGCCGGATATATTTAAGGACTGGTTTAATGAAGCTGACAGAGGCAGGGGATGGCGTAATGCTGAAATGGCTTGTGCAGCAGCGGTAACAGCAGATATGTGCGACTGCAGTGCTCCGAGTGCTAATTGAAGAGTATTATCAGTGTTGATGGAGTGTACAGCTCTGATATCATAGGATTAAAGTGGGATGCTGTGGTTCTTTGATATGGAACACAGCCCAGCACACCGCTGAGAGAGGCTTGGGACACAAGCCTGATACAGGCTGATACGCCATGACTAAGGCCAATCTAGAGCTCGCACACAGACTCTCGCTCACTTTTTTTCTACTTTGTTTTTGCATATGCTGTATTTGTGTAAGTGCTTGTCACTATACACTTACTTGCAGTACAATGGTATCTCAAGCCATCTGTCAAACCATCTGAGTGTAGATCCTGGTGCGTGCTCAGCTTAATGCCTGTTCTTGATTGTTGGAATGTAGCTAATGTAAAAGTGCTGGTAGATATTTTGTCTTTTATACAGTATCTATTGTTTATTGACTTTTTCTCATTGGGTACACTCTTAAAATGCTGGGTTGTTTTGACCCAACTTTGCGTGAAATATGGACAAAGCCAAACGTTGGGTTAAAAATGTAATAAAAAAATTAACCCCATGTGCTGGGTTTGTCCATATTTCACCCAAAGTTGGGTTAAAACAACTTTGGGTGAAACTTTGGGTTAAAACAGCAATTTTAGAGTGTAGAAGATACTGTTAGAATGAGCTATTTCATAATCATTCACAATCTCAAGTGATGATAATGTACCTTGCCATCAATAAGGGAATTTTAAAATTTGTGATTTCCTGATATGGAAATGTCTTTGAAATTAATAAGTTGTAATTGTAAGTTTGGGAATAGTTTTGCTCTGTTTTAAATTAGAAATTGATATTTGAAGGTGATTGATGTAGAATAAAGGCTGGAATACACTACATGACTTTTGCTCAGATTTTTTACTTGATTTATAGTATGGACATGTTGATGCTATTTGCCAAAAGTCAAAGCTAGCGTTTAGAATTGAGTTGAAACATATTAAACAAGTTTTATATTTTTGAACCAGAGATTTTATGATTATTTTAGGCTTATGTTTGAGTTGGTTATTGCTTGAACACCGAAATGTTTCAAATTGTTCCCAAATTGTTCTGCCCTGCACTAACCCAGATGCACTCCCTAACAAAATCATATACAGATACATAAATAAAGTATAGTAGGTCATTTTTTTTTTTTAAATTCTATTCATTGGTGTTAAATCCTTATCCATTATGAATTCTTTGTCCCGGTACCATGAAAGACTAGAAAAGTAATGGAACTTTATTAGTACAACAACTATTGAAATATTTACTTGTAAGAGTGAACTCTTGGTCATGATCCATCTCGGGTTAATTTGAGAAGACAGTGATGAGGCAAAACATCCCAGAGGTTTTTATTGCTGTCTGTCTTTCATGTGACCAACCGAGTTACCGTCACTAACCCAGAGTTAAAGTTTAAGAGCATCAGTGCTGAATTCTCTGAAGGGCACTCCTGCCACACTTCTATGTAGAGGGCTGAAGAAACCAGGAGGGAGAGATAAAGCAATTGACTTGACTCCGATTCTGCAGGTCACTTGTGTTTTTGGCTTCAGTCGGCCTCTAGAGCCTCTCCTGAATTGCACTGTCAGATTACACTCTAGCTCTGATGTTCAGAGCAGGACAGCTGTGAAAGATGAGCGGTCAGCTGTACAGAAACAAGCTGAGAAATGAGAGATGGATGGATGGATGGATGGGTGGGTAGGAATGCAAGTTCATGTCCCAGTTATACTTAACATTTTCCTAGTTAACCATTATATCTATATAAAAAAACAATTCTATTTTTTATTTTTACATAAAACTATGCAGGTAATTTCATTGCAACCAAGTATAAATTTCATCAATTTAGGTTTTATCAAGCCTTTTTACATCTATTCCAAAATAATAGGCAGTAACAATTTAAACAATTAATTTTATTTGTGAACGGGTTTTCCGCTGTTATTTTTAATAGTCAACTTATTTTCATCAGTGAACAAGCTTGGTAAACAATGGCCACAGCCACGAAGATGTACCTTTAATTTCACCAAGCTGATTTCTCACAACAACAACAAAAAAAGACAGGCCACATCAGGCCGTTTCAAGTTTAATTGTGACCTAAAGCGGTGATATCTAAGTGGCTGAATAGTCCCATTAACACCATTATGTTGTTCATATGGACCGATTCGCGAACAAAACAAGAGGCGGGATTTATCGCATGAACCAATCATATCCAATCATACTGCCTCCTCTCTCGTGACTTTCCCCCATTCATTCTCAATTACCCCTCACCAAACCCAACGCATACTTAGGGGGTCTGTTAAAAGTCAAAGGGCTCAGGACTCCCGCTGTAACTTTACCTTATGGTGTCGCTGTTGGACACTGTTGTGTGAAATGTCACATTTTGTAATATGGATTATTTTCTCATCTTATTTTTCGGAGGAAACGCCACTTATAGATTGTGTTTTATTGAAAGATAGATCGATGGATGGATGGATGTGTGTTTTGAATAGATAGACATATGGATGTAGAGAAAGAATCAGCCAGCTGTGTCTCTGTGGCAGCATGGCCCAGCTGTACATGTCAGCCCTGCCACACAGTGAGCGAGTGTGTCCTGGCCCCTGCTGTATACATTAATGATGACAATGATGACAAAGCTTCAGAGGGCAGTGGAGCACACGCCGCTTAGCAAGCGCCATGAGTCCAGAAGGCATCTCGGGTCAGGGATTGATCCAAGCCATCCCGACCGGCCCCGACCCAGATACTTCCTGATCCACCGAAGGTTAAGGCTCTACCAGTTAGCAGAGACCTTCATCTCGCTCACTTCACCACCACTTTCACCTGTGCCTTACAAGAGCCTGGAAAGACTTTCTCTGCTGCCATAAATTTTTCATGCGCACCGAGGCGCTGAAGAAGCAGCGGCAAGTTGTTTTTCCCCTCGCCTAATCTCTCCTACACACGCTAAAGTCACTCACTGGAATAAAATAGCCAAACGATTTTGTTATATTCAACATAGCATGTTCTACTGGGGAATAAAACAGCTGTCGGTGAAGGGGAAAAATGGAGAGGGTTGGGTGTGCGGAGGAAGCTGATGAAAAGAAGCTGTGCTAAAACAAAGGTTGCAAAGTAACAATTATTTGAACTACAATATGTAACGACATTCTCATTTCTTTGGATTTAGTTTTACGCCCTCAAGAGATATCAATGGAACATGTATTTTTGACCCTTAAAACTAAATTATTTAACAAAACTCTTGGGTGGGGCCAATCTACAGTATGGTAGGTACTCTGGCTGTATTTTGAGATAAATATTTGGGTTACGCTTCATTTTACAGTACAGTACTTACAGTGTACTTACAGTACCTAGAAAGTACTGGCTAATATAAGGAAAGTACATGGAACAGGGGTAGGTTTAGGGGTAGATTCAGGGTTAGTACTAGTTATTACCCAGTAATTGTAATTACTAAAATAAGTACATAGTATTTACATGGGTAACTGGACTGTAAAAGGAAGCGTTACCAATATTTGAGCTCTGTGTGTTGCATATTAATATACTATGATTAAATATATGAATGAAAAATGTATCATGCGGCATACATCAATTATGTATTAAGGTAGAAACTACTCTCTGCTCATCTTGTAATGTAAATGTTTGTGGTTTTTTAGAGAGAAAATATAGATATGCTATTAATTCTGATTAACGTGAATAATTATTCTGTGTATCATCTATTTAATTTGATTATTTCTTAAGCAATTGACAGCCATACTATACCTAATGGTCATCTCATCTCTCTGCTCTGTACTGTTTCAGCTGATGACCAAACACCCAGGCAAGCGTCTGGGCTGTGGCCCTGAGGGTGAGAGAGACATCAGGGAACACGGCTTCTTCCGTTACATGGATTGGGAGAAGCTGGAGAACAAGGAAGTTCAGCCACCATTTAAACCAAAGGCCGTAAGTCCAGCCAATCACCTCCCCTCTAACACACAAACACATTCTCTCTCTCTCTCTCTTACTCACATTCACTCCTCGTGTGTTTCTGTGATCTGGAAAGCTGGTGGTTATTTCAGAATTAGTCTTAATTGAAGTTTAATTACCTTTCATCTTTCTTAGCCCGATATTTAACACAACACATGACTTGATTTGCCAAAGTCAGACAGTATTGCATCATCATTAACAACCCTAATGGCTATTCCTAAACCCCAATCCGACCTCAACTTGATTTAAACTCATCAGTTGCTCAGTTTGAACTGAATTTGAATATCAGGAAGTATAATTAAAATGGATAAGAAATGTTTGAAATGTCACCTTTTTTTTCAATATGTTTAATAAATTAATGCAATATTAGTAAATACATTTTCAGATTTTTTTATGGTTATATTTTTAACATAAGTTTATGCAAAACATTATATATTCACTAGATTGAAAATTTGATATTACATTTATTTTTATAAAGTAAAAAATCTGTTCTATATCTGAAACTATTCAACCCTGCAGTCTAGAAACCTAACCCTATGATCAGAGGGCGGTGATTGGTTAATATGGATGTTGTCTCAGCACCAGTAAAGGATGTTAATTCAGGCAAATGTCCTACTTGTGTAAATCACATTAAGCGACCCATAACAGTTCAAGCTCAAACTGGTCAACTGGACATGTAGTTTTTGAAGTCAGTGTCAAAGTAGTCAAATTCTTCTGTAGCACAAGTAAAACTTTCAGGCCAGTGGAGAGCAGTAGGGTGTAATGAGGAGCTGTATGTCCTCCTTCACTATACTCACCACAGCAAGAGGCACAGCAGCATCTTAGCTTTGTCTGGCCGAGCTGAGACGCGTTTGCCAGCCTCGGTCAGATCCTTAATGAGTACAGCTTCTCGTGTGTGTGTGTGTGTGTGTGTGTGTGTGTGTGCGCGAGCTGTCAAATGGAGCAGGCATTACCCAGGCAGTGCTGCATTGTGCTTCCCTCCACGTCAGCCTGCCTGACCTTCTGCTCGGACTCAGACTGGCCTCAGAAGTGATCTCCTTTCTGCAGTGCGTTCCTGGTTGTGAGGTCTCGGCACAATCATTGAGAACAGATTGCCCTGTTGATTGTCATAAGTTTTACTTTAGCACTTGAATCGAATGCTTTAGTTTTAGTTGAAGTGGTAAAGGTGAAGCCAAGTGTGTCATTTCTGTGCTACTAGGTCACCAAAAGAAATTGGAAAAAACTGTTTTCAAACAGGTTTTCTTGATATACACCCATTCTTCCATTAGATGGATAGTCATAACTCCAAAAACACACCATTGGTGGGACCAATGTTGCTGGGTCAGGTTGGCCGGGATGCCCAACGTGTTTGATATTAAACGTCACTGGTTCTTGCTTGTCTTATAATCAGTTGCGACACTGTGCTATTTTTGTCATTTGGTTTTATTTTACTATAATCGTATGATAATTTCACTATTTTATACCACTTTTTACTATGGCTAAACTCAAACATGAATAATCTGGAGACAAAGTCAACATTTGCTGAATTTTCTGCTTGAAATGATTCCCGTCTTTGGTTCTTCAGGCTTTCTTGCACATTTAGTTACATTAGCTCACTGTTCAGGTGTGTGTGTGTGATTGGGAGTGTTCACGTGGCGTTTGCTGCCAATGGCAGCAGATGGATGTTTGTGTGCTGGTGTCATTAGCTGAGCACAAAGACGGATGATTTTAGACCCTCTTCGTGACGATGCCCACATGCCGGATGGACACTCAAATAACGGGATTCGCAAACTTCAAAGGCAATTAGGATTTGAAAAAGACTAATTTTGTCTCATATTGAGACCAAAAAGACATGCACACAAAAACTTTTTCAAAACTTAGTAAGAGGCATCCGTAGGCAGCATGTTAAGGCATCACATGCAAGCTGAGAGAAATGTGATTATTAATATAATTCATTCCGTTAGGAGAGCACTGAAAATTGCAGCCAATATGGATTATTGTTTTTATGCCTGTAGACCCTTTTTGCTGGGGCGTGAGCCTGAGTTAAAAAAAATACTGATAAATTGTTATGTCAATATAGATTGCCATATGATATCCTGAGAATATATTTTTTTAATTGTGTTGCGTTTCCTATCATCTGTTTAGAAACTGAATTAGCAATGCCAGATTCGTGAATGAATCATTCTTCTGATCTAATTAGTCAAAATTGTTTGCCAAAATTTGAGAAATTGTTCACGATTCAGTTTGATTCGTTCAGACCCTCCAATTATGCTCTGAATCTTTTGCATTGTATCTGTAATTGGATACTTTGTTAGACAGAAAACAAAAATAGTGCCGGATGAGGGGATATACAGTATACCTACAGTCCTTTGTAGGAATAAAAACATGACTTCTGTCGTGTGTCAATGATGAAGCAGCTCTGTATTGCGCATACAGCTTGTGTAAGATGCTTTTTATGGCCTTTGTTAAATATTAAAATAGGTTTTTGTCAATGTCAGTTCATGTTCTTGTCATGAATTTAGGCTCAATCTCAACATAATAATACACAATAAGAAATATGGATAAGTGTTCATTTGGAGAGAAGCTGAGATAAAATAGAGGTGGGAAGTAACTCTTCAAAGAATGAAAATAAATATTTGTCATAATCTATTACTATCCCTTTGAATAAGTCGATGGTGGCAAACATAATCTAAAAATAGAGACAGATTAATATACAGATAATAAATAAATATAATTGAATCCCTAATAATGCCTGATTTGGTCTCAATGTATTGTTCATCAAAATAAAAAATGATGATACTTTATATGCTATATGTATATTTCCCATATCTTCAGTATTTATTGGATTAACTCAAGTCTTCTGTATGATTCCTAAGTGGGTAGAGCATTCAAAATAACTTTTGACTATTAAAATGCCACCTTAAAAGGCAGATCCCAATGTACATTCATTTAGCTGACGCTTTTATCCAAAGCGACATACAATTGCTATATATGTCATGAGGTCGCACGCCTCTGGAGTAACTAGGGGTTAAGTGTCTTGCTCAGGGACACATTGGTGTCTCACAGTGGATTCGAACCCAGGTCTCTCACACCAAAGGCATGTGTCTTATCCTGCGCCATCACCACCCCTGGTAGGCTGTGAGGCAGCTATCTAGGTATTCTTTTCAAAACTATTATGTGCATTTGAAGGTCCAGAACATGTAGACTGAAGACTGTTCCCGAGAATCTGCCCCGTTTGCGGAGTACCTCCTCGCCCAGATCTCACTCCGCTGGGAAACACAGTAGTCTGACGTAGGATTTGGATGGAGTGTCCCTCTACACATCACAGCCTGTGGCTCTGAAATTAAGCGTGACAGCAGTGTCTGGCAAGGGATCATGCCATTGAGGTGGATTAGGGAATCGCACCCAGGTGATGCGAGACAGTCAGAGTGATTTTACAGCTCAGGTTTGGAGCAGAACGAGGGGACGGCCTCCATACGGAGCTCTTCATTTCTCTGCTGGTGCTGTTGAATTATCTGGTGGCAGGTGAGAAGTGACTATTGATTTGTTGTTTGGGATGCTAGCCAGCTCTAGGTGGAACGCCTCTGGCTGTTTCTGCAGCAGATGGACTGTTGTTGCCTACGTGTTACAAGACTGGCAGTGATGGCCTGCGTGTGCCAGCCATGGGAGGGCGGCTCTCTGAACGCTGACAGTCTCGTTGCTGCCAGCGCTGCTCACTTTCACTTCCTGTATGTCAGTCGGCACCTTCTCCATGTCGGTGCAGATTGGACACGGTCACCTTAGTCTCACCCTTTCATTGACACACACTGTCTGTCATGCTCTGCTACTGCTGGAAAAAGGAATGATGGGTGGAGGTGAATAGGGATCAGAGCCAGGTGAGGAGAGTGACAGATTCATTATGAAATGTTTGGCTGATACTGTCAGGTTGATAATGTTTATGCTGGTGCTGGTTTTGGTGATCATCATCAGTTAAATGGTGAAGCATGATGTCAAGCATGGTCTTTTGGTGAATGCATTAATGCATCTTTCTGGTTAAAAGGATACTTCAATCAAAAACGGTATATAAACTGACTATTTTGCAGAATGTCCCTGGGATCTTTCCATACAGTGAAAGTGAATGGGAATTGAGCCCCATTTTGAGCCCCAAAATGACAATGACCAAGTTATGGCAGGAGGCAAAGTTTGACATCAGTGATTATTCATCTTGAATGATATGATTATTTCTGGGAGATCTATTCCACACTCAAATTGCACAGCCAGCTTTTCCACCTCTAATTCTAATATATTTGTTTTAGATTCAATATTCCTGTTTCAATATTCAAATGATCTTAATAATAATTTAGTTTTAGTTTATAGACCCCTTTTGCGCCAACGTCACAGTTCCGTCACGGCGCTAGCTGGAAGCAAAACAAAGTGAAAACTGGAGGCGGCCAATACAAACCAGCACAGATTTGGTTTATTTAGCTTAAATTATTGTTACTATTATTAAATGTCATCTTGTTGTGTTGTTTGGTGCAAGAATTGATGAAAAATGAATATGCTGTATCTGGAATTTTTATTTCTAGAAAATATTCACATCATTAAAATTGCACCGTAATGTCACTCTTTACATTGTTGTCGTCTCGGCAGAGCTGCGGATCGTTCATACAAGTCGGCCATATAGGCATCTAAAGATTTATATGCCCTCAGTTTCACTTTAAAATCGGTTTCTCTATAAGGTAGGTGTTGAAGTCAGGCCACTCAACCGAGGTAACGTAACATTAATCCTGTCAGATCGTTCATGCATTAAGTGAGCGTGTAGACGGCTACGGGTCGGCCAATCTGGTTCCGTCCGTTTAAAAGAACTTTTGGAAATAACAATCGTGGTCCTGGACACTGAGTGACCTTACACATTAAGATAAAATCAGATTGTCTCCACTCATTGTTAAAAAACAAGCTAACAATACTTGCTAACTAGCGTTAGTGAATCGGCCAGAGGGATCGTTCTGCCTCCACCTAAGCTCCGCCCACATAAAAAACGTCACTATGTTTACCAACTGAAAAGGGGTCTATATTAAGGTTTGTTTTGTGTGTGTAACTGTTTTGTGGATGATTGGGAACATTTTGTTTATAATATACGTTTGGCATCATTAATTAGACGTATTAAATTGATCTAAGGTGACAATGAAGATATTTACACAGATTTCTCTTTCAAATAAAAGTTGTTCTTTTGAACTTTCAATTGATGAAAGAATCCTGAAAAAATGTATCATGGTTTCCATAACAATATTAAGTAGCACAACTGTTTTCAACATTGATAATAAATACATTTTTCTTGCGGAAAATCAGCCTATTAGAATGATTTCTGAAGGGTCATGCGAAACTAAAGACGAGAGTAATGATGCTTTAAATCAGCTTTGCAATCACAGTGATAAATTGCATTTTAAAATATAGTATAATAGAAAACAGCTATTCACAGTTAATGTTTTGGTCAGTAATATTACTGTTTTTACTTGGTATGTCTCTCTATATATACAATACAATAGCATGTGCGCATAACCTCTGGTCTGTAATCATTTTATTGTTAATGGCTATGGATAAAAGCAGCTTGAGAAGACACTGTGGAAACACCATCATCTCATGCTGAGGTCTTTTGAACAAGGCTTGCCCAGAGTGAAAGTTGAAGAGCATATTGTAGACAGAAGTGAGAACCATGGGTTGTATGAGCGTGATGCTCTGTAGCTTTTGCTTTAGAGAATGTTATTCTCCTTTCATTCCCTCTCCCTTTATCCCAGTGTGCAGCAGTCATTCAGAGATATGTGTGTGCCAGAGAGAGGATGACAGGGGAAGTATGGATGCATGTGTGTGTGAGAGAGAGAGGGAGAAATAGTTGTAAATGGGTTGTGTTTAACACAGCGGTCTTCAGACAGGCCACTTGTCACGTGTGTCTTTAATAACAGGGACTGTTCACAGTGGATGTGCTCCCCTGATGCTAATGACTTCAGACAGGTGGTTTTAAGAGGACACCGAAAAGCTTTTGCCTCAATATTCAGGGCTGGATGAGATGCAGGTCATTCGACTCTCTGTGGGTTCACTTGCCTGGGTGGCACGGCGTGTATGGCGGTGAGTGGGCAGATCCATGAGTCGCAGCCTCCTGTGATTGCGTTCGGAAAAACGAATGCATCTGCAGAGGGGCGGCCGAGGTCAGGTGGCTGCTGCATCGTACCGTTAATTGAGTTTAAATTAGAGGGGCTTCTGAATGCAGAGGTACACAGATGCTGCGCGAGGTGATTTAATGGTTCCCACACAGATGTTATGCCTCAGTGCGCTCACTGTGTGTGTGTGTGTGTGTTTAGTATTTCGAGGTGGTGAGTGGAAAACCAAGAAAGTCTGAGCTTTGGTTGCGTTTCTGTCTTATTTGCGATGTATTGGTTGTAAATCGTTCACATGGTGGTCAGATCTCTCTTGCTGAAAATGCAGAGCCACATCTAAAGCTATTGTGTTGGCTGCCAGGTCTACGCTAAGGATTCTGGGCTAATGGTACAGTCAAGAAAATTAGGTCATTTCTTGCTGTATGAAATAGGGCTTTTAAAGGCTTAAGCTTTTGTTGGGCTGCCTAGTGGCAAGGGGGTATTTATTTCGAAGGATTTTAGTCTTACTAATGCTTCTGTTTACCTCGAATTCAGGTAAATTCTCCATTTGAAGAATGTGATAGATGCTTTTTGTAGACCTTAATCATGCAGTGATGGATTATAAACTGTTCTGTGCAATGCTATTGTAATAGGAATTCAAAAAAATTAATAATTGTATTAATCAAGAATGCGTTAAGTTATTTATGATGATGTTACAAAATAAGTGCTGTTTTTTTAATCAATATCAACTTGTGATTTCATCATCCACTTTAGGATACAGAAAAATCCTTTTTATACTAAAAATGAGTATTGTTACAATATATATATATATATATATATATATATATTGTTTCCAGTTTTTAAAAAGTTTTTTCATTGCTTTTTTATTTTGAAGGAGCTGTGGTGAATGTTCCCAAAGTTGTTTGCCCACCCATTGTCCTCATTAGAAGCAAAGCCCCTCATATACTTTAGCAAGGTCTTCACTCTGATTGGAGGAAATGATGAACTCCTGTGAAGTCGAAAGCTTGTGATTTTTTCCCGTGCTATGGGTCTACATTTGATCCATACACATCATGTCTGATCTACAGCGTTTGTTTTGTTTCTCCACTAATGACTGTGTAGAATTACAGTAGGCTGTGGCACACAGTATGGAGTCACAATATGTTTTTATAAATAATGCATATGCAGAACAGTAACACATGGATTGTGATATGCATCATACTGTGAGCTGTCTCAGCTCAACAGCAATAATTTTCACCACGTGCCAGATTTTTTCCTCTCTTTTAATGTGGCTGCACCTACAGTATTGTTTGCCAAAGAAGAGGATGCCGAGATACATCATCATGGGCCAGAGGTAGAGAACTGGCCAGGTTTGGAAGGTTCTGTTGGTTTGACTTTGCTTGCTGTTCATGAATATTACATGACTGTGCTTTAAAAGGTGAGTTTTGCCACTGATCGATGCTCTCCACGAAAAGAGGTCCGTTTGTGTGCGTGGAATTTCATTCTCATTTACAGATTTGCTTGTGTGGACTCACCTGTTTATTTTACCCTTATGATAAGCGAGCTATTTAAATGTCACTGGAAGTGCAAAAGAACATTGGAATTTCAAAAGCTGACATTTGAACTGAAGCGTATGTGTTTGCAATGGCATTAATGCTGTTGTTATTGTTTTCACTGTTGTTGTTGTCGTCGTCGTCGTTTTCAAAAGCATCATGAATGACACCCTAACACGCCATTGACATCTGGAACATATTTCTGTATCAGTATGAGTGTAAAGGTCTCACACACACCTCCATGCATTCATATTCTCCAAGTTACACCCAATACCCTGATGGAAAGACCAGATTCAGGCTTCCCAATAGAGTGATATGACTTCCCATGCTCATTAATAGTTTTTTTCTGCAAAAAATTGCAGCTCTGTCATCATTTCTTTACCTTCATGTTGTTCCAAATTTTGACTTTCTTCTATGGAACATTTCTAAAGTGCCATAAAAATGACTAATCCACTATATTTCAAATGGCTTCTTGAACAGATTGAAGATATTATTCACTGATAATTTTATCTTCCATTGAGCTTTTTAACCACTGCAAACAAATAATTTAGGTGAACTTGAAAGCACGTAAATTCTTCAGTGCCCTTTAAAATAAATCTGAAATGATAATTTATGGTTGAATCAGACAAAGTAGGGCACTTTTCAAGTAAAGTTTTGGTCTGTTTCTCTAGCTTTCATACGATCGTGTGGCTTCAAATATAAAGCTGTACGTTGTAGAAAGACTTTTTTGTGTTTAAAGCAAGATATTCTTTAAAAATACAGTTTTTGAATGATAAATCATGACCGACTTCTCATTTTCGGGGGGTAAACAAAGCACCCTGGTAGGGACGTACATTATGCTGGTCTGTTTAACAGGATATGTATCCAGAATTGCCTGTCACAGCCCTAACATTCACATCCATTCCCATACTTTTATTTGTTCTCTCTTTTACTTTCTGCTTCTGTCTTTATGACCATGTTCATCATCCCCTCATCCATTACATGCCTCTCTTGTTCTTCTCTCCCTCCTGCAGTGTGGCCGGGATGCAGAGAACTTTGACCGCTTTTTCACCCGCCATCCACCGGTTCTCACCCCTCCAGACCAGGAGGTCATCATGAACCTCGACCAAGACGAGTTTGAGGGCTTTTCCTTCATAAACCCAGAATACCTTGCCATGGAAGCCCAGAGTTAAGGGCGACCCCCCCCCCCCCCCCCCCATCCCCAAAACTAACCCAACCCTCCATCAAACCCCCTCTGCATCAAACCCCCTCATGTTTATGTACCATACACTCGGTGAAACGGCCACGTGTATGTATATAAACAGACATGCACCGAAACTAAACCATCTCTACACATATGCATGCAAAATCTCAATATCTGTAGATTAGCCTAAAGGTGGCTGCGGCTTTCACAGCATCCCATTGAATGTATCCAGGCTGGAGGAGCATTTGAATCTAAAGGCCTTTGTCTTTATTCTATTTGTACTCTACTTTTTTTTCCTGAATGTGCCGTGAATTGCATAGCTCTCTTCTAAACTTCCCTCAGATGTGTCAGATTCAGCCATTTGCACTAAAGGTGCATGAATCACATACGAGATGCATAATGGCTAGCCTCGCTCAGTGATACTTTGCTTGTTTCAAAAAAGAATGCAAACTCGAAAGGTTTTTGCATGACGATTTAGTTTTGCCTGAACTTTTTTTATTATACATATGACTTTAGTTTCCTCTATAGTGCACCCCAGTCTTGTTTCAATCGCTGACTTGCATTGTACAGACTAGTAGATAACAGAAATTTACCAAACTCTTTTTCTTTTCTTTTCTTTTTTTTTTAAAAGCATGAGTAATATACTTTTTTGGGATGCCTGTATCCTGTTTGCGTGTGTGTACGGGCCAGTAGAGCTTGATTGTGGTAGTGATCTGCTTTTTTGCCTGATCATCTCACACCATCAGCAAACACTCACCCTTGATCAGGAAGCATGACTCCTGTGATGGTTCCCGTTGGCTCTTCCTTGTTTAACACTTGACTTCTGCTTAAAGGTCAGCCGGATTTTATCGAGAGGTATTTGACAGGCATATTAAATATCAACTACCTCCTGCTAGAGACAATTACAGATTGAGGTAGGATGAGAGAACAAGTGCTAATATCAGAAAAGAACTAGTGCTGTAGCCAACAACCTTTAAATCGGCCGTATATTACCGACCCCTAGGTTAGATATGAATGTTTTTAATGGGTACGATCTAGAATCTCCAAAGAAAACAACATTTTTTTGTCAACATCATTGGGGTTTACAATGACAAAAGGATGAGTCATGGGTAATATTTAAAAATGATACCCTGGATTTCATTGAAGAGCTTGTGTATGAGCAAATTAGTCTAGTTGGGACGCATTGATATAGCTTCGTTTCGCTTGAACGACTCCATCTTGAAGCGTGTCAATAGAGACCCGCTGCGTGATAATTTGCTGAAACTTGGTATGTGAAAACTGAGCATTTGTGTGGAACATAATATTGAGCATCAAAGACAAAGTTCAGAAGAATAGGATATAAAGACACCGAATAATTTGCAGCACCATTAAACAGACTAGCTTTCGAAAATAAAGCATTTTGAGCGTGTAAACATTGCTCATGAGTACCAACAATAGGGGTCCGATGAAGCTATCTGACATTGTGTTAATGGGTCTGGTCGGCGCTTTAATACAGTGCCCTAATTTAGCACGGTGACTGCTTGGATACGACAGTTGGTCTAGAAACGCGAGCACTGTTCACGTCAGCGGTAACGGCAGCGAAGTCCCTGTGTGGAACAGATACCGTATCACTAAATGGAACTGGAAAGGCCACAAGAGCCACACATCCACAGAAATGGGTCAGATCCTCTCAGACACGAGAGTTCCCTGAGCGGTTATCCGTGCTGACTAGCGGCCAGTGGCTTTTATTGGAAACCACTGGGGCTTCATATCATATCTTCATCATAGGATTTCAGGGAAGGGATAATCTCTCTAAAATGGTTTCTCACATGAGAAGGTTTCCAGATAATGTTGTCGAAAATGGTATTTTGCGGGATAAGATACTTTTGTTTAAAACATAAACAAAGGACAAAAAAAATGTGCATTTGTCATTACTGCCAAACAATACAGCGAGCAGTGCAGCGTAGGACTTTGATATTTTTTTTAAGTGTCTTAAAATAAGCAAATAAAATGTGTCAAATGTTGTTTAATGTTATGAATTCAATGTGGTCAGTATTGTAGATAGAAAAGGGGGATTTATTTGTGTTTTCTATACCATAACATGTGCGTAGACTAAAGCTTTGTGCATGCATTACTGAGAACTGATTCAGCTTAATGGACATATTAGACGAGTGTTTTAGCGAGTGCTCTTGACCTTTCTGTGTGCTTTGCTTCATACATCCTCAGTGCTTTTCTTGTGCCAAAGTATTTTCCACAAACAAAACGCAAATATACATTGAAATAAAAATGAAACCTCAATAGCCATTGTTTGGTTTTGCGTCGTTTCCCTCATTGAGTGTAACCTTGAAATGACACTGTGCCTGTAAATATGAACTCTAGAAACATTGTCCATTCTAAAGTCCCGATGTAACGTTTTTATTCGATCACATAAAGCATTAGTTGTATGTGTTTCTGAACTGCTTGGCAGAAAAAGTCTTGTCAGTTTGCTCAGAGCATCGCTGTATAAAACCAACTTGGACGGTATGCAGCATGTGCCCACGCTAAGCTCTGCATATTTCATGCCTGCCACTTAACATGAGAACATTTCATCCTGTTCCACCACCATTCAGCCAATGACATACGGAAAGAACATACATAGGGGTGGTTGAAAACTAGAGAGATGCTTTATATACTGTATTAATCATGCTGCAAATTGTATTGTGAATATTGGTGCTGTTGTTGGTGGTGCTGCCAACAAAATACAGTATAATGTCGCCTGCTTGCGCAAGTACCACCCTAAAAACCAGCATGGGGGTCCTAGAGATCTTTCAAACTCGATGTTTAGACGTATATGCGGTACACAGTTGAGTCTGGCGCTGTTAATTAATTCTGAATGTCGCAGCCTCAAATTAAATGAGTTGGTTAGCACGAAGTGTGTGCGGCTTATCAGCTGAAAACAGGTCAGCGTTTGATACTGCTGTTCTCTTCTTGCGCTGACATCAGCTCGGCGCTAATCCGCTCCTTTATAGAAAGCTCTGTGCCTTAGTATCGCACGAAATTACAGAATCACGATTGGAATTAAAGCCTGGCAAAATGAGCACCTTGGATTTAAGGGAGGGGGGCGGGGTGGGGGTTGTCGCTCGTCTTTTCTCTCCTTCCCAAGAGCTTTTTTTTTATTATTATCTTCCCCTTCGGGCTTTTGGTACAGCATGCATCTTGAACCCTATCTTTGCTATATATCTGTATGAAACCACGGGCGATAAATTGAGATCCGCTGAGGTGCAAACGTCTCATCCCGGTATTCTGAATGTGCCGACGTCCCTTGTTCTGCTGTCATCCACCACTATATATGTCCACGTGCATCATAGCCTGTTTATGGGAACTGAACTGCTCAGTGTGCCCGTGCTAATCTCATCTTGTCAAACAGACCTGTATCTAATCAACACAGAATGGCACTGGCCTGCATCAGCATGGCAAGCTAGCATGGATATTCCTGTCAACTGAGACCATTTTGGACCATCATTCATCTCTAATTAGTGTCATTTATCATTTAGTGACGGTTCAGGATGACAAATATTTTGTTGGATGTTCTTTTTATGCTCTTTGATCTGTTATATCCATTCTGATGTTAACAATGTGCACCATTTTTTCAGTTCCTGGTACCCAGCGCTACACCCATGCTAACAAACACAAAGGTCAATTGCCAATTTAGGTATATCTAAACGTGGATGCATGAGTTTTGTTATCTGTATATAACACTTTTACATGGATCATTACAGCAGTAGACACACACATTCATATATATATATATATATATAGGATAATTAATTCTACTTTGGTCTATCTAATCATCTATGGAATTAGATGGTTAGAATTAGCCTTTCAGAATTAAGCCAGTCCTGAGGTTTCCATGCCAATGCCCAGTGCCATTTACCTTTGAACTGTTTGGCTCTTGAGAGCTCAGGTAATCTAGTGGCCATCACTCTGGAGTTGTGGCTTGTGTGCTTCGCTGTGCTGTGGTGTGCTTGAACCAGCAAATGGACATAAGGTAGGAAATGTGCTTTTGTTGTTGTATTATATATCTTCCTCCTGTCCACTGTATTCTTCCTGTCTGGAGCTGTTTTTATCCATGTGTAAGGTGCCAGTAGATCTGTCTTCCAGTTTTCTCTTGATGTGATCTGCATACCAATATTTGCAGTCATATGTATTCTCTGCGTCTGTGATCCTGGTTGTTTGTAAATCCTTTTCGCTGTGCTTTGACGGCACTCTCATCCCTCTCTGTCTTCCTCACCTGAAAGTGACTTGTCCCTGTTCTTTGTCATTTTAAAGTGCTACTCTATGTTCATTGCCTTGAAAAAAAGAGATAACACTGCTTTGTCATTGTTGGTTCGTTGTCTTCAAACGTACTGAATGTTTGCTTTAAAACTGAGCGCCATGCTGCCATTTTGTACTTCCCACAATTCCCTCAGGCCCAACGTTAACCAGCTGCATTATTTAGGTGGAAATAATAAATGAATTGCATTGTTTTTTTTCCCCAAGAAAGGCTTCATCTTTTTATTATTAGATTTATATAACAGTTTATTTGACAGGAAAAATGGTGAAATTGCAGCATTTTAGCCCCTTTTACACAGCAATCCCAGCAACTTACCATAAAATTACAGTAAATACACAAATAAGCCGGTCACACAAGCAACGGTGTTCTGGCTTTTTACCAGTAAGAGACTATTCACACATCAGTACCAAAATACCAGTAAATTCAGGTGTTAGGGGATAATCAAACGGAACGCGCTTTGGTTCTTAAAAATACGAAACGAGCGTAATAGTATCCAACTGCAGGGGCGCAATGCTGATGAATGGAAAAGAAGGAAGTGTCTCCAGGGTGACGCGTTAAAAAAACTGTGAGATGTGACGCAATAGTCAAAGAGGATCATCTAGCTCATATTGCAATAGAAAAACTATTAAAAAGCTTACCGTAAACAGCAGAGAAATCACGTCATCTCCATAAGAACTTTGATTGGCCCAAAGCAGACTTTGCGCGTTCATACCGGTAATCTTCATTCTGCATTCACACAGAGCACATTACCAGTAATTTTCTGGTAATGTTACAACTTCCCTTGCTTGTAAATTGCCAGAACCAATTTACCGGTATTTTTGAAAAGGTCACACATGAAATCTTACCGGTAATTTACAGGTAAAAACTGTATGTCCGAAAGGAGTGTCATTTCAGAATAAGTGTTTTTATAAATCCTCATTACAAAGATTTAAAAACAAATCTGAATAATATGTACTGATGCATCAATCAAAATACAACCAGGATGATACACTAACTAGGGTCATGTTGACTCAAGAAAGCCACGTTTCTGCCTCTAAGTAATTAAACGAGTAAAAAACAGAATGTTCAAGCAAAATTGTACTTAAATTGTAGATGATACACAATCAGCAGAGTTGTGATGTCAAAGTGAAACACCTGCATAATATAACATCTATAAAGTGATCTATAATGTAGACAATATATCTATAATCTGTCTAGAGACATACAGTATATCTGTTCAGTCATGAAATGCTAGAGGGCACAGGCTGATCACTTTACATGCAATCTGCAAGCAATTGTATCATTACTGCATGGCACAATGATTGGCCTCTGCTGATCCTGCAGCCAATGAGATTGTTTGCTCAACATTTAAATAGTCTGGTTCAGTATAACTGTAGCTCGCAAGGTTTTGAATCTTCCTCGTCGCCCAGCTCCACCTGCCTAGATCTGCTAGTGGATTTATGTACAATGACATTTCCATTGAAAGCTATTTAATTAACACTTTGAAGGTCCAGAAAGTTAGGTATCAATAAAATAGTCCATGTGACTACAGTGGTTCAACCTTAATTTTATGAAGCGACGAGATACTTGTCAAATGTCACAACGCCAACTCCTGCGTCATCACCACTATCATGCGTCGTGTGTAGGAGACTGATATGGAAATTGTTGAATAAAGTCACAAAAAGTATTCTCGTCACACAAAAAAAGTCTAATTTGTGTTCCGAAGATGAACAAAGGTTTTGGGACGGCATAAGGGTGACCAATTAATGATAGAATTTTAATTTTTGGGTGAACTAACCCTTTAACAACTAGAATTTTTTTTTCTAGTTGTTAAAGGGTTTTAAAGGCAATTATCATTTTAAAGGCAATTATGAGAAATAGAAACAATTAGTCAAAATTACAATAGTGAGACATGAAGGA
Source organism: Cyprinella venusta (assembly GCA_038021265.1). Lineage (NCBI taxonomy): Eukaryota > Metazoa > Chordata > Actinopteri > Cypriniformes > Leuciscidae > Cyprinella > Cyprinella venusta. The sequence goes on along the minus strand of CM075863.1, from coordinate 32,088,043 downwards.
ATGACAGTCACAATAGTCAGATATAACAATGCAGTTATGAGAACAAAAATCCCAATTGTGAGCTATAAAGTTGCAAGTACAGTGTGAGACAGTCACATTTACTATTATTTATTTATTTATTAGATTTTATATGTATTTTTTTATTTTAATCTGAGGCAGAAACCAGCTTGCATATCGACTCATTGAACACAACGTAATGGCGTTCATTCAGGAATATGTATTTTTTCCCTCCACTATAATTTGAGATGAAAGCCCCATCAAACCCATTTCTACAAGACAACACAGCGTAGCACTGTGTGTGAATTTGTGCATTGAAACGTTATGCAGTATTTGCGTTGCTGAAGCTTCTTGCTCCACTGACGCTCAGCATATTGAGCGCGGCCCTCCCCCCACGCCAGCGTTTCCTTTGCCTTCATGGATTTACATTGCCAAGCAGTGCATTAACAATGTCTAGCCCCAGAGAAGGCCCAGTCCTCTCTCCTTCACTCTGTTTTTTTCCTCTCCATCTTTCCCACTCTCTCACACCTTCTGTCACATTCCCTCTATCCCTTTCTAGCTTACTCTGGCCCACCTTGCCCCCATCCCCCCCTTCTTTCTTTCATTTACTCTGTCTTCTTTCCCTCTCCATCCTCCCACTCAGTATGTGTTTGAATGTGTGTGTGTGTGTGTGTCCTCTGAGCCAGGCTGGCTCTTCCCTCGGGCACGCTGGCACACAAGGCCACAGCAGCAGTAGCGCAGCGGAGAGGAATTCTCCCAGTAAGAACAGGCCTGTGGGCCTAACAAACCGTCTGCCCCTTTCATTTAGACTCCTCTCGCAGAGAGAAGCAGAGGGATATAGAGTAAAAGAGAAAAGCCAGCCGTGCCTACGCTTTAGCATTTCATAAAAGAAACAGCACCGCACAGTGTCAATGCAGCGAGCGTCTGCCACAGCAGATCTGGATGGGGACTGTCATTGAGATATGAGTCTCATCAGTGGCCTGGGCGTCTTTTTAAGTGCTTGTGTGTTATGGTGTCTTCTCCTGAAGTGGAATCCCTTCTTCTTCTGCACACACATCTTCTTCCGCCTTTAACACAGCTGGGCTTCTGCCTAGAGTCGGATTTCCATCAGCTTCCAATTTAATGTGGATTTTTGAGGAACAGTTGATCCAGAAATTAACATTCTGTCATTATTTACTCATCCTCATTTTAATCCAAAGCTATATGCTGGCGTTTTTTTTTTTCAGATTAAATATTTATATATTTAATCATTTTGTTCATATATTTTTTGAAAGAAATCAATACTTTTACTCAGCAAGGACAGATGAAACTGATTCCTATTTCAAATATGCTGTTCTTTTGTTCATTAGAGTAAAGAATCTTTGAATCAAGAATCCTTGAAAAAATGTGTTTCAAGGTTTTCACATTTTTCAAGAAACTTGAAGGGGTGGTTGATTATGATTGAACTTTTTTAACTTGTATGCTCAAAGTTCAAAGCAAAGGGAGATATTTTCTTTTAAAGAAATTGCTTTTTAGGCCCCGTTTTACACGAAGGGAAAACCCTGCGGATTGGCCTCTCGTTTACAAGAAAATCCCGTTTTTATCACGGAAAACGATTATTTCTGTGTTTAGAAAATGATTATTTCTGTGTGATTATTAACTCTGTGTTATGTGTTGTCGTGTGAACTGGGAGAAACGGCGTTTTAGGTTCTCTCTTGACGATTCTGAGGATTCTGATTGGCTTGCATAGCTTTATCCTTCTCCCTACACTGCCGCCAATAGGTTTGGCATAGTTATGATGGCGCTCGTCGGCGTATTTATGCGGGTGTGTGAACGATGTTATTTTTGAAAACGGAGAGGGGAAAAATATTTGTTTTGCTAATTACCCGGCATCGTGTAAACGTGGCCTTAAGGTCTACAACAAATGGCTGGTAGGGACTACACCACATTCCTCCTGGGTTAGTGACATCACAAACACTATAATTTTCATAAACCCCGCTCCCAGAACGCGATTCATAGATTATCATGACAGAATATGCTAATCAATGACTAGAAGATATCTACACATAAGCTACATAAATTCATCAACTAATCGTTCAGAAATGTTGTCTACATGTTGTCACTTCTTCTTGAAGCTATCCATTTTTGTCTGACTCCAGTTTGAAGAACATAAAGGCTAATAGTTTTAGATATGTTCCGGACACAAGCGTCCTCTGTGCAGGGAGCAGCTGCTCATTTGCATTTAAAGGGATAGACAAAAAATATATTCCAAGTATTCTGAAGTCACACAGTAACAATAATTACGGTTGTCGCTGATATCCAACCTGCGGCATAGGCACCACATCTGATTTGAAAGCAAGATACAGAAGGTTTTCACAGAAAATGAGTCATATTTATTTTATAGTGCTTGTATGGAGTTTTGTCTTGTGTTTCACTGGAAAAAATAACAGTATACAGGTTTGGAACAACATGAGGTTGAGTGAATAATGACAGAAGTGAGATTTTTGGGTGAACTATCCTTTGAAGATCTGAGGATTTTAAAGGTATTATTTAGTAAATGCAGCTAACACCCCTTTCCTTTCTCTTTTTTCTAGCGAAACAGCCGAGATACCTGCAACTTTGATCGAGAGTTCACTAAAATGGCTGTGGAGCTCACGCCCACCGACAAGCTGTTTATCATGAATCTGGACCAGGACGAGTTCCTGGGCTTCTCCTACACCAACCCGGAGTATGTCAATCCCACACAGGGTTAATCAAGCATACGCACCAGAGACTGCTGGCCATGTATCTCTCTGTCTGCCTGTATGTGTGTGACATGTATGCTCAGGGTCGTGAAAGCTCACTCATATTACTGTAACAGGATTTTACCAAAGGGCTCAGGTTGGCCACCTCAGTATATAGCTGTGCGCTATTCAGACAAGTTCCCATGAAGCCAGAATTCAACTAATCTGTCTCACCATAAGTCAACCGTTTCCCTCTTCCTTTCACACTTTCAAGGGAACGGTAGTCCCGCAGCTTTGCGAGATTGCATTCTGTGTTGGTGTTTATACAATAGTAAACGCGGCCTATGCAACAAATGAGGAACAAACACGACTAACCCCGAGTGAGCAATTTGAAAAACAACAATGCCGCCTTCAATTATTTATTTGCGGTTCATTATTTTTTCCCCCCCGTTTGGTCTCTATCTGAGCTGAGCTAATGTTTAATTCACTGGCTTAAACCCATTATACCAAAATATTATTACCTTCCACACATGACTTGAGCCGGCGATCCCATGCAGCCTCTGCAAAGTGCTGAATCCTGGCAGAAGAAAGAGAAAGAGACAAAGTTGTCAAGATGGTTGCAAAGTGAAAATGTAATTATCATTTGAGGAAGGATTCATATCACTGGGTTTGGGGAGAGCGAAGATTTGTAAAGCTACTAGTTAATATTTCAGTATCCTTGAGGACAAGGATTAGAAACAGCCAGATGTATCAAACGCAGTCGACGCCGTCTTGCAATACAGAATTCAAATAGTACATAACTGTGTATCTATGCACCTTGTAGGAAACACAATGTGCCATTTTGTCAAAGGACGTATCAGCATCCTTGTGATTTCAAATGCTTAATTTGCATGATTGCAATAGTTTGTTTATCCTCTAGGCATAATACTTTTGGATATATCTATCATTCAGGCGAGAAAACTGGGTTTCAATCACAGAAAAATCATTCTTGCATTTCCGAACACTTGGTCTAGATCAGTCATATATAGCAATGTGATTCGAGTCCACCACCTATGTGCACTGATGAGGACTCATAGGCTTTGTGTATATACTAAGCACTTTCTGAAACGACATGTAGTAGGTTTATTCATTAGCTACCTTCTCGTTCACTTAAAAGATAAAGGTTTTGAATTTATTACGTTTGAATTTATGATCATTACACATTAATTTGTCCCATGGATCATCTTCAGGGTTTTTTTTTATTTGTTCGCATATTCATTTGTCTAAATGGTAGCCCTACTTGATGAAACCTCTAATGAAAATGACTTTGAGATTAGATACACATAAATCGATAGGGTTCTCACTCTTGAAGAAGCGGAGCTGGATTTATCTGTTCTGCCCACTTTTGTACAGATCCTCACCTCTTTAGTGCTGTGTGTGTACGGTGCCGTCTCTGTGAGGTGATTAGTTGCAGTGTTTTGATTGGGATAAGTGATAGCCTTCATTTTATACTCACCGTGTGGCTGCATGGTTGCGCCATCCCATAGTGCTGACTGAGACCCATTCGCTCCATAGAAAGTTAAGCCGCCGCGTATCGATCAGGCAATTATCAAAAAGAGAAAGAAAAAGCATGTATCAGTTGACACCGTGGAGCGTGAGGTGATTTAAGAGGGAAACTTTCGCAGGCTTAAAGGCACAGGGTGTCCGCTTAATTGCCAGTCGAATAGTTTATGACTTTGAGGTCAGCTCCAGGGATAAAGGATATGCCACAAACACATAGATACTGAATGAGATGCAAGGTAAATCATTAAAGTTATAACTTATTGATGTACTTATGAGAAAATATCTAATATGTTCTATTTATAATACAGATATTCAGTGTAAAAAATGCTTTTGTCTGGTTTCTTTGTGGATGATGTGTCTTGACAACAACAGTCTTTCGAATTGTTGTCTGAGGATTTCCTTATCTATAATAATATTTTTCCTAATATTTAGTAATAAATGGTATGTAATATCCAATGGGGTTTCCTGTATTATATTATTAAATATATGATCAAAATAGCATTCAAACAAATTCAACATTCATAATATATATATATATTTATAATATTGCCTATTGAATGCTAGGCTATATAATCAATGTTTTTCTCTTAGATTAGATTAAGAAATGGGTCCCTCATATATTTTTAATATATGATAAAAATATTAAATTTAATTTAAGTTCGTCTTTGGTTTTGTGGTTTTGAAGAAAATCATGAATGATATGACTAAATATTTCTCTTTTTTCTTTTTTCTTTTTTTGTTTAGAAGGGGAAAAATATGATTGCTTAAAATTGTGAAAATAATTGATTGACCATTTTTCTTACATTTTTTTTATATCAGATTATAAGTAATTTGGACTTCAGCTGAACTTTAGCATTTCTCATCACACATCTAGTTTATTGAATAAAATACCAAATTTTCTTGTTAAGGTTGGCTTCAGTGTGGAGTCACATCTAAACTGACCCATTTAAAACAACTGTGTGTGTGTGTGTGTGTGTGTGTGTGTGTGTGTGTGTGTGTGTGTGTGTTTACTGCACTTAAGGGATTAATATTTGGGTGACTCAAACATACAGTATTTTCTGGCATGTGAGACGCTGCAGCCCCTGTGAGTGTTTTGCTAAGCACAAGATGCTATCTGCCAAAGAAATGTCCCATCTTATCAGCTGCAGAAATTCATGTTTGGGAAATGAGACGATGTGACTGGAGTCATGGGCAATCTGCAGACGCAAATTATTCCCCTGGCCTGCCGTCACTCAGAGCTGACTCCCACATGATTTGATCTTTCAAGAAGATCTCCCTCACCCGAGTCCAGCACTCCAGACCTGGGACAAAACAAAACGGTATAAACAAGAATGAGAACAATTACCCACAATCTTCCTCTTCCTGTCAGAATCATCATAATGCTGTTGTGTGTGTGCGTGCGTGCATGCATTAGAATATAAAGGTTTCATTCTCGAAATGTCATCCTGGTTCTTTCTCTGAGGCTCGGTGCTGAGTGAGCACTTTTGGTGTAGCTTTCATTGTGACAGTTAATGAAATTATTTGCCTTTGACAACAGCTCATTATATGCCTCAAAGGCATTGTCTGACTGCTGTGTTCTGATCTTTTTCATTCTCTTCCTGTTTTTTTTTTCTTCTTTACCCCCTTTGGAGTTATATATATATATATATATATATATATACAAATCCAATTAAAATCATCCCCATGACAAAGAATCTGCCAAGGGAAAGACCAAAGTTAGCCTTAAAAAATAGAACATATGGATGGAGACAAGACTGCAATGTAAAGTTTGCGATAGAATAATATGCTTCATAATGACTACACCCTACAAGTCATTTATCAGCATATAATCTGAGAGAGATTCCCATACATCCTCCCTACTTGCTCATGCAATCATCTCTGTACTGTTGAAACAGACTAATGGTGCATTCAAGTCCTCCTGGGGAGTTTGTATGTACAAGTTGGTAAGTCATAATTACGATAGCAGGTGCATTGAATGCTGCCTTCATGTGCTATCAGAAATGTCCTACTTCTGAAGGTGTGATTATGAGCTCTTCTCATTCAAGTCATTTGTTGTCGGAAAGAAAGGGAATTGTGGAGGACACCAGGTTTATTTTTGCCTTTTCGTTGTGAAACTTTTTTTTAAATCCAAAATGATATTTACCATTCAATTTATTGACAACCATATAAACCAGGGGTGCCCAGTCCTGTGCCTAACACACCTGTCTCTAATTATCAAGTGCTCCTGAAGATCTTAATTAGTTGGTTCAGGTGTGTTTGATCAGGGTTGAAGCTGATTGCCAAAAGTTTTGGGACGTATGCCTTTACATATACATGATTTCCATTATACAAGAGTAGATGTTAAAATTTCATGCTGATTTGTACTCGGCTTTCGCCAAGATAAGCACAAACTAAGACGTATACAGTAAACTATGCTTCTCCATCCATTTTATGCTTCTTTCCATATGGTGATGTGAATCTCCTTCTGTCCGGCGTTCACGGCTACAGTGTACTTGCCACGTCAGCACACACGACGGCTAACCCCAGTGGACCAGCACGACAATCGTCTGGATTGAGCCGAGTAGGGGACATCTCTAGGGTCTTCAAGTGGGCACCCTCCGTCCTCAGTGTTTCGTCGACTAGCCCACGACACCTCAAGAGGGCTCGACTGGCATCCCAGAGTTTCCCCCTTCCGCCTCAGCTCAGCCCAGCTTACTGATGTAAGTATGGAGTTAGCCCACCCTTACTCTTCGGCTTTCCACAAGGTTTAGGAGTGTTCTATCGGGTTGAGGTCAGGACTTGAGTCACGTTCCTCCATTCCAAACTCGCTCATCTGTGTCTTAACGGACTTTGTTTTGTCCACTGGTGTGCAGTCTTGTTGGATCAAGAAGGGGCCATCCCCAAACTGTTCCCACACAGTTGGGAGCATGAAAATTGTGCAAAATGACTTGGTAAGCTAAAGCATTAATAGTTCCTTTCACTGGAACTAAGAGGCCAAGTTCAACCCCTGAAAAACAACCACACTCCATAATCCCCCCTCCCCCAAATTTTACACTTGGCTCATTGCAGTCAAGCAAGTTCTCCTGGCAACCGCCAAACCCAGACTCTTCCATCGGATTGCCAAATAGAGAAGTGTGATTTGTCACTCCAGAGAACACTTCACTGGTCTAGAGTCCAGTGGCTGAGTGCTTTACACCACTGCATTCGACACTTTGCAATGCACTTGGTGATGTAAGGTTTGGATGCAGCTGTTTGGCCATGGAAGCCCATTCCATGAAGCTCTCTACGCACTTTTCTTGAGCTAATCAGGAGACTACACGGAGTTTGGAGGTCTGCAGCTATTGACTCTGCAGAAAGCTGGCAACTTCTGTCCACTGTGCGCCTCTGCATGCGCTGATGCTGACCGCTTTGTGATTTATCGTGGTTGCTGTTGTTCCCAATTGCTTCCACTTCCACTTCCACTGTTATAATACCACTAACAGTTGACCGTGGAATATTTAGTCGTGAGTATATTTAGATAAGATAAGAAAAACCTTTATTTGTCCCACAATGGGGAAATTGCGGTTTGCAACAGTAGAGACAGAGATTTCACGAGTTGGAACACAATACCACACTCAAATTCACTGAGCTCCTGAGAGTGACCAATTCTTTCACAAATGTTTGTAGAAGCAGTCTGCATGCTTAGGTGGTTGATGTTATACAACTGTCGCCATGGAAGTGATTGGAACACCTGAATTCATTCATGATTTGGCGGGGTGTCCCAATTGGCAATATAGTGTAGATCAGTGACAGTGTTTCTCAACCCTGTCCTGGAGGACCCCCAATACTGCACTTTTTGAAAGTCTCCATTTTCTGACACACCCATTTCAGGTCCTGGAGTTTCTTCTAATGAGCTGATAAGTTGAATCAGGTGTGTTTGATTAGGGAGACATAAAAAATGTGAAGGGGTCCTTCAGGAGCAGGGTTGAGAAACACTGGTGCTGGGGAGTGAGGGGCACAACCTAATGCAGGGTTAAATATAACACAGACCTTTTACATAGTTAGTCAGGATCAAGCAGGTTGTCTTTCCGCTCTTTTTCTCTCGCTGCCAGAAGATGGTCTCCCGCAAATTTGCAGTAAGTTTTGATAATAGTTTGTGAAGATACCGGTTTCTGAGTTGGGTGTATATGTTTCCAAATTCTAACTTTATATTGCCTTAATCACGGTCTTGTTGGCTCAAACATAGCATTGTTTTGAAACATGTCAGCAATTCCTAGCAACTGTTAGCTAGGCTTAAAATATTTTTTTACACAGGGTTAGTTGTAGCACAGTGTTACAACTAAAGCCAAGTTCACACTACAGGATTTTAAGCCCGATTTATGCCCCATTTGCAAATCGTTGCGCTCGTCTCCTGATTTCACAGAGTAGTGTGAACCACACAGTTCAGCCCGACGTTTTAAAATCATGTAGTGTGAACAAGTATTATTCACGATAAGTTCGATAGCAATTGAAGGCAGCATAGTTCACTAATTCATAATTCACATAATTCACAATTTTCCTTTTCTGCAAAATATTTCAGAACGATTTTTAACTCTATATTACCTTTATTTAACTAGAAAGAAAAATTGAATAGTAGACTATGACACAAGTTATGGAAGAATAAAACATCATCAGCATGCACTACTAGTAAACAAATAGAGCAAGATCACACTTTGGCAACTGTGGTTTTTATGAGCCCTGAAATAAAGAGGGGGAGAGGAAAGAGGAGAATATGGATGCAATATTGGTATGCCAATTTTGGCAAATGGAGCTTGAGGTAAGTAGTTTTAAAGGGGTGATGAACTGAGAAATCAAATTTTGACATCTTTGACGTCTAAGAGGTCATCATATTATAAGAATATACTGTTTCAGAACTGAAAACTTACTTGTTAGTCCAATAAAAGCTTTTATTGACACCAGGCTCAGCAAACGACTCGTTTTTCAAAGTGGGGAACTATGAAGTCGAAGAGGATAAAACACCACCCCTGGGCCTGCAGAAGAAGATCAACGCCTACTTCAACATGGCCGGTTTAGCGATCCGATCTTTTTGCTGGATAAGGCATAAAAAAGGTAAGAATGTACATTAACTTGAACCTCAGTCATGAGCTTGGAAACCAGGTCAGAGTTTCTTGTATCAATTCCACTGGAATACTTTTGTTTAAATGGCAAGCCATTCAAAGTTCATTAGCTTTCATAACAGTGTGCATACATGTGGGTTCATGCCATGCATTTTCTTGCAACTTTTGATCCAGTTTCCGGGTTAATGCCCACCACAAGTCCTCTGTGAAAAAAACCCACACAACATCCAATTATCAAAAAAAACAGTATAAACTTAAACAGTAAAATACAAAATGTGTCAGACAACTCATAAATTACAATTATTGTTAGGGTCATATATCATTTGATCAGATATTTATATATAAAAATATGTAGTCTTCCATATTTACAATAAACAAAATGTACAGATTAAATCATTATTATACGGGGTATGTGCAGAATTTATAGATTGAGCTATGCTGGGATTCCTTGTATTTAGCATTTTTAGTTGTATTTAAAGGATTAGTTCACATCAAAATGAAAATTTCCTTATAATTTACTCACCCCAATGCCATCCAAGATATCCATGTCTTTCTTTCCTCAGTGGAAGAGAAATTAATTTAAGGAAAACATTTTGGGATTATATGGGATATAATAATGGACTTCAATGGCAACCAACGGTTAAGTCCATATCAATGCAGTTTCAAAGGTCTTTGAAGTGCTTCAACGGGCTGTGCAACGTTCACAGCTGAGGAAGAGGGTTTTATCTAGCCAAACGATTTTCATTTTCTTAACATTCATACTTTTTATACCCCACAATTGTTCGGCTTGCTGGTCTGCGAAGCACCAGGCATTACGTCATCACGTTGGAAACATCACAAAAGATTTTTTTAAAAATATTAATAATAAATTAAAACGTAGGCTGCTCGGTTATAATCTCGGTTCTCTCTAGAAGAGGGAATGCTAGGAGGAAAACCTATTTTCCTCGAGATATTGAAGCCAAAAAATATCCTTAATTTTGAATTAATGTAAAACGTGTTGTGGCAGCATGCAGACATGGGCAAGACGGCTCGCGTGCCTATTGCCTACTATGGTTTCACAATATAGTTTAACAAACCAATCCCCCTTTCCCACATAAAATTTCTGAAAAACCTATTGTTTTTACTCAAATGAACTTCATATACACTCTCAGTAGGTCTCATTTAGCTGGTAACATTTAAATTGGCCACTGTGAAATAAATCATTGTCGAATGAACTGGAACAAACAAATGACTAGGACTATAACATTATCTCACAACATTTTTGGCTACTTTTTACCTGTTTTGCAGTGCTGAATTGTGCAGCTGCCAACTTCAAATAAAAAAATTTCAAGTGTCTGTCCACAACTTGCGCAATGCCTACTCATAATGGAAAGTTCATTATTTCAAATGTAGGATACTGCGCCTACATTTGAAATAACGAACTTGAGCTCGTATATATATTATATATATAAATATATAAACATTGTCCGTTTGTTTGCTTCATTTCACTGAGGATTGTTTTGTAAACAAGACAAGATTTGCAGACCGATTAAGATTAAAAAACAGTGCTGTGACATCTATATTGGATCTGAGAGGAAAGATGGAACACATGGAATCTGGGTCGAACATGTATGGGCAAATCATTCCAGTTAACATTAGACATTTTCAAAACAATTTCCCCCAAGTGCATCGACGGGTGAGTTGAAACTCATTATAATATGCAAAACTGTTATCCACTCACAGCAGTGGGCGTTTACTTCCAAGTCTTCAGTGCGAGACGCCCATAAAAATCGAGCGTTTTTGAGCTAGGCTCAAAACTAGGGTAGAAAATAGCCTATTACTTTTTCATTTTGATGTTTTTGAATGCAAAAACCAAGCGAAGATCATAAGTTGACCTCAGACAACAATGTAATCAAATTTTAAAAGCCAGTTCATGACCCCTTTAAGTTTTGGCGCCATGACGCGTTGATCAAGACACAATTTCGTATTGCATTTTTAGGTCGTAGCAGCAAACACACTGAGATGATCATGCTAAATTTCTGAGATTGCTATCTTCAAGACCGTGACAACGGTCATCTTTGTACCTCTCTCACTGTATGACTTACTGTAGAAGCCACGACCACAGAAATCACCATGATTGGTCATCTCACTTGTAATTGACTTTGTGCTGGCATTCTTGTGCACTCAGCTTGTAAATATGATCTTGAACGCACATATCTATTAGCCTCTTAATACATACAGCCACATTCACTGCTATTGCTAATGTACCTCCTCAGCACAGCCTCTTTTTTGTACATAATGTAGTCACACAACCGGTAGACTATCTAGGCGACATTTCTTCACGCGTCACTGGCCGAGGTGTGCTGGCCTTGTGCAATGGCTCCTTATCCATCCTCTAATGACACCCTACCGGGCCCCTGCAGCGAGATTTACAGACCAACAGACGCGCCCCTTCTCCCGCTTTCTGTATGGGATGTAATTATAGCTGTGTTGGGTGCATGGTGTGTGTTTTAGCGTGCATTATAACCCAGTGGTGGCTTTCCCTCCCACTTCCCCCACCCCTAAATGCCCCTCAATTCTCATAGCAACTCCCCATGCAGCGAGCAAACAAACGGAGAAAAGCCGCTATTGATTTGAATTCGTTTTGTTCTTCCTCAATTAGTGTTCTCTCCTTGTGCTGTTTGTTCTCGCTTTTAAAGAAGATCCCTAATTAACTGCAAAACAATTTGCTCTCTCGCACATGGCAAACACCAAAGCGCAGAGATATTCTCCTCCACAGATAACGCCCTCGTTCTGAAGAAGAGAAGATGAAAAAAGACAAAGGCCCAGCGTCTGATATTTATTTCATTCATTATATCTTGGAAAACGTTTAGGAGAAATGCATGACGGAAGGATTTATTGGATTTGGTAGCACTCGCTTACAGAGAGGTGGAGAGAGAGGGAGCCTCATGCTTTTTTTTCCTTTTCTTTAATTGTGATAAGTGGTCCGGCTGTCCTGTCTTATAGAGGTAAAACAATTTAAAAAGCAATCTCCTGTTTTAATGAAAACAAGCATGCGGGCCCGCATGGAGCTAATGAAGCCGAGAGAGTTATTACAGAGGCTCCAGGGATCTTCCACACGGCTTGTGTACAGTCACAGACATGGTGTGGAAGGGGAGGGCTTCTCTCACTGCGAGCAAACATAGTACACGGAGAGGAAAAATACAAACCAGGAACAGTGTGTTCATTTACCTTTTTCATGTTTGTAACACACTGCATGAGACAGTGAATGGGCAGCAGCATTGCTAAATGTAGCAAAGCTACTGGTTGAAATGCTCCGTAGCGACTGCCATTGCCCATTTGCCGAGGCTGTGGATTACAGGTAGTAATGTAAATAATGTTAATTTTCTTGCACACACCGATCGTTGCGCTTCACAAGATCCCAATGAATCGGCAGGAGCCAAAACTTTGTTTTGCCTATTTATTTTTTTTGACTGTCAAAGTGCCGGTATAGCCATTGATTTGCATTATATGAGTCATGAAGGACCACGGTTTTAGCTAAAAAAAAAAAAAAAAAAAAAAGTTTTTATTTTTTATTTTTTTTTTTTACATGTCTACTGAATAAGAACAGACACCTACATTGGACTGCCTGAGGGTGAGTAAATTAACAGTATTTTTTTGGGTGAACTATCCCTTTAATTGTCGAAGTCACAAGCTGTTCCAGCATAAATGACTCAATCATTAAACTCCTCAGCATTTCCTCAAGACAATATGTTTTTTTCTTATTGGGAATTTTCTTTTAAATAAACTAGTATCTGAAAACATTGCAGCTTACTATATTTAATATATCAAACACATTCCTTTAGCGTCATATATGACACTATATGACAAAGCAGCGAAATACTACGCATCGCACATGGCACCCGTTATACACTCACCGGCCACTTTATTAGGTACCCCATGCTAGTAACGGGTTGGACCCCCTTTTGCCTTCAGAACTGCCTCAATTCTTCGTGGCATAGATTCAACAAGGTGCTGGAAGCATTCCTCAGGGAGTTTGGTCCATATTGACATGATGGCATCACACAGTTGCCGCAGATTTGTCGGCTGCACATCCATGATGCGAATCTCCCGTTCCACCACATCCCAAAGATGCTCTATTGGATTGAGATCTGGTGACTGTGGAGGCCATTTGAGTACAGCGAACTCATTGTCATGTTCAAGAAACCAGTCTGAGATGATTCCAGCTTTATGACATGGCGCATTATCCTGCTGAAAGTAGCCATCAGAAGTTGGGTACATTGTGGTCATAAAGGGATGGACATGGTCAGCAACAATACTCAGGTAGGCTGTGGCATTGCAATGATGCTCAATTGGTACCAAGGGGCCCAAAGAGTGCCAAGAAAATATTCCCCACACCATGACACCACCACCACCAGCCTGAACCGTTGATACAAGGCAGGATGGATCCATGCTTTCATGTTGTAGACGCCAAATTCTGACCCTACCATCCGAATGTCGCAGCAGAAATCGAGACTCATCAGACCAGGCAACGTTTTTCCAATCTTCTATTGTCCAATTTCGATGAGCTTGTGCAAATTGTAGCCTCAGTTTCCTGTTCTTAGCTGAAAGGAGTGGCACCCGGTGTGGTCTTCTGCTGCTGTAGCCCATCTGCCTCAAAGTTCGACGTACTGTGCGTTCAGAGATGCTCTTCTGCCCACCTTGGTTGTAACGGGTGGTTATTTGAGTCACTGTTGCCCTTCTATCAGCTCGAACCAGTCTGGCCATTCTCCTCTGACCTCTGGCATCAACAAGGCATTTCCGCCCACAGAACTGCCGCTCACTGGATGTTTTTTTGTTTTTCGGACCATTCTCTGTAAACCCTAGAGATGGTTGTGCGTGAAAATCCCAGTAGATTAGCAGTTTCTGAAATACTCAGACCAGCCCTTCTGGCACCAACAATCATGCCACGTTCAAAGTCACTCAAATCACCTTTCTTCCCCATACTGATGCTCGGTTTGAACTGCAGGAGATTGTCTTGACCATGTCTACATGCCTAAATGCACTGAGTTGCCGCCATGTGATTAACGAGCAGTTGGACAGGTGTACCTAATAAAGTGGCCGGTGAGTGTATATATTACCCGTTAATATAACGCGCTGTGATGGGTAAGTTTAGGTGTGGGGTAGGGTAGTCTCATATTAACGCTAAAGGATTTATGACGCCTTGAGTTCACGTGTTATATTAATGATAAAGGGTGCCATGTGCGTAGTATAGCGCCATTTTGTCATATAGCGTCACATATATGACGCTAATGGATGAGAACGGGCTGATATATCACACATGAATGCAAAGTAACTATACCGTTTTCTTTGTAGCTTCTAACTATATAATCTAATTTTTCTGTATATTAATAAATATTTTTTTCAGTAGCTTGCCCAACACAGATATAATTTTTTTTTCTATGCTTCTCTGAGCATCATTATAGGTGCAGATAGATAAAAGCGTTCTCCTCTCCTGCTGATGTGCTCTTATATTAGTGGTATTTTGTGTGAAAAAATCCACAATCCATGTTCTGTTCCTTTTCAGTGGATAGTGCCCCTCCACTGCCCTCTCCTCCAGCAAACTCGATAATATGGCATCATCACGGACCCGCTGAGAAGATTTAACCCAGACTGACTTCAGCCGCTTCGACAATATGAAACGAGCCCACTGCTGTGCCTCCCCTTAAAACACAAGGGAATTGTGCGAGGTATAGATGGAGAGAAACGATCCTTTCCGCTATTGTGATCAGTAATGAAACATCTGGGATGCTAATTACAGGGAGCCCTGGAACTGATAATTACTGGTGTTTTTATAGGGGTCTAGTTCATAACTCCCAAAATGATACGGCGAGAGAATAGTAATTACTTGCCTTCGAACACCCATGTTTGTCAATCAGTGGTAATCTTCAGAGAGCGTGCTATAGCTCTGAGCCTTTGAATTATAAAACACTCATCAAATATAGAAAACTTCATAGGAAACTTTTTTTATTCTATAAATATTTCCCAGAGCACAGAATGAATAGATAAGTTATTCAAAAGGAATACACCAGCAGAAGCCTGGCTTTGTCTCTCTATTTCCCCCTCTCTGAGGAGTCATAAACTTTCCGGCACATTTAATTGGTATTCGTCATGTTTATGGAGTTGTTCTCCGACAGCAGCTCATGCTGAAGAGGCAGTGAGGTAGAGCGAGCGCTGCCTGATCATGATCCAGCCTCTGATTATGTAAGTGTCCTTTCATCCCTGTGTGAACTCTCCTCCCCCTGTCTGAGTCTGTCACTCACCATCACTGTTCCTATCTGCTGCCATCTCGCTCCAGACCGCCCTCATGCCCACGTCCTCCCTCTGCCCCCCATTCCCAGTTTCATATTCTTTTGTCACACCTGTGAGGGCTTTCTCTCCGCTCACCCTGACATGCTGGGACTTTGGTGTCTTCACGTTGTGTTCCCAGGGGATGTTTGGAAACATTTTTACCTGTATCCTTTCAGCTCTCACTTCTTTTATCTTCATGATCCCTTTCATCATAACCCAGTGCGGAGTGAAAATCTCTTCATTATCATCATATCATCATAGCCATTAGTCATTCAGAGGTAGCTGCATGGTGAACAGTCATGCTCTAACTGGGCTGTTTATAATTAAGCATGTTGACAATTCGGAAACATACAGAAATTCCTCTTCCTTGAAGAGGGTGTGTAATCTGACAGCTCTCATGTCAGATCCTCTTGGGTCTGTCTCAATTTCTTGTGGATTTACACTTTGAATCTCCCAGGCCAGCACATCAAAATCGCACAACATGGTCTCCACCATTGGTTATCCACCATTGCTGACTGTTCTGGATCAAATTTAGCATTTTTCCAAGTGAGTATTTCCCAGGTGTAGTATAAAAAACATGGACACATTCCAAATAAAATGGTTTAAATAGAAGACATTTTATCACAGCAAAGATTGCTTTTAATCCATGTCTATTATCTCTGAGACAGTCTGTATTCTAGTGTACTTATAAAAGTTGGCTAAAACAAAGTGACCTTTTAGATATACACATTTGAAAATACAGTCGAAAATAGTCATGACATTTATTCCAGGAAAATGGTGTGAAATATTGTTGGCTTAGCCAGCACTAAAGACTTTTTTCCAATCAAATGTGAATTTAAGGGTTTGGAGAATTTTAAATGCGCATAGCAGTGTAAAGACATTTGTCCAATAGAATACAAGTACTACTCGTCTATCATTAGTTCCTCAGGGGTCTTTCTTGGGTCCTATTTTTTTTTTTTAGCATTTATATGCTTCCTTTGGGGAAGGAAATATGTAAATATGGTTTAAAGTATGACTTTTATGCTGATGATACCCAAATTTACATGTCACCTCTGCAATTCTCTCGGAGAATTGGACCACATGCACCACATTTTTTAAATTGAATTGTTCTGTAGTCATTTTAATTTGATTGATGATAGTGTTGTATTCCCATCTTAAGCTTACTTGGTGTGATTATTGACACTTATCTGACATTAGACTCACTTATCAAGAGTATCACAAAACCAGCGTTCCATCATCTCAGAAACATTGCTAGAATTAGGCCATATCTCACTCTGCCTGATGCTGAAAAGCTTATTCATGCATTTGTTACTTCCAGGATTGATTATTGTAATGCACTATTTGTTGGTTTACCTGGTAAATCAATCAAACGGCTGCAGTATATCCAGAATTCAGCAGCATGTGTTCTTACAAATACTCCATCACTTCAGCACATCATAGGCATCCTTTATCATTTACATTGGCTACCTGTTCAGTCACATTGTTTTAAAAACTCTTACACTAACATACAAAGCTATGCAAGGAATAGTCCCTTGACTTACTCACCCTGTACACGCCTTCTCGTTCCCTTCGGTCTGCTGATTCTCTCACTCTTCAGGAGCCTCCCAGTAGATTCAAATCTTCCGGGGAGAGAAATTTCTCTGTCGCTGCACCCAGGTTATGGAATGCACTTCCTCTCGCTGTTAGAGATGCTAATCTTTTTCAAATTTCTTACATAGGTTGTCAGATTTGTATTCTATTGTGTGTTTAGTTGTATTGCAATATTTTATGATTTATTGTTTCTTTGTATTGTTTTATTTTTGTAATTCTGCATTTTATTTGTCGCGGATTGGGTTTTAGAAAAGCGAATTATAAATAAATAAATGTATTATTGATAGGGGATCTAAACATCACAGACTGTGGCAGAGTAAAAATAGTCCATGTGGTTCAACCTTAATGTTATGAAGTGACGAGAATACGTTTTGTACATAAATAATGACTTATTTCAACAATCTCTTCTCCATGTCAGTCTGTTACGCTAGTGTAAACAATGCAGCGTTTAGGTTCTACATCAGAACGCCGGCTCATTATAAATATCTTAATTTGTGTTCCGAAGATGAGGACGAGTGATTACTGACAGAAATTTCATTTTTGGTTGAACTAACCCTTTAATTTCACATTCAAAATTCTCAAAATCTACCAAAACATCACACATGTTCTTCTAGGTTCACACTCACTGTCACAATCATAATACAAAACCTAAAAAAAAAAAAAACTTACAAGGGGTAGTATTATACAATGTTTTCTTTACAAAACAAGAATGACACTCTCTACTGCATAATCACTGCTGTATATATTACATAGTCCATGTTTACATTACAATACACAATTATTCCTACGTTTTCCCTGTTTTCCCATGGTAATGAAATTAAAAAAAACTAACACTTGTGTAGGTGTTCAGCTACATCTAAAATTGCTGCATGCTTAATTATTGTGGTTGAGTCCTGATGCCTCTAAATAATTGATATTATATCCACTAGACTGCAATATATATATACTAGATTAAATAAGTATTTCAGTCCCCAATATTATCTCTCATAAAGTCCCCCGTAGTACAGTAATAACTGTATCCCTTAAAACCCTTGCTTCATTTAGAATACGCGGATATATGAATATGCATATTAGCACCGCCTCCACTCACTCACACCAGCTCAGAATCCTCCAGATCTTCTCGGTCAACTTTACTGTAGTAAATTCCACATGATGGCAAGTGGAAATACTAGTTTAATTCATCCATATATGTTTGAACCAGAAACTGATTCCAAAGAGAAGTGAAAGAGTGAATTACTGTATACAGAGTAAGTCAATGTATTAGAATGGTAATGCTTTTCATGAATTGCTCTTTAAAAAAGACGGACACATTAAGATTTGAAATGATTAGCCTTTGGCTCGACTACGTTATCAAATAGCTAATAATGTGTTCCCGGTACACAAACCATGTTCCCGTTCCGTTCGCCATCTCAGAGTCAGACAGCTGCCTTCTAAAGATCAGCATCCTTAGAAATGCTTTGAACATCGAACGTCAGTGGAAAAAGGCATAGTTCATCCTTACACCGTAATATACATCACATACATAATTCACCCGCTATATTGCTAAATGTACACGATTTTTCATATTAACAGAAAAATATAACCTGGCTTCCCTTGAGACTGCCCTATTTAGCAGAATAGTATTGACAATATGCTAAAGCCCATCCTACACGTTGACGGGATTGGTTACAACATATTTGTGACATAGAGAAAACTGGTAAACTGGTAAACGAGTGTGATAATCAGGTTCTGGCTGTGGAATTTGCATGTGGTTTGCCTTAAAGCATATTGGAAACACCACATAGACATATTAAACATTAAAAACTTGAGTTTCACTTAAACACAATGCTTTTCCCCCCTACTCTTTCAGTTATAATGAACAGTGGTGCAGTCCTCCATGGTCTGGCCTGTGATGCTCCGCTGCACCACAGGCTTTTCAGAAACATCATCCATTGCACTTGACAAGGATAAATTTGAGCAATACTAGAGCATGTGTGTTTAGTCCGGGGTCAATGCACTTCACAGATGATGACAGACTCCATGGCTGATATCCATAACTGCAGTGGGCTCAGTGCCTCGGTTAGGCCCACCCAAGGCTGAGGCAGCCTGTTCACCTAATGCTACGTGGGAATGCTGCATTTCTTGATGTAAATGCAAATTTAGCTCTGTTTTGTGAATGTTTGACCTCAATGAAGGTCATAAGCATTCTCACCTGAAGCTCTGTTTAACATCTTACATAATTTGTTCACACGATGCAGCGCTGTGCGACAAAATTTGTCTGCGGTCCCAATTGTTCTCGCAGCTCATGTTGGCTCGCAGACTGAAACGATTCTGAAGGTCTTTGATTGTGTGGTTGAGCAGAGGCTGCATTCTGGAGCTTTCAGCAAGCGCAGACTCATCCGCAGGGCTTTACCTCACTGCTACCTGTGGCTTTATTTATCATGTTCACTCTGCAGTGACTAAAACTACTTTACAAGCCACAGCGCCGAATTAATGAAGGATTCTGACACAGGCACCTTCCCCCAGGGTTCTAAAAATAATTACCAAGATAAATACAAAGCAGGTTTTTGTCTTTCCTTATTAATTATCACATTACAGCTAATATTAAGGCTAAAAGCACTTTTTTAAAAACTGGTTTGTTTATGTTCATTACAGAGTCCATTTTGGGATTTTAATTGGCATGGGTAGTGCGGTTCTCTGTGGAGATCTTCAAAGTGCCTCTGTTGAGCATTGCATGAAATCGTGCTTTGTCATTGCTCTGTCACATTGGCTATGGACTGGCCTACCTGGTAAGAGTTTGGTGTCTCTGTGAGCTTTAGGATAAAAAGGCCTTCCTAACCTAAATCAGCCTCAGATGAATGGGGCGCCAAGTGTAATAGGACTAATTTCATTGCGTGAATGGATTGTGTGACACGAAAAGCAGTATTTCATGACAAAATGCAGTTTGTACACAGAAAAACAAAAGCAAGTTGCAATCCATCGATGGAAAATTTAGCAGTCCAAAAACTGATTTTTATTTTTCAATACATACAGTAGAGCATGGTGCAAGCAATGACCCGGTTATGGGTTTGATGTCTAGGGAATGTAAGAACGGATAGAAAATATATATCAACTAAACTATGCCTAAAAGCATCAGCAAAAGGCATACATGTAAATGTAAACTTCATCTAAGGTGGACAAAATATTGTGATCCAAATCCAGAAAATCAGTTTGATGGACAACATGTATGTCATTTAAAGATTAAGCATGTCTTAGACGAAGTGAATTTAGTGACAAATGGAGTGCATTTTTAGGAGTGCAAGTAGTTTTTTTTAGTTATCCACAAATTAAAACGTATCAAAGTTATGTGCACAGCAATTTTGTGCTGACTTTGCATTCCCATTGACAAAATGGCTTTTGTCTTTCTGTAGAACTTCTCACATAGAACTAGTGGCTGGAGTCTTTATGCACCCATGAAAAAAAAAACACATCCAAAGAGAGTCGGTATCGCTTGGTTATCCAAATGACATTGAATTCCGCTTTTCTGTTCCCTTTCCTGTTCCCTCCGTCCCTCTCGTTGCCCTCAGCCAGTCTTCATTTTTGTCTTTTTTACTCAACTTTTCCTCTCCACACATCTTCTGTTTCTCTCTATACTAATGGAAAGAGAGAGTTGAGAGTTACCTGTGCTGGGTCCTGCTTCTTTGCCTCTGCCTGAAGTAATTTCTATGCTAATGAGACTCTCAATAAGATAAGACAGTCAGCAAGGGCTGCCTCTCCAACACAGACTTTATGATGAGAGGGGCTGCCGGCTTTGCCCTCTGTGTCTATCCGTTCATGCGGATATTTATCTTTTATTCATACACTTTCATTCAGATTCTGTCAGCTTAACTGTTTGTAAGGTTTTCTTTTCCTGTCTAATGGCATTAGACGCTGTGGAACAATGCCCAAGATCATAGGCAAGGTCTAATGGGGAAGTCATCGTACTCTTTCCTTTCTGCGTTTGCCTGTACGACATGGACTGCTGCATGGGCTTGTCTCTTGTTCGTTCTTTATTATTTCCCTATAGTACAACCTGCCTTTGAATACATCCAAACTTATTTCTACGCAGCCACTAAATGTGACAAATTACTAAAAAGTTTGGAAGCAGGTGTTGTTGCCACCTGTTCTGACAGTATGGAAATTCTTGTTGTCCTTGCCGTCCACATTGGGCGGTTTGTCCACAGTGACTGTCTTGCACTGGGACTCGCCGTCGTGTTAGCCGAGTGTGATTACTGTTAGACGCGACTTAGTATGCATGCTGAAGCTGAAGTCTTTGACATTCAAAGGCATTTGGGTCTGCCATAGCAAATTAAAATGCGTTTAGTTTGCAATCCCATAAGAAAGAGTTGAAAGGAGACTTATAATGAATGGTAATGAAATGCTGATATAATGGGGAATGTGACAAATATCTGCAAAGAGAGCTGCTATTCCTCAAACCAAGAGCAGAATTATGATTGCATCCTCAGGAACAAGGGAGGAAGGATTATTAATACCACAGAGTGTCTCTATACTGTCAGGAACACAATCACAATCACAATAGATTTAGAATTAATACAAAGGTCCTTACCTCAATCGGTTTGCAATCACACCATTCTATAGGGCACAGCTGATTGGTTCCAGTCGTATCAGTAGCCAATGAGCTCGCTGCTTAGCTTTCAAATACTCGGTCAGCATTTGCTGTAGCAGTTTGCAATGCACTTTCAGAAACCCTCCACCTTCCCCAGCTCCACCTGTATAGATCTGCTACGCAAATACAGCACGCCAAATACATTTACCAAAGCTGCGTTTCCACCTCAGGAGCTTTCCTCAGGAACTAGGAACTTTGGGGTGGTACTCGGTGTGTTTACACCGCAGGAATCAGGGTCTAAATGAAGTTGCGGGTAAAAATTCCCCCCCCCCCCCCAGAAAGTCCCTGCTGGCGAAGTAGTACATTTTCAGAGTTCGGGAACTTTCGGGGTGGGACCTGTGCGCTGAAAATGTTAATTGGTTCTTACCACGCTATTCTTTCTGCCCGATGGCGCGCGTTCACCCCATCCATCTCACGCTCAATGTCTTCTGATAACAAACGTCTACTTTTATATCTAGCATTACAAGCTTTCTGAATACGCTTTGGGTGCTCGTCTCTTTTCTGCCGTTTTGTTAATTAATACGTTAGTAAACCAATCGCACACAAAAGCAGCACAGCATTTATCTCCTCCATACAAAACTCAAAACTCAGGCCACGTTTACACAAAGCCGGGTATTTAGCGAAACGAATATTTCCCCCTCTCCGTTTTCAAAAATAACATCGTTCACACACCCGTATAAATACGCCGTCGAGCGCCATCATAACTATGCCAAACCTATTGGCGGCAGTGTAGGGAGAAGGATAAAGCCATGCAAGCCAATCAGAATCCTCCGAATCGACAAGAGAGAACCTAAAACGCCGTTTCTCCCAGTTCACACGACAACACATAACCGGCGTTTTCAGAAATCTCCACTTTGGCCGGAGTTTTTAGGATTATCGTTTTCTGTGATAAAAATGGGGTTTTCGTGTAAACGAGAGGCCAATCCGCAGGGAAATATCTGCGTTTTCCCTTCGTGTAAACGGGGCCTCAAAACAAACGCGCAGAGTGGGAGGAGCAGTCCCACGCAGTTCAACGTCACTACATAATCTTACCGCCCCAGGCCGATACTTTAGTCCGCGATGTAAACGCAGTAAGCAAGCGGTCTGGGGGGAAAAAGTTCCTATGAAAAAAAAAGTTCCTGGTAATTGCGGTGGAAACGCGGCTCAATTAATCTATCCGACTGATTTGTAAGTGTGAACTTGTGAAATATACAACATCTAAATAAGGCAAAAATAAGTGTGCATGTGAGGAAATAGATGTTTGACCATAATAAACAGAATTTCTCTGCTGTCAGTTTCTTCTAAAATTCTTTATTTCAGCATTAGCTTTATTGCTGAAGAAACAGAATCACTGTGCTTCTCTGTCACCCTTAAAGCTGAGTGATCTCGCTGCATTCCAGCTCCATCAGCAAATGACACTTTGACAGCTATGTGAACTGACCTTCATGGCACTGGTCCCTCAAACATAAAACCCCACATCCCCATTTAAAGACAATCTGGAGCTCATTCACGGCCATTCATACGGTGCCAGATCAATCAAGCCCAGTGCCTCTGTGGGGAACCACTGTGAATGAGAGGTTAAAGAGGGATGTGAACAGAGGGGTTATCGTAATCACTTCACAGGAAATGGCACATGGTGAATAAATGGATTCATCTCAAAAGCTTGATGTCTTGTTATTGCAATGTTCTTCTGAAATGGGTATGCTCAGGCATGTGGTTGTTTATTAGAAAGCCCTAAAAATGATTACCGTTTTTTTAGTTTTTTTACTAGAAGATCACTCAATTTGAATTCAGCATCATATAAATTTAAATAAGATATGAACAATTTGTAAGTCTATACACACAAAGCTGTGTCAGTGAGAAAGCAACCAAGTCTTGCATCACGGAAATGATTCCTTCAATTTGTACCATCTGTCATTATCCTTCTAGAGATTTGTGACTGAGCATTTGAATTATAAAGCATTATTCATAGGATAACTTCATCCTCAAAGCTTATGCTGGCGCTGTCGGAGGAAAGCAGGAATTGCGGTTTGGGGGATAAAGGTGCTTCCCGCTTGTTCACAGTCTCGGTAAAAGGGCGGGAATCACATTAGTGTGTTTCCATACAATACATGCATAGTGAACAATAACACCTAGTGAACGATAACAATAAATTAAAACACAAATGTAATTTCCATGCTATATTTAGGAATTGAGAAGATGGATATGACATGCTAAACAAAGGGAGGTTTTGTGAGAAATAACACCGTGAGCTGTAGTGAGAGGCAAGCTTTAATATGATCTTGACACAGTGCAAGAGATGTTTGATGAAACACGTGATGTGCATTTTTTTATTTCACAATTTGGAATAATGTGTACTTAACAGTGTTATAATGTACTTAAACATATCTTTTTTCACATTGTGTAAGATTGTAAAAATAAATAGGTCAATGTTAAAAAAAATTGTTTAGTCATGATGTCAGTTTGTTGGTCAAGGTCAGTGAGTCTCTCCAAGTCATAAATGTTTATAATGGTCACAGTCTGAATAAGATGCTGGGTCATTTTGCTGATTTACTAGACTATATTGATAATATGATAATATGTTGGTGATCAGAGAGACTATGTCATTAATGGGATAGTTCACCCTAAAATAAAAATCAAGTCATCATTTCCTCACTCTGTCTGTAGGAACACAAAAGGTGAATTTATTATAAAAATGTCCTGCTTGGGCTCATCCATATATAGCAATGAATAGTGACCAGTATCAAGCGTTTTTTTTTTTTTTTTTTAAGACGCAACAGTGTGATCCCATGCTACACGCCTCATATTCCAAGTGTTTTGGGATTATATGATAGGGTTTGGGTGAAAAACAAAACATAATGTATTATTTAATGAAAATCCTGAGTTTGGTCTTCAGACAGTTCACATCTACTCGCCCCAAAAAAGTAAACAAGTGAGAAATCGTGATTTATAAAAATGCGACATGAGATATTTTCTTTTCTGAGGTGAATAAATTTTTTTTTAAAGTTTTCCTCGCCTGTCGTGTGTACATTGAAAATAATGCTTTCCCCATTATTGTTGAATCATGGAAGCTACACCAGTTACTTTTGCCAAGATATTTCTTATTGATTATGTATCATGTATCAGACTTTATGAGAGAAACTGGCATATAAGAATAAGGCTACAGGTGAGGAGGTCTGTGTTACCTTATGCCTGCTGTAAATGGTTTCTTGGTGTTTCTCCTTCCTCTCACCCCATCATGCCTCTATGTTTCTCCTTCCTCTCCCAGTCATGCCTTTATGTTTCTCTGAGTTGGTAGCAAGGACTGAACTTATATACATTACAGAGCGATTTTCAACTTCCTTGTAAGGTAGAAAAACATGTTGCTTATGATTTAAAAATGGAACATATGCTTATACATGGTACAATCCACTATCCCTCTGTGTAAACATTAGAGGTACATTTGCATCAGTTGAAACATTCCTTTCCTTGTAATGAAAATGCTAACTGAAGTATCATCATCAGTGGAACATCTCTGCTCGGTGAATGTGTTACATTGCACACATACCTCTAGGCAAATAGCTCATCCCATATCTCTCATCAGCACACATGTACAACATACTCTGACTTCACAAAATACATTATGAAAATTATTATGAAAATGAATGAAGGAAAATGATTCTAAAAAAAATAACATTAAACAGTAAATTTTAGTCTTCAATCTGGAACTGTCATTGTGCCATCAGACAAAAGGTGTTCCGGTCTGGAGATATTTACATACTCATTGAAGAAAGTACATGGATACTTTTCCGGGATTTCTAGCCGTTGTATTTCATGTTGTGTTTTTATCATCTTGATTTCTCACTTGTGTGCTTTTTCTGGGCGAGAAACAGAGTGATCTGTGAGTCTCAAGATCGCCCAGTTATACGTGAGTCAACATATTTTGTTGATCCTGGCCTGGAACAACATGCCAGTCCTAAAATTTAGCCCTAACCATAACTACTCCTACACTTGGCTAACTCTACCAAAAAGTTACCCTTATAGGTGAAAAACAGAAGCAGTTAAGCTAACTCATTTCATTTGAGGAAACCGATTGCCTTAACTCATTTAAGTTTAAAAAAATCAATAGATATAAGTAGTTATTTTAATCGAGTCCACTAAAACAATAATATTTATTGATACACAATTAAACTTTACACTGCATTTAATAGCCTATTGTATATAGCTGAAACTTCAAATTTATTGATTGAAATGTTGTTCCAGGATCAACAAAGATGATGATCCAGGAACATGTTGCACTTGGTGAAATCAGGTATCAGGTTCTGCGAAAGCCCATTCAAGCACAAGACCAATAGCCAAGGTTAGGATTTGCGTTGAAGAATACATTAAATTTTGGTCTTTTTTTTTTTGCTCTCTTTCTTTTTTTCTCTTTTTACGTCAGAGTAACTCTGAAGACCTTGACAAGCTTGTTCCAAGGGGGTAATCCATCAGCCGGAAACTGAAGCTTCCCCTGGGGGCTGCCATTGTAGCAGACCATCACCTGCTGTTAGCATCCCATTGACTCCCATTTATTTTGGCGTCACTTTGACAGCGAATAACTTTACATCTGAGGCGTCCAAAGACTCCATTTGTCTATTATTTATTTCTAAGGAAACACGACAATGTATAAAAGGCTCCATTACTTTTTATCTTACATTATGGCCCCCTAGAAGCAGTTTTTGTAAAAATAGGCTAACGAATGCTTGCGCGCAATCAGGGAATGTAGAGGCATAAAATCAAGGGAGAAGCCCATTGAGAATCATAAAGTTGCTCCTGCTGCTGCTCATGGACAGCTCCTACTCACGCTCTCAGTTTCTGCAGGATTCGGAAGGGAATGATTCAGATTTTTCTTGGCACCGCTACAAGACGTACAACTATGAGACTGTTGCGTCACATCTATGTGGTCCAGCTCAGTGCGAGCCTGTGCAGTGCACTCAGCCCTCAGGAAGTGAGTGCTTCTAATTGGCTGTAAAAATATACAATCTCAACTTTAATACAAAAATATCGTTATTTGAATTCAGCCAAGAGATAAAAACGGGAATGTGACGTCATGATTGACAGCTTCTCTAAACTAAGTATTACTGATACACCAACGGATTTTTGCGGGAATCTTTGGGAGGAGATTAAAATTTGATTTCAAAATGTCCATAACTGTTTATTTCCTACAGTAATTTTCTTTTTATTTTCCGTTTCTGCGGGAGTAAGGGCGGGACCTTGATATTGCTGCTTTAGCCTACTTTGTAGCTGTCGCTGGAAGGTCAGCTGAGGGTGATGATATTTTGGTGATTTCAGTGGTTAATGTTTATTTTGACTTTATTTATTTTTGGACTTCATAGTTTAAATGTGTATTTCTGTATTGTGAATTTCATAATTTGGTTGCCGTTTGATTTTTTTTATTATTCTATTGTTGAAGTTGAGTGTCATGTGACCCTGTGTGTGTTGATTAATTCAGCTGGACGTGTCAGCGTCAATGTAATATTGAGATGTGAAACCCATGTTAGCGCTCCTGACTTAATCTACTGTTGGTTACCAGGCGAATACGGTAAATGTTTTACTTTGTATATTATGATGGTTTGTGTTTGTTGTGGTGTTGTTGTGTGTAAAATTATGGTTTGGTTTTCTTTTGTGTTTAGTTTTCACGGTGTCTCTGGAATAAAAACAAAAATGGACGTCATCAGTAGCCTACTTCGGAAGCGTGGACTGTTTTGTAACCAGAAGCAGATCCCAAATCTGTGCAAGATGTCAGCGCCATATTAGGACTTTGGTGGCTTGAGTTTTCATCACGAAAAGTGCAGTGTGACCGCCCATAAATTCAGAATAATCTGAATAAGAACCTTCTTTTTTTTACACCCAAAAATAATTAAATAAAAAAATCAAACAAAGAAGGTCAATGGAAGTCGCGCAACTTTTAATTGTACTGTCATCATATCCCGAAGAATCCAGATTATCCAGTGATCTATAAAGCTCTACAGAATTGCCCATATGAAGGTCTCCATGGAGAAAATCATCGAAAATGTCTGTGGCTCTTTAAAGACGTTCCTGTTCTCCAGGGTCCGATTTTTCATGCATCGCTTCTTACCCATATCTTTGCATATGAAGGCCTTAAGTAGCACATTGGTTGAGCCAGGGGCGCTGTGCGGGGAGAAACTCCGAGATTAGACGAAAGGCTTCGTCCATTCAGCGCGGACAGCAGCAGCCAGCGCGCTCCCTCTGTGGGCGGTGTTTCAAACCAGCGGATTCGGGAGGAACGTGGGAGCTGTCATTGCTGTAAAACACATTTGCGGGCACCAGCATCACCGTTGACAGCAATTACAAGTGCTGGGATTATGTTCATTTAAACGACCACTTATTGACAGGGTGCCTTCATAATATGCTGCTCCATATGTATTTTTTTTTAATTCGCCAGCTCTGAAGGGGAATTTTGGAGAGACAAGCTGAACATGAAGTGGGATATTTTACTCTTCTCTTGTCTTTTAGAGAAAAATACCGGATGCTTCCATTGAACGAAGGTATTTTCCACTGGATTAACAAGGGACAGTATTTTTGATACTTAATTTCCGTGCATAAATACTAATCTATTGGCGTTTACGGGAAACAACGTTGTTTTTTTTTATGAAGTCACAGGCGAAACATCGTGTCATTCGTATTGCCTAGTACCTCAATTCCAAAATGCTGTGGTGCTGATGAGAGACTGTTCCTCGATAACATTTTTTTTTCACAACCCACAATGAGAAACAAATAGCTCTCCGCTTAAGCGATGGAAACACTGTGAGGCTTCTACTGAACTTGAGAAGCAGCAACAGCGACTGCAAGTCTCGACACCCCAGAAATCAACACATAATAATGGTATGAGCTTCTGAAGTCGATTGGAGCATGGAGTCCGCACACCAGGCTGGCTAGGAGGTTTTGCGAGACACACTAAGAACCTTGTATTGACCCCCCATCCTGAAATGAGGCAAAATGTTGATGTGTGACAGAGGAGTCCAAATGCTCATCACTACAGTGGGCGCTTTCGCCGCGTTCAGCCTGATGACTATCGCTGTGGGAACGGACTATTGGCTGTACTCACGAGGAGTGTGCCGGGTCAAAAGTAATAACGAGAACGAGACGAGCAGGAAGAATGAGGAAGTCATGACCCATTCGGGGCTCTGGAGAACCTGCTGTCTGGAAGGTAAGACGTTTTGTGTGCAAGTCCAACTTATGTTATCTATCTATCTATCTATCTATCTATCTATCTATCTATCTATCTATCTATCTATCTATCTATCTATCTATCTATCTATCTATCTATCTATCTATCTAAAGATTCTAGTACTATAGCTTTTCTAGTACACCACTGTTCATTCTATCACTGAGATTAAATTGAGTTTTATTTAATGTGACATACTGGAAGCACTACTAACCTCAATCTATCACCAGAATTTACTTTTATACAACATTTACAACTGTTAACTGCAACTGCTACAATATCCTAACTGTTCAAAGGAACTGAAGGCTTTTTGAAGCTATATTTTCCCACATTCACAAATTGAGTCTTTTAAATGCAGCATTATGATTGCAACTGTCGTATAACCAATAGATCAGGGCTAAATTGTCTAATTATTCGCTTGTCAATCCAAAATAAGATGGACAACCATATTGATTGTCTTATATTGCAGTTCAATAAAATCACTTTATTCCGCAAAGTATAAATCTCTCAGCATTGCAAGCTGTTAGAATACCTGGCTATTGCTGTTGGTGTCTGAGTACAAGATTATTACGAAATATATTTATTCTCTCTTGAAGCTGTGATCAGTCACACCGTTCTGTCAATCAAGGTGCTCTGAATGATAGTGAACAGCGCGTCGTACCGCCTCGCACACAAAGCAGCTTTAAAGGGCTTTTTAAGGGGAAATAAAAGTCAATTCAAACTAGAAGCCCACAGCCTTACATAAGTTCATTGAGCTCAACAAAACACCCTTTGGAGTTTAAGACATACCCTGTAATTCAAATGTACACCACATACCCCTAAAACATGATGATGACTTTTGCTTATCCTCCCTGTTCCTCATTTTTTTTCTCTCCTTATCTTCCCCCTCTTTCCTTGCCTTTGTCCTCTGGATGGATTCATTCTAATTCCATGCAGTTTAGGTTTTGGCAGCCCTGACACTGCTTGACTGGGAGCGAAATAATGTACTTCATAATGTCTTTTCAAACTTTGATTAATCTCCTGCCCCAGGGAATGCAGAGAGGTGACATGACTGCAGTGTGATGGGAAGATCCTCATCTTTAATTGAAAGGGATGGGCGCAATCCAATAGATGTGACCATGGCAGATTACACAAATCCAGTGATTGACTTTTCAGTATTAATTTAATTGAAGTGTATGTCACTGTCACCCAGTGCACGGATACCCACTGCCATATTTGAGCCGCTTTAAATCTCCAAAAGATTCTCATGATTTATTTGCTTAATATCAATGAGGGATTGATCCGTCTAAATAGAAACCCATCACTCTGAGTCATGGTGTATGCTTGTCTGGACATAAATCTTTGAGGAAGGTAATAATGAGGCTTTCTGCTGGACAAGACTACATGATCAGGCTCTCTGAATATAACCTTCAAGTGTTGGGTACAGCCGCTTACTACCTTCAGCTGTTTCTCTATGCGTGACCGCTTTGCTTTGCCTGTTGATGTTATTCAAAATCATTATGAAACCGCCATTGATCCTTTTTACTTTCTTAATGCACATTTCTGGTCTCATTGTGGATGATTCATCAGTGGCTTTTATTTCATAGAAAAAAATTGTTTGATTTTGCAATCTTTAATCAAAATAATTATTTTTTTTACTCTTTCTGGAAGCAACCTTCCTGTCATGCTGACATCATCTAGGCCAGGCAGCCTATTTGATCATGTTAACCAATAGCAAAATAGGTATTTTTGACACATTTTAGCGATTCTTTCTGGTATGAAACACCCACTTTTCACAATCCAATAGTATTTCTTACTCAGAAAGGTGATAAATTCTGAAATAATAAGGGTTGTGAATGCCAATTCAGATGGCTTTAAATATTTATCTTCACTTACTGTTCTTTAAAGATTTGGCCTTTGTGTTTGTGATAGTGCAACCAAAAATTAAAAGTTCTCTCATCATTTTCTCAGCCTCATAACATTCTTCAGCTTAACACAAAATAATATATTTTGTTGAACTTTTGATTTTTTTAACTTTTGTTTTTGAGCATGCAATGAAAGTCAGTGTGGTCTAAAACAACGTTGGACCCCTTGGACTTTCATTGACTGAACAAAAACACTGGGGCATTTCTCAAAACATCTTCTTTTGTGTTACACCAAGAAAGTCATTCAAGTTTGAAACGGCATGGGGGCGAGTGAATGATGACATAACTTTCATTTTTGGGTGAACTATCCCTTTGTTGATGATAGTTTGGATTTTTATAATTTTAGGCGAAAGCATTAAGAGAGACGTTTTCACTTTGAAAAAGTCTGTACTACATGTGTTGGATTGGAAGTGCATTTGTTGAATAGCTATGATTGAGACATTAGTGTTAAGTCGATGTTTGTTTTTAGTAGTCCTATCAGGTCATGCTATCTTTCTCTTCAGCCTCCTTACATGTCTAGCAGCCATGTGTGTTAAACGCTCTAGGAGGAGTTCATCAAGTGCAGCTCTGTGTGCCAATGTAAATGATAGTCTCTGCAGGAGGCCAAAACCGCAAGTACTGATCGAGACTTCCTGGAAAAGCTGTGAACTGAAGTGCGGCTTGAATTTTATGGGCCATAAGATTCACTTAAGATCGTGATTCCTACCCCGTAATTACGGTTTAAATGCCAAAGGCTGAAGGTACAGTCATACATTTAAAGCAAACAACATATCAGACTATTAGAATTCATACGAGTAATATGAATCGGCGTGAGAATGTGATTCACTGCATACAGGCATGACTTTATTCACCCTCGTGTTCTTTGGAAATTATACTTATTGTTATTTTATGTATGGATTCACATGTTTGGGGTCAGTAAGGTTTCTTTATTTTTATTATTTATAATCAAGTATATGCATTAAAATTGACCTTAAGTGACAAGACATTTATAATGTTACAAAAGATTTATATTTCAAATAAATGTTCTTTTGAACTTTCTATTCATCAAAGAATCCTGGAAAAATAGAATCACGGTTTTTGCAAAAATAGTAAACAGCACACAACCATTTTCAACACTTATGATAATAAGAATAAATGCTTCTTGAACATCAAATCAGTATATTAGAATGATTTCTGAAGGATCATATGACACTGAAGACTGGAGTAATGATGCTGAAAATACAGCTTTGACATCACGGGGATAAATTACAATTTTAAAGTATATTAAAAAAGAATTTTAAATTGTGAATTTTAAATTTTAAAAGTCTTTCAAAACGTTAAAAATTCTTATTGACCCCAAACTATTTTTAACAGTAGTGTATGCCTATTATAGTTTCAAAATTAACCTTTCAGAATTACTTTCATGTGCTCGTCAAATCAAAAACAAAACAAATCACAACTGTATGTGTACAATTTCAGAAAATCCATTACATTTAATCATGGTTTATATCTTGGGTCTGTGAGACCAAAACAGAAGTGATGTAACATTTTTCATTGAGGAGCATTTTTCAAAGTTGAATTTGTGTTTATCTTAAATTCTCCAAAGATAGGAAAAGTATCAACCTGATACTCGAATATATTAAGTATATTTTTCAAGCTATTTAATAGGCCTTGAGGCCTCCCAAACAGAACATGAGGGTTAAATATATGTCATGTTGCATCACATGTCATCATAGGGAGGCACATTAGCGGTTATGTACGTAATAATAAGGGAATGCTCCGGTGGAATTCAACACGGGTTCATTTGCTGAATGGAGGTGTAA
Organism: Cyprinella venusta; assembly: GCA_038021265.1. NCBI lineage: Eukaryota > Metazoa > Chordata > Actinopteri > Cypriniformes > Leuciscidae > Cyprinella > Cyprinella venusta. Next base: position 32,055,312 of record CM075863.1, on the reverse strand, counting down.
GATTAATGCAGTACGTCCTCAAGTGCAGGTGGATCTCAGGGGAACAGTTTGGCCTTGCCCAGGATAAATGATGACCTGGGAGCTGAGGTGGGGAGGGAAGGGGGAGAGAGAGGCAAAGCAGGGAGTGATGAAGAGGGACTCTTCCTTCCAAGTGTGCACCCAAGCAAAGCCTGTCTCATACACTCTCATCACGCACACACATCTCCTTGGAAACCAGCCGCTCCCGTCTGCGATATAGGCCCACTGCTCCATACCTTCCCCCATCCTCAACCCTGTTTCCCATCCTCCTCCCCTTGTTCACCAAGGCTTTGGAAATACGGAAAGCATGAGATGCTGCTCGGCGATCACGTGGCATCTCAAACATGTGTCAAACATGCATGGGGAGATGCGCACGCACCAGTGCACATATCCTCAAACGGACAATGAGATTGGCTCGTTGGGATGTGAACATACTGTACCTCATAACCACTTACGCTGCCACTCGGGACACTCCGCAGGCATGGGGTCCTGTGTTTTTGCCTTTTTAATGTGCACTAAAGGTGCGAGTGAGGGCTGTTAGACTAGGAACAAAAGGTTGGGCTAAAACACACGGCTATAGTGGACTTCATTTATTATTGCGCTAGTAATGGAAGAAACTTGTCAGCACTTTGCAGTACATTGTGGAAATACACTTTTTATCTATACGCTAGCAGAATTTTTTTGGGGTGGCAATTTAAATGAGCAGAAGAAATTAATAATGAATGTTTCTTTGTGTTAAAGCCCAGTCAGTATAACAGTCAGATATGCTTTCACCATTTTCATTTAGTGCCTCTAACTTGAGCTCCTATCTTTGTGTAAAGACTTATGGGGGACGTGTGAAGGAAATTCCTGATTTAAATGACAACAAGTAAGGAGCCTATAATTTCTGGTGAAGTATGTAAGCGATAAGGCACTCTGCCCCAAATTGGGTTTATTTTTTTGCAATAATGACCAACTGGCTGTACATTAATATGGCCACTGGTCAAATAAATAAATATGTGGGCATTAAATATTGATTTGAGTTGAAATTTTTGTATAATTTTACCTAAGCTTTTCGATTTAGTTCATTACAATGTACAAAACAATCGTGTAAAAATGTATACAGTGTTGGCTATTAGCAAATCTTTGACTGCTGTGAATGACCAATCAGAATGAAGTATTCCAAATAGCACGATGCTCTCTTTAACTAATAATTCTGTGGATTATGTAGAAGAAAAATGCCTGTCTAATTCACAACGTGTGTATGCACATGAATTTGTTCTTAACCTCGTTCTAATGGTAAAATTTAAATAAGCAAATTGCACCTAAAATTATTTGCATTGTTCGTATAAAACATGCCCAAACCAAGTCCATATAAGGGCTTTCCACACAACCTACAAATGGCACTATAAAGAGATCCTCAAGCAAGGCTAAGCAAACCAGTTTAAACCATAGACTGTAAAAAATATGGACAAAGCGTCTGTGACGTCACCCATAGACTCTCTGAAGAACGGGTTTGAGGCTGTTTATGGGGGGTATGGGCAGCGCCTTACTGGAAAATCTTGGGAAATACAAAATACAAAAGTTTCAGAAAGGATACAGAGGTGGTATGATGTGTCAGATCATGGCCGAGATGTCAAATTCACTCTGCGTAGCCCGTTATCAGCTGTCAATCAAAGTTAACTGCCCTTATTTGTCATACATTTTATATCTAAATATGATCTAAGCTAGTTAGAAAAAAACTAGTTAGAAAAAATTTAGAAAGAGTTAGAAAAAAATTCACCCCCCTCACAGTTGTCAGGCACGCAGAAAATATTGAAGATTACAATAAAAGTCCATGGGACCAAACTGTAAACATATGAATTTATGCTGTGAAAATGGATATTTTAACATGACGTCTATGGATATTTGGGACTGGCCTCTAGTGGATTTGAGATGTATTGCAGTTTTTAGCACTTCCGGGTAGGCTTCGTCTTTCAGATTAGAATGTTGCCCATAAATCACCCATAGTGATTTTTGCATACATGTGGTTTCAGTTGTTCCTAGAGTTTTTATCTCGTAAATTTAGAATATATTTGACTGTGAAAGTTATTGATGAATCATGAGACCCTTTGTCTATTCCAGTCTATTGTTTATGACCGATGGAAACTCAGGAACCTTGTATGTTCCTTGCTGTTTTCAGACTGTAAGGCATTGACCGAATTGCTGAAAATACAGCGTGCCCACCATGCACTTTGACTATTATGTTTAAGAGCAGAATTTTTGCACTTTGTATAGGCTGGGCTTTTGAAACCATGCAACGTTTAGCAACCGATGTATTCATATCTAACGCTATGCAAAATCAATACGATATTGATGCTAGTTTATCCCTCCGTGACAGTGTGTTGATTTGATGTGGTGGGTACATGGCGTCCTGCGAAGCCGGCAGGAGAATGTGGACCATAGTGAGTCACTGCTGTTCCAGGCTCCTGCCTGTGATGCTGCCTCTGCCCCTGGCTGCGATGACCTTTGTGAGGCAAATTACTCTTGATAGATCCTCTAACAGCATTGGTTAAGCTTGCAAAAATAGCTCCCTGCGTCTCCTCCCCATCTCAGAGGCTCAGCGACCAGAGATAACACGGCCGACCCCCACTCCTGTGGGTCTGAGCTATAGGAAGTGAGGTTGCGGTGTGAACCCGTCACTCTGGTCTGCATTCGTACAGACCAGCTGCGTCAAATTTTGTGCGAATGCGTTTTGGGTTAACTTTATTTACCCTTTCAAAAGCTGCACAATCAGTCATGCATACGTAGTCTCAAAGGTAGCAGAACACTGATCAAAGACTGGTGACACGTAACTGGGTTTGCAACAAGGAGGATAGATTACATTTATACGTGCTGTTATTTGAAAGCCATTTACTAAGGACGAAGATATTGTTTTATGGCTGTCGCCAGGTCCTCTTATGACCCCAAACACTTTCTTTTGGACACTTGACCGCTGTATGCTGTCCATAAACATACACACATATTCACAGTGACCTGCCAGAGATACTAAGTGGCTCACATTATCTTGAGATGGAAATGTCAAGGCTAGGATGGATTTCGTATTGGTTATGGTGAAAGGGGAGCGTGGAATAAAGTAAGAGACAGTATTATATTGATGAGAGGGACAGGGTGCCAGGAGAAAGCAGGCCTGAAAAATCTGTTTGTGCAAACACTTTTCAATGAGTGTTGATTTAGGTGATAACAGGGCTTCTGAGAATGCGTTGCTGGCAATCTATCTTTGCGTGTGTGGCCCATTTGCTCTGCCACTAGTACTGTAACTTTGTTATATCACTCACAAAGGAGAATGTAAAAGGCGAGGTGTTTAAATAAATTTGATTGACATAAATATACGCTGCTCACAAACACTTACTTGTATGATTGTTACTGTGTATAAATATGTTTGCAGAGTATAGAGATGATTGATATACTGAATGGGTTCCATAGAAATTATCAGATATTAGATTTTTTTTTTAATGTAATTTATTGGTATCGGCGATTTTTGGGCCAGGTTTACTAAACAGGGAGGACAAATTAGCACAAAAAACAAAATCCCCTAAAAGCGCTTATGGAAGTGGAAATTTCTGCAGTGATTTACTGACGATGCGTAAATTAAAGAACACAGACAAGGCTAGATCATTTACATAATGATCAACGTAATCTACTACCAAGAGCAGCGCAAATTACTGTCTGGTTTACGACATGCTTTTTTGGACGGTAAATAATGGAGCAAATACCAGTAAATTGACTTACACAAACCTTTGTAAATCACCTTACATGATTCATTGAAATGCTATCCACCCATAAATTTTGCATCTGAAAGGGAAACTCTTACAAATGCATATGCAATAAAGTCAGCCGCAAAAATAACCCTGTCCACGCCTTTTCAGTGCTAATTTTTCACTGCTTGTCTTTAGTAAATGCTGACTAGTAAATCCTGACACTCATTGTGTAAATGATCTGCTTGCGTCCAATCAACAACTGATAGATAGAACCAAGTCCGCTCCATACATTTTTTTTTTCGATAATCCAATTCACTCATACGGAAGAGGATTAGGGCCAAGCAATAATAAAAAAATAAAACCATCTCGAGATTAAAGTCATTATAATGCGAGATTAAACTTGTTAATTTTCTTTTTTCGAAAAAAGTTGAAATACAATCTTTAGAATAAACTCATTAAATATCGAGAATATAGTCGTTGTGTTTTGGGGGGAAAAAAACTTTAAATTTCGAGAATAAAGTCATGTTTCGAGAAACTGTCTCCATGTTTACTTTGTAAAAACCTTTGTATTGCTGCCACTACCATTTTCGGTCCCCATGTCCATGCGGAGCTCTGGGGAAACCCCCCTATGCTAGTAGGCTAACTGTTTTTATGAAGTAGCTAACTGGCTATTTCTTTAGGATCATTATTGGTTGTGTACGCCTCCATCCACAGAATGTCACGACTGTAACCATCTATACAGCCATTTATGGCTGTGGTTTTAATTTAATGAAACGACTTTTTTTCTCGACTCGACTTTATTTAATTTAAAAACAACGACTTTATTCTTGATATTTAATGAGTTTATTCTCAAGATTGTATTTAGATTTTTTCTCTCGCAATTTAACGAGTTCTTTCTCGAAACACAACAACTTTATTCTCGATATTTAATGAGTTTATTCTCAAGATTGTATTACGACTTTTTTCTTGAAATTTAACGAGTTTTTTCTTTAAACACAACGACTTTATTCTCGATATTTAATGAGTATATTCTCAAGATTGTATTTCGTTTTTTTTCTCGCAATTTTTTTAACGAGTTCTTTCTCGAAACACAATGACTTTATTCTTGATATTTAATGAAGTTATTGTCAAGATTGTATTACGACTTTTTTCTCGAAATTTAACAAGTTTTTTCTCGAAACACAATGACTTTATTCTCAATATTTAATTAGTTTATTCTCAAGATTGTATTTTGATTTTTTTCTTGAAATTTAACGAGTTTTTTTCTCGAAACACAACGACTTTATTCTTGATATTTAATGAGTTTATTCTCAATATTGTATTTCGATTTTTTTTTCTCGCAATTTAAGGAGTTCTTTCTCGAAACACAACAACTTTATTCTCGACATTTAATGAGTTTATTCTCAAGATTGTATTTCGTTTTTTTCTCGCAATTTAGAGAGTTCTTTCTCAAAACACAACAACTTTATTCTCGATATTTAATGAGTTTATTCTCAAAATTGTATTACGACTTTTTTCTTGAAATTTAACAAGTTTTTTCTCAAAACACAATGACTATTCTCTATTTAATGAGTTTATTCTCAAGATTGTATTTCGACACTTGCTCTACGACAAAAGTAAAAGAATAAAATCTACATTAAAGGCACTTGTGAAAAGTTTCCATGATAGTTTTTATGTGAATATAAGTTAAAATCTGTTTGAGATCTAGTATGAAAAAAGACTGCATTGATAAAATACTAGTATGATACAGGCCCACACGATTGTAATATCTAAATGCTTAGCTTTATCTGACACTAATAACAATAGGTCTGGCATTCCCAAGATCCTTTGCGGTGTCAAACACAGACTTTCACACTCCTTGGGCAAACATTGATTGTGTTGGCCTCTGGGGTGTTTCTCTTAATGTACTTAGGGCTCAATAGTCTCGCTATAGCTCTTCAAAGTAGCAACCACACCGGCCTGTCCGCACAAGTCACCGAGAAAATTATTGTGGCTTTGGCAATGAGTAAGTGTCTTCAATATCTGCAGCATGTCCACCTGCGGGGGTTCATAAGCTCACCGCCGAACAATAGTTATGGCTGTGTCCCTGTTTTTATGAGCTATCCGTCTTGTGTTTCTGCGATCTCCTGGAGTATTGTGATTAGGAAGCCTACTGAAAAAGCCGTGTTCCTCCCCTATGTTATTAAGTGCCGTTATCTCCCTTAAGCCCCGGTTGTTTACTCACTTGCATTCACTCATGTGGAACAGTTTTGGCACATTGCATGTAGATGTCCAGCACTATTCCTTGTATGTTACGTATTTTACTAGGGATAATAAGAAAGCAAAGGGATCAGGGAGGGATAGAACTGAATATTGATGTGTATGTGTCGACTGCACCTCTGCGTGAATGCGGGCAGCGCTGCTATAGTGTGAACAAGCCAAATAAGTCTATTAAACTCAATGTTGGCCCGCGCCTAAGGAGACCCCTCTGTGGAGAATGGGCTGGCAGGAACCTTTGGCTGGCTCGCACGGGCAGCTTCTTCCTTTTCATGGAAATCTAAATCAAGTACAGTGGCTCTGAAGAATAGCCATGAGATGAAGACCGCTCGATGTGTGCTAGACAAAATGTGCTTTCACAGCATCTGAATTGGCTGCTGTCGGATTCACATGTATGTACCAGCTGGCTTCCCTTACGAAAAATAAGTATACTTATTTTTACTACTGTATACTTATTAGTTTACTAATTATTACCACTGTTAATTTAAGTATTACAGTAACAAACATTGAGTACAGTAGAATATTTACTACTGTGTACTATACTACTGTGTACTGTATTGTTTAGTTAGTTAATTACTTTAAGTGTAACAGTAGTAAACTAAGTCCACAATTAAGTTTTTCGTTTGTGTTGCAACTATACTATAAATGGACTGTTAGGTATACTGATAGTTTACTAATCAAGTATTTGTAGCACATTTTTAGTTTATGAAAGTACACAGTTTATGAAGTGTACTCTCTGTAAACTTTTTAGTAGTTTTATACTCCAAGTATACTTGTAAGTTTTCTTTAAGTGAAGATAACGTGAAATTGAAAGTTACTATTTATATATTATTTTTGCACTTTAAGAATAATTCTGTTCCTAATAGGTATCCTATTTAGATTTTTAGGGATCTTGCACCCGACGCAAATGACTTTGTCCACTGACGCATGTCTCATTCCTATTTTGCAGCTCCCAAGACCCGCCCACAAAGTTGCTTGCGCATCGCGCTTGATACTTGCATTTCAGATCGTTAAAATACAGCCCTTAAAGTTCGATGATCGCTTTATTTGACATTTTTGTAAGCAGTCTTCTATCACATGTTTCTGCTTCTTTTGTTGCGGAGATTCTTTACCATTTCAGAAGATGCATAATAGCGCCCTCTACCGTATAACAGTGAAAACACAGATAGCCGGAAAATTCATTCAATCGCAGGGAACAAGTAAATGGATTACAAGTAAATTCCTATGTACACTACCAGTGGCTAATCTATACAAAATTTTTGATATTCAGAATTAGGAACAAATCTGTTTTCTTTATAAATAAATATTTTCTAATTTATTTTATAAGACAGTATGTAAAACTTTGTGAAAAAGTAATTAGTAGGCTACTCAATCAAAAGAGTAAATACTACAAACCAAGTATACTTTGAATACCTAAATATATTTTTAAGTATATCTCAATCAAAAGATTAAGTACAGGTATAGACCAAATATACTTAGACTTTTCTGTCAGAATAATTAAAGGGTTAGTTCACCCCAAAATGAAAATTCTGTCAGTAATTACTCACAAAATTTCTCACACAAATTAAGATATTTTTGATTGAATCTGAGAGCTGGATCACTGAAATTGCTGGCCCGGAAAAGTTATTAAAGACATCGTTAAAATAGTCCAAGTGACAACAGTGGCTCAATCTTAAGTTTATCAAGCGACGAGAATACATTTTGTGTGCAAAAAAACAAACTAAAATAATGACTTTATTCAAATTCATTTCCTTCTCTTTGAGCCTCGAGTTAGTTCACGTAGTGTAACTGCGCAGCGCTTCTGTATTGTACAGTACGTCACACGTAGGCTCACTAAAAATATCTTAATTTGTGTTCCGAAGAGGAACGAATGTCTTACAAGGTTGAACAACATGAGGGTGAGTTATTACTGACAGAATTTTAATTTTGGGGTGAACTATCCCTTTAAGTGCAATTTTCAGTATATTTGAGTACACAAAAAGTAGACTGAAAGTATACTGTCTTATTTTTAGTTTAAAAGAAGTATACTAATAGCACACTTGAATAAACTTTTTTTTGAGTCCTTCCCATACTTCCTGTAAACTTCAGCACTTCTCATCCCTCGGATCAGGCTCTGATGGTGTAGGGCAAACATTTATCGGCCGAACATACGGCCTTTTAGGATTAGCTCCCACACAAAATGTGTTCACTTTCATGGTTCTGCTGTCTTGTTTTGCACAGTAAGCCCAAATATTCATGAGCTCAGTCTTTGGCAACCAAACGACAAGATGGTCTCATTGAATTACAAATAGGGAGCACAGCCCACTTTAGATGAATACTGTCATTCCTCTGTCAAAGCACTTTGGCCTTTCTGGAGTTAGCAGTCTGCTACCCAACAAACCGGCAGATTTCAGGCCAGGCTGTTTTTCATGTATAACATTTCATTTCAGTCAGGTTTAGTTTTTTTATGTTTTAGAAATAAAGGAATAATTCACCCAATGACAAATGAAATACATGTCATCATGTACTTACCGTCATGTCTTTCTAAACATGTATGACTTTCTTTATCATGTGGAATACACACACACACACACACACACACACAAAATTGAATAAAATACCATGAGAAAGTGCCAGTATTGTTTTGGACCAAACTGAATTTCATTGAATGAACATTGTATGAGTTGAAACATTCTTCAAAATTCATACAGGTTAAAAAAATATATTTCATTTTTTTGGGGGGTGAACTATAACTTTATGGTAAAAGTGAAGAGCCTGTCATTATTTTCTTACCATGTCATTCCAAACCTGTATGATTTTTTTTTTCTGAAGATTGCAAAAGTAAATATATTTGATAAATGCACCACTGCAATTTTAAAAAGTTAATGTTTTTGTTCAGCAAGGATGCATTAATTTGATTGAAGTTGAAATAAATTCTATTCTTTTGAACTTTCTATTTCTATATAAGGTATCACGGTTTCACAAGTATATCAAGCACAACTGTTTTCAACATTGATAATAAAAAAAAAACTTTCTTGTGTAGCAATTCATCATATTAGGATGATTTTTGAAGGATCACGACACTAAAGACTGAAGTAATGATGCTGAAAATTCAGCATTGCATCACACAAATAAATTACATTTTAATAAACATATTTACTTTTAAAACAGTACTTTTTTAATTGCAGTAAGATTTCACAATATTGCTTTTCACAATATTGTTTTACGTTTAATTAAGACTTTGTAGATTGTAGAATAAAAAATTCTACAATTTTGAACAGTATTTTATATGGTTTAATGTGTGATTTCAATGCTGAGGCATAGCATTGTACAAATAGCCATTTTTCTTCATTTAAATTATCAAAGAAACAAATAATGATATGATATATGATATGATTTTGTCTTGGGAATTGCATTGCTAATCCACTTCTAAGGGGGCACTTACTTTAAATGGGCATGACGCTTCTGGAAGGAAAGGAAGAGATATTGTCCTAGAGTGATGTAAACCCAAACACCTCAGTATCACTCACAGTCCCTGAGAGGCATTCAAGAGCCCCTGTGGTTCTAGAGAAAGTAGCTGTCTGTATCAGCTGCTGCACAACCCCTCTACCCGTCTTCTGAAGTGTGCTGTGGCTTGAAAGACTCCATTTAATGGAAAAGACCAAAGTAGCGGACTTAAATAAACAAGAATAGTTATTGGGCCCTGCTGAGACAACAGTAATAAGCAGCTAACTGCAGCCGAGTGTGCGGGCGAGCGGGGCAATCGACGCCACAAGTGGAAGAAGATTACCTCTTGTACAGTCTTTCAGTCCTGTCCCAGTTGTCTTAGACAGGCCACATTGCACATTTATTACCCCATTCTCCAGGAACATGATTTAACATGGACGCTCCATGTCTTCGCTTATCTCAGAGCTCGAATAAAGCGTTCCTTGCCTTGTGTTTAGTTGAATTAGCGGGCTTGTAAGTGAGCTTCTCGTGTTGGTAGGAATATTATTGTGCAAAGATATTGTGCCCTGTGGAGGATCATTAAAACCATGGCTAATAAATGTGGATGACTCACCGTGTCAAAACCATTAGGCCAATCAGTCTGTCTGCAAGCTGGGCCTTAATTTTCAGACCCTACCTGCAAAATTAAATGCACACAGGTCATTAAAGGCAGTAGAAAGGAGCAGTGCTGTCGCTGGAGCAGTGATTACAGTCACTTTCTGACTGGCACAAGCCATTTCTAGCTCAGTAATCCAGATCTTCATTTTAATGATCGCCAATTGAAATCCCAAAGTTGATCTTTCATTCTGTGCCTATTTTCAGTGGTTGTGAATTTAATTTGATGTGTGTAGTGTGAGTATTGAATGTGGCACAACAATATGTCAAAAACATCAAAAACAACAATTAGAGAGCAGGGTAGACCATGACAGTGAATGTGATTTCACCACGTACAACATGTTCCTGTATAGTGATTGAAATGCTGTCTTGATAGGTAGCTCACTACAGCATTTTAGAGCTATAGGCCCCATTTTAACGGTCTGAAACGCAAGTGTAAGTAACTTTGTGGGTGGATCTCGGCGCTGTTGTTATTTAACCGACGGGATGCAAGTCTAAAAGGGGTTGGTATAAAGTAGCTTCATTATTCATAGGTGTGGTTTGGGCGTAACAGGAAACAAACCAATAAGAGTGTCATGTCACATTCCCTTTAAGAGCGTGATGAACGAGGTGTGCTTGTTCCATGGCGCAATACTATTATAACGGCACATTTACCAGGCGCGCTTCAGTATCGGTTCACAGCCGAGGAGATCAATGTTTTCGTCAGGGCCGTAAAAGAAAGAAAAGTGACATTGGGGATGGGACAACCTAATTAGCTACGGTTAAACATGCATATAATAATTTGGGTAAATGAGTAAGCTTTATGCCTATTTTTCCCATCGTCAAGGACACAACAATGATTTCCCTCGTGTTTTAAGATTTTTCCTTATAATAATGTATCATTTGCAAAAAGTAAAATGCATCTGTGTGAGAGAAATCAATGAGAGAATAATCTACAGTGTATGCGCATTGTTCACACTGTATTATGGCCAAGCATGCGCGCTCAAATAGCATTTGAATATTCACGCAATGCGCCACTGACTTTAGATATGTGTTTTTGTTCTGGTCATTGGCGCAATTGTTTTCTGGAACTGCAAAATAGCACCAGGGATTGTTTGCACTGGGACACGCCTCCTTTTTGCGCTGAACCGCACAGGGAGCGTCCCTAGTTTGTTCATTCCCTATTTTGCCGGGGTGCGTCTGTGGAAGGAAAAGGCGTGGGTGCAAAATACGAATGATGCATGCATCGGTGTACAAAGTCAATTGTGTTGGGTGCAAGATCGTGCCCATAGTGTCTTATAAGAAAATTATAATATTCTTTGCATGTAACACACTAAAAAGAAAGGCTTTAGGATTGCCTCTAAAATTGTCACTGTATTTGGCCATCATATTCCAGAAACAGGATGAAATCTTGCTTGACAGGAAATTTTATGGAAATGCTGACTTCTGCTCCATTGCTCTGTTCAGCACAAATGAAGTCTTTACACTTTGACTGTAAGTTCCCTTTAAGCTGAGGGTGAATGCATAGGCAAATTAAGCTGAGCATGTATTTCTCTGAAGTGTGACTAACCGTGTGTCACTCAGAGCGAGGTAGGCTTGTGTGCTATCAGAGGAGCTCCAGTGGCAGAGCTCTTCACTGCGCCCACAGCCACCCACCCACCCCTGGCCACACAGGACCAGCGGACGAGAGCGGCGATGCAGAGCAACACAAAAGCACCTTTTCATTCCCCTTTCTCTTTTTCCTTTTATAAAAGTGTCGCTTTATCTGTTTGGAGGTGCACTGAATGGGCCAGAGAGCTGCACTGGCTACACAATCCAAGAGGAAGAAGGGAGGGCTGCATGGAAAATGTCTCCATCAGTTCCTTAATCTTTCTGGTCTCGTTCAACAAAGCTGTCACCTTTGAAGAGATCTCTGTTGAATTATTCAAACTGGAGGTGTGTCAGTGCGGCGGCAGCCCCTAACCCACAGGACTCGCCGCTCTTTTCAACTTCTCTCCGATGCGGAGACCCAGAGGCTTTGAATCAACACAACTGGATGAGTTGTTTTCTAATCCGCACAAGGGTAGCCTTTAATTGAAAACATGTCTCTGGTGACTTTACCTCAATATTGACTGTAAACTACTTGCTTTCCCCCTTCTCTCTCTCTCAATGTCTCTATTGAGCACGAGCACTCCATCAGCTTAAAGTGTGAAACAGAGACTCAGTTGTGACTAATTGTTTTAAGAGGGTCCTGAGACAAAAGGGTCAATGAGACCTCAAAGTAGTGATGAAGACAAATCTTTCCACCTGACGACACCAATGCAGGGGGAAAAAAATTCATCTGTGTGTGTGTTTGTGTGCGTGTGTGTGTTATGGAAAAAAATGTTCGAATTTCCTAATCAGATTATTCTGATTCATTGCTTTGTCAGCATAGAAACCAAATTAGGACTTTTAATTCAAAAGATTCCTTGCAGGCGTTTTTCCAGGGGACCCTTTCAGCTAATAGCATCAGTGTTCTTTTTATTTATTCACTGGCTGTTTGTAATGATAGTAAACACAGAGATAAAAGCTAATGAAATACGTCCTTGCTAATGCATTCACCCGTCCTCTCTGACAGGTCTGCAACTGAAGTTGTGACAAACACGCAGTCATTCTGCAGGTTTTTATGTTTAATGGAGACAAAGAGTAGGGCTCTAAATCTGAGTGATTGTAGGAAAAAGCAGATGCTGGGTCTTATGATGCTTTTAGCGCCGCTGTAATCCATCGCAGCTCATTGGAGGATGGAGACACCTGATTGTACTTCACACTACGCTAGACAGATAAGTGTAGACACAGGCAGTGGACATGTAATTTATTGAAATATGATACGAGATGACTGTCTTTCAGTTGACATTCCAATAGCCAGGGTGCTAGAAACTACTGTTTATATGTGTGTATGTCTGCACCTAATTTTAATCAAATTTGGGGACAAATATGTACCCAGAAGTGAGCTAAAGCGGACAAAACCTCCTTTTGTAAAAACTATTTAAAAATATATTTTTTTTAAATTTTATTTTGGAATTTTTTTTTAGGTTTTCTGTTCTGTTCTGTTTTCTGTTATGGTTAGGTTATAGTAACTATTTGAAGTAATTTCTTTTGTTCTGCTGAACAAAAGAAGATATTTTAAAGAATATAAGTAATCAAACAGTTAATGGGCCCGACATTCTTCAAAATATGTTCTTTTGTGTTCAGCGGAAGAAAGAAATTCATATAGGTTTGGAATAATTTGAGGATGAGTAAATTTTAATTTTTTGGTTTACTATACCTTTAAGGGAGCATCGATGCTCCCTGGTTTTCACAGTGCATTGTGGGATTTTTTTTATGGAGCGAAAGTTTCAGTCCTCTAGAAGGATTCCCGTGGCATTCTCCATTTAAGCAGCTAGGTAAATGTGTAAGTGTGTGTGTGTTTAGACAGGCTATTTTAAAATGGCTTTGAATGTGTCTCATCTTGACAGCTAAAACCATTTTTTATGTATAATGTTAAGGGGTGAATCTCACAAAGAAATACCTGGATCATTTTTGCCTGAAAATCAAAAGAAAAAATATACAAATATTATATTTTTAGGACCAGGTAAGACTTTATTGACTTTTTGGGTTGTTTTTGTTGTTGTTGTTGTTCACTATAATGCCTATTTTTCATGAAATTTTATTTATTTATTTATTTGGATGGATGGATGGATGGATGGATGGATGGATGGATGGATGGATGGATGGATGGATGGATGGATGGATGGATGGATGGATACTGAGAAACTGCCAGGGTTATGTTTAGTTATGTTTCGTTTCATTGTGTTGGCTGTTTCGGTTTTCCTTATCCCATTTGCCTGTGTTCTTGTTCATTGTTAGTTTTCATGGTTTCTGATTAAGTTACGCACCTGTTTCTAGTTTGTTAATTATCTAATTCTGTGTAAATAAGCCCTTAGGCCACGTTTACACAAACCCGGATATTTAGCAAAACGAATATTTTCCTCCTCTTCGTTTTCAAAAATAACATCGTTCACACACCCGCATAAATACGCCTTTGAGCTCCATCATAACTATGCCAAACCTATTGGCGGCAGTGTAGGGGTTAAGGATAAAGCCATGCAAGCCAATCAGAATCCTGAGCTCCATCATAACTATGCCAAACCTATTGGCGGCAGTGTAGGGGTTAAGGATAAAGCCATGCAAGCCAATCAGAATCCTCAGAATCGACAAGAGAGAACCTAAAACGCTGTTTCTCCCAGTTCACACGACAACACATAACCAGCGTTTTCAGAAATCTCCACTTTGGCTGAAGTTTTTAGAAATAATCGTTTTCTGTGATAAAAACGGGGTTTTCGTGTAAACGAGAGGCCAATCCGCAGGGAAATATCTGCGTTTTCCCTTCGTGTAAACGGGGCCTTAGTTTTCTGTTTAGCGTTTCGTGGTCAGTGTTAGATGTGTATTTGCCTTGGTTATTTCTCCTGTGTATTCTCATGATTCATTAAAAAGAACTTTACATTAATTCTGCTTCGTGCCTTGTAGTACTATAACGTGACAGAACAACGAACCACAAAATGGATAAAACAGCAACATTCATTGCTGTCGCTCATGAAGGACTTTCCTTGTTGAATTTTTCTGCCCGGTTTTATGTGTTGGTACAGCACTCCATTCTGGACGATATCATGCTAAAATCGATTTATTGGATGGGAGCAAACTATTATAACCAAATGGAGCTGCCAGAATTGGATGACCTAACATGGCAAGAAGCCATTCTTCGATGCCTGGAACATTTCTAACCATTGTTGATGTCTTTGTCCATAAGTCCAGAGCCCAGCCTGCTGCCTTTTAATGTAATTCACAGAAGAAACGCCAGAGCCCACCTCTGACACAGAGGCTGAGCCTGCCACGATGCCATCGCCAGAGTGGACGCCTGATCCTTTCATCTCCCCAAAGGCTAAATCCAACAAAGAGTCTGGCCAGTTGCATGAGCCGGCAACATTGTTCGCCCCTGTGATTGTGTTTGTAGAGTATTTGGGCATGGAGGGAAGCCCAACCAACACACCTGCCGCTTGGGGTGAGCTTCATCTGGCATCTGTACTGTGAAATATTTTGTTGAATTGGAAGAGGTTATTCCCCAAAGTCTCCTGTCGCCGCTGGTCCCGCCCAGTTCCTAAGCCCTGCCTCCACTGGCTCCCTTCAGTTCCTTGGCTCCACCTCTGTTTGCTCCAGTCTGCAGGGATCTGTCTCTGTTCTTCCGGTCTCCAGCTCTGCCTTGGCAAGTGGATCCTCTGGCTCCTTCTTGCGCTGCCAAGCCCATAGTTCCACCTTATCCCGTTGACTCCACCTTGGCTTCTCCCTCCCTCAGCTTCACCTGGGACCATCGTCCTTACAGCTCCACTGGGCTCCCTCGTCCATCTGGCTCTGCCTTGGTCAATCGTCGCTCTGCCTGCGCCTTGACTACAGGCCGTCAGCTATGCTTCGTACGTCCACCCCTTTGGCTCCATCGGGCTCCGCCTTCCCTCCGGCTTTCCCTTGGTCCTCTGCCCCATTGGCTGCACCTCAGTTCTCCCGCACCCTGTCTCTACCTTGGGAGCTCATCACTGCTGTTCTTCTTTGGCGTCCAAGACCTAAAGTGTCGCCTGCTCTCTGTCTTCTCGGCTCCGTCTGGGTCTCCAACAATCCTGCTCCAACACTGGTGGCCATGGGCCTTTGTCCTGGTGGTACTTGGGGGTTATTATCTGGTTCCTTCCTCCATCATCTCCTCCCTGCCTCCTTCCCTCATTCCCATCTCCTCATTGGTGTTTCCCTTTGCCAGCTAGTTTTATCTAGTTCTATGTAAATAAGCCCCTTTTCAATTACGTGTTTTCAGTGTTTTTCGTTGTCAGTGTTAGATGTCTATTTGCCTTGGTTATTTATCCTGCATATTCTCCTGATTTATTAAAAATAACTTTGTATTCTTTCTGTTTCATGCCTTGTAGTACTATAACGTGATAGAAATGGGTAGTTTTTTTATATTGTCATTTAATATATTTTATTTTTTATAATATATAGTATTGTATTCATGAATTTCTGGCAACATTCAAAAAAATACATTGTATAAAATAATATATACTGTTACCATTATATACAATTGCTCAAATAGTGTTATGGCTGTTTTGATAAAAGCAGTGTTTATAAAGTGCCATAAAAACAATTCATTATTATTCATAATTCTTTAACATTGTACATTGCAAGCAACGATCATTGACGTATTTTATACCACAATATTCGATCTTATTTGAAATTCAAATAATTTAATATCTGAGGACTCAAATCATGTTAAAGGCCTTCCCACTTAAAGCATAAATACGTCACATCACAGCAGTCACAGTCACCATGACAATAACCATCCCTCTCTCAGAGCCCTTATCGCCTACTCTTTTTCTGTTCTCCTTCCATCTCTGTGTTATGAGCAGGCGATGTTTGTGTGCCAGTGTCTGCATGTTTGAGGGAGTGAATAGAGCTGAATGGCTTTGAATGGCCAGTCTGTCAGGTCACCTGTAGACAGTGATGGTGGGAGAAGGCTGCAGGCTGAACCAGAGGGCATTTCTGAAGAAGCCCGAGTGCCCTGATTCACTCTAAATCATTGAAAGCCCTCACCATGCACCACAGAGACCTGTTCTTTCTCTTTCTCAAACAAAATGGCTAAAAGGATTCCATAGACACACAAACACACATGCAGACCCATGGAAAATAAAATCCTGAAGTTAGTCTATGCAGATTCTTTGGGTGCTGCATGTTCAGTATTAATTCAGAGTGAACACATGTTCCTATTCAAAATGGTACTTGATCAATATGGGTTCTCTTTTTAACATTCGTTTGGTATCTCACTATGGGAACACCTCTGGGCGTAACCGATCGCGGAAGCCAAAATTACACCACGTCTGCCAACCATGGCAGTGCCGTTTCGTCATTCTCGCTCTCTTCCCCGTGGAAGCTGTCCTCAGCAGACTTTGGGAACTATTTGCTTAACAGTTTTCTGACGGAGCCGATAGGTAACCGGCGGAGTATTGGCTTAGTTGTGGGAGAGAGATTGCTGTGGCTGGGTCTGTCAGGGCTCTCTGAAAAAGAGAAAGCAGAGTTTCTGGATGCCCCTTTAGATCCAAAAGCCATGTTCGGCATGACAGTAATAGCGATGCGGCAGCAGTGTGACCTTCAGAAGAGGGAAGGAGAAGCTTTCCAGGTCTGTCTGCGCAGAAAGCCAGCGGCTCGGCCTTATCACCCGAGTCAGCTGAATTTCAGACTGTCGGAGAGAGGAGGGCATTCCACTCCGCTCCACCCCAACAGCCGGGCAGTTTTTTTGCTGCCTCATGAGCGAAACACCGATCGCCTCGCCCCCCAGGGGAATAAGAAGAGGTGGTCGACCTGATACGTCAGCTTGTCATCAGGAAGACAGCACCCTGGGTTTCTCTGTCCCATCCCTTCAGAACGATTCCTCTCTCCCTCCTGTGGGGAAGAGGAGAAGGAATTCAGAGGTGAAGTGTGTGTAGACCGAGTCAAATGTGTGTGCACCTCTAGTGAGCAAAGACGGGAAGGGCCCACTTGCTGCTCAGGCAGTAAACTGGCACGCATGCACAGTTCATCCCTGGGAATTAACCACCATAGAGAGGGGATACAGGCTTCAGTTCGCTGTAAATCCTCCTCTGTTTAATGGAGTGGTAATTTCAGTGGCCAAAGGGGAAGCAACTCTGCGTTTAGAGGAAGAAATAGCCTTTTTAATGAGAAAGGGAGTGATATGGGTTTATACTCCCGTTATTTTGTGATTCCCAAGAGAGGAGGAGGTCTGTGTCCCATTCTGGATTTACCAGTCCTCTATAGACACCTCAGAAAGTACAAATTCAAAATGCTGTCTATCAGAACGTTGTGTCAAAATATTCGGCAAGGAGACTGGTTCACCTCGGTGGATCTCCAAGACGCCTATTTTCAGAATGTCTCTTTCAGAGTCTCTTTCAGAATGTGTCTTTGGCTACTAGGACTGATGGCTTCAACTGTGCCCGTGGTTCCCCTAGGACTGTTGCGAATGAGGGATTTTCAGAACTGGACATCGTCACAGGGCATTTGCCCAAAGAGCCGCCTCAGCCACAGAGTGCAGGTCTCACCAGAATGCATGAGCGCTCTCTATTATTGGAGAGCCCCGTCTTTTCTCAGGACAGGATATCCTCTGGGTCCTATTGTACCGAGAAAAGTGGTGATGAAGGATGCATCTCTCACAGGATGGGGCACAGTGTTCGAGGGCAGAACAGTGAGAGGAGTTTGGTCTCCCGCACTGACAGAGAAGCACATACTTTTTATTGAGCTACTGACAGAGTTTCTTGCTCTGAGACATTTTGTGCATTTTCTCAAAAATGATAACGTATTGGTCAGGACAGACAACACAACGGTGACGTACAAGCCGCTGGTCCAGCCATAGGATTTGTCTGTGGTCCTGAACACGCTCTCTAAAGCTCCATTCGAGCCTATTGATAGCATTGCCTTAAAGGTGCTCGCTTTAAAGACGGCTCTGTTACTTGTTCTTACAACAGCAAAAAGGGTGAGTGAACTACAGGCTTTATCAGTTCACCCTTCATGCATGAAGTTCGCTCCAGGTGGTCAAAGAGCTCATTTTAGAACTATCTCGGCGTTCGTGCCCAAAGTATATGATCATGCGGACATGGTAAGAGCAGTGGACTTGCCAGCTTTTCATCCACCTCCTTTTTGTTCTCCAGAGGAGGAGAGGTTACACTGTTTATGTCCGGTTTGCACGCTGTACATGTACATTGCGTAAGAGCAACCAGCTGTTTGTCTTGTGGGCTGTCTCTTATAAGGGAAAACCTATCTCCCATCAACGCCTTTCCCACTGGGTGGTAGAGGCTATCGTGTTATGTTACAATAGCATGAATATAGAGCCTCCTGTAGCACTACGAGCACATTCTACTAGGGGGATGTCTACATCCTGGGCTCTATTTAAGGGGATTTCTATCCGAGAAGTTACTGTAGCAGGTAGCTGGTCCTCTCCGCACACATTTATTCGTTTCTATAAACTGGATGTTACAGAACCCTCTCTGGCCCGCTCAGTTCTGGGAGTGAGTAGTCAGGTGGTATGAGGTGGTTCTTATAAAGGGGGCGTCTTTCCCCATATTATCCTGTTTTTGCCGTCTGGGACTATGATTCAGTTATTATTTATATCCCCTCTTCTTCCATCTGCTTCGTCAGCATATCGGCGATACGGGAGTTGTCTATATCCCATAGTGAGATACCGAAAGAATGTTAGGTTAGTGACGTAACCCCGGTTCTCTGATAACATGAAGTGAGGTATCTCACGACATTGCCGTCCTTGCCTATTCGCACGGAGAAGAGATATGCGGAGAAAGACGAAACGGCAGGTAGCTGCGGGTTTATATACAGGGAAGGGAACCGGGACTCCCTGATCGCTGCAGCGATAGGTCTGCCATGGTTGGCAGACGTGGTGTAATTGGTGCTTCCGCAATGAAGTGATACTTCATGTTATCAGAGAACCAACCTAGGTTACGTCACTAACCTAACGTTTTTCAATGGCTGATTCGTTTATGGTCTGAGATGCCAATGCCATTTTAATATTTGTAAAAAAAAAATACTTAACATTTGGTTGTTCCTGTTGATAATTTATTCGGACATTTTTTTCACTTTTTTGTATTTTCAGGTTCAATAAAATTGTATATTTAATGTATTTTATGTATTAATTATTGTTTATTCACTATATTTTAATATTTTAACAGTGTTTTAACAATACTGTGCATTGATAGTAGCTACAGAGAAGCTGATGCATCAGTATTGCTTAAAAGGGTAACATTTCAAAACACAAACCGAGTGTTTGAGCTATGTACTCCTCCTTTAATCCAGAGGAGGAATGTGACAGCATGTGTCAGAATGGTTTCCCCCTACATAGGGCACATGTATTTGGTACGATAAACCTCTTCATTAGCTGGTCACATGTTACGCCCAAGGGCAGAAACGTTATTTTTGTTCATTTGTCATCTTGAGCGCACAGCCGAGTGAACGGGTTGTCAGTGAATGCACAAGAAGGCATGCATACATGCACATACACACACATATACATTGCAAGCAGCTTACTAGGACTGTGCTCATTGACCTGATAAATGCGTAAGAAAATACAGCAAATTAAACACACCATGACACATTTACAAAAAAAATGGACTCCTGGGCTGTGTGTATTTGTATGCACTCCAACACATGCATGCAAAAAATAGACTAATGGTATTTTACTCTCTCTCTCTCTCCTCTGCTCTCTGTTCTTCATGGCTGCAGGAACATTTCGAGGTGTCTGTAAGAAGATTGACCACTTTCCAGAGGATGCAGATTATGAGCAGGATGCAGCAGAGTATTTACTACGTAAGTCTGTCAAAACACCACACATCAGGTGCCTTTTCTCTGATGAGGCAAGACAGCTCTTGAAAATAAATTAGATGAGAAAAGAATCGACTTCAAAACACACATATATTTTATGACCTCAAATACTGTGTAAATCGCTCATTTTGTCCAGCAGACAAACTGGGAGGCAACCTGTCTTTTAGCTATGTTTGGGTCTGAGATCCTGTTGTTACATAAATGTGAAGGCCAGGGAATGGTATAATACAGGCGATAAGTCATTGAAGGAGATATAGTGCCTCCATGCCACTGTGATTGGCTGATTTTGTTGTGGGTGTGATAATGCCTACCTATCATGACCCACAAATTGCTTTAATGGGCCGTAATGCTAGTAATTAATTACAAACAACTCACCCTCTCTGACATCATCACTATTGGTCCCTCTAAATCAAAACAAACTAAAAATTACTTATTTGATTTTTAGCAAGCGCTCTTTGAGGTGCACCTTCATGCCTGGCAGCATTTTATGTGTAGATCTCAGTTAATAAAAATAATAATAGTAAAAATAATAGAAGTTATTTATAATTTATAATAAAAGTTATTTATAAATGCATAAATGTTATTTATAATAAACAATGCATGTTGGTAATATTGAAAAGTCTCAATATACTCTATTCAATGGTTTGGGGTCAGTGTCTTTTGAAGAGCATCATTACTACTGAAGACTGGAGTAATGATGCTGAAAATTCAGCTTTGACGTCACAGGAATAAATTACATTTTAAAATATATTACAATAGAAAATAGTTATTTCACAATATTACTGTTATTTTGACCAAATAAATGCAGTCTTAGTGAGCATAAGAGACTTCTTTCAAAAACATTAAGAAATCTTTCTGACCACAAATTTTGAATGATAGTAATATTAGACCATACAGCAAAATTGTAGTATTGATTGTGCATTTAATAAATGCTGCTCTCATAAACCATATAAACATCAAATAGCATATGAATTTATACTTGAATAAAAACTCCCAGCCAGAGAGAGAGAACTTTCAGAAGTCCACCAAACAAAGTTACATCTTACTGTATGTTCACACCACTACCGACTTGAGCTTCCAAAGCATCCGGAAGTCATTCATTTTCAATGGATGCTGGCTTTTCTCGACTGCAAGGAGCGTCAAATCCATCGGCGTCGCGTTTTGGGCGTTTTTTGAGCATTTTGAGCGTCAATCAGAAAGTTGAAAGAAACTAAACTTTATGATAATGAGCTAAGATGTGTTTCAGTGAACATGATATCCATATGTTCCTGAATATGTTCTAAGTAAGACATGGTCCTGGATCAACATTCCTGTCCCAAAATGTAGTCCTTACCCAATCACTAGCCCTAAACCTAACCCTACCCATAACTATTCCCTAAAATCCGAGGGCAATGAAAGATGAAAAACACTGATGTTTAAGTACTTCACCCTGGTTCTAAGCTGTAAACTTGTCCCTCAAATCTGATTGGTTGATTGGAACGTTGATCCAGGATCAACAAAGATGTTGATCCAGGAACATATGGTACTTGGTGAAGTCACGTTCACTGAACCACGTCATTGCTCATTTCCATAAAGTTTAGCTTCTTTCCACTTTCTGATTGACGCTCAAAATGCTTAAAACGTTTCTGGCCAGTTTGGAAGCTCAAGTCGGCGGCGGTGTGAACGTACAGTTATTCACACATCTTACTGTCTCACAATCACCCAGATCATATGCATAGAGAAGGGTCATATTGGTGAGATGGATTTTTCTGGTTTAGTCCTTCTAGGTTTCTTCAGTTTTTGCAATGACCTCCACACTTTTTACCATCGTATAGATTAGGTGCAGCATGTCTTGAAATTGCTTGGTGACTGAAGCCGAACAAAGTAGAAGCACGCATTCAAGCATGTCATGGTTTATGCTTAGTGATAAATCATGCTTACCCACAAGCCTTTACACTGTCATGGTCATTTGGTTGTACTATTTAAGTGACATCTTCTTTAACTGGCTCCCCTATGTAAATTCGCACATATTCTTGGAATATGTTTGTTTTCTCAGATGTGTGTTTTTGCTTGCGCGTTTTAATGCATATGTCAATTACATAATTTATGATGAGGCGCCCAGCAGATTCCTGTGATTATGAATCTCTGCTGCAGTGCATACAATGACACATTAAAAGGATAGTTCACCCAAAAAAGAAAAATCTTTCAATATTTACGTGTGTGTGTGTGTGTGTGTGTATACAGTATATATTATATTATTATTCATTGTGATTAATTGTGTGTAGTATTTTTGTGTGTGTGTAGTATTTTTTTTTTCTACTATGGAAGTCAATGGTGCCAAACAACTGTTTGGTTCCAGTCGTTCTTCAAAATATCTTTCTTTGTGTTCAGCAGAAGAAAGAAACTCATACAGGTTTGCAACAACTTGAGGGTGAATAAATGACAACAGAATTGTAATTTTTGGGTGGAGTATCCCTTGAAGGTGTTTTTTTTTGTGCGTTTATCGCTGTCGGGCAGAAAACTCATATTTCAATATTTAGTTGTTTTTTTTTCCCTGTAAATCATTACTGTTGGTCAACTTTTATGTTTATCTGTAGGTTTTGAAAATATTTAACCAATGAAAAGTATTATTAAAGACTCGTATAACTGTATTGGAACTCTACTCAAACTGTCTGCAAAACCTCATATTAAAGGGTTAGTTCACCCAAAAATGAAAATGAAGTAATTAATTACTCACCCCCATGCTGTACCAACCCTGTAAGACCTTCGTTCGTCTTCGAAACACAAATGAAGATATTTTTGATTAAATTTTAGAGGTGGATCAGTACCACATAGGCTGCCTAAGGACTGAAACTTACCGGCCCAGAAAGTTATTGAAGAAAATGTTTAAATATTCCATGTGACTACAGTGGCTCAACTATAAGTTTGTCAAGCGACGAGAATACTTTTTGTGCGAAAAAACAAACAAAAATAACGACTTTATTCGACTATTCCTTTTCTTCCTTGTAGGCATGAGACGAGAGTTCAAGATAAATAGCCAGTGCGAAGCACTTCATCTTTTATAACATTAGACTTGAAAAAATGGCAGAAAAAGCTGAGCACCCACATAGCTACAATAAATTTTATAACTTGTAAGTTGGCGAAAACGTACAATAATGCACTTACTATCTCAGATGTGGCCGTTCTAATGATGGGCAATACATGTTTGTCTGACAGTCGCTGGTCAAGAACCTCATAACTCCGAGCTTGATTTGGCACACGTCTGACCATATAATTATGTGAACCCACGTTAAATTATTTAAATGTTTAATTATTTAAAAAATACAGTGTTTTTTCCGTTTTCCGTTTCCAAAAAAAAGTAGCAGTTTTCGACTTACAAGTTTTCCTTCTGACAGCAATGATGTGCTGTTGTTGCATGTATTGTAGAGAGAGAAAATTCTTCAAAATAAAATCCTTCTTTGTGTTCTATGCGAAGAAAAATACAAGCAAATGAGTTTGGAATGTCAAGAGAGTGAGTAAATAATGGCAGCAATGTAATTTTTCATTTTTGGGTGAACTGCTCCTTTAATAACAAGTCCAACGGCAGCCTTCCATGCTGGAGATTTACGGCGAGATTGATGTGATGTGAGATCTTACTGCATGTAAACAACAAACCACACCAAGCGAGGTTTCTGCCAATAACTATTTACACTAGACATCTTAGACTGAAGTTTCACAAGAGATGAGTCTAGCGTGATCAGTTTCGGCATGACTGTTTGTGCAAACCAAAAATACAGACATCCTATCCAGACTTTAAAGACAAGATGGAGAGAAAACAGGAGACCAGAGGCATAGTTTAAAGCTTTGCGTTACAGCTCCTTTCGCTGCTCTGTTTATCCTGGTATTGGCATGTCATTCACAGTAAACAATGCCGTGAAATACGTTCATAAACACACATTTGTGAGCGAAATGTGGAGCTGATTGTGAAAGAAATGCAGTCAAAATGGTTGATTTCTCTGCCTCTGATTCGCTCGGTCTTTATCTGTCTCTCTAATAGCGTACTTTAGTTACCCTTGAGATGACTGTCTCTCCCTATAAGCATTGTTCTAATTTCTCTGTTATTCATTTGAAGCAGAGGGCCGTGTCCTCTGGCTTAACATGCTCTGCATGCGGGTTCAGATGGGCATTTCACATTCTGCCCTGCACATCTTTGTGTACAAAATGCCCACCGCACAGACTTCAGGGGATTTGCTAGGCTGATAACCTCGGCTTGTTAGCCAGAGAGGCCCATCCGTCCAGTTTTCAAACTAGAAGTCTAAGTCATCCCACAGAGGTATTACCCTACGTAGATCTTACCTGTCAGCGAAGCGATGGACCCATCAAGGACGCAGATGTCATCCCTTTTGTTGCATGCTAATGCTCTGTACAATCCTCTTCAATAAATATCTCCCGTTTCCAGCTGTAATTAAGCACAGCTCGGCCACTGATCCATTTTTCAAGGATGGCAGGAAAATTGGATGATGGAGGAGTATTTTGTCTTCCCCTGGGCACCAATACATTAATGAGGTGTGCCATAGGAGACTGCTGATCCACTGAGGAAAGAGAGAAATGAAGAAGAGGGAAGGAGAGTGACAAGTGTTATAGAAAGACAATGAAACCATAGTGCAGTTGCCTTCATAAACAACCCCATTTGATCATCAATGAAAGCACGTCTGTTTAATGCTAAAACAACATTTAAGTATTCTTTTATCATAGACTAAATGGCAAGTAAAAAGTACAAAATATCCTCTTGTTACTCCACTTTGGGTTGATTTTAGTTCCTTTGACTGAAAAGGCCATACATGATATTGAATTGAAATTTTAATTGGAGTGATAGGAGAATGAATAATTGACCTGCAGTTTGCAAGAAAACATGGACTTGTTCTCTCTCTTTTGGCTGCTCCCATTAGGGGGATCACCACAGCGTTCCACATGTTTATTTGTTTTACAATGGATTCCCTTTCTAATAATTTTGACTTTTTATACCTATTTATTCCCTGATGTATTTATCAATTAAAATGCTCAAAGCATTTAAGAGCTCTTAAAACGAATAGTAATTTTGGCATATAGCACCGTAAAATGTCCATCACATTGTTTCAGATGTCTTCATAAAAATAAGTAAATCCAAATTTGAGGTAAATCCTTGAAAATCAATGGTTTTCCATGTATAAGTGCTTTTATCCCACTCTAGCTTTCTCAATGCATGCAAGTCTTCTTTACAGCGCATGCAAACGTTATGCTTTTGCATGAATGGTTCATTGATTTGCATTGTTTTTATAAAGAGTGGATTTACATAAACATCAGTGTCAATTATTACATGTATGCAGTAAAGGATAATGCAAAAGCTGAATTTCAGAAAAAAGGCTAAACTAATGGATTTTCCAATCACATTCACTGGTTATTTCATCTGTAGACATGATTGCCCCTCTTGTTCCAAAATATTTATTTCTTAGAGGGAGGATAAGCGCTCAGAAGGGCATATGCTGCAGTGCTGCGGGATGCATAGCAATAGAGTACTGATAAGAGCAGTCAACTAGGCTATTGACATTGATCCTGACACTCTCAGACGCCCCTCCTTTAACTTTTATCCTGTTTTTGAAGAGGCCGATCAAGCTTGATCTGAGGCAGAGAGAAGGAGCGAGGAGTTCAGCTAGTCTGAGAAGCCCCATGTGTGCTGCATTTTCTGATCCAGAACTGTCCGCAAATAATTGGATGGAAGTATAAGGCATTTTGGACAGATGCTGTGTGTTGCAATGCTCAGATCTGCGACGACTTAACTAAACACTGACATTCTTTTGGCAGGGCACCATTAGATGGCTCACTCGGGATGGAACCTTCAAATCCCGGGTTATTAGACCAAATACCTCTGTATTGCTTTTTAATTCTCTTAACATCCATGAGAGAAGAGCTGAGAAGACTTATACCATAAAGCTAAAACATACCAACCTATGTGTATTATGAAATAAGTAATTATGTCAGTAAATCTTATAGGGATAGCTCACCAAAAATGGCATGATCATGTTGTTTGAAATGTTTGATTTTTCGTTGTGGAACTCCAAAGGAGTTATTTAGCCGAATGTCTAGCTTTTTTCCATACAGCAAAATGAAATTCTATACCACGAGAAGTCATTCTTTTGTAAAAGTGTGATCACAAAAATATTGGGTGTACTTTTTACAGTGACACTAATTTGGTTGGGTTTGCTTGTATCTCCCTCAGGAGCGGTGAGAGCGTCCAGCATCTTCCCCATCATGAGCGTTGGGCTTCTGTTCATGGGAGGTTTGTGTGTGGCTGCCAGTGAGTTTTACAGGAGCAGACACAATGTCATCCTCAGTGCTGGAATCTTCTTTGTCTCTGCTGGTAAGAGATTAAACCCTCTGCATCAGTACGGGCGCTCTCAGCCTGTTTATATTTTTAGCTTTAGCATATTTCACTCATACCACAGTCAACTGTCCAAACCAGGGTTTCCCCACACGATAGAAAGTATCGTTGGGTCCCGAATACAGCACGTTGAAAATAGATTAGTTCCCAGACAGGTTAGGATGTCGTTCTCCCCATAGACTCTGCAGATCCTTGTTGACTTCCCAGATTAACTCTGATTATTGACAAAGGAAATGGATGGGCCGGCTAGAGCGGTGTAAACAAACAGCAGGCCAGCATATTGACCCACTGCTGTAGTTCTGGCATGGAAAGGGGTGACAGACGGGGATCCTCAAACAGAACTGCATGTTGGTCAAATATTTAGAGAAGGCCCCATTAGGACCTCATGAGCACACAAATGAGCCCAACTCCCTCCGTTAGAACTGAATTATGATGAATCAATCCTCATGATTGCAGCGAACGCACTGACGATGACTGAGCGTCGCTTTGTACACAACAATTTCCTTCAAATTGCCTCATCCTATTGGTTATGATCTAAATATTCAACTGCAAACTGGTAATTATTTATCCTTCAATGTGATGGCGATGATAAAAAGCTAATTAAAATGTTTCAATTGTTCTTTTTTTTCCTTTGTTCCGCATGGCTGATAAGCGATGCGTTCTTGTGTAATGATACGGAATGATGAGCCACAGCTGCGTGCTGAGCCGTAACTTTCTCTCTCTCTCGCCCTCTCCTCTGCTTTTACTCTTCACGCAGGCCTAAGTAACATCATCGGCATTATCGTGTACATATCCGCCAATTCAGGTGACCCGGGCCAGAGCGACTCGAAGAAGAGCTACTCGTACGGCTGGTCTTTCTACTTCGGCGCCCTGTCCTTCATAATGGCCGAGATGGTGGGCGTGCTCGCCGTGCACATGTTCATCGAGAAACACCGGAAGCTGCGCGCCAAATCCCGCACTGAGCTAATCAAAAAATCAGCTTTCAGTCGCATCCCCAGCTACCGCTACCGTTTCCGCCGGCGTTCCAGCTGCCGCTCCAGTGAGCCCGCCTCTCGTGACGCTTCGCCCATGGGCAAGAGCGGGTACACGGGCCCCGCTGCGGCAGACATCTCCATGTACACCCTGTCCAGGGATCCCTCCAAGGCGGCAATGGGTGCCTTGCTCAACTCCGAGAGGGAGTTTTTGCAGGCTCACAACTCCAACGCTAAGGACTTCAAAGATGCTGCCAACAGGAGGACCACTCCAGTCTGAGAGAGTATAAGCACAGAGGAAGTGCCATGGCCAAGACGTGACTTGAGCTGGACCCCAGCAGGAAGAAGAATTCACTCGAGGCCTGCAGGGCTATAACCCTCTTTCTATAACAGTATATATAAATATAGATGGTAATTGTTAGATCATTGGTGCTTCCTTTTAATCCTCATTTTTTAGTCACTGTTTCTGTTGTTTCTCCTGAGTCACACGCATCCCTTCCCCTAAGGGCTACTCGAGTAGAATGCTAGTCCTCTCCCCAGTGTCATTCGTTTTCCCATTGAAGTTCCTGAAGCGCACAAAGGTAGCCCAGCGAAACTGTGACGCCCTCTGACGGGAGGATTGTTTCCGCTTCTGACAGATGAACCGAAAGGCTGTCCCGATACTCGCCTTATGCACAGCTCGGTAGCCCATAGCTGTGAGTGCCGCCTCACAATCACACGATTGTATACAATTGTTGGTTTCTCTCCCGGGTTGGAACTTGAGCCCACAACTAGTGCCACTGTCTAATGCTGATCACCCCCACTCATCCCACCTACACACTGCCCAGGAGCTACTTGGCTGGGCTCTGCATGCCATTCACACGGTTATTTTATTATTTTTTTTTTTTTTACGTTTACTCCCAGTATTTCCATTTCAAACCTCCCAGATTCCCTGGCATAAACTTTTATAACAGGGTTAAAGTGCTTGTTATTAAATATTATATTTTAGCCCACCAAAGTTTTTTGGTATTACATTGTTTTCATTGAAATTTAAAAAAAAAATAATACATAGCGAAAGGTTTTCTGTGAGATTTCCTTGATAAGAAGCTTATTGAAGGCCCTTGTGCTTATTAATATGGATATTGTGGTCATTATTGCTGTAGAATTTTCTTCATCTGTTTGCGAAAGAAAAGCAGTCGGCTGCCAAATGTAGATTTCTTAATTGTGTATAGTTGAAATATTTTTAGAGAAGATATTGTTCACCAAAAGCTGGGCATCAAGAGTCAAAAGGAACTGCCCTGAGTACTTGTATCCTTCACATATCATGAATTGACAAACCTCTAAATGGGCTGATGGGATTTTCAGGTTCCAGTCCAAACAACAAACGCTATGCTTATGAACATGCAACACCTCTTTGAAAATATATACTGCTCATTCTATCTACATTAACGCTACATCAATGCTAGACTGAACTTAACTACAAAATATAAACGTATACTGTACTTTAGTTGCTTAGTTAATGTTATCAATATCATACTGATTAATATTAAACTCCAAGGGCTTTTGGTTTTCAAACAACAAGCATACAAGGGCTTTAAAGAAGTTTAGCCAACAGAGAAAACAACAGATCTGCCCTTAAAATTGTTAAATTGAAAGAAAAAAATCTTTACCTGACAATATTCATGTATGCAAAACACATCCAGACGTGATGATATAATGTATACTATAAGTTTTCCTTTGCATTGGTCACAATTATTAATCCATGTGTCAGTTAGGTAGAACTGGAAGTAGATCTTGAAACTTCTATAATAATGTAGTTTTTTCAGATATTCACCTCATTTCAAAACCCCCAAAAGCTGACGTGCATGTACTTTAGCTCTCAGATTCATGCAAGCCAGCCACTCATCTCCAGTTTTATTTCATTCAGCTTACAGAAGTCATGCTAAAGATCTGCCGCCTCACTGGAAATATTACTGTAAATGTTGCCTTTTGTTTGGATCCACTTTATGTTGTGAAATCGTGCTGTTCTGGGTCCAAAACTGAGTGTTTCATATTTGAAGGAGTCCACCAGAGTTGAACAGTTTAACCCTTCAAGTCTCTCTCAGAGCACCTAGTGCCTGTCTCTTCTGCCTACTCCAAGCACCCATCGCTTTTGCTCGCTTGCTCCTTCATCTCCATCACAGTCTCGCATCAGCTCCTCTTTACTAGGACTGTTATTGCTCAGCCAATCACATCCATAGAGTCTTAGGCCATGTCACTCACCACTTAGGCCTGCAACATTGTGTACGTGACCTCTCAACGAAAACAGCAGTCTCAGCTCGATACGTGCTGTAGAAAAAAAAGCACACCTTTTAAATACAGTAGTTTACATCAATAAAGATAATAGTCGGAGAGATATTTAAAGATTTAGAAAAAAAATAAAGTCAGTTTCAAGAATGCCAACAATGCGCCCTTTGTCTTCTTCACAAAATGTGTGCAAACGGACCGTCTTATTTGAAATAATGCACAAAATAAATGTTTTGGTTCCGAATCAGGGACGGAAAAGTCAACATGAAATCAAAATTGACCCGATTTACTCTCTTAATTCACATTACAGGTAATCGGTGCACATTATTCCAAAGAAATTAATATGTATATATAATAAAAATGTTTATTCATAATCTTTCATAAAAAGTCTAGGTTTTGCTTTTTATCTAATGTCAGCAATAGGGCTCCATACTAATTACAATTACAATTGCGCCTAACTACCTTTTTTAGAATACCTTGTGTTGTGAGTTCAAGGCTGTTTCGTGAATCTTTTCATTCAAATGAACCAGTTTATATGAGTAATTTGCTCATGTCAATCGAACATCACGGCTCATGCTGCGAATGAAACTTTGACGCAGACTTTAAGTCGCCTTTTCACCTTTTCCATAATGTGGAGTAATGTTCTGATCACATGCGATCACAAGCTTTGTTTTGAGCTTCTGGTGTGTTGAACTATATTTGCTGCTAGATTGTACGCAGCTGACTGACCAGTTGTGAAACTGTGAGCATGAGGTTAGAATTTTCTCTAAAATTTCTCTAAAACTGCCATTAATAAATAATTATGTGAATATTAATTTTGTTGATTAGCCCCTACTATGCATATTTGTTTTGTGTGGATATATTTGAAAATTTTGTGAAACTGCCAGTAGAGGGCAAAATGTAACAACTGTATATGAATGTTGGAGAAAGTGGAAAGGTGGCTTATCAAGATCGCACATAAAGCTTTCCCGGGTGTCACAATTCGGTTGTCACAATTTTTTTGGTGCATTTGACACTATTTGAATTGTAGTCTGGAGCCTTGAGGAATCATACAAATCATGTAATATACAGAGGCCACTTTGGTATTTTTCAATAAACATCACAAATAAGTCACATTATGTAAAATTTCATGTTGACTTTAACACATCGAGGGCACACCCATTCAGTGCCCTATTTTATACCCTATTAGACGATTATATCCAATGTTATGATATTTAACTATTAGCCTATCTATCTACGTTGACTGAGAGGTCAGTGACAAGTATGTGTCTTTTCCACAGCGAAGCCTGGAAAAGCATTTAAAACACTCTCAAAAAAAAAAGCCACTCATCAGTGACGTTGGAAAAAAGCCTCAAGAGTTTGCCGGGAAACATTTAAGTGACTCGCATACACACGACTCACAGGTAAGACATTCATCTAGCTCAAGTGCTTCTGACAAGAGGAATGAGTGAGAGCTATCTGTGCAGTTCATCAAGCCCCCCTTGAAGGGAAGGGAATTTAGTATGCCAGAGAGAGCACAGCTTACCAGCAGCTTGTGCTATAAAATCAATAGGAGCCCTGTCTGTGGCGTATGAGCTCCAGGCTGCACCTCTTCATCTTCAATAGGGCAGCATTGCTTGATTTGGGCCAATTTGACTTCTGAGCCGTCAGACTGAAGGCTCAGAGACACTGGAGCACATAGGACCTCCAAACAGGTGGACAGATGCACGTCTGCAACGAGAATCATCCCACGGAGCCGAATAAAAGTGCAGCAGGTCTCAGGTGTGTGACTGGCTGAATACAAATATCCAGGTGGGCTTTTTTGTCAGTGACATTACCCGAGGCGAGTCTCTCAAGAGTCTGTGTTTTGTGGTTAGGGAGGGGTCTTCACCCTGTCGGTCTGCGGCCCTGAGGTTGGTCCCTTGCAGGGGTGAGTGAGGGCATCCATGCAGGCGGTATTGAGTGAGTGTCTTTTGGAGATCAGGGGGATCTGAGTCATAGACACAGAACAGGGCAGGTTGATCGTGCAAAGATTACCAACAAAAGCATTGCTATTCCTCATGGGCACCCACCAGCTTGCTTCAACATAGCAGTAGCCAGATAACTATCACACAAAGGTCATGTTTTTCAGCCGGTGCTTCCCTTTCCCCTCCCTGTTCACCTGTTTGCCCCCTTTTGAGCCCTTTAACCTGACACCATCTACATTCTCAAGTAACCCTCAACTAGGGTTGGGTATCGTTTGAATTTGAACGATTCTGATTCCAATTCTGATTCCTTGTTTCGATTCCGGTTCCCAACGATTCTCGATTCCGATTCTTTTAAGAGGCAGGGTCAAACAAGTTTAGCTAACCTTGCTAACCAATAGTCTTTCTGAAGGAAATACTCCTTCTGTCACAAATTTTTGCATTTTGCCGAGATTTCGTTATTTTTAGAAAAGTGAAGCCACACTTTGGACCGCCGACGTAAGCTACTCGTGTTCGACTCTCGCGGTTATGCCAACACTTCCGGTAGACGCTTCTTTGATGGTGTTGTTCGGCGGTTTCTTCTTTGACTGTGAATGTCGAAACTAGGAATCGAAATTTTTAACTTTTGAACGATTCCGGGAAAAATGAAAAGTTAGTCCCGGTTCCAATCGATACTCGATTCTCGATACCTAACCCTACCCTCAACCACTTGGAAAAACGTGCCTGTGGCGAAATATTTGCAAAATAACATTGTGGCGAGCAGGGCGAGGCCGAGGGCCGTGGGAGAATGGCCTTGTCCTGCTCGCCACAAGCATTATGTTGCTTCTTGCGTGTTTTGTGAAACTTTCAAAGTGAAATGTCCAGTTAAAAAGGCGTTCAGTTTTATCCAAAACAGATGAATGTGAATCTGACCATGTTTTATAATCTCGGTTGTTGTACTTATCACAACGACTGGAAATGAAATGTCTGTTGAGAGGCACTAAAAGGTTAATGTTCGCTCTTAAAACAAAGTTTCCGTAATAGAGGGTTTTCTCGTTGATGCCATTGAAGAACTATTTTTGGTTCCACATTTGAACCTTTCAGTGATCAGTTCTTAAAAGAACCTTTTGATTATCTAAAGAACCCTTTCCATTATAAAGAACGATTGCTGAATTGAATTTGAAATAACATACCACCTAGACTAAATCTTACCTTAAATCTTACCGAAAGTGTCAACAAAAGAAAATGTGAGATAAAAACATATTTGCTGAAGCAACCGTGCCATGTTAACCTGCTTCTACAAGTGTTTGAGCTATTTTATCATTACTCGTGTTTCAAGCTTGTGTTTACTCGTACCTGACAGCTCCGCAATGCGGTGCCAGGTGAGCTACCAAGTGTACATTACAAGTGTAAGACATAAGGAGCTGGTTATGTGATGCAAACCTCAAAATGTATTTACAAATCATTTGACATTGTAACAGTATTGTGCAAGGAACCACACGAAAATAAGTCTTTATTAATCAGTAATCTGCCCCTGTAATTACAACTTTGTTTTTGAACAGGAATAAAAGAAGTTGCACTGCCAGCTGGCCAGAGACTTTGCTCCTGACTCCAAAAACACACACCTCAATAGAATTCGCATACACTCTTCGTTAGCGCTAGCATGACAAAGCTTTCAAGATTCCTTCAATTGCTTTTACAGTCAGCCAGATTTTGTACAATTTTTACATTCTTATTGGCAGGTGAAAGTGTTTTATGCCAGTAGTGGTAATTTCAGTTGTAAACACCAGTGAATTATATGTTTAGGTTTTAGAATTGCAAAAATGTAGGTAGAGGCACGTTTCTTTCCCCCAATGAGCCATTAAAAAACAGCTTGGAAACTTTGAAAAACACCATTTCATGTTGTCTGAAAAAGCGGCTGTTTTGCTCCCTGAGCATGTCTGTTAAGCAGCGGCAAGACTGATGGATGAAAATTAAAACAAGAGGATTTATGAAAACCTCATTTCTGCAGTGAAAAGGATGAAGGGAATTTTGGATGTGTGCTTTCTAAACAGGCTTTGATGATTCACTGGGTGAGTTATCTACAGGAGCAAGTGCAGGCTGCAGATTGGCTCCTCTCTGCCTGAGTCTGGAGATAGTCAGCCATCCTCACCACCATAACAATGTTTTAATCTCTGCCTGTCAATTCCACTTCCTCCATCTTAACTCCCACTATAACTCTACAAGTCTGAAATTGTTTATAAGTGAAGCATTACAGGTAGTCATCCATGATACATTACAATAGCTGCTGTCTAGAGTAATACAGTTAAAAAATAAATCAATAAATATGTAGCGATTATCTTGTTCAATGAATTATCTAAATATATCTACATATATTTTTTTAAACTTTAGTAGCCACCCAAGCATATGGCTATATTTTTTGCCATATAGGCCTATTTATAATTTTGGTGGCACTTTTGTTTAGGGTCCAATTCTCACTATTAATTAGTTGCTTATTAGCATGAATACTACTAGGATATTGACTGTTTATTAGTACTTATAAAGCACATATTAATGCTTTATTCTGCATGACCATATTTCCATCAATTAACCCAATATTTAAACTTAACAACTACCTTTCTAACTATTAATATGCAGTAATTAGGAGTTTATTGAGGCAAATGTTGTAGTTAATAGTGAGAATCGGACCCTAATCTAAAGTATGACCATAATTTTCCTATTCCTATTCTATAGAATTATAATAATTCCAACTCTATTTCATTCAATCATAAATTTTAATAATCTACGTTTATTTATGTTCTATCATCTATCTGAGTATCATCACTTTTTCATTGTTATAGTGCTTACTGATAATAAAACAAACACTTTTCGGCTTAGACATTTTACAAAATTACGTTTGCAATGTTAATGTATATATATATATATATATCGTCTTCCATTGTGATTTCCCGTATATCTAGATATGAAGAGTTCAGATGCAAAAGCCTCTAAATGCCATTTGAAATTTTCTTCTAAAATGACCCTTTTTATCAAACTTGTATATTTAAGTTCAGTAATTTCACTTGAATGACAATTAATAGGTAATCTTCATTGCCATTTAAGTGAACTTACTGAACTTAAATATACAAGCTTGATAAAAATGATCATTTTAGAAGAAAATTTCAAATGGCACTTAGAGGCTTTTGCATCTGAACTCTTCATATGTTTAGTGAAAGGTAAAACTTCCGAAATCTCCGTATAAACAATGCGTGACATAGACGCGCGAGAGATCACTTCCGGCGTAACGTCTGGAGACGGTTCAGTTCGTTTCAGTTGGACATCTGATCCAGAGCAGATCGACGGCTGTTAGCAAGAGGTAAAAACTATATAAATACTGTTCGTTTTCTCACACAAACCGCTCGTTTCGTGTCTTAGGCCATCAATGTGTACTTACATTTGTTATGAGTCATTAAATCATGTTTAATTTTGACTTCTCTGTGCATGCTCTTTGAGGTGGACCCCCTAAAACTGCCTTGACCTTATGCCTTATGACTGACAAGACCAGTTTGACCGAAAGATGTCAAAATTGAAAATACTGTGGAAACAAAGACACCTACATCTTGGATGCCCTTGAGGTAAGCTAAAACATATCAAAAATTAATTTCAAAGTGAACTATCCCTTTAAGCAATCATAACATTTAGGTGTCTGCCCATAATTCATCTGTTTTTGAAATTTTTTTTATACAACAAATTAGGGCACCTTTTATCGCAAAGCAGAGACAATGCAGGCCTCATCCAGCCTGGCAAGATTTTAATCTGAGCTGCTGTGTCAACATTTTTAAATTACCCACTACTAGCGATAAAACATGCCTTATCTTCCCACCCTGCCCAAATACATTAACGTGCATGGATTGAGCCCCGGCCCGGGCTCAAATCCTCCCAGACTATTCCACACAGACCCAGACACGAGCAGAGGGATCAGATTTAGTGTGACCTTCTCAATCACATCGTCAACTTCCTCCTGTAAGACAGGCCAGTGCACACCGATGGAGGCCAATGAACTCCTTCATTGTGACAGCAGTCAATCTATGAATAAAGGCCACCCTCTGTGATGCTGTCTTAACAGGAAATGGGAAACAGCTTAGGAATGATTTTTTTTTTTTTTTTTTTTTTTGTGGAGGAAACCCATTATTTCAGATTGATCTCATCATGGCCGATGGCTAAAGCTTTGGCTCTTTGTTGACTTTACCGTGACTCTTCATTTCACCCGATTTTCGCTTTCGGTGGGTGTGCTGAACATCCTTCTCACTCTTCTCCTTTTTGTTGAGTAACACTGCAGTTCCTCATGTTTTATTTTCTCAATTCTAGACTTTTAGTTATTCATTTTCTTCAGCGACAGCAATGCGGGGAACAGCTGAACACGACTTCATTTAAATAGGCTTCCTCCAGTACGAAGGCAACATTCAGAGCAGCTATTCATAACTACCAGAATAATTTTATTCACACTCGGCTTGAATTGCTACGGAGGGAGATAAGGGGCTGAGGAAATGGCAGAGTCAATTGGTGTAAACAGATAATGACTGAGCCACTTGCTCGAGAGCCGCTTACCGTATAGACGTAGGAGCGATGTCGCGCGTGCTGACAGCACACTTACAGGGATAATAAAAAAATAACAGACGAGATGCGGCTCTCAGATTAATCACCCACCCGTGTTGCCAACAATTGCGCCGTCAAATTTATCGCGCAAAGAGACAAGAACTTACTCGTCTTTGAAGACTTATGGCAAAGTGCAGGGCCAGGTTCACCTAATATTGCGACACATGAAACTTTTGTTTTTTATTCTGTCATTAGTTATTCAATTATTCTTATATAATTAACTATATATAATTAAAATATCAAAACAACATTTTAAACAAAATAGGTGATTTAGTAGTTTACATGAATGACACTTTTAATATATGAATATTATTTCAAGTCATTTATACACTGTAAAATGTCATGTAAATGTAAGTTGACTTAGAAAAAGTGAGAAAACCGATTGCCATAAATTTAAGTAGAGTATTAATTTTTAGTTGGCACAACTTAATAACATTTGTATAGAAAACTTTACTTTGTTCAAGTATCAAGTATACTCAACTGCTGTTAAATCTAAATTTGTTCACATGTGGAAAATATCAGGAAACCGACTGCCTTTCAAAAAGCAAGTAAAGTGAAATAGGAATAGTATGTGATACTGACAAATGCTTAGTTAGTATAGTTTACTTACCTACACAAGAGATCTACGACTAAAAATAAATGTAGAGTGTACTCGATCATGAATTCAAAATTGTCCATACTTACTTTGTTTGACTTAATTGATCGTTTTGTGGTGAACAATTCATCCATTCAAGTCAATCCACACACACAAAAAAAATTTGGGCTTCATAATCTTTAATAAAAATCTGAAAATTCCCCTCCCCTCTGCATTGGAGGACCTTCCCTGATTACGTAGGTTTTATAATTCCAATTAGTGTTACACCTACTTTTCTAGATCAGGTGCTAGTTGGAAAAAAAATCCACGCTGACTGTTTTACCTCATTTAGTATTCTATTTCTCTCGGAAATACGTCACATCATTGGAGAAAATTTGTTTGCAACTTCCGGTTCACGGGGGCTTTAAAATAAAATGTAATTGTTACCATTGTTGTGTTCCCTTTCGAGGGAACTCGCGATGCGTCGATTAGAACGCCTCCAGCATGAATGCGTCTGAAGCTAAATGCTTTGAAGCAACTGCCATGTGATTGGTTGATTAGATAATTGCATTAATGAGACATTGAACAGGTGCTCCTAATAATCCTTTAGGTGAGTGTATTTAATTGGTCCTAAATAGCAAATGTTTCTATTTATTTCCTGTAATAACACATTGGCTGATACATCATCATCCTGCACATGATAAAATTATATCTAAATGTTACTTAATTGAAAAGTAAATCCACATTGTTCTTAAGGGGGGCATCTCGCCGTGTTGCGTTTTTTTTTTTTTCCATTATGACTGACTGAGGCAGTAAGTGCATCACGTTACGTTTTTATCAACAAATAGGTTATAAAGTTTACTGTAGCTAGTCTATGGGCCCTCATTTCTGTCATTTTGCCAAAATGTTATTAAAGATGAAGTGCTTTTTACCGACTATTAAAGCAGAGGCGGTCTTTTTACTATTAGCATGAGCATGTGCATGCATATGCATAAATCCGGCCCTAGCAAAGTCTCGCAAACACCCGGCAAGCAACAAAGACACTCATGTAAGACGCACAATCACTTGTCATTCAAGGGAAACAAAGCTAATTGCTGAGAGCTGGGTGAAGCTTTGCGAAATACATACATATTTATAAATGGTGACGTAGGAACAAAACACCAAATTACAGAACATCTCGCTGGGTGGTCAATTTGAAATGCATGATTCTCTTTGTGAATTACTAATTTGCCCAATTAGTCTAGACCTAATTCCATTCTTTCTCACTAGTGCTCACTATAACGTTTATATCTAATTATTTACACTGGTTTGTGGGCATGCTAATTGTACAATCATATCTAATTTTCTTAATTGTCTCTTTAGAAATGTAAAACATTTGAAGTTGATTGTCTAGGACAGCAGTGTTTTATTTAAATTTTCACAACAACAGTCCCACTAAATCTATTCAGAAACTTCTAGATGTTGCTTTCTACGAATGCTTTTCACTTTCTATGGTTCAGCTCAAGTGCTTGATGGTTAGCAGCAGTTAATTTAGAGTGTAAGTGTTTAATCAGGGTGAAATTGTTCTTCTTCGTAATGGTCCCTGCTAGAGATAAAAGTGATTGAGCGTAAAGACCTCCTTAATCATGTGTTCATGGTTAAAGCCAGAATAAAAAAGATAGGAGTTACTTACCAGTAGGGACAAACTGAACTAATTTAGTTAGTGCAGTACATCCGCTGAATTTTGTGTGGCAGACATAAAGCACTAAAGCACTCCAATGTGAAAGGGCAAAGACCTGAGTTTTATTTTCCAAAAAGGGACTTTTTTTACTTTCCTTTTCATGTATACTTATTTTTCATCTAAAGTGCCTCATAAAAGTCCATCAGTGTACACCGGGGTCTTCAATCTCTCTTAGGCTAAAGATCCCTTGGTGTGTATAAAAATACAAATTGCAGAAAACTGAGTGTTGCGTTTTAAACCTGGCCTCATTGTGTATACTATTTGTTAGAGATGTTATACAGCCTACATATCTGTCAGACATATATCAGAAGCTGCATTTTAATGCAAGCACACAAACACATTGTGTTTCCGTGTGTTATCACTCTAAAAAATGCTGGGTTGTTTTAACCCAATTTTGGGTAAAATATGGACAAACCCAGCCATTGGGTTAAAAATGTAATTTAAAAATGTAACCCAATAGGG
The DNA here is from genome assembly GCA_038021265.1 of Cyprinella venusta. Lineage (NCBI taxonomy): Eukaryota > Metazoa > Chordata > Actinopteri > Cypriniformes > Leuciscidae > Cyprinella > Cyprinella venusta. Next base: position 32,015,931 of record CM075863.1, on the reverse strand, counting down.
GACTTCCATAGACTTAATGATTTTTATACTCTACAAACTGGATATTCTATCTCCTTATACTAACCCTATCCCAAACCATCAAAGAAAACTTTCATCATTTATATGATTCAACACTTAGTATGATTTATAATCCGTTTTCTTCGTGGGGACCAAAAAATGTCCACACAAGGATTTTGGATACTGCTTTGTGTTTGGACCCAGGGTTTACCAGGACACATTTATTTATTTATTTATTTTACTTTAAATTTAACTTTTACATTCATTTTTTTTTGATGAGCTATTGCTTATTTGGTGTTGTTTAACATTTACTTAAACTGTTTTTAAAAACTTGACTGAAACCTTTGATACCGTTACACCGAATAATTAATTCAGATGTCAGATGTCATCTAAAATTCTAATTAGATGAGCAGATCACTCCATGACCCCAAAACTTCATAATATTTCCATGTCAATGAGAATTAGAGAGGTTGATGAAGCATCTGGATGAGGGAAAACAAGGTGGGGTTCGCATCTGTCTACACCCAGTAGTCTCAAGCAAGCTGTCACCATACCATGACAGATGACAGAGACACCTGGGCCTGTTACCCCGCTGCGTGCACAAGGCTCATATACCTCTGAGGTTAAACAGAGTGTGTGAGTCGTTTGCTAAGTTGAGAATGACTGAATAAATGTGTGAGAATGGCTGTACAAGTATTGCGGGTGTTTGACTATTCCAGCCTCGAAAACACACACACACACACACACGCACACACTCACACATCCTACTCCTCACTGCAATCAGTGATCCCATTTAACAAGGTTTATTGGGATGCATAAACAAGTGAAGGTCTCTCACTGAAAAACAAAAAAAAAAGACTAGCCTAACATCTGGCTGGCTCTTTCCCAAACGCCAGGGGACAACCCATTCACTTTGATATCCCAATTAGCATCTTTTCAGGCCCTTTTTAAGTTCCTTGAACCGAGTGAAATGCTGTCAAACTGTTTACTTCCAAACTGAATTTACAACTAACATCAGAGAAAATCAGCGCCGTAGCAAACAATTAAATCCCCAAATCCACAGGGATTTTACCTAGAAGACCAGGATCCCTGAAGATTAACACAAATCCGAGAAAAGTATTTGATGGCAATCATTCCATACAGAACGTGTGAATAAAAATGTGAGATGCTGCACAGTGGAACGCAGGGTCTTGAGAATTGAGACAGGCTCTTGAGAATTGACATGGCATCCTCAAAACATGCCGAGGTCCTGTCCCATGCAGTCTTGGCCACTTGCACATAACAGGAAGTAAGTGCACAAGTTAGTCCCAGGTCTTGTTTTCCCCCCAAAACTAAATCAACATTATTGACCTGTCCCAAATTTCACCGTAAACACCTTTCTGGGGATTTTGCTGTGTACAGTAATGAACATATACTTTGAAGTTTATTTTAAAGGTCAAAGTATTGAAATTAAAAATGTGTAAATAAAGCTGTGTAAAAACTTTTTTGGTTAATTCAATAATCAAAAGTTAAATACACAGTTCTGTGCTAGCGGTCGTCATGCCCAGTTTAACATTTGGGCCAAATACGAAACTGATTTTGGACTGACTTCTGAAGTAGCGTAATGATCTACAGCAAAATAGAGCAAACTATGGTGTGAACTAAACAAACATCTTTTGCTACAGTAGTAATTTCTCATTCGAAATGACATGAGAAATGGAAAATGTTGGTCAAAAACATACATTTACACAAAAACTGACCAGCAACTGCATCTTTTTCTATAGCCCAACTGTCACCGAATGGACCGCACATGATTGTGGGATATCAAAGTTAGTGAAGGACACAGCTGCCTTTAAAAATCCATCAGATGAAAGTGTCACGGGAGACAAAGAGTGAAGCATTGGATTCAGACGTGCCTTGATGCGTTCCTACTTTGGAATGCGTCCTCTGAAAGCAGAATTTTTAAGTTTTCGGGTGCAGCTATCATTTCCATTTCATGCCGACTTTAAGCGCTATGTTTTAGGGATGGGATTCTGCAAAAGATGTGGTTGAGGACGTCTGTCTAGAACATGTTTACATAGAAAACAATTAAAACATCTCAGTGGGATGTGTTCTCTGTGAACAGTTCATTAATTTACAATTAGATTTAGTCAACACAGCCACATGGAACAGGTCATAGAACAGGGTAGGTTTTTGGGGACTCAGGTACTAATGAAGATGAGCAGACCAAGACTAAGGCATCATATGTTTGCCACACAAACTAAATCAAGCCTTTAACAGCCTGAGTCATGGTAAGTTAGACACAGTAATTTGTTATTCATCTGGTTAAAATTCACCTGTCTATGAGCCAGTCGTGTACTCCAAGGCTGTTAGCAAAATCTCAAGAGCAAGATGACAAGATCTGGAATCCAAATATGCCAATGAACATGGGGCCAACAAAATTATTAACTTTCATAACAGCAGATTTCCTCTTAAGCAACTGGTTACCCTCATAAGTTGGAACTAGCTCACCTTTAGAGGAGGAAAAGGTACTGTATGTAGACTCAAGGTCACAGTAAGATCAGGTCATGGCACAGTATTGCCCTGTCACTTCAGATTGTTGTTGAAAATGCTGTCCCTTTTTGTTTTCCCAGCATATATTCTGACCCTGAGTGGGGCGCATTGGGGCCAGACCCCTCCATCACACCCTTCCACGGGCCTCCGAAGCCCCTGAGGTATGTGACACTGACACACATGATTCACCGTATGGGTTAATGTCAACTGCCAACACACATAGCACACTGCCATGAATCAGAGCTATATTTCATCCCACTCAGCTATGAAATGAAAAGCTTGAAGGCATCTCCACTCTCTCTGGGCTGCGCATGAATATATATGAGACCCCTCATGGCTCCTCTTGTCAAGTTTGTCACAGATATATTTATCAAGGGGTGATAAAGTGGAGGAATGCACATCATGTCTGGGAGTTATCCTGCACCTTTCAGACTATATGAGTCTGTGTGATAAAATGCTCAAGTTTTCAGGAATCCTAATGATTCAGCTATTCATTTCTGTCTGGTCTTAAATGATCACACCAACGTCTGTTTCTATTAAATACATTTTATTTAATCTCTCTTTAGGAGAGTATTAACAACAGGCTTTGAGGATGCATGATATACACCATATTGTTTATATAATCGGGAAAAAAAAATATTGAAGATGGGTCTGTATCAGATGTTTAATTGTCCATGTTCATTTCCCCTATACTTTTAGATTACATTTGCAGTCATCTAACATTCTCTTAAAGGAGTAGTTCACTTTTTTTTTTTTAAAGACCCTTTTTAAGACCCTTATTCATCGTCTGGAATCGTTTAAAGCCCTTTGAACAGTTTGCAGTTTGTACTGAAAGTGTCTTTTGGACCTTGAATCGTTTGGTTGCCATTGAAGTGCATTATATGGAGAAAAATCCTGGAATGTTTTCATCAAAAACCTTAATTTCTTTTCAACTGAAGAAAGATAGACATGGACATCTTGGATAATATGAGGGTGAGTAAATTACCAGCAATTTTTTTTTAAAAAAGTGAACTACTCCTTTAAATGCAGTTTTAAAATAATAATCATTTAATAACACTTTAATGTAATCTTAACCAAATCTCAAAATGAATGTACTCTTCTTTATCTCAGAATGAGCATTGTAATGTTGTGATGCCTAACTAAATTGTAGCATTTGAGACAGTTGATTTTTTTTTTATTTATTTAGATAAAATAGTGCAAATAGTATTTTTAGCACATTTATTTATATGAAAATAATTACCAGCTTTTTGGTATTGGCTGGAATTGTCATCTCAATGTACTTTCTGTATAGTGCTATGTTTCTACTCCCAAGGTTTCACGTTGGGAATCATCTTTCTAAAATATCCGCTTAAGATAAAACCCCACAGCCAAAAACAGGAGAGAGAAAATTGTCCTCCCTCAGGAGGTGAGAAGGAGCTTCTGGGATTTTATGGCAGGCCGAGGGGGATTTTACCCAGGTGTTCACCAAGGGGCAAAGCTGGCTCCCAGCTGCCAGCTGTCACTACCAAGTGGGGAACCAAGAGAGAGCCAGTGACCCAAAAACCTCCTCCTTGAGCACAAACCCCCTCCTCTCCTCATCACTCCTCTGCTTTTCTGTGAGTCTGTATTTGAACATTTAAATTACACTGCAAGATGTGCAACAGGGACACTGCGCTTGTCTTGCGTCGTGTCGGAGATGTCCACGTCGTGTACATCGATTTCCATGTGTTTGCATTTGCATTGGTATTCTCATTGACATGGGAGTAAAGCAGAGCTTTGTGAGGCAGTTGAGTGGGAGGCAGCCTCTATACACAATGGCTGATGATTTTGCTCTGTTCCCTCCTCCGCTGAAGTGCCAGAGCATCCTTCCTCCCCAAAGTGCACCTCTCCAAACATGCAATGATAGCACTGATTTTAATTACCTCTCACGACTGTCGAGGTTGTGGCTGCCTGACGCACAGCGGGGAGGATCTTTTGGATTTATCTCTGGAAACACCTGCACTGCTTTTACTCTCTCTCCCTGCTAGACAGATGTGTTCGGTCATCTCCTCTAAGCAATACTTAATGTCTGAAGTCTGAATAGGAAAAAAATGAAATGCTAATACAAAATGAGTTCTACTAAAACTAACACTGCAAAGGTATTTATATACATGTAACGATAATTACAGTCATCTGCCAGTGTTATATAAGACATAACAAGTCTCTTCCTTTTTGCTTTCCCTTTTTGTATAAACACCTGTTCTAACAAATTAGATGGCATGATGAAGTCTTTCTTGGGCTGTCGTACCACAAACTCTTCACAAGAACCTCTGGGGGATGTGTTTGGGTCCCTTCACCTCATCAAACCCTGCTGCTGTCTTCAAAGCAAGAGATGCACAAATGAACACAGTCAACTTGAGGAGATCTTGCAAAGGGGTGATGATGTGGATTAGCAGAAGTGTTACGTAACAACGTGTTTGTGAGTGAAGCTGACTCAGAGGCAAATTTATTTGTTTTATTGAATTACTGTGTTCCATGCAGGCTATATTATCGATCAACAGTTTGGGGGTCGATAAGAATTATTGATGTTTTAGAAAGAAATCTTACCAGAGCTGCATTTAATTGGTTAAAATACAGTAAAAAATAACCATTTGAAAGATCTGTTCTCTATTTGAATATATCTGAAAATGTAAAGCTGAAATTTCAGCATCATTACTCCAGTCTTCAGTGTCACATGATCCTTCAGAAATCAGTCTATGATGATGTAGTGCACAAGAAACATTTCTTATTATTATCAATGTTAAAAACAATATTTTATACTTTTTTCAATGAATAGAAAGTTCAAACGAATTGCATTTATTGGTAAATTGCTGTCTAGGAGAAACAACTGGTATATTACCGTAAAACTAACGTAAGACTTAGTCACACCCATTTAAAGATATGTGGGGGAAAGTAAATGAAATGTCCAAAAAATAAATTAAATAAAAAATGCAATGTCATTCTGTGAAGTGGAATGATTTAATGCAGGGCTTACAAAGCCAGAACAGTCAAATTCATATAGCCCATGTGTTGAAGCTGCACAGCCTATCCACGCACACTGTGTCCCCTGAAGGCCAGTGTTTGAGAAAAATGAACTGGATTTACTGATTGGCTGTGCAAAGCAGTCTGTGGTAATACCGGGGTGTAGAAAGACAGTTGGGGCTGCTGGGGAAGAGATAGTAAATGGCAGACAAGTAGGTGACCATCAGTCACTCCTTCTTTCTGAGAAAATTAAGAGCTTGATGTGACAGCTGAGAGCCAAATGTTCCTCACACTCAGGGGCAACAGAAGAGTGTGCATCTCACAAGTTCAGATGGAGTGTAACCATGAGTAAGCAGCCTGGCTGTGAACCCATGCAGGTAGTTGTCGGTGGACTTTTTGTTGTTGTTGTTATTATGCAGGTGGTTCAGGTAGATTATATATTCATGAGTTAAGCCGCAAGTCAGGACAGCCTCGAGCAGATAATATCGACCTCTAACATCGGATAGAGAAAAAATATGACTGGCTAGCATTCAGCCTCCATCAAAAGACACCGAAATTGGCTAAATGTTGATGATTCAAATGTGGACAGAGCTGTATGGCTGCAATATTTGAGCATCACTGTCGTCATGTGCTTGTATCCAATGACTGCATTAGGACATAAAATTGGGAGCATCCAACACAAACTACCAATGGTGCTGCACCTTTAAATGTGTTCTGCAAATGCCTGAATGGATTTGCACACAAACATGAACACTATTGCATAAGTAGCCTAGCTCTAATTCGGACTGATGTTGCAAGTGTTCTTTGGTGTTTCAGTCGCACACATTTGTAATTTATCAGATCAAGAGGGAATAACTATTCTCATTCACATTCTGTATTTTAATTGTGCCTAAAGAACACAATAAGACTATAAGCCTGAGCAAATATCATATACTGCAGATACATGGAGAAGAATAAATAGTGCACAGATGCTTTCTGAAAATAAACATTTTGCTGGCATTGGTCGACTTAGCTAGCTTTCTTGTCACGACAGATTAAATCCCACACATGAACAGGGATTGTTGAGAAAAAAATTACTGTAATATTTTCTGTAAAAAAATTGGGAGTTATGCAGACTCTAAGTGCAACATTTTGCAACAGATAAGAATTTTGACTAAGTAAAAAACTGAAATCTCTTGAAATCTAAGGCCATAAAAATGAAGAAGGCTATTCCAATGCATTGCTGTTAAACATTGTAGACCGTGATTAACAAAGAACTAAAATAAAATATAGGTGTTATACTTTAAAACGTTTTTGGTCTCAGATTGAACATATTAAAAATAGACAAGAGTGCATGTTTGTTTAATGCTCCTAGCAGCACAATATATCTAGTATGACGTGGCTTCTTCGATAATTTGTATAGTCCGCCATCTGGTGGTTATAAATCATAATTCCTCTCCTTATAAATTAAAAACAAAGTGGGCTGAAATAATTTACACTGGAAAAGGTTTGGTTATTATCGCATATCTTATACTAGTAGTAGCCTAATTAATATAGGAAAATGTACTCAATTAAAATGCAACTAATTATTATTATAAGCTAATATTTAACCAAAGAAATGTAAACGAATTTTTATACAAAGTGTAACTTTTATAAAATGATGCGCATAACTAGACCAGTGTCTTTTACCAAAACATTTTGTCTGATAATTTTTGTATTCGTGCATTTTATATATTATTTGGCTTTGGTGACCAATGTAAGGAAACGGAAAAGCAATGTAGCCTAATACTATTTATTATAACTATTTATTATACTATTACTAATTACAAATTAGGACGAAATGTCCTAATCCAATGTTGCAAAAATCTACTACTAACAGATATGTTCTAGCATTTAATGAAACAATGCAACCTGAAAACTATCTATGTATAACATAAAAAATCATATATCTGTGATTTGGGTAAGGTTTTTATTTGTTATTTGTATTACTGTAATCTGTTACTATTCTTGCAATCGGTTGACGTTCCGCAATTGGTAGACTCTGCGCATGCGTAGTCGTAGCCCCTCCTAGTGACGTCTTCATTCTTTGCCCCTGCGTTTTCTGCGGAAACCCCCTCGAATGCGTGCAGTTGTCGAGTTGTTTTCGAAAGCGTATGTAGTCGGCACGGTTAAACTGTGAATTAAACATATTTGTGGTCACCGGTGTTTACGACGGGGCGACTGGATTACCGCGGCAGTATCTTGATAAAAGGAGGACCGGTTTTTCTTGCTCATTTTGTTTTAGCGTTTTGTAATGGTTTTGCTGTAACGTTAGTCTTTTGTTGTTTTTTTTTGTATGTGTGATGGACGCCATTTTAGGTTGATCACACTAGCTGCTAGTGCTAGCACATTGTTTCAGGCCTTGCCTCAAACTACGTCGGTTTGTGTTGTGTTCAGTTTTGGACTACACCGAACAAACTCATTTCGGAGGACCTTCGAAACGGACATTTGGGCGACGTATTTGGCTGGACTCTACACGTTCACCTATATGGACACCGTTTGAACTCTTTATTTCTTTGTCAGAGTTGGACCTTACGGACAGCTCGCGGCTAACCGCCATATGGCCCTGGGACTTTGAGAAACCGCAGGAGAGTTTCTGGCTTCGGCCGGGAAATTCCGTGGACTAAAAGTCACTTTCGTCATTAAGATTGCGTGTTGCACTTGATCACAATCTCTTTGAACACTTGATATTTCCACATCGCAGTTATTAACTCGAGGCAAAACCCACACGACCTCTTTAGTGGTGACTCTTGATTAAAGAGAGTGTTGAGATGAGCAAACATGGCTATTAATATGCTTGAATTGTTAAGCTGATAAACTGACATTGAGTAAGGTTGATCGCTGGGAGAGCCCACGTGATCGTGCGAATTGTAGTTGAGTTTGGTTGTGTGTGGTGGTATCTGACCACAAGGATTGTTTAAACATGTCTTGTGTCCATTACAAGTTTTCTTCTAAACTTAACTACGACACGGTCACCTTTGATGGCCTTCACATCACGCTCAGTGATTTGAAACGCCAGATCATGGGGCGAGAAAAGCTGAAGGCCGCGGATTGCGACCTACAAATCACCAACGCTCAAACTAAAGAAGGTAAGATAAGCTGGTCAAATGAGTTGCTTACACACTATCTTTGAGGTTGCTTAAGACTAATATTTGCATGACCTGAATGATTACATGTGTAGCTAATACATTTTTATCAGAGAATGTCTTTATTATTGTAGACAGCTCAATGCTAATGTACGTTATGCTAGCTAAGCGTATGGTAATACGGCTAAATCCCGACGGCCAACAGCGTTTTATTAGTTATTTAAGACGAGTTATTACGTTTACGAAAACAACTGTCATGAATATTACCGTAGTAAGTTATATTTATGATTATTAGTTCAATTTATACGGTGATTTCCCCGCATACTTGTGCCGTGAAGACTCCATTTTGTATAACGTCAGTTTACGCGTCGTTTCCTCTCCATGATATCACTTAGAAAGAAATTATGGAAAATTCGGCATGTTGATTAATGACTTTTTCGTTCTTGCCTTTGCTTACAGAATACACTGATGATGGTGCCCTCATTCCCAAAAACTCTTCTGTCATCATCAGACGAATCCCTATTGGAGGGCTTAAGTCGACAAGCAAAACATATGTCATGTAAGTACACTAACTCTTAAATTAGCTTTTTCCATCTGCTCTGCAGTGTTTATAGTCTTGTTATGGTTGTTCTCAAAGAGCTCGAGCCTTTACTAAAAGCACCCCAGAACTAAAATTGCCCCAATATTAATCCAAATTTTCATTCTCACTAAGAATGTTGTCAGTTTATTTGCATTTCTGCATTTTTGAACTTAATGTGCTGTGTTGCCCCATATTGTATTTTCATGAATGAGCAATTGTGAATATTGCCACTGCTATTTCCAAACTACTTTTGATCCCTTGATGAAAATCAGGTTAAAATACAGGTTAAAAGGCAATATTCTTAAGACAATTTATTTGAAGTATTCTTTAAATGTCTTAATATAAAATAGTGATCTATATTTTTTGTAGGCAGTTTGAAACAAATCCAATAGAGGTGAGTTCAGAGTTATTGGGATACTTTAAAGAGATTGGTCACACTAAAATGAAAATTCTGTCATTTACTCTTCCTTATGTTGTTCCAAACCTTTTGGAAGTTTTTTTTCTTACTATAATAAAAACAAAAAAATTGAAGAATGTTTGAAAGGAAAAGAACACCATGTAAGTCAGTGGCTACCATCAACTGTTTGATTACAGTCGTTCTTCAAAATATATTTAGTGTTCAGTAGAAAGAAATTCATACAGGTTTGGAACAACATGAGGTTGAGTAAATGATAGAATTTTTATTTTGGGTAATCTATCCCTTTAAAGTGTCCCAATCACCCTGAATCCCTTTAAGATGAAAAGGTGTCCTTATCCACCTGAATTCACGCCATCCTTTTTTTAGCCTTAGCAGAGCGTAATTGCCAACTTTAGAAATACACCTCATTTCAGTTAAGCAGTTTGTGGCCTTGCAGTTAATGTTGAAGAATTATCAGTGTTGAGTAATTTTAATTGGAAGTTAACCTCTGTTGTTGTTGTTCTGTTTTGCAGCGATCGATCTGAACCAAGTGGATCTTCAAAAGCAGTATGTAAAAACACCTCATTTCCTTGTCTCATTACACACATTTTCAAACTCCTCAGCAGTTGCTTTGTCTTGAAACAATTTAAGAAGTTTTTTAATGCTCCTCAGTGTTGTCTTTGAAACCTGTTTGAAGATAACAAAGTGTGTTGAGCTTAATGTTTATATTGTGTGATTCGCTAAAGCTGTTGCGTTGATTTTCATGTTTTTATACAATTTCCAGTGTGTACAGAAGTCTGTGCGCATGCTAATACACTGTTTCACATTGAATAAGTCATCTACAAATATGAATTCTGTTGTACAGTGTAGTGTAAGATCATATTGATCTACATAATACTCGAACATGGCCAATGTTCAGTTTGTTTGTCCTTAAAGTGGCACATCTGTAAAAAGCTGTGTTTTTTTTGTTTTGTTTGTTGGTTTTTAAATAAAAAAATACATTGTGTTATTTATTAACTTCACCTTGTATCATACAGCTTCAGTGTCTGACTACTTATGTTTACTCAATTGGTATTATAAGGCACAATAGTTTGATTTAGTTGTGTGGATGTATGAGTGTGTGAGAGACTGGAGTTTTTTGTTTTTTTTTTATCTTATCAAAGTGTGTTACCTAAAACATAATGAGCCTTGCCTTGGACTAACTGACTAGGTGAATCGTATTTTTTTTGCTGGCGATTTGTTCTTGACTTAGCTCAGTGTTTTGGAAACTGGCTCTTGGCATTCAAAGGATAATCAAACGAGACTTGGTTCTTTTGTAGCTTTAAAGGGTTAGTTCACCCAAAAAATGAAAATTCTGTCAGTATTTGAAGAGTTCAGATGCAAAAGCCTCTAAATGCCATTTGAAATTTTCTTCTAAAATGACCATTTTTATCAAACTTGTATATTTAAGTTCAGTAATTTCACTTAAATGACAATTAATAGGTAATCTTCATTGCCATTTAAGTGAAATTACTGAACTTAAATATACAAGATTGATAAAAATGGTCATTCTAGAAGAAAATTTCAAATGGCACTTAGAGGCTTTTGCATCTGAACTCTTCATTTACTCACCCTCATGTTGTTCCAAACCTCTATGTGTTTATTTGTTCTGCTGAACACAAAGGAAGATATTTGGAAGAATGTTTTAATCAAACAGATCTCATTCCCCATTGACTACCATAGTATGTATTTTTTCCTACTATGGTAGTCAATGGGGAATGAGATCTGTTTGATTAAACATTCTTCCAAATATCTTACTTTGTGTATAGCAGAACAAATAAACACATAGAGGTTTGGAACAACATGAGGGTGAGTAAATACTGACCGAAATTTCATTTTTGGGTGAACTAACCCTTTAAGGATAAAATTTTCGTTCATGGAAAACAAATTACCTTTAGTTGTACAACTTAATTTAAATTCCCTGTTCTGGTTAAAATTGTACTCTACATTATCTGAATTCTTAGTCTAGTTTACGTTAGGTTAATTTTTCAAATTTGTGTTTTAAGAGCGCCAATTGTTGCAGAAATTGTACATCTTAGGTAAAAAGTCAGTGTGAGTGAGATGGTGATTCTTGGGCACAACTTTTGTAATTGCAGAAATAGTTTCAGCTAGTATTGGTCATTCTGACATGGCAAATTGTGATTATTCTAACAAAATTTCTTTTTATCACCACCCTCTTTTTTTGAACATTGTATTTTAAATCTCCACAGAAATCTGCTTATTCATATTTGAATCATGTGACTTGTACTTTTTTTCCATATTTGATGTCTTTCTAATGTATGCAAATCAGCTACCGGGCAAGTTGCATAAACTTAGCCACTATGTGGTTAAGACTGTCTTGAGAACTGGTTTGACTGACTTTTTCAAATCTAATAGGACCAATCTACCTTTTTATCTAAGAGACTTAAAAAAAAAATTAGGAACGGTCTTGAAGGAAAAATTTAGATGACTAGTCTAAACAGTTTATGCAACCGGCCACTGTGACAGATGAACTATGCAACAAACAAACAAAACAGAATTCTTTGTGATAGCACTTGTAGTTTGCTTCTCTCCCATGTACTTATGTGATGTTGAGACCCAGACTAGCTATAAAAGAATTGACCCACTACGAGGCACACACTTAATTACAAAAGTACCTAATTAATTCCAGTGGACAGTTTTAAATACACATTTCATATTCTATATGGCCTGTTGTATTAGTTATATTTTCTATATGAATAAATTGCATTTTCTTTATGACTTACTGTACAATAAAACTTCAGTGTTTAACTCCCTCACATCTTTCTTAAGGCCCTGTGTGTTCACTTTCCATAGGGTTTTTTGATGAGTTACATCTTTCTTATATTACAAGTAATTGCCGTGGTCTGTGAAACATGACTATGAAGCTATACTTTTTTTCACATTTTTCAGTGATTCAAAGCTCAAAAATATCCATTAATTGGTTATGACTAGTGTTGTCAAACGTACCAGTCGGTACAAACAAATGTTGACGGTACCAGCATTTCTTTAGTACCGGGTGTATTCAGTACCCGCTGATACATGCTGCTTTTAAACTCACTCGTTTGAGTGTTCTGAGCATCAAAGGTTTCTATTTGTAACGTGTTTTTTACAAGCGTTTCGACAATCATATCTGTTGAGCACGTGAACACGATGGCCTATTTGAGGTGCTAGTCAGAATTTGCCTAACAACTCTGAAAGCTCACAAAGTTTGGATTTGTTACACTTGAGCCGCATACTCATAAATCCTATCATTATAACCAACAAAGTAAACGAGATTCATTGTACATTTAAGACAGGCTTTTTTGTTTGTTTTAACGCAAGTTTTCGCCAAGAGTGCAGAATTCATTGAGCTTGGGCTTTAGAGATTGACAGTCTTGGTCATTATTAAGGGCTCTTCACAATCTAAGTCAGTTTTTCATTCTGCAAAGTTTCTGGATCGACAGCAGTTTTTACATGCATGATTGAATATGAAACTGCAATGATTTCAATGATAATCAACGGATGAGATTAAACGTATCGAACCGTTTTAAAGTACTTGATTCAACAGTTTTTGCTCTGGTACCGAGAACCGCAAAACTTTGGTTCCGTGACAACCCTAGTGATGAACTTATTCAAGATAAATGTAATAAATTTCGTGTCTTTTCATTATGATTTGGTTGTAATATTACTAATTGTGTTATATAGTGTTAACTTTGAAGACTTATTTGTCCAGAATCTCTCTATTGGGCATGATAGATTTGTGCCTTGTCATAGTGGTCAACCCCTCTTTGTTTTAATGTTTTTTTTCCGATGACAGATTGATGATTCTTCATCCATTTCACTGGCCCTGCTTTCAAAGGTATTTTAAACTCTGTAACTACTTGATAACACTGTTCTACTGTATCTAACTTCCGTGTTTTGGATTTAGCAAGCCATAATGTATGCACAAGTGTGCATTGTAATTTTTTTTTTTGTCACATCTAGCTTGTTTAAATATGCTTAGAATGTTAAGTGAATGTAATACTCTGTGAAATTGAATGTTTTGCATTTGTCACAAAATTGCTTATCAGTCATAATACTGAGAATTTAGCATTTTGTATTTTGAAATTTCGAATCAGTTATTACATTTCTGTAAGATTAATATTTAGTTAATTGTATAATTGTGTTGATACTTGTGAAAGCCTGGTCCTGTAAAGAGTGAGCCAACTGCCTTTTATCAGTGTGAAATAGAATGCTAATTGCAGGTGTTGATAAATTTTTTTTCTAAATTGAAAAATTAAGCACACTGCCTGAAATCCTGTAGTGAACTTTTGTTCATTTTTCGCAATGAAGATCAAATCTCTGGATTTCTTTAATTCCCTCGGCTGTTCACTTGTCTTGTGCATTTTATTTTTGTAAAGCAATATGAGCAGTCTTCACAAAACTATATTTTTCTGTATTCTGGGCTTTAAAAACACCAGAAGCATTTGCTCTATTATGGATAATGGTTAATCGTCTTTATTATGTCAAAAAACCTAACAATTTTGGTGCAAAAGCAATTTTGAATTTCAGGTTAATCATGCCATTGTAATTTGGTATTGTGTACATGTTTTATGCTATGACTGCATTTCATGTGTTAGTGTGAAATCTTTTGTTCATCTGACACTTGCCCAAGAGACATTCCAATAAAACTAAATAAATGGAGGGAAAAAAACTCTTAGACAATGGGCAATGCATGTCTGTAATTGGTATTAAGTCTTGCATGAGTCTTGATTGTCTTTTGATTTTAATTTTATGTTTGTTATTTTGCGTTAATATATGAAATGGGTTTTGTCATTTCATGGCCTGAGGTGGTACTCACTTACGTTTTAGCATTTTGAATGATCTCGCACTGATAAGAGGCAAAAAGCTGCTTCTTACAGGACAAGGTTTCAGTAAATCTCTGGGCTCGAATGTACATTCCAACATTGATTTTATGTGAAAACATTATTACCTGTTAAACAGACAGCCAATCTTGCTGAAACAAATGCTTCAGAGGAAGACAAAATAAAAGCAATGATGTCTCAGTCCAACCATGAGTATGACCCAATCCAGTAAGTATGCAATTCAATTTAAGACATTGATATTTTGTTTAAAATTGCTCTCTGCATCAATTCTAACATGAATCTCTATTCATTAGTTATGCAAAGAAGCTTGTTGGCCCACCTCCACCAAACTACACATGCTTTCGTTGTGGAAAAACTGGACATTATATCCGAAACTGCCCAACGAATGGGGTAATTGGGTTTTCATTACCACAGCTGCTTTAACATTACAATTGATTTGGTGACGCTTACTATATATTTTCGTGTGATTAAGCATTTTATTAACATAGTATGCTCGTTTAGTCAGAGAAGAAATTTAATCTTGCTTATCAAACGTGCGTTAGCAGGATCGAAGTTTTGAAGCTCCTCAACGGATAAAGAAAAGCACAGGAATTCCTCGGAGTTTCATGGTGGAGGTTGATGATCCAAACAGAAAGGGAGTCATGTTGACCAACAGTGGAATATATGCCATTCCTACTATTGATGCGTGAGTATACTTGACCTTCTTGTAAGGGTTTGTTTTAAAGGAAAATGTTCATATTTTTCACTTCTGACACAATTATGCTAAACCATCAGAGTAGTGTCCTCGACGTGCCAATTTCATTAATCATATTACGCTTGCTTTTAGTGAGGCCTATGCCATTGGGAAAAAAGAGAAGCCACCATTCTTGCCCCAAAATCAATCTTCATCTTCAGAGGAAGAAGATCCTGTTCCTGATGAGCTGCTGTGTTTGATCTGTAAGGATCTAATGACTGATGCTGTGGTTATCCCCTGCTGTGGAAATAGTTACTGTGATGAGTGTAAGTGTCTGTACAAACAAATGTCAGAAAGATTAAGTGTTTTTGACTTGGGAAAGCTAACAACCTTTTTACCGCAGGTATTCGGACATGTTTACTAGAGTCTGAAGAACACGTTTGCCCAACCTGCAAACAATCGGATGTATCTCCTGATGCTTTGATCGCAAACAAATTCTTGCGCCAAGTAAGAAATCCCAATCTTAATCATTGTTAAACTGCTGTGTTTTTGCTTCTAACTTAATAGTATATCATTAACACAACCATTTCTATCCAACCCCAGGCAGTGAATAATTTTAGGAATGAAACCGGATATACCAAGAGGATTCGAAAAGCTGCAGCTGTTACACAAGGAGCCCATACGCAGGCTTCTGTCCAGCGGCCACCTATGAGACTGGCAACCTCACGCCAGCAGGACCCTCTTATGGCCAATGTTCCGAGCTCCACAGCTGAGAGCAGCCCTCCTCACAGCACACCTGCTGCCCCTTTATCTCCTGTTATCACTCATCAGCCCTCCAGTACTCCACCCTCTTCTAGCAGCTCTACTGTACACAGCAGCACTGCACCTGCAGCATCAAACTATAGCCCTGTGGTGAACTCTCCTCAGCACTCTGCTAAGCAGGATGACCCTCCTTCATCTAAGTAAATAATTCTCTAGCACTTCAGAGGATCCACTGGTGTAAAACATGAGGTACCCGACTCGAGTATGTCCATGCAGGTGTTAATTTTTTTCCTTTTTTTTCCCAGGGAACCAGAGGTCTCATCATCTACTGTTGTGCCTTCTTCAGAAACCTCTGTCCCGACAACTTCATCTTTTCCCAAGGTATTACCTTTTTACAGTGTTTTAAGTTAGCTAATAAAAGAGAAATACATAGACTAATAGAGCCATATTACACGAGCAAGAGCATTTCCGTTAATACTAAAATATTGAGGAAAAATTACATTTTAGATGCAATATGCAGCATTTTTTTCTTTTCCAGATATAAATTGTTCACTTACAAAGTTGCAAACAATAGAATATAATTTGAATTATGTAATGCAAAAACAGACAAGCCAAGTAGAGAGATTTACTGTGAAGCCTTTAACTTGTTTCCATAAGTACAATTTAGTGATCCCCCACACCCATTTGTTTTGCCTAGGGATTCCATGTCCCAGTGATTGGAAAGCCGAATATGCCTCAGCACCACATGCACAGACCAGGTAAGATAATATCAACACTATCTAGGTGAGGTTTTTTTGACTTGGTGGTTTTTGTTATTTACAATTCTTCCCCTTTTTAGGACAGCCAAGGAATAGTGGACCAAGGCCAACTGGAAACCGTAGTGCGTGGGATCCGTAAGTGTCAAAGAGTAAAATCTTTAAATATTTAAGCTTGATCCAAAAAAAAGATGAATACTTGACTCCAGTCTATTTATCCTATCAGGTCCACAAATCGAGGGAGAGGTCCTAGTGAGCGACAACAAAGAACACAGCCTCCACCAGTCCAAAATCTTCCGCCTGTTATCCCTCCAGTGTATGGCCCTCCTGCTCTATTTCCTCCTCCACCACACCCTATGCCTCAGCCTCCTGGTGTTGTTCCTCAGCAGTATCCCATGCAGTATCCTCCTGGACAGCAGCCTCCCCCTCCCTTCAACATTCCACCACCTGTATTTCCACCTGTCCCACCGGTGACAGCTCCGTGGGTGCCTCCTGGTGCCCAGCCACCTATAGCCAACCCTATCTCTTCTATGCCAGCAGCACCTTTTCTATCCAAGGAGGAGTTCTACCGCCAGCAGCGTAGACTTAAAGAAGAGTATGTAGAGTTCTAACACATTAAATGTGTGTGTGTGTGTGTGTGTGTATATGTAGGGTTTTTCCTGCATAGAGAATTACGAGGCGGCAAACTCAGACAAATCAGACAAGTCAGACAGTCACATGCTCGGATAGGCCTGTCCATTCTCAAACCGTATATTTTGCCGATAGTGATGCACGTTTGCGTTTATATCTGTGGATAATCCATGGGTCTGGCGGGCCAAGTAATAAAAAAAAATCTTTCCAATTAATCGAGGGTGAATAACAGATGAATAATTTCAATGTGTTGAGTTTAATAAAGACACGGAACTCTTACCACGGTAAAACGCAATAAACGTGCGTAAACACTATTTTACTTTCATTTTCAACAACGTAATTCTCTTCAGGGAAAACCAATTAAGGAAAACACATGCCAGGGCTCGAAATAAGCGCTTGTCAGGGACACGTGTGTTTTGTTGAAGGGACAAGTGTAAGATTTTTACCTGCCCAACTGGACAAATGCCCTGATTAAAATGTCAATGTAAAAAAAAATAACTAGGGAATTACTGAAAACTGAGGATGATTCTGATTTTAATAGTAATTGATGATTCAGTAATAAATAATGTTATTACTGAAAACTGAGGATGATTCTGATTTTATTTAATTTAATGTAAGTGGCGATTGATAGCCTAGTTTATAATAATATATAGGTCTACCTAATGTACTGATGGGAACAAGGGAGTAAAGCCTCTATTTAGGCTATTCATTATGGCATTTCCATTAAGGAAGTGCAATTTTGCCAAAAGAAGAACTTTTATTTTAAATAAGATTCGGGTGACTCAAAGTGCACCAGATTAAAGAACTAATCTCATCATGCCCCCAGAGGTGCCGAGGTCCACCAGGAAACAGTATATGATGGTCTACAAAAAATACAAATTTAATTCTTATCAAAATACATACATGATCAGGATTTTACCACTTCTGCCTCATTTTGAGCCTGGATGAACCCTATATATATAATTAAATTTATTTATTGAATTGGTTAATTGGCTCATTCCCCATATGGTTATATGGTTGTTTTGATTGAAGCATTATGATTTATTTATTGTGTCTTTTGAGAGTTATTACTTAAATATAGATTGTGTGGAGTATTGTGTGGATTCTTCCACTCTCCTAATAATGATGTGTGTTGTAATGAATAACCAAATTTTAACTGCAAAGTTTTATTTCCTTCCTGTCTTTGATAAATAGTTCCCAATGTCGATTCGTTACCAGGGAGAAGTCGTCCAAACTTGAAGAGTTTACCAATGACTTTGCCAAAGAGCTTTTGGAGTATAGAAAGATCCAGAAGGAGAGAAGGCGATCCTACTCTAGGTTAGGATAAATACAGGTCCACCAGTAAGCTGTCATTTTTGATGGGAAATGTTTGGCATCATCTAAATTGTCCTAAATTTACCTTTCATTTTTCAGATCAAAATCTCCATACAGGGGTTCTTCCTTCAGTGGCTCATCATATTCTTATTCAAAATCTCGCTCTCGGTCCAGATCACCACGGTCCTACTCTCGATCACCATCCCGGTCTCGGTCAAGATCACGCTCTCGCTCCCGATCACGCTCCTTCTCTCGCTCGCCATACTCTCGGAGGGGCCGAGGTCGAAGCCGTAGCTATCGATCCAGGTCACGCACTCCTCCTACATACCATCGCTCCCACAGTAGATCTCCATCATATAGGGGTCGGGAGATGAGTGGAATGGGAGGTGGAATTTATCGTTCTCGCTCCAGATCTCCAATGTATAGAAATCACAGTCCCAGCAAGAAACTCCCTCCCCCTTCTCAAAATGAGGGTGAGCGCAAATACACAGGGAGGTACAGAGAGCTCCCTCCTTATGATGCTAAGGCTTATTATGGTCGAAATGTAGACCAGAGTGACCCGTATGAGAGAGAGCGATACAGAGAGTGGGAAAGAGAATACAGGGAGTGGTATGACAAATACCTTAAGAGTTATAGCAACCCACCAAGTGGCCAAATGAGGGGCCGTATTCCAGGCACCAGAGATCACTTTACTCCTGAGCGTTTTGCTCCTCCCCGACCAAGAGAAAACTCCCCCTATGCTAGGGGACGTCGGGAGGATTACCCGCCACCACCTCAGAGCCACAGTGTTCCTCCAAGAGGCAGAGTGGCAATGACATACCAAGAAAAGTGTGCTGAGAAGTATGGCCACCTTCATGTCAACACCACTGGAGCAGTGAGAGGATTTAACAAAGAGTCTTCGAAATCTACCAAGGATCGAGAACCAAGTGGCAGCACTACTACAGACAACAAGTCACTGAAACATAAGAAACATCGCAAAAAGAAAAGAGATGATGATCTATTCAGCCACTCTGACTCTATGGATGATTCCAGAAAAGATGATCGTAAAGGGGACTCCTTGCTGATTAATTCAAGCCGTGATGATGCCACACCTGTCAGGGATGAGCCCATGGATAGTGCTGCAGTGCCCTACAAGAGAACCCCTGAAAAGGAGAAGAGAGAGAGGACTAAAAGCAAATCTGACAAAGGTAAACGAAGGTCTGAAAGCAGTGGGCAGAAGGAACCATCGGGCAAGATCTCTAAATCTGTTAGAGAGAAGGAATCTGATGCACCGCGAGAGAAGGGGGCTCCCACTGAACCAGCCATTAAGAGAGTCAAAGACGAACCATCCCACAAATCTGAAATAAGTAAACCTCAGTCTTCAGAGTCCAAACTCATGCTCCCACGCAAGTTGATGCAGTCTAGGCCCATTAAACACCACCAGGAGGTGAAGCCCATCAAAGATGAGATCAAAAGCAGGAAGGAATTGGTGAAAGACCCTCCAAAGCAAGACAAAGTATCTGACAAAGATGGGAAAGTCCCCAAAAAAGAGCAAGAGAAGCCTGTGAAAACTGAGGAGAAGACGCACACCAAGGCATCAAGAGAAGTTCCCAAACAGGAAAAAAAGAAACGGAAAGATGACAAGCCATCTGCGAAAGACCTGGATGTCCCTCCTGTAAAAGTAGCAAAAATGGAAGTTGACGTGGTCAAAAGCTCTCCAAAACCTAAACCCAGATCGGAGAGTGAACGGCCAGTTGAGGAGAAGAAAGTAGCTATTCCGTCTCTGATGGATATTAAGCCTGAGCCTGTAAGAAAGATTAAAATCAACAGGGAAATTGGCAAGAGAATATCTAGCATTGATCGACCAGTTTCAGCTGAGGACTCTGCTCATGCCGCAGGAAAGGGCAGGCTAGACAAGTCTAGAGGAAAATTGAGAAGGAAGGTGCATGTTTCTGATGGGTCTGGATCCTTATTGGTTGATTACACCAGGTAAGAGAAATTAAATATTAATAATTAACTTGACAAGTCTTATTTTCTGTACCATCCATTTATTCATAATTGTTGTCTTTGGCAGCACCAGCTCCACAGGAGGAAGCCCCATCAAAAAGCATGAGGATAAGATTGACCTGAAGAAGACCGTGGTAAAGACCCTGGAGGAATACACCAATGACAGCTCCACCCCTGCTGAGGACGAGATCGTCATGATACAGGTGCCCCGTTCCAAGTGGGAAAAGGAGGACTATGAATCTGAGGACGATGATTCTAAGATTGCAACTAGAAAAGATGGCATCGCACCCAGTTCTGCTCCTTCAGTGGAGGACACAACTGCAAAATCAACTGACAAGGAGTCTCCCCATGCTGATAAAGCTCCTACTGCCTCCAAAGAGGCAGATGTCAAACCTGCAAAGGACCCCACACCATGTGATAAGGAGAAAGATTCTGACAAAGAGCGAGAAAGGGACAGAGGGAAAGAAAGAGACCGCTGCAGCACTGCAGATCGTGAGGTAACTGATAAAAGGAAACCTAGTGTACCTAATCAGGAGAGAGAACATGCACAGGAGAAAGGCAGTGACCATGGCAGTGAACGGAGCTGCTCTTCCCAGTCATCCAGAGACAGGCAATCTGACAGGCCTGAACCAACCTCTAGAAAGCCAGTAGGTAGAGAGACAACAACAGGGCTTCCCAGTAGGAAACCAGAGCATAGAGATGATGCAAGAGACCACTTAGCCACAAGATCAAAAGATGAGAGAAGTCCAATCAGGAGGAGAGTATCGCCCACAAGGGTAAAGGACTTGCACACAGACTCTGGGAGAAAAACACTTGAAGCCCCACCGCAGTCGAATAGGAGTCCAAGTCCAAGCAGGAACAAGAAAGCACCATCGCAGAATGCCCCAGAGCCAAAACGAACTGGCCCAGAGGATCACAAAGGACACCGGCCATGCAGTAAAGAGAGCCAGGGTTCAAGGCATTCTGATCTGCGTCCTGCAAAGGACCGTGAGCACAGGACTCCTCATAGAGCTTTGACTCCAGAGCCTAGGTCTGATGCAGAGAAAGGTGGCGTGCAAGGCGACCACGTCAAAGTCCTTTCGTCGCGCTCCACAAGACTGTCATCGGATTTAGCACGGGAAACTGACGAGGCTGCGTTTGTCCCTGACTACAGCGAAAGTGACACCGAAACTTCGGACCCTGAGAGCAAAGTGGAGCAGAGAGGACGAGAGCGGGAAAGCAGTGGCAGCCAGAGTCCAAGCCCCTCTGGAAGCCACGGACCCAGCAGCAGCCCCAGCTCTCCGGGCAGTCAGGACAGGAAAAAAGAGAAAAAGGACAAAAAGGAGAAGAAGGAAAAGAAGAAACACAAGAAGCACAAAAAACACAAAAAGCATAAGAAACACACAAGTAATGAGTCTGAATCAGATCTCAAAGGACAGAAACACAAGCATAAGAAAAAAAAGTCCAAAAAGAGCAAGGACAAGGACAAAGATGACAAGGAAAAGGTTGAAAGTGAAAGAGATGAACATAAGGCAAAAGTCTCTGTTTAATTCATGTATAGGTTTAACCATTGATTTAATTTACTCAAGCATTGAAAAAAAAATCTATTGTTCTACAGAAAAGTTTAAGTACTGATTCAGCTTTCATTCTATTTGCTAATTCTCACCGGTTAACATGTTTTTTGTGTGTGTGTCTGACCATGCTAACCTCTCCCACCAATACAAGAGGACTTGAATGATAAAGGTTATTTGGGTTTTGAATTTTCATGAATATTTTTTTTCTCATTTAAAATTGTTTCAGATTCTCATTACATCATGGTTTTGAATTAAGGCCATTGTAGAGGAAGCACTTTAGAAATGTGAATGTGATTTTGCAGTTTTGCAAAATTTGCAGAGTTGCAAAAGCCCTTTTGTACCTCGATCTCTTGTATGTTTAAGTTGGATATAAACATATCATTATAACAGTATGATAATATTGTTACAGAGGTACAGGAGAGTGTCATCCTGGCATTGGGCCACACTGATTTACTAATTGTATGTTTTTGCTCTGTGAATATTTCCTCTACTCTTTCATTTTATTTGACTTCACCTTCACATGAGTAATTTAAATTATCTGCTGAAATGGAATTGTAAATTGAAATGTTCTGAGGATAATACATTTTTTTCAGCAAATATATGTATATATATATTCTCTTGCTTTGGTAATAAAGATTTCCAAGGAACCACAGTAGACTATTTCTAATTGTCTTTTTAATTAGTTAAACCACAAGCACTGAACACAGCACAGCAAAGAATCCTGGAAACATTTAAATATACTCTAAAATGATACTCATAATACTAAAACATATTAAATCGTTGTTTTTTGACCAGATAAAATGTTATTACTAAAGTTTACTATCTAAAATATAAAACAGACGTAAGCCTACCTCAACCTGATATTTAAGCAAAATACCCTTGATCTGAAAGTGTTGCGTTTCCTCTGACAGCCACTTGAGGACGGCAGACATCTTATATTTGTACCCATTTCCTTAAAAAATGGCCTTCAATAATCCAGAAGGATTGTAGTTGTCTGTGCAGGGATAATGCTGGAAACCTGCAGAAAAAATAAGGGTTCAAATCCACTGTGAGACACCGATGTTTGCCAGAGCAAGACACTTAAAGGGTTAGTTCACCCAAAAATAAAAATTCTGTCAGTATTTACTCACCCTGTTGTTCCAAACCTGTATGTGTTTATTTGTTCTGCTGAACACAAAGGAAGATATTTGGAAGTATGTGTTTATTATGTATGTATAAATAGTATGTATTTTTTTTTCTACTATGGTAGTCAATGGGGAATGAGATCTGTTTGATTTAAACATTCTTGCAAATATCTTCCTTTGTTTTCAGCAGAACAAATATACACATAGAGGTCTGGAACAACATGAGGGTGAGTAAATACTGACAGATTTTTTTTATTTTTGGGTGAACTAACCCTTTAACCCCTAGTTGCTCCAGTGACGTGTGACCTCTGACATATATAGCAATTGTAAGTCGCTTTGGATAAAAGCATCATCTAAATGAATATGTAAATTTAAGTAAATGTTTTACTTTTGCCCTTTCTTAAGGTCAGGATGATTTCCCTTTCGCTTTCTTTGGCACTGAGGGAGAACTCATTTGGTTTTTTGGGAACTAAACAAGAACGTTCTAGGAATGTTCCCTGTAGGTTATTTTTAGGCTCTGTTTTTATAACCAAAAACTAACGTTCCCAGAATGTAAAATAATTGTTTGCTGGGGAGTTCCAGCCACACCCAATCCTATCTCTATCTAGAAACTGCTTCTAACCACAGTTTGCGAGCTGCCAAACACAAATTTGCGATGCTGTTTGCGAATGTTCGTTGTTCCAATAATGGCTCTGCCTATTCCCAAACCTTGTTAGGTCAACAAGCTCCACCCAGTAGGTAGCCAGAAGAATACCTTGTCCAAATACCCACACTTGCGGCACTTGACTACTTGTCTACTTGCATGACATATTTACTCTATTTGAACCCAGTTTTGAAGTAGGCATAAAGACTGCAAGTGTGTGTAGAACTTTTGGTTTCTTGATGGGACACACTTATAGTCTTACAAAATATGCAAGTGTTTACAGAGTGTTTTATTTATTATATTTTCAATACTTTGCATTTTAAAATAAACTTTTACATGTCTGTTCAGTAGTTTGGAAGACAAACCATTTAAATCACAAACTGCTCATATGAGTTTAGTGTGCATTGTTAAGGGAACTGCACTTTGCCATTTTTACTTTCTGTTGTGTGTACGCCTCTCAAGAGGCCAAGACTGCAAGTGTGGGTATTTGATCAAGGCAGAAGAGTTGAACTAGGCCAAGGTCCACCCATTTTGTCCAGAGAGGGGAAACTGGGTGTCATTTGTTTCTGCAGTGTGCCTCCTCGTTAGTCACCTTGAAAGAAGGAAGCTTCCAGATGAGCTATGAGTGAGGATGCAGTCAGAGGTGCTTCTCATTTCTAATGTGTGCACACTGGTTCCCTTTCCTCTCTACCTTTCCTCACCACTCAGCTCCATTGCATTGCCCTTAGGATGCGAGGGAAGAATGCAAGGAAAGAAATTGAGGAAGCTAAGAAAATCTTGTATATTAAAATATTCTTCATCAAGCGTCCCAATAATACGCTGGAGGGATCTCCCCTGTTGTTGAAGTTGGGTTATTTAAAAGATTCATAATAGATGTTGAAATATGTGACATGTAGCCTGGTTTATTTAAATTGTCACCGGGACGCCCAACTTTACTTCACTATATTTCTATTAAATCCTAATCTAATTATGACAAAGTATATATCGTTGGAAAGGTCCAAGACTTCTAAATAAAAATTCTACCCCTGTTTTGTGTTACAAATTATGTAGGAAGAGTAACTGATGAATTTATGACAAGAGTGCACCTCAAAAAATCTTTTGTAAATAAATACATTTAAAATATTTTGTAAAATATATTTTATATAAAATAAAAAATATATAGTAGGCTAGCCTTCAGTAGGCCTATATTTGATTTACTGTAAATTTTAACTTCCATAACTTTTTCATACTTTCATTTGTTTTCACTTCAACAATAATCTGCTGAGTGTTTCCTTTTAAACAAGACCAAACTTGGGTATATATTCCAAAGCATTCTTGAATTACAACCATTCTCAAAAAGGGGGGTGACAGCTAAGGGGTTAAACCGCAAAGGTAGCTAAAACAAATTAACGAATGTCTCATCTAATAACACTGCATACATGACATTAAAAAAGGAATGAATTATAGGCTATTTAATTACGTCAGTGAAGTGTTTAATTTTACATTTAATTAGCTGCCTACATTATTATATTTCCGTGCTAGGCTAGGCTAGAACTACCTGAATAGGCTACTGTTAAATAGACTCATTGTTTGTATATGGTTTGTCCAGTAAGGCTTTTCCATCTAGACTTAATTTCAATGTAGATTAAAAAATTTGAAATGAAACAGTTCGCCTCATATTTTGTTTGTTTTCACCACAAGAGGGCGCACAAGGTTATTCAGCACCGGAAAAAAGGTGCAGCATTCCAGTTAGTAACATGAAGGCACATTGAAGCATCTTCGTGCGTGGAAAGTTCAGAGCGAGTCAAGTATTTAAGGTTTGTTAAAATTCTCATCCCAAAATGCTACTTTTTAGTCACATTGCTCTCATCAGAAGGCCAATGTAAAGGGGAAAGGCCTTTGCTTTATTGTAAGCCACATTTCAGATACAAAGATGGTGCTTCACATGTTGACAACAAACAAGCCAGCATTGTCATATTGAGGGCATTATTGACTTATTTTTGTATTATTAATTCTTCCTTCCTTGATGCTCTCTTCTCGGGTCTCCCGTAGTTGAAGAACAAAATGTTATTCTTTAAGAATTTCAACATGCAACTCAAGTGTCTTGCATGGATTCCATGTCAATGCTCATAAGAAAATTCAGGCTCATGTATTTAAGTCAAACTGATGAAATGCATATTTTTGAGTCATGAACAATGTGTTCCGTTGTTACAAGTTTCAGTTGTTAAATAACATTTCAAAGTATTGAAATTCATTTTTGAGTGTTTTTATGTCAGGTGGAACAACCAAACAGATGTATGTGTGTGTGTGTGTGCGTGTGTGTGTGTGTGTGTGTGTGTGTGTGTGTGTGTGTGTGTGTGTGTGTCTGTGTGTTCAATGATCTCAACAGCTTTAAAACTATATTAATAAAATGCGTTCATATGAAAGGTTTAAAATCTAAAACGATGCCATGATATTTAAGTAATAGTTCATAATTCATTTGTTCGAACAGATGCACCACCTGACATTTTGGGGGTTTATACTATGTATTATTTAAATGTACCAAACATGAATTCAAACTAAATATGTTTTGTAGAATAAAGTGATATATCATGAATTTATCAAAATGATTTTGCACACAAAAATATGCATGTCATGTCATTGACCCATTTATATTATTAGATGAAACAAAGTAAACATGACATGATAACAAAAATGCATCAGTTGCTATTGAGCTGGAAAAAAGATCATTCCCTTGGTGAGCTGGCACAGTGTTGTGGGTTAGCACCAGCATATATGTCCTGTGTGTGTGTCCTCACGAGAGGGTTTGCCCCCTTGTGTTGTTGCTTCTAGTTTCTACCAGTCTCCCCCTGCCGCCATGTCTGGCACTGCTTTCAGTGTGCTGAGTGTGCTATAATCTGCTAAAACCTGCTGCCATACACTGCGCTCTGGGAATCCTTTCTGCTGCGTGCCAGGTAAGGGCAAATCCTCCATTCATACAGAAATACACATTCAGAGGAAAAGAAGGCTATAGATATGGGCCTGTAACTCTTTTTACTTACAGTCGTAGCAACTTTGCCTGTTTTCCAAATGGTGCAGTTGACGTGTTTCTGTTTGTTCTTGAACGTTGTCCAGGATTTGGCCGTATGTTGTGACATAGTTGCATATTCCATTTTTGTGGCTGTGCCAGAGGGTCACTGCCCTGGTACATGCAGCCACAGGAATAATGATTCTGTATAAGTAAAAATAAATATGACTGTGATTGTCACAAAAAAATGTGACTTTATTCCTGACTGCTTGTTACAGTGACTTCCAAAAATATACTTTTTTTTAAAATCATTTTTAACATTTATATATGTATTTTTTTAGCTCTGATCAGGTCTTTCACCCTCTTTTGAGTCTTGTTTGGTACTGTGTCCAGGATCCATGCCAAGTCTACCTCATTAAAATGAAGCATATGCAGATCTGTCTTGTTTAAGCTAATGGCAACACTTAATTGCTGTGTCTGGTCTTCAGTGATTGGTGAACGTGCGATATTTCTTAAAGCTACAGTAGGTAACTTTTGTAAACAAACATTTTTTACATATTTGTTAAAACTGTCATTATGCCCTGACGGTAGACTATGAAACAGATAATCTGTGAAAAAATTTGAAAAAATTGCCATTTGCAGAAATACAATGGCGTTCCCGGTCAGAAACAACCAATCAGAGCCAAGATGAATGTCTTAGCAGTGTCAACCACATGTCGTGTAAAATGCTGATCACACCCTTCTCAATTTTTCTGGCTAAATCAACATTCTCTCAAAAGTTACCTACTGCAGCTTTAAGGTGGATGTTTTCTGTTTTCCTTCATGCTCTTGTCTGGAAATCTCTTGTTAATAGGTGTTTTTGCATGTATTTTCAAGACAATCTCCTCTTTGAATATTGAATGCTTTGAGGTGCTTCTTGTGGGGAGGTGTTGTTTCTTTCACATTGCTTTGTGTGAAATTGATTCGTTCCCTCCATTTCCTGGATCTGTGCTGCTAAAGGCCAAAGTCGAGATGTTTCGTGCACCACTATATGCCAGAACATCCTCTGGTAAACAAGGAGGTTCAGAAGGGCTGGTGACTCACATCCAGCAGCTTCTTTAATGAGTGTGTCTGGTCTAGCAGTAGATCTCTGAAGGGCTCTCCACTCACCTGGCACAGTCACACAGATTCAGTGCCAGAGTCTGGTAGCCTCCGTATGCTTACCCCGTCAGACTCTTAAAGCCTTCCACATACTGACAGTAACTCTTTATCTTTATCACGTTTTGAATCTAATAGTAAGAAACTTGCATGGGATTCATTTAAAAATTGATATTTTGTGCCCCGAATCCAACAACCAAGAGTTTCAGGGCTAATTGTTTCTCAACAAAACAAGAACATTTACTTAGGACATTTTATGAATGGAAATAAATTAAACAATATTTGGCAACGGAGATCCTTAAATGTATAGCTGCAGTCGAAGAAAGATATACACCAAATTGATGCATTGTGTAAAAAATAAACATTACTAATTTTGAGGGATATATTTGAAACAAAAAAAACAACTACAAAAAAACATTTGTTATTGTAGTCACTAATGTGATGCTGTCACTTTCAAATGACGTCCTTATGTAAGCTGTCAAGGACATCACTTACTAAACAGAACACAATTTGATGGGAATGGTTTGTGTCAGTATGTTAAAAACCTTTAACAATTTTCTTTTTCTTTTTTTTTTTAATATATTTTATTTAAAGCTTTTTACATTTTACAACCCCCCACCCCATGCCAGCATATAAGTAGCAAGAAAATAAAGTACATAAATAATAACAAACAAAAAAAAAATATATAATAAAAAATAAATAAATAAAATAAATAAAAAAATGAAATAGATAAGTAAATAAGCAATAATGATAAATGGCAACAATTTTCTTTTTCAACATCACAATTTAAGTTAACAATGTATTAGGAAAGTGGATGCTTTAGCTTATTTTGCTGTTCACTTAAATAGTACTATGTTGTAATATGAATAGTGTGACATCCTTTTTATAAGTACAAAGATTGAGAATTTAATATTTAGGTTGTTGTTCCCACCTCGAGATAAGATTTCCGAGCTTCCGCAGATGGGAAGATTATCATTATGATGAATTTCCATGTGTTGCTTGTACAGTGTTATCATTTGGTGTGAAAAGATTTAGTAGCACACACGTCATATTATCTATGATGTGTTTTTGTCCTTTCTAGAGCTTGAAAGATGTCATTTTGAACTGTCAGTGTATGTAAAACAGCTCTGAGAAGGTTAAAGTCATCATGAAATGGAAGAGGCTGCTTTTTAAATAAGAAAAAATGATAACACTTTACAATAAGGTTAATTTGTTAACAGTGGTTAATTTATTAACTAAAGTGAACTTACAATTATCAATACATTTGTTACAGTATTTATTAATATTTGTTAATATTAGTTAATAAAAATATATTTGTTCATTGTTCAAGTTAGTTTACATTGCATTAACTAATGCTAACAAATACAACCTTTGTACTGTTTAGGAAATGTTGAAATTAATATTATCTAAGATTAAAATATTCTGTAGAAGTGCAGTTCATTATTAGTTTATGTGAACTAATGTTAACTATTGAACCCTATTGTAAAGTGTTATGAAAAATGAAGGGCGGGGCTTGCTGGTGCATTGATGGCATTGTTGGTTGCTATTGCTGTGATGTCATGTGAGTGATAGGTTGTCCCGCCCTCAGTCCGGTGAGCACATCATTAGAGATGAGATGATGTTGGAAGGGGAAGTTATTTTGATTAAAGATTAAGAGGGCTGATGTATTTAGTAAAAATTATGTGCACAAATCATTTAATAAAGGCTGCAATATTCCATTAAAAATAAGAACGGTCCATTGTGAATGCATGGTGACAGAATTACATTTATTTTGTGTGTAAACTATCCATTAAGAAATATGTACCAGTTGTACCAGTGTGGCAAATGTAGTGAATGATGCAGTTTTGAGTTTGAAGGGTGAGTTTCAGAGTTCGAAGGTTGCATCATAAAGATTTTTGAACCATTTCTCACGAAATTTGATCTGCTTTACTCTGTTTACTATATAGAATAACATAAAAGTAGGGTGATTGCTTTGGCTGGCGATGTGGCACTAAATCAGTGCTGGGTGGCAGTATTGTCTTCTGTGCATAGGTTCATGCAGGCCACAAAGCACTATTATGTGTGCGGTTGCTCTGGTATTATTGGAGCTGTTTTTGTGGCTGCAGTGGCGAGAGGTGCTGATTGCATCTCCTGTATGCTTGTATGCCACCACTGCTGCCTGGCCCGCCCTTGACCAGAGCTGTGCACAGAATATCAATGAGCTTTGTGAAGGAAAGAGACGTTGTCTGCCTCACTGTGAGTGTGTCTGTGTATGTGTGTGTCTGGTTGGTTTTATAGCTGGTGCGGATGTTGAGAGGTTTGTGCAAGCTAGTGTTCCACTAGTTTAGTTTATTCAAGGCAAACAGGGATGGGCACTGCCAATAAAGGGCCAGGCTTCCTTTAGATGATCTAACAAAACCTGTCAAGAATATGTTCACATTATATTTCACCTCAAATGCAAAAGATACATTTAAATTAAATAAAGTTTAGTTTAGATGTTGATATATTATTGAAATTTTACAGTAGCCTACATTACCTTTTAAAAGTTTGGGGTCAGTAAGATAGTTTAATGTTTTTGAAAGAGTTCACTTTGTTTTAGCTTACCTCAAGGGCCTCCAAGATGGTGTCTTTGTTTCCACAGCATTTTCAATTTTCAAAAAAGACCATATTTTTAGGTCAAACCGTTCTTGTCTGTCAGTCATATAATGGAGGTATATGGGGACCACCTCAAAGAGCATGCACAGAGAAGTCAAAATTAAATATGATTTAAAGACTCGTAAATCTAAGTACACATTGATGGCCTAAGACACGAAACGAGCGGTTTGTGTGAGAAAACGAACAGTATTTATATCGTTTTTACCTCTTGTAATCACAGCCACGTCCAAGTACTCTGAGGGAGTGAATGTTTTGGTCTGCGCAAGCACCGGAAGTGATATCTCGCGCATGTACGTCACTCATTGTTTACACAGAGATTTCAGAAGTGTTACCCTTCACTGTGAAGATCTAAAACATATTTAGATATACAGGAAATCGCAATGAAAGACAATTTCAATATATTAACAGACAACGTTGATTTTTTTTCGCAAGTGCGCGAGAGATCACTTCCGGTGCTTTCCAGCGCTTGCACAGACAGAAGCGCTCGCGCCCTCAGATCACTTGGACATGGCTAAGAGGTAAAAACGATTTAAATACTGTTCGTTTTCTCACACAAACCGCTCGTTTCCTGTCTTAGGCCATCAATGTGTACTTACATTTACGAGTCATTAAATCATGTTTAATTTGGACTTCTCTGTGCATGCTCTTTGAGGTGGACCCCATATACCTCCATTATATGACTGACAGACAAGAACGGTTTGACCTAAAAATATCAAAATTGAAAATACTGAGGAAACAGACACCTTTGGATGCCCTTGAGGTAAGTTGAAACATATCAGAAATTAATTTCAAAGTGAACTATCCCTTTAAACTGACCATGCAAGGATGCATTTATTTGATCAAAAATACAGTAAAAACAGCAATATTGTAAAATCAGATTTAAAATAACTGTTTTCTATTTTACTTTGTTTAATTGTACTTTATTCCTGTGATGTCAAAAGCTGAATTTTCAGCATCATTACCCCAGTCTTCAGTGTCACATGATATTTGCTGCTTAAGAAACATTTCTTATTGTTATCCATGTTAAAAAACAGTTGTGCTGCTTAATATTTTTGTGTAACTGTGATCATTTATCCCCCATGATTCTTTGATGAATAGAAAGATAAGAACAACATTTCTTGAAATACAAATCTTTTGCAGCATTATAAATATCTTTACTGTCACTTTTGATCATTTTTAATCATTGCTAAATAATACATTTAGGTTTTAATTTCATTGAATTATTCCAATAATGAAAACCAATTTGAGAATGTAAATTAACATTAAAAAAAGTTTCTTAACCGATATTAAAATATTTATTTAATATTTTATTTGTTATAATCTACAATATAATATAATATATGACATAACATTATTTTTTTCTTTGATTTATAGTTATATTATAATATATTCATATGCAATCATTTGGATTATTATTCACAGTGAAATGTTACTCTTATGGGTGTTCAGTTTCGATCCCAGGCCCGTCTTATGAAGACTTTATGCAGATAAATGCCCATCAGATCATCAGCTGTTGTCCAGCAGTGCAGATTGTGTT
Source organism: Cyprinella venusta (assembly GCA_038021265.1). Lineage (NCBI taxonomy): Eukaryota > Metazoa > Chordata > Actinopteri > Cypriniformes > Leuciscidae > Cyprinella > Cyprinella venusta. The sequence continues at coordinate 31,983,725 of CM075863.1, read as the reverse complement.
CAGGTACACCAGATTGGGGTATGGAGAGTGTTGAGGAAGAGCAGAGTGTCAGAGCTGTTGTCTGGGTGCATGACAGTGTGGAAAAGTGTGTGTGCATATATACAATGGTGGCTTTATCAGCCTCTCACCCTGAAGCAGAGCTGGTTAGAACAGGGACAAGTGTGTCTGCTTGCAAGGTATCCATTGCATGTGTGCCGCAGTGTAGAGTGCGTGTTGCAGCTCAGGAGTGGCAAACGGCCCTGCTGATTTAGCTGTTAACAAAGGCAAGCATTCAAATGAATTAGGCTCTGCTCCAAAAAGGGGATCATGGGGGGATGGGGGCTGATAAATATTCATTGAAACTCAGGCATTTCTGCAGTGTTCTCACTCTCACGCCAGGGCTCTTTCTCTGTCGCAGCTCCTTTCATTCGCCCTTTTTCATTTTGATCTGCATGCGTGATGCCACCTGCACAGAGAGGCTGAGGGAATCAAAAAGGAACCAGAAGATGGTGCCCCCTGGTGTTCCCCTATCAATCCTCTCCGTCTCACTATCTCCCAATATTCCCCTAGGTAGGCTACTCCTAGCCCGGGGGATCTAGGTTTGTCACGTGACCCACGTTCATGTGGACTATTTCTCGACACCACGTGTGATGTGTGAGTCAAAAAGAGGAGAGTGAAAGACAAGCAATTAAACTAATAAATGGGAAAATCCTGCTTTTTCACTGCATGTCCCCCATTACCTGTCGTCAGGCAGGTTTTTTGAGTGTGTGTGTGTGTGTGTGTGTGTGTGTGTCGCTGGAGCGGTGTCTGTGAACAGCCTGACTCTGATTATATGCTGCAGCCACTGGCACTTGGGTAAGTTCCCTGACACTCGCATCCATTCATTTGTGCTTCTCCACAGTGAAGTCATTGTCATGCGTGGTGTGTATGCAGATCCCCCATGTAAATATTGTTATGCTGTCATTGAAATCGAAAGCGTGGCGCAGTAACAGCGGGTTTGCTGTTAGGCTCTGATGGCACGCTCGATCGCAGACTCTTTTGAAATGGACAAAAGGTCCTTTTGTTTAACCTCGCAGGATTGTTGCTTTGGGGTTATCGCATGCTCCGGTGTTGTTCATTGCTGCCTATATTATAAAGATAATTATGTTACTCACGCTATATTTTACACAAATGCATGTGTTGTTTGAATATCCACTTGAAGCTCCACAGAATGGGGTAGAGAATATACTGTTGTTTAGAGGTTGGAATGCAGGAAAGTTTGAGAGCCATTAGACCTAGTGATTATCATCTCTCATAGGGGAAGCATGTGATCATTGGGTGATCATTTTCAGATTAAATTATATAGAGCTGTGTGAGCATTTATACCAATTAGCATTCATTCTTGTGGATGCATTGTTGTGAATGGTATTTACTTTTCCATGAATTTTATAATCTGGCTAAATTTTACATATGACAGAGAAAGTGTGTAAAACATATACTGCCACTCAAGTTTGGGGACTGTAAGATTTTAAAATGTTAATGAAAGAAGTCTCTTATCCTCACCAAAGCTGTTTTTAATATTATTACAATTTAAAGGAACTAATTTGTATTTTAATATATTAAAATGCAATTTATTCCTGATGGCAAAGCTGCTTAATATTTTTGTGGAAATCATGATATGTTTTTTTATGGATTCGCTGATGAATAGAAATTTTAAAAGAACAGCATTAATTCGAAATATAAATCTTTTTTAACCCTATTGTCTTTACTGTCACTTTTATATGGAAGCTTGTTTCCGCCATAGAATGAAAAATATAAAAGGTCATTGCGACTTTTTATCTCACAATTCTGACTTTTTATCTCGCAATTCTGACATTATTTCTCAGAATTGCGAGATATAAAGTTAGAATTGCGTGATATAAAGTCGCAATTGCGAGATATAAAGTCAGAATTGTGACTTAAAAAGTCAGAATTGCGAGTTATAAAGACAGAATTGCGAGATATAAAGTCGCAATTGCGTGTTATAAAGTCAGAATTGCGAGTTATAATGTCAGAATTGCGAGTTATAAAGTCAGAATTGTGAGATATAAAGTCAGAATTGCTTGATATAAAGTCGCAATTGCGTGATATAAAGTCAGAAGAATTGTGAGATAAAATGTCAGAATTGTGAGATTTAAACTAGTCTTTTTTTCCCCTTAGAATTGGCCTGATAAGTCGCAATTGCGAGTTTATATCTCACAATTCTGAGAAAAGATGTCAGAATTTCGACATATAAACTCGCAATTATGTGTTATAAAGTCAGAATTGCGAGATGTAAACTCGCAATTGTGAGAAAAAAAGTCAGAATTGTGAGATAAAAAGTCGCACTTCTGTCTTTTTTTCTCAGAATTGCGACTTTATATCACGCAATTCTGACTTTATATCTCGCAATTCTGACTTTATATCTCGCAATTCTGACTTTATAACTCGCAATTCTGAGAAATAAAGTCAGAATTGCGAGATATAAAGTCGCAATTGTGAGAAAAAAAGTCAGAATTGTGAGATAAAAAGTCACAATTATTTATTTTATTTTTTTATTCAGTGGCGGAAACAAGCTTCCATACTTTTAACCAACTGAATTTTTTTTAAATCTTTTTTTTTTTTTTTTAAATTCAGTTATTTAAAGAAGAATTTGGTAAAACAAAAGGGGGAAAATATCAATTTATTTATTTATTTAAAAAAATAAAGTTTTTCTAAACCTACAAAGAAACCACAATAGTTAAAGTGAAAAGGTTGGTGCCACAACTATGTTTCTCGGCAAATATTGATGTTGTGCAAATAACAAGCATACAGAACTCGAAAAATAAAACTGATGGCAATTAGCAAAAAATGATTTGTCAACTGAATTGACAAACAAGCCATAATTGGACTGCCTAACACAGGCCCTTCAACTAAAGCATTTTCAGGTTTATTCCCTTGCTGACCTAACCAGCTGAATTAAGAGGACTAAACGTCTCTAGCACTGTAGGTGTGTGTCTGTGCATGTGTGTTTAGGCCTTTGTGCACTGCTCTGATTGTTGTTGACATTCAGTCAGATTGTTTAGTCTGTTTCAGCAAAAGCCCCAGCTGAGGAGCAGTCGCTTCCCTGTTGGCCATTACTGAGTCAGGGAGGAAAAAATGTGCTCTTTTATGCGTCATCCCAAGTATTGAATGTCATGCAGAGCTGTCCGGGGTTTTATTTTGCAAAGTTATGTAACTGAGTTGATATGCAGACTTCCCTGTTGTTTAATTGCTTCAGTGTGGTCAATCAGGATTCAGGCAGAGAATTTTTTTAGAAAGTATCAAACAAAGAAATTGTAAATAACTATGGTCATTGTGAAGAAATCTCTGTCCATCTCTCTCCCTCCCTCCCTCCCTCCCTCCCTCCCTCTGTCCTCTCTCTCTCTCTCTCTCTCTCTCTCTCTCTCTCTCTCTCTCTCTCTCTCTCTCTCTCTCTCTCTCTCTCTCTCTTTTTCTCTTTGCGAGCTGGGAGTAAGAACGTGTTCACCCACTTTCTGGGAGCATCATTTGAATATGTAAATATGTGCTGCATGCTTCAACAAAATAAACACGCAACAAAAATAGCAATGGTGAGAAAACAACAGTTAAAGGTGCATTTCACCCATTTCAACATTAATCTATTGAAAGTGGATCATATATGTAGTCGAAATTTAAAAGAATTTTTGAATTTGTTGCTCTCTTGACCGAGAAAAGACAGAAAATAACCGAGGGGCGCATTTGTATGTAAGACAACAACTCCCACAATGCAACACATTGCACAGCTCCGCAAGCCACACCCACTAATCCGGAACTGCGCACTCATCAGAGAAATCACTCTTCCGTCTACAAGGCTAACGTTAGCTATCACCAGACTTTGAAATTCATTTAACACAAAATTTCTAGTTAGTTGGCTGTGGTGAGCAGGACGATCGAGGGCAAGGGATGTAAGAGGATGGCGTGAGGCCGGTGGCATGAGAGATAATGAAAGACACCTGTGAGGCGCGCGCCGGTCTCGCGTCTCTCACGGAGGAGTGAAAGCAAAAAATGAGGAGCGACGACGGCAGATCGAGAGAGAAACAGGCCTGATTTTATGTTGTGATTTGTTTCTGCTGTGTGTAGACTGCAGTCATCAATGTGGGGCTGCTGGCTTATACTTTCGTTTTGTATTTGTTCATTTTACTATTAAAATGTTTAAATGTTCGCTGGTTCCCGCCTCCTTCTACCCACAACAACAAACCCCGTTATCGTTCCATTGGCAAACTCATTAGTGAATTACTCCTCGTTTGTATTTATGTCTATGGTGAATTACTGCATGATACCTGGATGTTCAGTCAGGCGAAACTCGTCCGTGTGCTTGTCTGATGCAGAGATTTCGTTCAGGAGAAATTGCCATCGTTGAAATTCTCTGCAGCAGACGCACTCTATCTGTGTTTGTAGTTCAGTCCTTCCAGAAAAAAAACTGAGTTTTTTGTAATTGTTGCAGGCAAAAATCCTTGATAATGCGGCCCGTTTTCTTTAAACAACGTTACGCCGGAAGTGATCTCTCGCGCGTCTATGTTACGCATTGTTTAGACGTAGATTTCGGAAGTTTTACCTTTCACTAAACATATTTAGATATATCGAAATCATCTTCCATTGCGATTATCACGTATATCTGTTCCTCTTTTAAAATAAATGTGCTTTAGATATCTTACATAACCAACGCAATGGCGGAATCTTCACATGATGTTTCATAAACAAGTTTGGGAGGAGCATGTTCAAATAATTAATCCAATCAACTTGTCATCAAACAATACCATAACGTATCAGCATGAGCAGAAGCATTTAACTCTGTCAACTCACCTAACATTCCTTGACAGTTTTCAGCATCCCTCCACCACCCTGAATCCTCACACTTTGCTTGTTCTTTCACAGCAATAGTAGCCTACTCTGGGTTCGGGGCGAATACCGAGCCTGGAGCCCTCTCCTCAGACAGCACATCATGTAGCCTAAGCTACGCGTTTCACTTATTTTTAAGTGTGACTCGTGGAATCTCAATTTTCCAGCGGCAGTCATCTTTGTTGTAAACAAATTCAATCCAAGCGCTCTTTGGTGACATGGATGATTACGTAACTGTTGATCATCTGTCCATCATCGCATAAAGCCCGCCCTGGCAATTTGATTGGCCCGACCATTTCTGGATCGAGCATAATTACTCCTCAATGGATCGAGTCCAGACCGAACTTCCCGACCAAAAAATGTTGTGGGCGGTGTTCGGGCTGGCATCCAGGCTAGGTGAATTGCAGAGCTTGTGCAAACATAAACCACATCGTTATGATCAGATGCTTTCTCACCACCGTCATTTTTATTGTGTTTATTTTATTATTAGAGGAAAGCACACAGCACATTTTTACATATTCATCTAAATATCGCTATCAGCCGAGTGGATAGTTAAAAGTATATCGCTGCAAAGGTATTTCCAATTTTTTTTACTTCTAATTGGAGAAAAACAAAAATGAATTTTGCCGTGAGTATATCGGGACCTTGAACATTCAAATTCGGTCTCTTTTACCTTACATGTGCATGAGTGCATGCAATGAGAGATAAGTTGTTGGCTGCAGTTCACCTAATGTCCAACCCCTGAGAATATGCGTACGCTAAAACACATTGAGAACAGGTTAACAACTGCATAGTATTAAGATATAAACCACTGAGACCACTTACCAACGGCGCAGCACTATGCCAAAACCCACTGAGAACGAATAGAAAATTTAGGAATCGTTTTTTTTTTTTTTTTTTGTATTTACAATCCATTACACTTGACATTCTAATACAGAACTTTTAATTTACACCAGTAAAAGGAAACTTGGTGAAAATACCCCAACCTTTTCTTTATTCTGTGGGGAAAAAATTACCCTCAAGCTGGGAACATTCAGTCATCGGTGAAATATTTTAATGAAAGTCATTCATCCAGAGCGCAGTCCTGTTTTCTATCTTGCAGTGATTGTTATGAATGTGCAGAATCCCAACTTGGACACATAGTGTATACAGTGCTGTCAAGACAGATTTACAAACCTCAATATTCAAGCTATTTTCAGCGATGGGATGAGAGATTGATTAAAAACAGCCCTCTGGTGCTGTCTTTGCCAGTGAGGAATACCAACAGTGCAGTAGTGTTCACACACAGCTACATATCTTACTAAAACCCAGTCAAAGCTTGTTTTTAAAAGCTCGTATGGCACGTTTGTACATAAAGCATCTCGACTGATCCTCAGGTTTTCAAAACTCTCTAGTCCTCTAGTCATGTCCAGGGTTTGGTACACCAGCACTTCACACCACGCATCCTGAATAGTTGCTTTTCTCAGAGACCTGTGTTTTTGTTTAGAGCCATAAAGGCAGCACTGAGCTTTTGTTCGTTACAGAACATGAGCCGATCGCAGCTTGGCAAGCTCCCAGCAGCCTCCCGAATCTAAATACAGAGAGGCCTTTCATCCCTGCTCCTTACAGCAGCCAAACATTGCACAGAGCTACAGCCAAGTGCCATCACTCAGTCCGCACTGTGATTAATGCGCTCGGCAGACAAAACAGCGCCGCATCTGGAAACAGCAGAAAGCCTGTTTTATCGCTCATGGCTGTTTTAAATGCATTGTTATTAAGTGGCTAGTCAGTGCTGTTTTTAGGTTAAAGGTGATCTCTACTGTGTTGCAGTCGGTGGGTATTGTTTGCTGGTCCATCTAACGGGTGGCATGTTTGGGAAAATTGAAGTTTCCAGTGTGGCGGTATGTCCCAAATGAACAGAAAGTGGCTAGGGTTTGGCCGCACTCAAAAGGCAGAAACAGCCCTACTTTGGCCATTGTACAGACAGCCCAGTTCTTGAGAAAACGGTTTTCACTTTCCCACAGAGAGGTTTGTGTTGTAATATGAGAAAGAGAAAAGAGAGAGCTCCTTCCATGACAACCATGACATCACGACAAACCAAACACTCTCTCGGCAGTGTGCACATCCACTTGGTGGCTGGACTCAAGGAAATGGAGATTAAAGAAAATGACGCAAGGTCCTTAGTGCTGTTTAATTTAGACTGCATTCGCTTTTGTCACGTTTAAAAATGGATGAATGTCTTTGTTATGAAGCAAATATTAAACCAAGTTGCATTTATCTAAAAACCTATTAGATAGCTACAAATAGGCCTACTGGTCAAAAGGTTGGGGTCAGTAAGATTTTTACTTGGATTGATGGATTTAAAGTAAATGCGATGGATTTAACAATGGATTTAAAATAAATGCGATTCTTTTGAACATTCTATTCATCAAAGAAGTAATGGTACAATATATAAATACTGACCTGTAGTTATTGATTTTATACATAAAATATTCAGAAATGTTGAACATTTTAGACTGACAAATATTGTCTTGCACATATTAGACTGTCAAATATTTCCCTTCATGTGTAATGTAAAAAGTTAACCATTGGAAATGATCTGTGTGTGATTATGTTGGCTTGGGTATGAGTCATTGGTGAAAGGAAACTAACAGCTTTCCTCTCACTTCATTGTTTAGATTTTGAAAGGATCACTGTTAGTACTGAATAGAGGTTAGTACTAAAAAATAAAAGGTGATGTGTTTAATTTTATTGATGTCTAAATACTCCATCCTTTCCCATGAGTCAGCTAAAAAGTAAGCCATTTACAGATTGACTTTTCCCAAGAAATACTATAATTGCTGTGGCTCTGTTGTGCTTTTAAAACATTGCTTTGTGTGTTTGAGCAGCCTGACCACCCCAGCCGTAAATTAACCAAAGGTGTGAGTTTGGGGTAGGATTATCTGTTTGGCTGAGCAATGGCAGATGGTGAGTGTTTAGGGAAACCTATTTTTTTAACCGCCCTTGTGCCTTGAATGTAAGTTATTAGCCACATTGTTTAGGTATCAAGTATTGCTCTTTAGCATCAATAATGAGAGTGATTATGAGTATGTTTGTGTGCATGCAGAAGTCATTAATTCTTAGACACAGGTTCGGTCAAGGGTAAAGGCTACTTTGTGCTCAGACGGGCATGTGTTATGGGGTCAAAGGTGAGCTTATTAGGCTCAGATCAGTTGCGGTTTAGCAGAGCAAAGTTACAGGCAAGAAATACAACACCAAGAAGCATCAAATTTAAACAAATACACTCTGTCTGAAGTCTACCCAGGACTATTTAAGAGACCACTACTTTAAAGGGACACTCCATCCATTTGCATTAAGCTTTCCATTGTTAGAAACCCAGTCATACATTACATTTTCTGGCTTTTCTCAGTCTAGAAATCTCCAAATTCAAAAATAATTTAACATTTCTTCTACATAAATTACCCATTTTAAATACACATTCATCTTTCCAGAGGTGGAATGACCCTTTAAGTTTTTAATTGATGAGTTTGCAGCCATTCAAATGACATTTTCTCTGTAGTTTATGCCTGTGTTCGTGTTAAATGATTTATTTGTTTGATAAGATCGGGAAAACTAACATAAATCAAGCGACCTAATCATTTTGATTATTACAATTGATCAAAACAGGTGCAAATGTTTATCACAACAGGTTAGTTTGAATGCATAAATATAAATGTTTAGCCACCCACTTTTTATTTTTTTTCCCAATTCATTGGGTTTTAAAAAAATATTTTTGTATTTTATTAATTAGTCTAGACTCTATAGCAGTAGAGCTGAGCCACTGTCCTGCAGGAACAAGCTCTTGCCAGGCATACTAGAAACACCCGGGCATGCAACATGACATCATGACTTTTACATAAATATACACGCCACTTTCATGTCAAGTGGCATGTTATCTATACGCATTTTGAGCTATCCGGGTGTATGCGTGTATGTCTACGCCATTAAATGTCCGAGTGATTCCACGTATATGTACACGCTGTTAAATGTCCGAGCGAAACGAAGCAAAAGGTAGATCTACATCTGGGGAGTTATATTTCTATTCCTAGGATGGTAAGGGAAGACTCATAAATGGTATTAACCCCAGTGACGGGTAGGTTTAGGGATGGGGTTGGGGTAGGTCATAGATTTATATATACAGTAATAACGTTAAGTCAACGGCGTTCATAAACACGCTGAAAAGCGATTATGCGTGTTGATAGCACGCCAAAAATGGAAATACGAATTGGCGTGTCATATATACGCCATTTGTTGAGGGAAGTTGGAGCTAAACTCTGCAGGACAGTGGCCCTATAGGAGCAGGTTTGGACACCCCATGTGTATAGTAACATATCGGTATTGTTATGAAATATTCTTGATAAAAAAAATATTTTTCTCTGTGGAGAAATTGAATTGGAATTGAAACCACCATTATCTGTTTGCGCACCTTGGGCACCATTACCTTGAAGGTGTAGATAATACACTCTAAAAAATGCTGGGTTGTTTCAACCCAAATTTGGGTCAAATATGGACAAACCCAAATGTTGGGCTAAAAATGGAATTACAGTTGAAAGTGAAAGTTGAAGTTGGGTTAAATTTTGAAATTACATTTTCAACCCAACATTTGGGTTTGTCCATATTTGACCCAAATTTGGGTTGAAACAACCCAGCGTTGTTTAGAGTGTATGCACTCTAAAAAATGCTGGGTTGTTTTGACCCAGTTTTGGCTAAAATATGGACAAACCCAGCCATTGGGTTAAAAATTTAATTTAAAAATGTAACCCAATGGCTGGGTTTGTCCATATTTTACCCAATTTTGGGTTAAAACAACCCAGCATTGTTTAGAGTGTGGTAATAATTATTCAGTACTATGATAAATATATAATTTCATCCATTTGAGACTGCAGCAGTCGTCCATGTTAATGTCATACACTTGTATTTCATGGGCAGGTTAATGGTTAAATGAAAGCAGGTACTCCATGTACTACCTCACAGGAAACGTACATCAAATCAAATGTAATCAGGCTTGGCATTTGTTTTGTGTTCCTGTATGTGTGCTTTTTTAAGAGCATGGCCCTAATGGATCTCATGCTAGATATGGGTGTTATATTTTACTCATCTTGGGTTGAGAATGAGGTGAAGAAAGAGGAGACAGGATCGTGTGGAGTGTGTGAGCGGATGAGATTATGTATTCGCCTGGGGCTGAGAAGAGAGAAAATGAAACTGGCATACAGATGGATCTTTTCCTCTGCCTACAGCTGTGCACAACTAATGTAACCCAGTTACCATAATGAAGTGAAGTAGCCTGCACTTCATAAAACCCAGACCGGGTCCTCAGCTGTAAACTGGCAAGAGAGCAGGGGCTTATTTTAATCATAATCCAGAACATTAGCCCCAGTCCTGGTTTACTTTGTGAATGTATGTTGGGTGGGGAGGTTTGTGGGGTATGTCTAGACTGAACTTTTCTCTAGAGTGTGAAGGAAGTCTTGAAATTGGACCAATATTTGACTTTCTGAATGTTAGCATCACTCAATCACCCCATCATTGCACTAAAGATGCTAATGCTAATTCTTCTGCTATACAATGACAGGTTTTATTTACTATAAAATGATTACTTTGAGAGTCATAGCTCACTCTATACACATTTTCCACAAACTCTTGAACTTTATTAACCATAGCGAGGTACAATTGAGCCATTTTTCTCTGTTAAATTGCTAAATGCATTAAGAGCATTTTGTTTCCCAGCTCTTCAAAGCCCTTTTCCTCAAAAGCATATTAACTGGCTTTACACTCTGCGAGCTGTAATTTACATGTCAGATGTTTGCTTAGCAAAACTGTGTGCTATTTTTGAAGATGTTGAGTGAGGGAAATGCTATAGCTGGTGTTAATTTAATTATCACAGGAGTGTGGATAGTTGAGACAGTGGATCACAGCCCTGAAGTGCTTTTTGATTAATAGTCACTTATGAGATTCTGGGCTTCAAACACAGATCAGCATGTGAATTAGCATCTCAAAGGGAAGATAGGCTGATGACATCCTATTGTGAGGGAAATGACTGCATTTCTGCAGAACTGCCCTTTTATGTTTGACTCTTCACCGGGGTCCATTACAAAAAAGAAGTGTGTCTCCTATGTTTGCATTAGAACTCAGTTGGATGTATTGTTACAAAAGGCTTCCAGAGAAGGGAAAGGTGTGGTATGTGAAGGTGTTTGCGTTAGGAAATGTTGCCCCTGGCATGCTGTTGGGGGAATGATCTGAGCTTGTCTGCGTCAGTCAGAATCACTGAACAACCACATAACCTAGAAAATCTAGCTTAAAGGAGTTGTTCACTTTTGAAAAAACTTTTGCTGATAATTTACTCACCCCCATGTCATCCAAGATATCCATGTTATTCTTTCTTCAGTCGAAAAGAAATGAAGGTTTTTGATGAAAACATTCCAGCATTTTTCTCCATATAATGCACTTCAGTGGGAACCAAACAGTTCAAGGTCCAAAAGACACTTTCAGTACAAACTGCAAACGGCTCAAAGGGCTTTAAACGATTCCAGATGATGGATCAAGCGAACCGGTCGGTCATTTCAAAAATAACTACAAATGTTTAAGTTTTATAAGCTCAAATGCTCGCCTTGCTCTGTTCTGTGATGCGCGTTTGTGACTCTCCTGTTCGAACTCGTTCATCAAAATGAACAAATCTTTTTCCGAGTCATTTGGTTCATTCAACGAACGAAACAAGCGAATTGATTCGGAAAAAGATTATTCATCATTCATCCTTATTCATCGTCTGGAATCGTTACAATAAATTATATATTAAATTGTTGTTTGGACATTTATTTTCTTTAAAATATCTATTTTGTATACCAAATGAGAAAGTTATACTTGTTTTTACCCACATTGATACAAATTAAGCTCTTTTATAGGGCTGTCAAATGATTAATCGCGATTAATCGCATCCAAAATAAAAGTTTGTGTTTACGTATGTGGGCATAGTGTGTATAATTATTTTGTATATATAAATACACACACATGCATGTATATATTTAAGAAAAATCTGAAAGTATATACTTATACATAATTAATATTATGTATAAATATAAATATTTGATATATTAAGAACACATTTTTCTTAAATATATACATGCATGTGTGTCTATTTATATATACAAAATAATTATACACACTATGCCCACATATATTATGTAAACACAAACTCTTATTTTGGATGCGATTAATCGCGATTAATCGTTTGACAGCCCTACTCTTTTAATCTTTCTTTAGTTTGGACCCATGCATGCTGTAGCTGGGTGGTGTGGCTTTGCCATTGTCTTTCTGTTTAACCAGACCTCACATCATACATAAGCAATTCAGGCCAAATCATGGTCAGCTGCAGGGCACTGAGAGTGATTCAGCACATAGTGATGTCCAGGTTCTCCTTTCCCTTTAATGAGGAGGAAAAGGCCTAGATAGACAAGTCTTCAAAATACTGTCCACAGCTGTAGTCTGGTAAATCCAAAAGCAGTAAAATGCCATGACTCACCAATGGCTGTTCATTAGGTCCAGACTATTGAAAGGACGTGATTGAGCCCCTCACCCAGTGTGCCTGACACCTGATGAAGGTCCTGCATGAGGCAAACATTTTATTCTTGGATATCTTAGATTTATATGATAGGTTCAATTAGGCTGTGATTTAAAGTCCACTCATGAACTCAGAATCAGATTTCCACTCAATTGAAAGGTTATACACGTTCCTCACATGTTTTTATTATCAGAATTTTCAAATTTTGATAATGATGCCTGTATAAGAATGTTGTGTATTTATTTTCATGCTTTTGCTATTATTGCACACACCTTAACATTTCCATATGCCGTGTTTCGTAGTGTATTAGTTTTGAACTTCTGCTTTTTTAAAACTTAATAACTCTTCCCCATGGAACAAAAGAATGTAACCATCCTTCTTTTGAAATCGTTAGTCAGGCCTATCTTTCCTGTTCAGGCTGATTAAATCAAACACTTCATGCCAGAGCTCATATCAAGGCCTCCATCTAACAGCACATAATTAGCTCTATAGCTGTGGCCTCTCCATTGTCCAGGCAGCATGTGCCCACAGTGAGGATGGATTAGGGGAATATGTGCCAAATTAAAATCCCACTGAGGAGTCAGCCCTTTTTATTTTCCTTTTTTAATTCCAAACCGAGCCTTCTGAACACAATGCTTAAAGCTCTGGCCATGCAGCTCGTAGCAATGGGGAGTGGAATAAGGGTTTCAGACTCAACATGTCCCTGCTCTCTGCAGCTTTGTGTGCAGGTTCATATGTTCTATGATCAGGGTTTTTTTTTTTCAATTGTTGATGTGTTCAACAATTAGAAGTAAAGATCTTCAGAAAGGTTTTTCAATGTTTTTGAAAAATAAATACAATCTTTTATGTGGATTTGGTGCGTAAGAAATATTTATTATAATCTATATTGAAAACATTTGTGTATTTTTGAAAAAAATGTATTTTTTTCCAGGAATCTTTTGATGAATAGTTAAAAAGAACATCATTTATTTGAAATATACATCTTTTTTTAACATCGCAAATGTCTTTCCTATTATGTTCAAGTAATCTAATACATCCTTGTTCAAATATTATAATATTAATTTCTGCCAAAACAAAGTTTAAGTTTTTAATGCTATTGTATTATTCTGGTTTGCTTTTATTTAAGAAGCTATACAGTGTAGTCCAAAGGTCTAGCATTCAAAATGTCATTTAAAACCACACTGTAAAAAAAAATGATATTCATGACATTTTTTTATTTTGTCAAATCAACATAATACTTCAACTCAACTTAAAACTTAATCTTTTTTTGTGGTTCAGATAACATAATATATTGAGTTTCTGATGATTAAATCAATATCCATTGTATTAACTCAATTTTAAGGCAACCAGGTTACTTATTTTTTTAAGTTAAACCAACAATTTTTTTTACAGTGCAGAAATAAGCAGGAATTTTTCAATTTTATGGATGGACGGACGGACGGACGGACGGACAGATAGATAGATAAAATTTATATATACAAAATTTTCAGATCAACTTTTCAGGCAAAGTGCTTTTCTGACAATAATGAAACAAAATTAATTGAATTAGGCTATAAATTAGAAACATATTAGACCGCAGCATTTTAGGTCCCCACTGTTTGAAAAGGTCAGTCCACTTTGTTTTTCCTTGTGTTCTGTGCTGTTGTGAGGTCCTGCAGTCCTTGTCACACAAGACCGTGTGTGTGTGTGTGTGTGTGTGCGTGTGTGTGTGCGTGTGTGTGTGTGTGCGTGTGTGTGTATGCAGATAGACCTCAAAGCAGAGCATGATCAATCAAGCCAATCAAAACAAAAGGAGTAACAGATATTGGAGAATGGAGAGGAAAAACAAACAAAAGGCGAACAGACGGAAGATTCTCCTTAAAGCTGTTTCATTACACAGGCTTATTTACAGCCAAGCAGAGCTACACATAATGAATTACCGTTTGCCTCTAGTGTGCTGTATATATTACTCTTTGTGGGCTATCATGACCCCCATTCCTAAAAAAAAAGAATGTGTTGTTTGTAGAGTCGTAATTATGTAACGATTTGCTTTCATTCATTCAATTGCAGTAGATTCTCATTCATTTATAATTAACCACAATACATTGCTTCTGTAATTGCTTTAGTAGTTAAGGACACTGAAATTGCCTATTGAACGGATGGAAGATCCTTCAGTAAACAAACACTTCAGGCATCTGTTTCTGTGGTCTGCGTGTGTAAAGCAGGTGTAAATGCAATCTGCATCATCCGTTGGCTTGTGATTGGATCACCTGAGATGGATGTTAATATAAACAGGAGCCATTGACAGGCCATGGCTTCTGAAATGGGACGCCTGAACACCAGGGGTTCGGAATAGAAATGCTTCTGTCTATAGGTTCTAACTGACAGTGCTGGGAAAAGTTGCGTTACTCCCTAAAAAAGTAACTAATTTTGCATACTTTTTATGCAATGTAAGCAAAGCATTACATCTTTTTTTCTCACCTGGACTGCTTGCTTGTTTGTTTGTTTTTTAATAAAATTGTTTTGGCTGATGCCCCTTTCACACCAAAAGTTAAATGATTAAGCCTCAGCCTTAAGGAAAGGCAATTTCACACCTGTACAGTAGAGGGCGCAGCTCAAACAAAACAAAATCAAACAACTGAGACATTTTGTTGAAAATAAATTACCACTTTCCTGGAATTAGGATCCTTTGACAGGTAATGTTATTTTTAGTCAAAAAGCTGAAGGAAAGCTGTCAAAAGCTCAAGGAAATTTTGATTTCTCAATTCATGACCCCTTTCATTTCTAATTGGTTGCTGATGTGCTGAAGGGACTTAAAGGTTGACTTGCATATGTTTGGCTCGCTGGGCGAGAAAGTGAGCAGAGAAACAACATTTTGTGATGGCCAGCTGGCATCTTGTCTAATTGTTTGCCTCCCTGTACTTTGTTTTTGCTGATACGTAACCAGCAAATCTGCTGCTGTCCTGTTTATGACAAGTCTGTATAAAGAGATATTTGAAGTCTATTGCATGGTAATTTGTTAGACATAAGATACTTGTTTCTACATGATAATTTGCTGGACATTAGTGCCCCTGCGAGTCGATTTAGTGACTTTGCATTATTAAAACCCTGATAGTGCCAGGAAATTAACTTTTTTTTCATTTTGAGTCGGTACCCATAGTCAAGACGGGGAGGTGAGCAACCTTATCCTTCACATGAATAAATAACCTACTCCTGTACAGCCTTATCGCTGCTCAGTATGTCAATGTTCTGGAGAAAACACGGAGTGGAAATATCCCTGTTCTCTTTAGAGGTCTGGAAAGGAATCCAATGCTGTTTTTCCACTATGGGTTCAAACCTTTGTGTCTGAGGTTCATCTCAGATGGACATTGTTTTCCACACCCACACACCGCTAATTCAAGTGGCCTGTAAAGTCAGCCTGTAGGTGATTCATGAGGCAAAATGTGGGCGCAACTGAAATTAGAAATGTTTATAAATATGAACACAATATATTTTTGGTTGTATCATGATGTTCTAAACAGTTTTTGAATCAAATTAGACCGGACATTTTAACTACATCCACTGAAATAGTTTTGGAGATAGTAAGAGTAGTGTCTCATTAACAGCTCTGGTTCACATGTTCTGAAGAGATTTCACTGAGAAAGGGGACGTTTTATAACCAGGGCATCTGCTAGCATCTTAGAGTACCTGGGATCTACTCATTAAAAAGCTTTGGAGGTAAAATGCTCGTTAAAGGAAATTCAAAGCCACCAAATCTACCTGTGATCTGCTGTAAGTGGAGCATCATAGCATTTGGCCGGTAATGAGTGAAGTAGTGATGAAGAGCTTGTAATTAAGCATCTGCTCAGGTGTGAGACCATTGTGTGCCTGTCTGCCCTCCTAATGCCACTACTGTATACAGAGACTGAAGTCTCAGTGGAAGAACTGCTTTTCAAGCTGTTGATGTTAGTAGTGCTTTTTGGCATTTTGGATACCTGACTCTTTAAGATACCTTCAAGTTATTGTCTTGTTGAGAATCTCAAGATCTTTAAAGGAGTAGTTCACTTTTAAAAAAAACTTTTGCTGATAATTTACTCACCCTCCAATATGTCCATGTCTTTCTTTCTTCAGTCGAAAAGAAATTAAGGGTTTTGATGAAAACATTACAGGATTTTTCACCATATAATGGACTTCAATGGACTGCTACAGTTTCAAGGTCCAAACGACAGTTTCAGTGCAGCTTCAAAGGGCTTTAAACGCTAACAGACGATGAATAAGGGTCTTATAGCGAACCGATCGGTCATTTCAAAAATAAATAAAAAAAGTTTAAGTTTTATACACTCTCAAAAAAAGAGTGCATATGCACCTAAAATGTACATATTAGCTCATGAAATGGACATATTAGCACCTAAAATGTACAAATTATCACCTAAAATGTACATATTAACACCTAAAATTGACATATTACCCCCTGAAGTTGACATATTAGCACCTAAAATGTACATATTAACACTTGAAATGTACATATTAGCACCTAAAATGGACAAAAGTTTACCTTTTGAAAAGATACAGCCCCAGTAACAGCTTTTGTACGTTTTTTTTTTCTGAGAGTGTAAGCACAAATGCTCGCCTTGCTCTGTTCTGTGATGTGTGTTCGTGACTCTCCCGTTCGAACTTGTTCATCAAAATGAATGAATCTTTTTTCAAGTCATTTGGTTCATTCAATGAACGAAATGACTCGAAAAAAGATTCGTTCAGTTTGAAAAAAAAAAATTGATTTGCAGTGAAATAAGTGTTTGATCCCCAAGCAAAACATAACTTAGTTCTTGGTAGAGAAACCCTTGTTGGCAAGCACAGAGCTAAGACGTTTCTTGTAGTTCTTTTCTTGACGTTTCAGGTTTGCTCATGCACATCTCAGGAGAAATTTTCATCCATTCCTCTTTACAGATCCTCCCTATATCTTCAAGGTTTCTTGGCTGTAGCTTTGCAACTCAAGGTTTCAGCTCCCTCCACAGATTTTCTATAGGATTAACATCTGGAGACAGGCTAGACCACTCCATGACCTTAAGCCGCTCCTTTGTTGCCTTTGTGGTATGTTTTAGGTCATAGTCATGCTGGAAAACCCATCCACGACCCATCTTCTTCAGTGCTATGGCTGAGGGAAGGAGGTTCTCTTCCAAGATTTGATGGTACAATAACACATTGTAACACAAAAAGTAGTGAAATTAGGCACACAAATAGAGACCTAACATTAACACATGTTACAATGTAACAAAACTTTTTTCCATAGTTCTATGGGCTGCCATTGACTCTAGAGCTGAGGAAGAAGAAGGAATAATGAATTATAAGAACACTAAAGGATGGAATAGGTTCCTACTTCCTTCACAGCTTCTCTGCTTGGCCCCTAATAAAAGATAATGCTAAACTACTAATGCCAAGGTTTTTATTTTAGGAATTTCAGTCTCTGGTCAGTTACATACCTAGTTTGGCCACAAAAAAAATCTTATTCAAAAACTGGATTTTGTGCATAATAGAAAAGCTAGCATATAGCTTGGATAACAGCAATATAACAACTGAATAAGGAAAAATTTGCACACATACACTAGTGTCGCCTTGCTCGGTGGCAAATATCTGGATTTGAATAAAACCAATTTGTGGTGTACAATGAATATTTCAGTTTCTAACTGACAGTGTTAAAAGAAAATCTGCATGGCAAGCTGATGGTCTCATAGCAATTTATTTCTGTAGTAGCAGCTTTCGCCTGCCTGCACTCACCCCCCACTTACAACCCGAAGATTGGATCTGTGTGAATTGAGTTGAGTTGGTCTGCTGAAATATGATGCATTACATCGCCTGTCTGCTCTACTGTTGCCACGGCAACGGGCATCACATTGGCTGGCCTAACTGCACACACATTCTGCAGTAATGAGCAGTTGGCAAGATGCCAGGGCAATATCCAACCAACCTCAGTCCTGGTTGTTTATATTTCCAGCGTTTCCAGCTCATAATTCACAGATTCGCTCTGCATATTTCACCATGAAAGCGTGCTCACATCAGGATCCAGTGATGCACTCTCTAGCCACCTTTTTGTCTGTATTAATTAGTCACCTCGTGCTGTTTTAGCGTAAGCGCAAGTCAGTAAGGAAACATACCTGACTTGATTTTCACATTCTTGCAGTGTTTTTGGATCCTTCACCATTGTAGGACCATGAATTAGTTTAGACCTTTTCAAACAAAACGTTTTATTCTGTCATTTACTGCCCTAAAGAAAATATAGAATTTTTAAATGTCAATAAAATCCCAATGCAATGTTGTTTTGGACCCCATTGACTTCCACGCTGTAACACTGTAAACTATTTTCTTTTGTGTTCGCCATTCTGGTGTGGAACTGTCTATTTAAGACCTCTTTACTTGACAGATAAACGACTTATCTACAATCAAAACCATGTTTACTGTTAACTGCAGCCTGATGATTGAATCAAACTGAATCTAAATTAATAGTTAGCTTTTTGGCTTTTTCTGGAATCCCAGTAATGTTAATGCTAATCAAGTCAATTAACATGTCAAGAGTTTTCTGTGCTCCTCCTCCTTTTACATGCCGGACAGTGTTTCTCATGGATGCCTGCCCTGTGGTGAAGAGTCTTTTGTTATTCTAAATAAAAAACACAAGGATGGTACTCAGGACCTAGGGCTATGAGGAGACCCATTTGCTACCCGACACCCTGCCAAGCACATGCATGGCTCCATATAATGCACACGCTCTGCTGCACTATCATGCCATAAAAGATTAATAGGAGTCAAAGCCAAACACATTATCAGACATGAATACATTTTTAATGGATGTGTTTATCTAGAAACTTTATATACCTACAGTTTGTGTTACAGAAAAAAAAATGATTCAGTAAAAACCTGTGAATTGGGTAACTAACACTGTAGTATGTGAGAGAACTGTTGAGAGAAGAAACTTTTCTGCTGGAAAGTATCATAGATGGCTGGAATATGAGTGGTCTGCTCTAAGCTGGCATAAGGTCCACAGAGCACTAAAGAGCTAGTCAACAGATAGTCAGGAGACTTCACTTCTGTTGAGTTTTGTTTCATTAACTTTATTTTGATTTCATTTCATTTTCCAGGTTGTAAAGTACCTGAATTCTTTATACATAGGCCTATTGTTGTTCATTCATTATCAACTACAAGCTGCTGCTATAGGGGGTAAAAACTATTTATGGGCAGTGGAGGGGGGGTTACAGGGCTATAAGGGAGCAGGTCAAAGTTTCTATTTAATCAACATGGTCATGGTATCAACATGGTCATGGTATGAGTTCATCCAAAATCTTGTTTTGTGTTATTGCCGACCTTCACTGCACTGCACAGGGAGAGCTGTTCCCTGCCCACAGAAACACCCCCCGTGAGATGGAACAATGTAGGCCACAAGGGTGTCCATCTATGGATATTATTTGAACCAAGCCAGATCAGATTAGCAAAACTACAATAGAATGGAACTTGTTTCCATGAAAGACGTTTTCTCAAATCTTGAGTTTTATTATTACGCTTCAGGGATCCAGGACCAATACTTTTTTAAATTATCTATAACATTTACTTTTAAAATGTATTTCTGTACTTTTTTTCACACGGTAGACTGAAAGCACAGTGTGGGATTGGCACATGCAAAAAAGTCTCATTTGGACCAGAGCAAAGGTTTTTTTTGAATGGAGCTCTAGCTCTAGGTGAAAATGCCTCCATCTAAAATATATACTGCATGCATACATGAATGACAATAAGATCGCTCCTCTGAGCATCATTTGCATCTTTATATTGCTTTTATGTGACAGGAATAAATTACATTTTAAAATATATTAACATACAAAACGGTTGTTCTAAATTGTAATATTTCGCCATATTACTGTTTACAGTATTTGTGATCAGATAAATGTTGCCATGGGGAGCATAAGAGACTTTTTTCATTAACATTTTAAAAATATTGTAAAAAATAAATTAGTCTAATTTATTTATTAATTTATTTATTTATTAATAAATTATTTAATTTATATATTTTTATAATTTTTTATATATATATATATATATATATATATATATATATATATATATATATATATATATATATATATATATGAAGAGTTCAGATGCAAAAGCCTCTAAATGCCATTTGAAATTTTCTTCTAAAATGACAATTTTTATCAAACTTCTATATTTAAGTTCAGTAATTTCACTTAAATGACAATTAATAGGTAATCTTCATTGCCATTTAAGTGAAATTACTGAACTTAAATATACAAGCTTGATAAAAATGATCATTTTAGAAGAAAATTTCAAATGGCACTTAGAGGCTTTTGCATCTGAACTATATATATATATATATATATATATATATATATATACTGTGTGTATGTATATATAATTGCGATTAATCGCATCCAAAATAAAAGTTTGTGTTTACATAATATATTTGAGCTGTGTATAATTATTTTGTATATATAAATACACACACGCATGTATATATTTAAGAAAATGTGTTATTCATATATACAATATTTATATTTATATATAATATAGATTATGTAGCTATTTATATAAATACAGTATTTAAGTGCAAATAATTCTTAAATGTATACATGCATGCATATGTATTTATGCATACAAAATAATTATACACAGCACACATATATATTATGTAAACACAAACTTTTATTTTGGATGCGATTAATCGAGATGAATCTTTGCATAGCCCTTTTTTTAATATTGTTATGCTGACTGTTTCCTTAAACTAGCACAACAGAGCAAAAATGGTCTTTTAGCGTTAACAGTAGTGTGTATTAACATTTTATAAATGACAGTGTGCATGGCTTTGTAAAAATGATAAATGCCTTGCAGAATAGTGGTCTGATAAATCGAGTCTGGAAGCATGGTGGTGCAGGCTGACCTGCGAACGGTCGGACAGGTAATTGGTTGGATCAGGGTGTAATTCAGCTCTAACAAATCCCTTTCACAGCTGGCTCTCTGTCTGAGACGGGTAACTCTAGGGGGATGGGTGAGAGACAGATAGAGATTGAATATAATGATGAGGTAGTGGAGGAATTGGGAAAGAGCAAATGAAAAATAGCGCCCTTGTTGGTGAGATTCATGGTACATCTGGGGACCAGTGAATAAGGAGGATTAGGGGGACAGAGGTAAAGATGAAAGAAGGGGACAGCTAACCAAGAGAAAGACAAATACTGCAAACATGCAAAGTTTGTCACATTACGGCATGGGCACGGCACCTACGGGTTTTGGTGATTGAAATGAGAATATTTTGACCATTTCGAAATATAACGGCAGCGTAACAGAGCTCACTATTAAATGAGTTTGTAAAGCGAGTCTCTGAAAGCCAAAGCCAGCCATGTATTTGTCATGCAAAGCTGTTCCCCTCCTCCTGCCCTGTCTGCCCGAGCACAATGCATCTGCCCGCGTTCCCAGGCTCCACTTGCTCTCTTCAGTCTGGGAGGGGGAAGAGCAGCCCACTGGCCTGACCAAACTGACCCTTGTCCTACTGCAGCTAACTCACTCACACGCAGCTGGCCTCGGACCTCCGCTGATCATCAATATTCATGCCTCATACAAAATTCATTCTCAATATCACAGACGCCAGGGCCTGAGCTGTCCCGAGCACTGTGCGCTATTACTTTCTTGCTTTGTTTTAGGACATTGTGACGAAACAGACTTGTTAATGAAGAAATATGTCTTACATAATATTTGGAATGACTATGAAAGGATATTAAAAAGCAGACTAATTGGACAGTACAAAAGTAAATAGTTTGGAGTTACAAAATGCTAATCATTCTGTGATTTCATACAAACCATTGTTGACATAGTTTAGCAACAACGTCATGCAAAATATCTTTGCATTGTACCTCTGAACTCAGTGGAATGTGGCTCTACCTGCTCATGTGTTTTTAGCATCCTATTTTTGTGTCGGATAAAATTAGGTAAATTATGGGACCGAACATCAGGATATACATCTGACTATAGTGATCAAGTTTATACATTTAAACCAGGTTTTTATCCGCTTGAAACAGTTTCAATCGGTAGCTATACTTCAGTGCATTTCCTGCCTAGTGAGGCAGAATGAGTGCCTTCAAAAGGACAGCGTAGCCGAGTTGTTTTCATCCTGTGTGCCACTGCTTTGTCTTCAAAGTGAAAACGCAGGCAAATTCCAGACTAAAAGCTGGTCTGTATCTATATTGTTGTAGATTTATTTAGGTTTTTCCTAGTCTGCACTTGGTTGGCATTTTTGTCTTGTGATGAAAGAGTTGTGCATTTCACAATGGTGAGGGTATTCACTGTCAACAAACATCTGAAAAAAGAATGAGGAATAGGTTTCGTCTAATTAGTTTCACTATAAGTAACTGCAATGTTTTCATAATACATTGATGGCATTATAAGCACTAATGTATTTTTATAATCAAATAAACACATTTTAAATAGCCTATGGAATCTATGAGAACACAATATTGTTTTAAAATTCAGTCTAATAAATATGGACCCTAAATGAGTTAGATTTAATAAAGTGAAACAGCCCTGATTTGACTTTTTGATAGCATCGATATCTGTGTGACATTAGGAAATTTTACCTAGTGTATTATTTTATTTTAAATTTTACTTGCATATCGAATTATTTTTTACCTGGTTGTCATACAAATTTATGTTGTTTAAACATTGTTGGTTTCGTAAACTCTTGTCACTTTTGTTACCATCAGTTTGGATTTTGTATTACATAATTTATATCATTCTGGAGTGTCTATTTCTATTATGAATTATGTTGTTTTATGTCAACTATGAAACAACGTTGTTATTCTCTCTATAACCCATTACTTGTACATTTCCATCCAATATTTGACTTTGGGAAAAACTCCTCTAGCAAAGCCATCGTGAGTCCTTGTTGACCATTAGCTCTCAAGTTGTGTTTCAAAACCTAGCGAGCTGCCTAACTAGACAGCATATTTTGGGCGTTAAAATCAGTTCAACTTCATCACTCTTCAAAACTGTTTTAAAATGATGCTTCCCGATTTCCTACGATGTCCAAAAATACAGCATGTGCTCTGGAATCGCAAAAAATGCACTATAGGTAGGCAGTTCAGTAAGTTTTGAAGCACAGCCTGAATGTGGCCACCATTTTGGAGGTGAGTGTGTAGAGTTGGAGGAAGTGCTCTGAGAGCAGCGCTTGAGCTCTTCCTGTAACGTTAGTTACGAGGATGAATGCATGAATGCGAGAGAAGAAAATGGCGATCGAGCAGGACAAATGTTTCCCCTCCTAGACTCTGCAAATGTGTTGATTTTCTACAGCCTTATTTGCTTTCATTTCATCTCTGCTGCACTTTAAACTACAAGAGGTGAGTTTTTCGAACCGTTCGTGCGTGTGTTTTTGTGGTTTCCACCTTGTAAGAAGCATTCATTTATCCAGCGTATCTGCGATATATAGCTGAGCTCAGCGCTGGAAAGACACGGTTAAATGTTTTGCTGTTTGCATTTGCATGATAGTTAGCTACACATTTTAATTGTTTGTAAAACAATAGTGTCTACTGTCTGCATAGTCTAAACAGCACAAATGCATCTCTGTTGTGGATTTCTTGAACATTGATCTCCTGCTTTCACATAATGGCATCGAAGTGACATTGCAGTCGGCGTGTATACAAATATAAAAGTCGAGTTAATGAATGTACTGTATGTAAATATCAGGTTTCCTGCGTTCTGAAACTTTACTGTAGTGTATTTTGGAACGATGTTTTGATTAAATTTGGATATTTAATTCGAAGTCCTGCAACTTTTCTTCATGTCGACTTAAGTTGGTAACGTTGCTGGAACATTCGCTCGATAATAAAGCAACAATGAACGTTACGATAAAATAACTCTTGTGAGAAATGAATCTATTGTGTGATTCGTTGAGCAGTTAAGTTAAATGAGAAAGCCTTTAGTAGCCAACTGGTTTGTTAGCATTCTTAGCTCAGCTGCTGAATTGCGCACATCGAGTAAAATGGTCTTTAATAACTGGATAACTGTTAGTTTTCATTTTAACCGATTTATTCGCTTTGATAACATCACGCAGAGGCCAGCGTTAAATGGTGCGTGTTTATTTTGTCTTTAGCTTTTAAAGTACGCAGTCACGGAAGCTAGTTTATTCAGGAGGAAATTTTCAGAGAAAAAGCTGGGTTTCCCTTTCCCAATCCAGAATGAAGGAAATACAGACCTCCTTAAGTCGCTCTTTGAGAGAAAATGTTGTTTAGAAACGTGTTGACTGTGTGATATTGTAAAATATTGCAATGTTTTTAAGGGCAGGTCAAGGTTGCTGCTGTTAGCAGCAGCAGTAGCAACTGAAGCCAGAGGTGGGGGAGGAGGAGGTGTCTCTGCTCCCTGCTTTTAACCCTCTGAATAAAGTATAGCAAATGTTGAACTTTAAAATCTTATACAAAAAAGTTATACAAGATCCAACTAATATTGTAAGTCAGTTAAATGTAATTTAAGCTGAAATGACTTCAAGTTGAAAATTAAGGCAGCACCTTTTTTTTTTATTCCGTGACTTGCAATCAGAAGTGTATTCATCCATCTTTTCCTGATTTTCCTATTATGTAACTATGGAGAGAGGCATAATGAGTTGATTTTGGTTTCACATTGTAGTGTGTGTTGTGATGGGATGTTTGTGGTTGTTGCCATCAGATAAATCACCCAACTATGTGAAACTGAGATCTTTAGGAGCTTCTAGAAGATCTATTCTATGATTGACTGTTTCTAGGCTGTATAGTGCCAAAGCATTGCCTTGTTGTCATTGCACAATTCAGTGTCATTCATTCACACAATATAGTCTAATGTACAAGAATGAAATGTGCCATTTGCCTTCACCTCCATTTAGTTATTGCCTATATCAGGCTTAGCTATATAATCCAATTCCACTCTGATTCTGTCAGATTTATGCTTATGCAATAACTATTGGTTTAGTCGGCATCATCTAGGAACTAGAGAGTGAAAAGTGAATGTCAGTTTATTAGTTTAACAGCTGTTTTATTTCCTTATAGATAATTGGATGCTATTGCCACCAAAGACATTGAGGAGAAGCAACACAGGTCAGTGAGTATTTTCATCTCCCTGTAGTTATTTTCAGTGCTTGGTTTTTCTGAAGCTTGATCTTTCTGGGCTTTTCCTATTCATTCCTATGCTGGGCGGCACTAACAAAGCAGAGTCAAAGCAGCTGCTGCTGGTGTAAGCAAATGCAGTTCCGTTTGAATTAAAGGGGTTCCCAGTGCTGAGTAAGCTTTGCTTTTTTTTTTTTTAAATGTTCAACAAAAACAGTGTTTGTGTAGCTCTTTGTGATGCTGCTGTATTTCAGTCATGAGTCACAAAACCCTTACCTGCACTGTTTATATCTGCCCTAGTTTGTTTTAATTTGTATGTACCAAAAACTACTGATCAAGACTTCAGTAACACTTTCAGGTTTATTTGTTTTTGTCTTGTTGTGATGCCGAGAAGCATCAGTATATTGCTTAACTGGTTTGCTTTTAACTTCAAGTTAATCATAGACAGGTTTTGAGTTGCTCTTATCAGGGAAATGAACATTGCCCCTCTATGGTCATAACCACGTCCACACCTAACAATGCTGGGGACTAGATCATAACACGTTTGCTTTCATAGTTTGATGGCATATTGTTGTATGTTTCTAGCATTTAGGCCTAAACGTTTTTTTTTTCTTGTCATTGTTTTATGATTATTTCACAATGTGCTTTTCGTCTGTTGATGCATAATGAGAAAAGTGTAATTTAGATCATCTTAGTCATCTAAAAAAAAATAATAATAAGCTGCAGGTTTGATGTGTAGGACTACACAATTTGGCCAAAAGTTTTAATTTATATAATGATAAAATTACGCATACTAAATAGAAATAGTAAACAGAATAAGATTGTACTGTAATATTTCACAGCAAAATAAAAATAGGGTATTTAAAATAATTTTACAGTTAGTTGTCTTCATTTCTTTTCATATGTTAAACAATCAAGCTTTTAGTTTGGTGCAGGGAGGCCTTAAAAGGAAAGTTCGACCATCATTTACTCACCCTCATGTCATTCCAAACCCGTAAGACTTTCGTTCATCTTTGGGGCACAAAAGAACATATTTTAATAAAATCTGATCTAGTTCTTTACTCACCATTGACAGATACGTAACTACCACTTTGACACTTTAAAAGTTTAATGAAGAGATTTTAAAAACTAATCCATTGGAATTAAATGATTTAGTCCAAATTTTCAGAAGAGACATGTTCGCTTTATATTTTACAGATTGACTTTAGGCGTTTCACATAAACATTGATCAGTGAACATAGACAGAAGCTCAACCAGAACCTGCTTGTCGTGCGAGAACAAACTTCATTGGTTCTTGCTGAAGCTCAAACGTGCTGCTTTATGAGAATGAACCTCATTGATTCTTAAAGCTCAAATGTACTGTGTAACACATGAGAATGAGCCTCATTGGTTGTTGCTGAAGCTCAAACGTACAGTGTAACACAAACCTCATTGGTTCTTGAAACTCAAATGTGCTGTGTAACACGAGAATGAATTTTATTGGTTCTTGTACGTCAAGCGAACAGGTAAAGCTTCCATTTATCACAACTGATGTGTGCATTAGGCTTGCTACGGTAGTCGGTGTTACCGGTGTTAAACGGTGTTCAGTCGCAACACCGGTTTCATGTAGGGCTGTAACGATATACGATATAAAATCGAAATCGCGATACTCAGGTCCACGATACTGTATCGCGATGTGAGAAGGCAGAATCGCGATACATCCCTTCCACCTCCCAGTTATCTTTCCCGTCCAGATCCAATGCTACCACATCTTTAAATTACTATTTATTTATATTATTTGAAGTTAACATTATAAAATATGTAGACCTACACCACAAACTAGTTGAGGTTAAATTAGCCAAAACTTAAATCCATCAGACTAATCATTTTCAGAAAATGCATTTAATACCAATATATTTACCCTTCTGTTTATATATCCATATGCTACTCCCTTAATAAAATCAAGTACGTCCAGACATTAGAAAAATATAAGTCTTCACATTCATTTTATATTTAATATGAGGGAAATACACACGCGTACACGGACGCGACACAAAACATCTTTAATATTTAGGTGGCAAAAATATAGCCTATATTTTTTTTATAATTCTGTAAATTACACTGTACAAACCAAAAGAAATACTAGGCTGCCCACGGGATGAAGGGTTAGCTCTCCCCAGAACATAAAATATTTATTTTGTTTTTTATTTTTCGTGTTCGAGGAAAAAAAAACAATGTCGTGACAGTTCTCTGAAGCGGCACTTAAACTGTCAGAGAATTCAAATAGAAAGCACAAAGACTTACTTTAAATTGAATTTTGTTTTTTTATTAATTGTATGTCAATTTTAATAAATGTTTCATCAACCAATTGCCTGGATTTAATAAATAAGAAGAAAATATAGCTAGCCTACAGATAGGAATCACGACATTGAGGTGCCGGCGCCTGAATTGGAGCTCGTCTCATGAATCGCAACCCTATAAGCATATAGACCTGAGAAATAAATATATGTTGAAATATCTACTTTTAAAAAGAACAATTCAAAACGAAAGAAAACAGACCGCTCTCTGCTTATGTAATCCGCATGAAAAGTGCATTTCTCTTTGGCGCGCTCGCGAAGGCTGTCGCGGTTATGGAATTTCCCTTGTGGTAACGTTGAGTGGCTCAATAGCACGATATGCCCTATTACCGCCATTCATTTATTTATTTAATTTATATGTATCTGTTGCTATATAAATATGTTTACGATGTGGACAAAAACAACGACATTTTCAGTAATCACTGTAACCGAAACTTTCTATAACGTTAAAATGATGATGCACGGCCACCTTTTCACGGCTTCAAAGACAGACGCAGGACACGCTCTGCTGATATCATTCATTGCTGTTTAAAGCCTCTGTAGGCTACACAGCATCACCAAGATAAAACACTCTTGTTATCATTACATTATGTACTGGTTTAACATGCAATACTGGCATGAAGTTCAAAACAAGAAGGGTATAGCCTTATAAAAAATATATATAGCTGGAGCACAGAAAACAACCCAAAAGCAGCAGCCTACACTGCCTAGTTTAGTTTAATAATTTGCATAGTTATTATTGTTTTTTGGTGTTCAGATTTTTTCCAAATTTTATTTAATAAAAATACCTGTACATTTTTTCCTCTCAAAATCTATTTTTCACACCAAGCCCCGCCCCCGTGATGGAATCGCGATACGAATCGAATCGTGGGTCAAAAATCGCGATACGAACCGAATCGTGGCTTTGGTGTATCGTTACAGCCCTAGTTTCATGACTTGCCCACCGCGGCACCGCAGTTATTTTACTACAACAATGTAGTAAATAATTTTCAAATAATAATTATAATAGATATATTATAAAGATTAAATAAACAGTATAAGCTGTAATTATAAAAATAATAATAACTACAGATTGAATATTTTGGCGCTTTTCCACTACACAGAACCAGCTCGCCTCGGCTCGCCTTTGTTTGGTTTTCCACTGTGTAAAAGTTGTACCTGTACCTGCTTTCGGGTACTTTTTTTCGTACCACCTCCGGCGAGGTTCTAAGCGAGCTGAGGCGATACTAAAATGTGACGTAAAACAATGCCGACTGCCGATTGGTCAGAGAGAATCGTCACTATTCACTGCGTCATCATTGCACGCGCCAACCGGATTCGTCTCGTAGACTGAACTCTGTAGTAATTCCCAAACTCTCCTGCTTTTTTCAGTAGTGTTTCGTTTTGCTGCCCTCAGCCTCTCATGAAACAGCCACATCAAAAACAGCATACACTCGATTTCCTCCATTGTCCTGTGTGTGTGGGTAGCGGATATGTGTCGCGTATTAGATTACGTCACGGCAGTTTACTGCGGCGTCGCTATGACGACCGGGTACTATTTGTGGCGGTACTATCTGCAATGGAAAACGGAGCCAAAAGCGAGCCGAGTCGAGCTGGTACTGTGTAGTGGAAAAGCGCCATTAGACTACAGGTATTTGTGCACTCGACATGAGGGTGAGTAAATGACAGAATTTACATTTTTTTTGGTAAACTAACACTTTAAAGCTACCCTAGTTGATAACAACCGGTTTATAAGTGGTTGTCATTCGAAGTTTAAGGTTGTTGATGCATGTTGTGTTCACAAATGCACACAATAAACAGCCCAAACTCAAGAGCAGATATGAGTTTGTGTGGAGCAGCAAATACTGCAAATTAGGCAGTTGTCGGTATCAAATTTTCATGCTCCGGTTAATTGATTGAGCTTTTATCAAGGTATACAATATTATAACAATATTTTTATTGCTCAAGAGTAACAGATGGACTGTGGGTATCTACAAAAACAACAACTTGCGTCACAATGTGTAGTTGTGATTTTCAAGACATGGTAACAAAGCAGAATTTTATTAAGTTTAGTGACAACATGTTACAATGTTTACATGGTACAATGACTGGTAGGCTACTGTTTGTATTATTCAATTAAACTCTTTGATTTGATTTCAATATTGACTCATTTGGATAAATATTAGGTAGGCTACAGTCTGTATGTTAATTTTTCTCAAGAAAAAAATATCTCACATAATGCTGTAAACATACAGAGAGAAATTAAATATATGGTAATATGGTTTTCATTATAAGAACAATTATGTAATGACAAGTAAACATATAATAAATATGTAATATAGTGCACATATTTAGCTAAATACTCCTGTTTTTTCTAGTCAACTAATCTGCTGGTCATTAAAGGTTCTATAAGCGATGTCGGGGCAAAACATTTTTTGTCACGTACAGCAAACGTCTCCTCACTATCGGCTAGCTGCCTGTCCCCTAAACACACTGTAAAAAACGCGGTCTCTGTAGACACCACAGGCTCCACAAACGGCAACAAAAACAATCATGTCTTACCCGGACCACGAAACCTAACAAACAGTGTTCCAGCCAATCACTGGCAAGAAGTATTTGAGGGTGGGTCTGGGGGTTAGTGCGCGTGCACATGAAGGGGGTGTGTGTGTGAAGGAGAGACAAGCGTCAGAGGGAAGTTTGAAAAATGCCCGAGACACGACCAAAGAGACGTCGTTCTGAAGAACAAATTAAAAAGAAGGAGTCGGATAAAGAACGTGCGAAGTTCCGAATTTACATCGGTAGCAATTAGCAAAGCTTTTGATCGATGGCGAGAACTCCGGCGGCAGAAGGGCTTCCAGTCCGACGGTTACAATTATTTCAGGAAGCACGGAAGGGAGGGGGAGGAGATGAGATGCGGAGGAGGTAGGGTCTAGCTAGCCTCCGATTTGTTTGAAAATATTGCGAACGTCAACACTCCCAGGATCGCTTAGAGAACCTTTAAATGGCTTTCCTGAGGTAAATGTAATGTTCTGTTACATAATTACCTGTTTTATTGACCTCTTTCCGTGTTTGAAAAACACTGATTGATCGATAATATGTATGAGGCATATACCTTTTGGTAAGTTGTACTGTATCTTTAAATTAAAAGTAACAGATGATTGGTTTACTTGAACTGAGGCGCAGCGATCTTTCACAATGGACAAAAGTGACCTGCTCTGTCTAGCCTGTCGATGTCGGTGTTC
Source organism: Cyprinella venusta (assembly GCA_038021265.1). Classification (NCBI taxonomy): domain Eukaryota; kingdom Metazoa; phylum Chordata; class Actinopteri; order Cypriniformes; family Leuciscidae; genus Cyprinella; species Cyprinella venusta. The sequence goes on along the minus strand of CM075863.1, from coordinate 31,952,668 downwards.
TCTTTGCTTCGCGATTTTTCTCTGCGTGAGAGTGTGTGAAAAGTGTCAATTGCGTAAAGCGCCTTTCAGACAGGATGCTTTGGTCGAAGCAGCCACAAAACGTCCCCGTGCGTTGCGTCCGTCCTGTCTGAAAGGTGTTTGAGTCTCAAGCTGAATGTGTGAGAGTTGGCAGTCCTGCGGGGGATAAATCGTCGGCAGCGTTCTTCCTTCCACCATGCTTCTAATCCATGTGAGGATTGTTTACATTAGACTAAAGTTCACACATTGCAGCTTATGCATGTGGGGATTGTTTACATCAGAGTGTGCATGTGTTTTGCGCAGCATACGCAGTGTTTAAGCAGTTGATGGAAAATAAACTAATGCGCGTTCTAAAAGTTAATTTTCACGATATTTTTAAGTGCCGCAATAACAATATTGTGCATATTCATTACCGTGATTTATCGCATTACCGAATACCGCTACATGTCTACTGCAAACTGAGCTGCTCAAGACACTGAAAACAATGGATTGTGAGCTGCTCGCATGTAAATGCTGCGCTTCACACTGAAACATGCAGTGCACTAGTTTAACTAAATTGCAGCCTTTGCAGTTAAAAAATGTAATTGTACCCTATCGCTATTTCAATTGATTTTGAAGCCTTACTCAGACCATCAATTTGTTACAATTATGTGATGCATTTATTTATTTAAGGTCCTGCAGTGACGTTATATGTGCTGGTATGATTTTGACTTGTCATCTTTTAGCTGTGCTTATTATGTCAGCGCTTCACAAACAGATGCCCCTGTCTTTGTGTTTGTGTATGGGAGGATTGTGTTGTTGAGATGGCCATCTGGTTAAACACTTTAAGGAGAAGAGGTTGGGGGAGGGATAGGGTTGTGTGGCCTCGCGCTCTATCTTGATAGGCTGACTTTACCCCCTGGAAGTGGCTATATTCTACTTTTCAGATCAGATACTTGTTTGGCCCTCTCACCTATTTGTGAAGCTCTAGGCTTATTTTATGAGCTTAAACAGGAGGCAATGTAACTCTACCCCCCCACTGTTGGTAACTGCTCTTCTTACCAGCTGAAGTCACAAAATTATCTCTTTGAGTGTCAGTCGTTTTAGCTGTCAGTTGATGTGAGCTATACCAACTCATTTTTTATTAGAGACCAACCGATCAAAGATTTTGAAGGCCGATACCGATACAAATATTTTGGGGTTTTAAAATCCGATATTCCGATATATCGGACGATATTTTTATTTTTTTTATTAAATATTGTTGGATTTCACACACGTCTAAAAGAAAAGCTAATTTTTCTGCACAAGATACGTTTGATACTTTTTCTCTATGTCTGCATGTTCACTCCTTGCAAGTATAACTTATATTTTAAAATGCAGGGACTATAACTAGAGATATGCTAGTTATAAATACAGTAATCATTACTTTATTTAGGCAGAAAAAGTTCATTGTGGTTTCCAAGCTCGTTAATGTTAGCAGTCTTCCACTGATGATAGTGGCATTAGCTAGCTTTGTGGTTAGTTAGTCTATGATGAGCCATAATTTAGCAATAGATAACATCATACTGCAAATTGTAAAACATACATTTTCAATATAACAGGCCAAGCAGAGATGATTGAAGCGTTTTTCGTCCGTTTTTATATATTTTTTAAATATTCATTTATCGGCCATTAAAACTGCCGATACTGATATTTTGGAAAATGCCTAATATCGGCCGATAATATCGGCCGGCCAATATATCGGTCTGGCACTATTTTTTTTTTTTTTTTTTTTAAATTTTACCACTATTTAACTATAGAGAAAGGATGTGGGTAAAGAGTGGTTTTATCTTTTTATAATGGCTAGTCATTGTGAAATCAAGATTGTTCTGTTTTATTTTTTTTAAAGCATATTGCTGATTTTTTTTTTTTTTTTTTTTTTTTTTTTATAAATTGAGAGGACAGGTTTCAGCGGGGCAAATCTATTAGTCACATTTATAGATGCATGAGAGCGGTTTCTGCCAGGAACGACGCGATGAGTTCATCAACACTCGCAACGCAGATCATATCACTCATATACGGACCGGAACAAGCACGTTACAAGTTTTTATGGACCTATTTCATGTACTCTATTAATTTTAAACATGAACCAGCACCCTGTGTACATGTCTTTTACAAATGAATTATATGTGCAAATAAGGACACTGATGCAGCTGTACTTCTGATCATGAATGCAATGACACGAAAAAAAGCTTACGACCTACTAGCTACGTTCTGCCTTAAGAACAAACGGTGCAACTGAATAATGTACAGAGTTAGTTTCATTCAAACTAGCTAGTAGTTATTAAGTCTCTAGTGTGGACTTAACATTCCAATTTAAGAAATAACGAATGGCTGGTGCAACCCTACCCAATACACTAATTTAATACCATGAAATGATTAGAAGCCAATAAAATTTATCTTGTTAATTGTGCAAAACTTAATTGTGTAATTATTTATATTTTTGTAAATCTATGCTGCATATTGCCAGCATGTTGCTGACCTCATTGATCCCACTTACTAGATAAATATGGTGCATCTTGCATAGATCAGCAAATGTTGTGCAGATCTAGAGTATAGTAGTCATCGAAAAAGTGTTTGCCTGTGTGACCCACAGAGATAGTTGCCTGTTTATAGAGGAGTAATTTCCCAGTGTAATCCGTTAAGGAGATTACCAGAAGCTTTCTCCCTTTTACTAAATGCCTTGCTGGATCATTTATTTGGAAATGTAGCTGTGCGTAACGAGTTGCTAAAGATGAAGCCACGTTATCATGATTTATTTGACATTTAATCCTTTCGTTTGCAGGGAAATCGTTCGAAACACGGATGGAGAGTGGATGGAGAAAAGTGTAGAGCTCATTGGAATGACGATAAGGAAGAAGGGGCTGGTATAAAGGTAAGAATTATTGTGTATCTGGATAAATATTACCAATATCATTTATTGTAGGTTTTTTTTTTTAACTCAGTGTATTTTCGGACTCGGGGCATCAGCTATCCAGCCATATTCATTAATGATATTGCTCTGTTTTATTTCTGATTGGAAAGATCATTTATCACAAGTGACCATACTTTGCCTTTTCTGCAGACCAAGGCACATCATAGAAACTTGTCAGTGGGTGTAGCATTTTTCCATTGAGTGATGTGGAAAGGCTGATAGCTCAGGTCTTTATCTCTTGACCTTGTCTTCGCTCTCACAGTAGCTTAAGGCCAGTGGTGTGACTGACGTTTGGTTAAGTCTGGTAACAGCTCTCCTTGGGAAAAGTTTGTGGGTGTGTCTTATAGAAAGTAGTTTGTGCTTGGGAAAAGACCTTAAAGAATTGTGATGCAAGTACTGCATCTACTTCATTCGGTATCTGGGTGAAGCGCTGCTGCTCGGAGATTCGCAAGGCAAATATCCAAGAATCATGTTTCCAGTACCCACCCCTCCCCGGTTACCCCGGGTGACTTTTTACTTATCTGTTGGCCCAGATGTCCTTGTCTTCTTCATGATACCGAGTAACACTTAGGCAATAAAGTTGACTTTGCTGTGTGCAAAACAATATTTTGCTCCTTTTTTATTTTGACTAGATAATAAACATTCACTCGCACTTAAATTATATTTCATGACTTATTCATCCAAATAAATACCAGCTGGAAACTCTTTGGTCATCTGAAATTTCAAAACACGTCCCTGTCTACCTTCCTATTTTCCCTGTGAAAAAGTCGAAAGTTTATCATGATCTCTTTTTTTTCTTAGCAAAATAGGGTCAGGCAATGGAAAACCCTTCAAGAAATGATTTGTAGCGTCTGTGTTTTGCGACAAAGGTTTAGTGTGTTGACTGAATCACCTAGCTGTTGCTTAGCAATCCACAATGTTTGCTTTCAAGGAAGAGCCTCTGACAAAGATGGCAAGTCTTAAGTCGTTAGAGGCTGGAAAATCACTTAAAAATCCCAAAAGCAAAACTTCAGACTTCTAAAAGAAGATAGTACCTTGTCTTTTTGGCTCTAATAGTAATATATTACTGACATAGCTGGCACCAAATATGGAAAGGCGTTTCAAGTCAAGACCTGTTCATGCATACTTGTAATTTTAAGACAAATGGCAGACCTGATCATGTCTGAAACTACTTTTGGGAGTGTTCAAGAGAAACTTTTTGTTATATTTTAGTTTTTCTCCACTTGATTCCGCTTTTGGCATTTTTGCATTTCAGCAGTGAAGAAATAAACGCGTTAGTATTTTTAGTGTTCCTGGAAAGATGCCTTCCGATACTGCGTCAAACCAGAACACGTTCATTCTTTCTCCTATTTTGTAGTCATACAGGCTTGTCATTGAATGCAGCATTGGTTGTTGCAGTGCAACAGATCTGCATGGTAGTCTGCTTGTTGCAATATGACCACCTGACTTCCTGACGGTTGTCATTCCACAACAAGCGAGTCGAAGCTGTCTGAACAGGAAGTTGCCCCTAAAAAAACACAGCTTGTTGCAGTATTATTTCACACTTTTGTTTCCTTTTGTGCTCCTCTGCTAAAACATTCAAGAGATAAAGTAGACTTCAAAAAATGAAAGCCCCCAAAAGAGCTCCCCCCTCACAGAGCCCCCACTACAGGCAGCAGGAGGAGCTGGCAGGAGTTTTAACTCGAGCAGTAAAATGACACCATGCCCCTCCATTTTTTTTTCTTATGAAATGCAAAGAGAAGAAACAAAGCTGGATGTGTTTAAAGGCTTCTGGTAAACCTGGATAGGAGGGGAAAAGGAAGCTGTGATCTAATCCTGTATTACTTGAAGGTAGTGTTTCAGCTTTTATAATACGCTACAAATATGTTTTACTTTTGCATCGAGTTCTTCTATTCCCTTTTATTGTTGAATTTGTAAAATCTTCTCGGCTGTTTTGATGTGAGGAATAATGTAATTATACTGGTCTTTTTATTGGTAGCTCTCTCTTCTAGACTGGTTCACAGTCAGGACGGTTTCTGTTTTTATAAAGCATTTGTCTAGTTATTTTTTTTTAATGTGAAACTGAATTGCTGCACTGTGAGGTCATTCCTGAAGAGGAAATTCCACAGCCAAAACAATGTCCAGGAACAAACTGCTGGATATTGCGAACAGTTAAGCTGAGCATACAATGGTACATGTCCTCAAAACATGACATTACCATGATTCAAGTAACTAGTTTGTAAGAATAAAAATACTGCATTGACAGTTTTAAGAAGCTGAATGTGCAGTGGTGGTAAACTATTAAACTATTTGCTAGGGATATTGACTGTCTGCCCTTTAGAGCTGTACATTTTCAAACTTGATTGCATGAAAACTTTACAATTGAAATCAGATGCATTTATTATTTTTATTCTTACTAACTAGATATTTTAAAGTACCAAAGTGCTTCATGGTAATACCATGTTTTGAGGACATACACTGTATGCTTTGAAATACTGCAATAGCATCCAAATATGATGGTGTTTCCCAAAGGATATCGTGTAACTTTGGTGGGTGGACCTCGGTCCCTTTAGGTTGTTCCGGGTGCAGTGGCGGATCTAGAAAATTTTACATGTGGGTGCAAAGGGGTGGCAAGAGGTCTTGTTAGGGTGGCAGGTCTAGACGGTACATGGGAATCCCTCTGTGAATTGCTTTAACAAAACAACCACAAAAAAACTTAAACTACAGTGGTTATTGTTTAATCATGCCCTTGCACACTACAAAGGTTTTTAATTCACAACAGGAATAAGCCCAGTGCGGTGTTCAAACAAAACAAAACTGTGCATCTCTTAAAAAGTAAAAGTATAAAAAGCAAAATAAAATATTTTAAAAAAAGTACAATAATTGTCCTAGATGCAGTGACTATAATTATAAAACAGCCGACAATACTCAAGTTCTTATTATAATTAAAAACTTATTATTACAGTCCACAAATTACCCATGATCACTCATCTTTTTTAGGAAAGCTTAAGGCAATGATTGTGCTTGGCAAATGTTTCACAACGTTGACATAGTCAATGCATGTAAGTGGGATTACATATTATCCTACTGTACGGCAATTTGAAAAAGAAAAAATGGAAAAAGAATAAAAATATACTTGCAGGTATATCCTCTTCCTCTCCATCATCTTCCTCCTCTCATCCATCACTCCCTGCCTCTGTCCCTCTCTCCGAATCTGGAGCCTCCTCTTCATCCCTCACTGATTGTCTCTTTTTCCTCGTCTCCTTCTCTTATTCCCTGGTCTCCTTCACTTATTTCCTCTTCTCCGTCACTTATTTCCACTAACTCTCCTGGTCTCTCCAGTTTACTGCCTTCTCCTTTTTTCCCCTCTCGCTCTTCCTCCTGTACTGAATTTAGCAGAAAAGCTTGCAATATCCCCACTTTTAGTCTGCCTTTTTATAGTTAGGCTCCAGCTACTTTCTGGCGCTAAATTAACCTTTGATCTAATTACACATTGGTACCTAGTCAACCGTTCTCTGAGATTTGTTTTCATGATAATCGAATGTAAAAACGTATACACTTATATATGGGGGCATATAAGTAAAGAGAAATCTTTTTTTAGCCATCTTGCCAGATATTTTATAACATTACATAATGCAATTGTAATAAACATTTTATTACATTACTATTTTGGTATGAACATTTACCCGTCAGTGGGAGGGATAGCCTTTTGAGATTTAGTCGCCAAAAGGAAAATCTACCCGCATTTGGCACAAATCTCTCCCAACTAATGCTGTAAACTACACAGTGAACCCTCTCATTTGGTGCATTACTATAATATAAGAGGTTAAAATTAACAACATAGCCCATACTATTCAACTGATATTTTTTTAGATGTAATAATTGCACTCAAATGAAAACTGAAATGTTTGCAAACAACTTAGTTATATATAGTTACATGCATTTATAAGTGCTTGTCTTCATGTCAATTAAAACATGCATATATAATTAAAAGTAAATCTCTTTAACCAACTGACATTGGAAAACTTCCCTTAAGAAAATGCAAAGTTTTAAAGGGTTAGTTCACCCAAAAAATAAATTTGTCATTAATTACTCAGCCACATGTTGTTCCAACCCCGTAAGACTTTCGTTCATCTTCAGAACACAAATTAAGATATTTTTGATCAAATCTGAGAGCTGTCTCACTCCTTCATAGGTTTCCAGGCAATTTCATTCTACCGGTCCAGAAAAGTTAGGAAAAAACATCGTTAAAATTGTCCAAGTTTATCAAGCGACGAGAATATTTTTTGTGCGCATTAAACAGTAAACTTCAATACAGCCCTAATTTCAACACTTGATGTTTTCTTCACACACAGTATGAGTTGTCCTGCAGTCTATGTTTTTCTGTCCCCTTTTGATTGACAGAATATAATTGACCCTGACCATCGGCTGTTTTTAAGCAATCGGCCGATGGTTGATAGCAAAAATAATCAAGTAGTAAATTGTGGAAATGTCTCAATGAAAATATTTGTTTTAGTGAGCTCAGTAGTTGTAAACATTTGTCAAAATTTACATGGACTATGACTCTTATGGAGATTAAGTCTTGAGTTAACAACCCATTTTACAACCCACTATCTGTTGTAGTGTCTAACGATTGTGCAAGACTGAATTAATGAACTGCTAGACTGTGATAACTATTTGTATGACGGTAGCAGTAAAACTATACTACGTTAGCAACATTGCACAGTTTCGAGTTTGTTTCCAAAATTTTCCTCAATTATTCCAATAGGCAATGTAGAGGACGCATAATTCACGTAGTGGATTTAACGTGGTACCCATGAATCTGTATGGAACTGCTATATATGTTATATAAGCAAACCATATAGACAACTTAATCTCTTGAATACTTTTTTATTCAGATTATTGGCTTTCAAAGTGTTTAAAATCTGGTCAGTTTCTAACGAGGTGCAGTATTTATTTATTTTTTTTGTAAGGTCTCCATAGTTTTTATTATTCTTTCTACTTTTTGGGTGGTTTTTATGTCTCTAGGTCAGGAAAAATTCCACAAAGAAAAGCTCTTTTTAGGCATCATTAAACTAAAATAGATATTTTTTGATTAGCTTTAAATTGTGCAGACATGTTTTTTAATGAAAATTTTGGGGTTTACAGTTTTTGATGCCTGTTAATGTTTTGATTTCAGTGCCAGAACATATCAAGTCCAGTTTCAGCCAGCCTCAGTCTGCCAATTAGAACAGCAGCACCTCCACTGTAACCTGCGCCATCAGCAATGCCAAGAGGGCCCCAGCCAGCGGCCAGCCCCAAGCCCTGCCTCGGTACCCGCTCTGTGAAGTTCCGCCGCATCTCTGTTAGCACAAACAGAAACAGCTGTTGAAGTGTGGGCAATCCCTCACGGTCCTCGCTGCCACCCTGGGAACTCAAGTGCAGCTCAACTCTAGCCAGCCAGGGGAGCTTACGACTGAGAGGTCTGTCCTACACTGCGCCCAAAGCCACCTTTCAGGTACTAGTCCTCCGCTAAATTACCTTGTTATTTACAGATCAGCCAGGTGCACTGAAATCTATGATTTGAAATCTATATCTAAAATATATATATATATATATATATATATATATATATCTTCTACCGATTCGCAAATTTCAAATATAAATTTTCTTAATTGTTACACTTTAACTTCGCAGTAGTAAGTTATTGGCACGTTGAAGTGATGTTAATCACAATAAGCCGGTGAAGTAGATCTGACGGACATAGACGAAGCGTGAGCACAGTTGCCGCATCTTAGATGCAATTCCGAATTTACTTCTTTCACAGCTTATTGCGCTTACATGGTCAAGTGCACACACAATTGTCAAAATGCACATCATGTATTCACATAAGAACACAGTCTGTTATGTCCTTGCACAGTTAGGAGAAATTCGGTATGTGTAACAGTATATTAGATCCGTGCATTCATTCTTAAAGGGACTGCAGTCTCATAAACCAAATTTAAAAAAAACAAACTAAAAAAACTAACTGTTAATTAAAAAAAGATATCACTCCACACTTTTGACTGAATCACTTTTGTGTCTTTAATATGACTGTCTATATTGAATTCATCCAGTGAAGTATAGTTTTATGTGTGAAGTATTTATTACTACAAGTTAAAGGTCCTATAAGTGATCCTGGGAGTGTTGACGTTCGCAATATTTCCAAACAAATCGGAGGCTAGCTAGACCCTACCTCCTCCGCATCTCATCTCCTCCCCCTCCCTTCCGTGCTTCCTGAAATAATTGTAACCGTCGGACTGGAAGCCCTTCTGCCGCCGGAGTTCTCGCCATCGTTCAAAAGCTTTGCTACCGATGTAAATTCGGAACTTCGCACGTTCTTTATCCGACTCCTTCTTCTTTTTAATTTGTTCTTCAGAACGACGTCTCTTTGGTCGAGTCTCGGGCATTTTTCAAACTTCCCTCTGACGCTTGTCTCTCCTTCACACACACACCCACTTCATGTGCACGCGCACTAACCCCCAGACCCACCCTCAAATACTTCTTGCCAGTGATTGGCTGGAACACTGTTTGTTAGGTTTCGTGGTCCGGGTAAGACATGATTGTTTTTGTTGCCGTTTGTGGAGCCTGTGGTGTCTACAGAGACCGCGTTTTTTTACAGTGTGTTTAGGGGACAGGCAGCTAGCCGATAGTGAGGAGACGTTTGCTGTACGTGACAAAAAATGTTTTGCCTCGACATCGCTTATAGAACCTTTAATACCTAGGCTACTGTACTTGAAAAACTTTAATTTGTATTTTTTCTATTGTATCTGTCCTAATGTTTGTAATTAGAAGCTTTGTTCATATTTTTTATATATACTTCATCAAAATTTAAATCAAATTGTCTGCTTGCTTTATTACAGAAGATGCCAGGCGTGTGTAATGATTGTAGTCAGCCTAATAATAATATTGGGTTGACTAAAATGCCAATATTTTATATTGGGGTGGGGGGTTCTTCATAAAATTTGAATCTAATCATAACCTCAATAGTCGATATGAATTGAATAGTGAGGTACCAAAAGATTCCAACCCCTAGTGCTCATAAAGTACTGTTGTTGTTTTGTTTGTTTGGTGTTTTTGTAGTCATGTTGATAAATTGGCTAATATTTCACCATTTTTAGATAAGCATTGTCTAAAGTGTCATTTGAAAAAAAGAGAGCTGTGCCAAAGCTAAACAACAAAATATATATATATATTTTTGGGAATGCAAGTGTTGTGTAAAAATATCTGTACTAGTAGATGTTGGCTTGTGCATCTCCTACTGAAAAACCCATATTTGTCAATTACTTAATTAATGTCCAGTTCAGCAGTCATGTTAATGGAGTTACCCGTAAAAGTAGCAGTGATAAATTGGAATTGTTGGTCATAGCTGTAGAAATAAGCAATAATAATTGTTAAATGGTTTTAGGGTGTGGCCTTTTTATTGGTGACCTATTTTGCAGCTTCATTTAGTTATTTTTCCTGACTGTATGGGGCTTTGTTTTTCGTAGGCATGGCTCCCATTCGGGATTCTGTCAGCCACTCCCCTAATCAAACAGGTGACTCACTATTTATTTTTTCTTACCATGTGCTGTTGTTTACTATTTTTGTTTTGTGTGTGTGTGTGTGTGTTAAGTCCATAAGTCATCTGAAAACCTGTTCGTCAGTTTGTGTGTAGGTAGATTGAAAGTTGTTGTAAATATCTCTGTGGTGCATGCTTAAGTGTTTCAATGAGTAGCTTTGATTCTCTTAAAAAAATTCTCTCTCCAAATTTAGTAATTTGCTCTAGAGTTTCTTGTAAGAATTAATATGATGTCTTGGCATAAGTAGAATGATTTCCCCTGTTTCCTGCCAAATCTGTGTTTTTCCTGTGTTATATAAGACCAGACTAGTAGTGCTGCCAACTGTTTCAAAGTACTAACTTTTCTGAAATTCAGTCTTGCATTGTAAGTCAGAGAGTGTACACACTGCCCATGACACAATATGCCTCCCATTAACGGGATAGTTCCTCCAAAAATATTAAAGGCTGTCATTTACTGACCTTGTGTTTCTGAACCTGCATGACTTTTTTTTTTTTTTTTTTACAAAAATAAATCCTTTTGTGTTCAACTGAAGTCGTCATATAGGTTTTGAAAGACAAGGTCAGTAAACGACAGGCTTTAATAGGGTGAGTGAATAATAGCGGAATTTCCTTTGTTCTATCCTGTTAACTTGTAGACTACTGTCTCTCCTTAGTTGACGTCTCTTTTTGTCTCCCCTGGAGAGATGAAATCTAAGATCGAATTGTAATATAACTGTAATTTTCCTTTACCTCCAGTGACCTTCAGCAGAATCTCATTTACTGAGTCACTCTTAAACAAACAGTTTACTTGAGACCAGCAATGAGACTGTCTGTGCTGCTTTGTCTTCCCATATCTGTTGTTAACACAGCCGGGGAGAAGGATCTCAGACTTGGCAAGAGAACAGTGCTCAAGGAAGCTTGGCAGCCATCTTGCAGAAAAATATGAAAGCAAGAGCAGGCTTCCAGAAAATGCTTATTTTAACAAACACAGCAGTTGTGTAATTGTTAGAATTTAGTGCCCCCACGCTTGCCGCATCGAAGCAAAATTAGCAAACTTGCAGAGACACTTCACACTTTGTGTTGCTGCTTACAGTCGTCTGTCTTCCCCTTCTCTCCCATCCTGGCTTGCAGCATGATCACGCTGCGGCTACAAAATGGTGGCAGCTCTACTACTGTTTCAGTCTGGCTTGAGTGAGACACTTCTCAGCAGGACAGAGACAAGGACTATGGGCAGTTAGCCATTGTACAAAACAATTTGTAATTTGTTACCAAATGTTTTTAACCAACACATTTATATGCACCATTTGGCTTGTGTTTTAGGTTGTTTTATTTACACTGGGTGTTTCACAGTTAATAACTCAGTAAATAAAATAATCAGGATATTTCATTGCATGTCTGTGGAGCTGAATGTGCTGGATGTCTAAATTAATGTCTTGCTGGATGTCTAATTTGTCCCAACAATTTTTTTTTTTTTGAAGGAACCCTATATTTTTAGTCGCCACATTCTTATTCATTTTTTACTAAAATGCAGACTGTTTCCCATCTGAAATGACTGACCTTTTATTTGGTTTCACAGGTTTGGAACATGCTGGTCTGGATCCTCAGTATGAAAGTTCACCATGGGGCTCTGGCTCACCTTGCAGCGACTCAAACAAATGGGAAAAAGTAATTAATGACAAGGCACCCTGGCTCTCTATCACTGGTAGTGACCTAGAGTTAGCCTCAGAATGTATGGATGCTGACTCTGCCTCCAGCTCTGGGTCAGAAAAAAATCTTAGTATGATGCCGTCTGGGAGCACGTCTGGGGGTGACAACAATGGCAATAGACAAGGTTCTCATTTCATGGTTGCAAATGGCAGCAATAATGTTGGTAATGGGAGTGTCAAGGGGCCTTGGGGTGTATCCAATGGCTCAATGCTAAGCACATGTCAAGGCCCCGGAGATGGCCCCAGTGGCAAGCTGTCAGAAAGCAGCCATGGCAAAATAAATGCATGGGGTACCCAAGTTTCCTCAACCAATATAGGTATAAATCCAAGCACTTTGAACCCAAATGCCAACCATGGTGCCTGGCCCGTTCTTCAGAGCACTGGGCCCAATCCCCACGGGCCGGTGGGAAACGGAAATGGTGGCACCAACACTCAACAAAGCACCATAGGTCAAACACCCAGCATGCAGAGTATCAACTCTAAGATGTCCTGGGGATGCCTGCAGCTGTCCGAAACTGAAGTCAATGGTACAAACAAGGTTCCAAGTGGGCAGCCTCAAAACCTTAACACTGAATTTAATGGACCAAATAACACTACTAACTCGATGACCTCTAGTTTACCAAACTCTACAGGTTCAATGCAGATAAATGAACAGCCCCCAGGGCACCGAGCTTGGCCTATGAGTACAGGGGGCTCCCCTCAGCTCCCTATTTCTCCGGTCTCAAATGGCACTTCCATTTCTCAACACGGCAACAGTGAGGGGATTAACAGTGGGTCTTACGGTACAGCATGGGGCGTTACACCCAGCACTAATTACTCTGGGGACAAATGTCCCATCCCTAAAGGCCAAGCTGTGGGCGACACTGTGAATGCAACTCTAATGCAGTCTGGAGCCAACAGTTCCTCTGTGAGTGCTGCTTTAAAGAATAATAATAATAACGGGATGGGCGGTCGTGAAAGAGGTTGGGACTCAACACCCGGTACCTCACAAAGTATGTCTTGGGGAGCAGGTAATGGTGTGGGCCCAGTTGAGATCCCTCGACCCTGGGGGAGTGCCTCTTCCTCTTCTTCCTCTTCCTCATCCTCTTCAAACACTGGCACTAAGGTCTCAAACGGGGAATGGAACACTTTGCCCAGCAACAGTCAGCATTCCAATGATAGCACAAATGGAAGCAGAAAGGGAACTAATGGATGGAAGTCTTTGGAGGATGATGCTCTTGGTATAGGGAGCTCTAGTCAAGCGTTGCAAGGCAGCACGTGGAACAAATCAACAGGCAGTGAAGGTAGCGGAGAGAGCTCGGGAGGTCGCAGTGAGAGGGACGGGCAGCGTGGTGGCAACCGACGGAGGGGAAATCAACAGGGGATGGTTAATGCAGCTCTCTCTAGAATTGATGTGGACCCCAGGGTGCTGTCCAACACTGGATGGGGACAAACTCCAGTCCGCCAGAACACTGTCTGGGATGTTTCAAGCTCCGATAAAAAGACAGGAGGTGGACAGACTGGCTGGGGCAGTGCTCCCCCTCAGGTATCTAACTCAGGTCGGTGGGGAGATGGACCCAGCACCAACAAAAGTAGCGATTCTTCAGTGTCTGGGTGGTCTGAATCGAAACCTTTAACTGGCTGGAGAGAAACCAAAAGCCCAGTTGGGCAAAATGGATGGGAGGATGCCCCTTCTGTTACAATGAACAAAGGTGGTTCCTCATGGAATAGCACCAAGGATGAGAAGTCCTCTTGGAATAATGTGCCGAAGGCAAAGCAAGGCTGGGGCTCTGCTGCAGAGGGATGGGGTGGAGAAGACCCAAAGGGAAACCATTGGGTGGAGCCCCAGAAGTCTGGTTCAGGTGGCTGCGACAGTGACAGCGACCGCTCTGGATCGGGCTGGAGTGATCCTGGGCGCTGCGGGACAAGCAACATCTGGGGAGGCAGTGGAGGCAACAACACTCCTGACCAGAGTGGTCCAGCCACAGGATGGGGAGACCCACCGAAGACCAACAATCAAAACCAAACCTGGGGCGAGCCAATCAACCCAAGCCACTCGAGCCCTGCTTGGGGTGATAACACAAAAACGAACAACTCTTCAGAATGGGTCAAGTCCCAAGAATCCAGCATGGGAACATACAGGAGTGGGAACACCTGTCAGACTGGAGCCCCTAGTCAAAACAAGCCTACAGGATGGCAGGGGGGCCCAATACCTGCTGCCTCCAAAGAAGAATCATCCACTGGATGGGAAGAGCCATCCCCTGAATCCATCAGGCGCAGAATGGATATTGATGATGGTACTTCAGCATGGGGAGATCCCAACAAATTTAATTCTGGCAACGTAAATATGTGGAACAAGAACAATGCTGGAGAGCAGGATGGCATGGCTGTTTGTCAACCCCCACAAGCCCAAAGCTCCATGGCTCCAAAGGAAAAGAACTGCAGCTCAGGTGGGTGTCTTCCTTTTTGGCAGTGCCTTGGCAATTATTACTCACCCATTATATTTATCTTTAGTCATGCACTCATCCCTTTGGAATTTTTCTGGATGCACTTTTTCCTCCCACCCCTTTCCTCTAATACCTCCTGCACTGACAAGTTCTGAACTTATGAGTGAGTGTTTGTTTGCATGTCTATATAAATATATTCATGCAGTACATTGAAATTGATGTAGATTTTATACATGCAGCCTTTTCAATTTTGTTATTTGCCAAGTGGGAACTGTTAAGATATAGGTTCAGTGTTCCCACTCCGTTTGATATTGGCTATGTTTGAGCTGTGCTCAGGGAAAAATAGGCTTGGGTTACATTCTGACCGATGGTGCAGTCATATGGCAGCAACTTGAGCAGGAGGGCACACATGAACAGGGCTATTTTTGAAGGAAGTATTCAGGGCATATGCTGGATGGTGAAAGTGCAAAAACCTTAGTGGTTAAATGTAAGCTGATCCATTAGAAGGACTTCAGAGTAAACAAAGCTTACATAAGCATGTTTATGCAAGGGTCGGATTTAGGCCATCGGAAAGTTTGCAGGTGCTGTCCAATGCCACTTTGGAGTTTATTTGTACATATTAATTGCGTTGTCCTTGGTATTAGATTTTAGTTTTTAAACAATAACCTTTAAAAACTAGTATAGTATTTTTTTTATTTAAATCATCCATAGCTATTTACCATTTAGATAATAATTCACACTTCTGATTCGTGTTTGCTCTGACGATTTAATTTGTTAAAAAAAAAAATACTATACTATAAAAATAGTATTATTTTGTGTTCAGGTCTTGTGATCAATTTTTCTTTTTTTGTGTCTGCTCACAGGGTGGGGAGAGACGTATTGTGGGCCACAAAAAAATGAGTCCTCTACCTGGGTTGAGCATCCTGCTTCACCTGTCACTGTAGACAATGGCACATCTGCTTGGGGAAAGCCTGTTGACACGGGTTCCAGCTGGGAAGGGCCAGGGAGGGAAAACTCTGGAGGCAGTAGCTGGGGCAATGCTGCTGTAGGACAGCAGTCACAGCACAAGTCTGGTATGTCACATCTCCAATTAAGGCAAAGAACTTTTTTTGATTTATTTTAAACCCATTGTTTTTTCCCCCCAATTTAAATATCAGGGTGAAATATAATGAATTTAAATGTGTTCAGTGAATTCATTTTCAATCACTGAACATATAATCACCCATTTATTTTTAATTTGATATTGTTTTTGTCTTTTTAGGATCCAAACCTATGCAAGACTGGTATGGAGAGCAGAATTCTATGGCAGGGCACTCCAACTTGGAGGAGGAAGAGCAAGTAAAGATAGGCATGTGGAACAACAATTCATCACTGGAAATGAACCAAACTGGTAACTGGTCCTACAAGAAGATGCCTCCAAAGGTAATAATTCAGACCTGATTTTGCCTGGCAGAACTACTTAAAATATCATTCATTGAATTTACTGTTTTATTGAATGGACTTAGTGACAAAGTTGTGTACATTTTGCTTGCTTATTTCCTTAGCTGAACAAAGGACCCAACAAGCAAGATGATTCTCAATGGATGAATCCGTTTGTGAAACAGTTCAACAACATGTACCCTGTAAGGATTAATAGTCTGATTGCTACAATTTCAATTGAAACCTGTTTATTTTAGATTTTAGGTGACCACAAATCCTTTGAGAAACAAACTCTTTGGTTAGCATACCTACGCTTCTGTCTTTTTACAGAGGGACTCTGCTGAAGATTCCATGAAGAGCAATAAGATGGATATGTCTGGAGGTAGGTCACATTCACATGCGCTTCCAGTGCTTATATTGAGTGATGTTTGTCGCAGTCCATGAATACTAGCATGATATTGTAAAATCTATAAATTCCTCTCATATCCTGCAGGAATGACAGACAAGCGCATTGATGTTGACAAGCATGTTCTTAATATGGGAGAGTACGGAAAAAATCCTGCTTCACGTCACCAGATCCACAAAGATTCTCCCATAGACCGTAATCCCTATATGGATAAGGTCAGTTATTCCCTAGTCTTTTATAGCATTAATGGAGCCTTCACTTCACTCCGTGACTGTTACTTTTGCATGTTGGTTACTTTAGCACCCTCTATGGGAAAGAAATGCAACGCAAAGAGACTATGTTGTAAAATTGATGTTTTGTATCAAATTAAACTATTCCTGAAGTTAAGAGCTTTGAGGGAGGGGGGGGGGGGCATTTAAGGGAGCAAATTCAATTATATATATATATTTCTTTTTTGCTTAATTTTAAGCTTGATTTTCTTTTTTAAAATCATTTTAAGTCATCTTGAGGCCCCCTTTTTTACAAGGAAGTGCTTTAATCAATTACATGGGGTATTTAACATCAAGTCATTGAGGAATCGTAGTCTCTTTCTTATCCCAATTCCCTAAAACATGCCAAAGAGGATGCTAACATAGCCTTTCTGTCACCTTTTCTGGGGCTGTTAATGTGTCTTTCTCTGGTGGCCTGGTGTTCCTTCTGTTCTTTGACCAACTGCTGTTGTTCTCTGCGTCCTGCTTCTCTCTCTCTGCTTGGCCTGTGATTGTGCTTCAGCTTTCACTGCCTGCATGTAATAGCTCTGTAGCAGAGGAGTTCGGAAACTCACAGATCACTTCCATGCAAAATATCTGCTTTTCCCTTACGAATAATACACAACAAAACCAATGCAACTTGCCAGGGCCTCACCATCTAAACTCTGCCTCTGTTAGGCAGGTAAGTTAGTGCAGGCAGATCCCTGTGTGCTGAAGCTGTGAATGCACAGGACTGCTGAATGCTCATTATGTACATGTGGGTTGTTTGTGTTTCTTTGCAGAATGTAAACATGTACAGTGTCGGTAATGCAGCAGCACAAGGCCGGAACGCCCAGCAGCCTCCAGCACAACCTCTGAACTCCACTCAGCCCACTCTACGCAACCAAGTGCCTCCTCCGCTACTTCCCTCTCAGGTAACTACAATTGGGTTTCTAAAGCTCAGTTCACTTTAAGATTAAAGGGTTAGTTTACCCAAAAATGAAAATTCTGTTATTAATTACTCACCCTCATGTCGTTCCAAACCCGTAAGACTGTTTAAATGTGAACAAAAGCCTAAATTCAATCTGTCAATTGTATAAAGCAATCGAGTCTCTTCATAAAATGTACACTAAACTGCTCAATTCATATGGATTAGTTTTTCGGTCTCTTCATAAACTTTTTGGAAAAAGTTGCATAGCTGGTAGTTGCATAGCTGTCAATGGAGAGTACAGAAAGGTCTCAGATTGCATCAAAACGATCTTCATTTGTGTTCCAAAGATGAACCAAAGACTTGCTGGTTTGGAATGAAATGAGGGTAAGAAACCCTTTTTTGAGTAAACAAACCCTTTAAGCTGTGTGGTAAACAAGGTTCCCACGGTTGTTTTAGGACATTTATCAGAAAAAAAGTAACAGGAAATTTCTAAATGTGTGATTCCACGCATGGAAATGAATAAATTAACTTTGAAGAAAAAATATCATTTATATTTTACTAAGAATTTATTTGCAATTTTATTCAAAGGAAATTAAGAGACAGGATCAGTGTAATTTGCGACCATTAAAATGTGTATGTCTTTTATTTTCATAACGAATGTGTACAATCTCTCTTTGCAGGTTCCTCCACCCCTGTTGAAGTACTCTCCCAATAATGGGGGTCTGAACCCTCTGTTTGGCCCACAGCAGGTGGCTATGCTGAACCAGCTGTCTCAACTCAACCAACTGTCTCAGCTTTCTCAGATTAATCAGTTACAGGTATTGATCCCACTGCAAGTAACAGCCTAGAAGATATTTAACTGATAAGTTACCATGTTCCTAGCAATACATATTACTTTTTCTTCCAGCGTCTCCTTTTGCAGCAAAAAGCTCAAAACCAGAGGGCCATGCCTGTTAATAGCCGCCAGCAACAGGAACAGCAGGTTTGTGATCTCTTGGACCAACTTGTGTGTTTGTTTCTTTCTCTCTTGGCTCGTTTATGTCATTTTTTCATTTGTGAATTGTGTAGGGTCGTGGTTTGGGTCCGTCCCAGCAAATGATCCAGACTCCTCGCCATCTCGATCCCTCCCTGTTGAAGCAACAGACTTCCCCTCAGCCACCCTCACTGCACCAACCCAGCCTCAAGTCCTATATGGAGAACTTCATGCCCCCCAATGCCTCTGACCTGCAGAAAGAACAAAGTTCCTTGAGCTCGTTCAGTAATTTCCCTTTAGGTGGGTGTCCTCCCCATCTTAATGTAGGTCAGACTGACTCTATGTTGCACCAAGCTGCCAAGCCCAACTCAATGTTTGCATCTGACATGTCAGGCTATCTGCCAGCTGGCATTAGTCAAAGTCATAGCCTCCTAGCCCCACCTATGAGCAATGGCCACATGGTGCCAGGCTCCCCCATCAACCCTCGGGTAGGAAAGAACTTCTGTCCTGACAGCAGCTCTCTGCCAGCAAGAGGTGAATACGGTCTATCTATTTTGTTGTCCCCAGGAAAATTTCTTCTTGCATTTTGTATTAGAGGGAAAATGAAAACAATGCAATGCTGCAAAACCTTCTGATTTCAGACCCTTATTATTTGATTGTAAATCCAATGTTTGGCTGGCATACGTATGGTGCTTGTACTTATAATTTGTGCCGCTTGACAATATTGTTGTTGTTTATGCTTGTCGCCTTCCTTTGTTGTCCCACAGTTTTTGTGCACTCTGTAATTTGTTTGTTGGCAACAATGTGGCTGCCATTGTGGTGTGAACAGTGTTACACAAAAGCCAAAGTATTAAGTTGTGACGCGGTCACCGTAATAAATAATTTTAAGAATTTTTTACAAAATTCAATATTTTGATATATCAAAAACAATGAGTGCATTTAAATTGAATGTAATGTTGATATGATCTTTTTGTTAGAGCTGCTGCTGCGGTTTATTACTCTTGGATACCAGAAATGTTAAGAAAATGCACATTCTGACAGAAAAATTAAATGACTTTTGTTGTATTCCTCTAGGTTTGAACTCAAACTTGAATGTAAGCAACCTCGACATTAGTAGTGTTGGTTTTAAGGAGCCACAGTCCCGTCTGAAGAAGTGGACTGCCATGGATATCTCCGTTAACTCGCCACTTGATCAAAACCCCAGCAAATCTGGTGCGTTTCCCCATTTGAGAACCCCTATTTTGTTATCAGTTATAATTTCAAAGCTGATATGAAAAAATATGACTGTGTGATTAATTGTGACAAGTGCATCTGTTGTGCAGCCCTAATCTTATCTCATCAAACAATGTGACCAAAAAATCTAATGGATATTTTACTATAGGTGCTATAACATCTGGCCTGAGGCTTGAAGACTCGCCCTTTGGTCCATATGACTTCATGAATGCCAGTAACACTCCCATCAGTCCTCCTGGCTCTGTGGGAGATGGCTGGCCCAGCCGTGCCAAATCACCTCATGGTTCAACTAATGTCAACTGGCCACCAGGTTCAGACCCATTTGCTTCATAAATGATTTACATGTTCCAATCAAATCTTTTACTGAAATAGAATATTACACAAAAGCTCAATTGGTTAAGAATGGCGCTGTGGCATGAATGAGCTCACCGTGTTATGTTTATTTGACAGAGTTCCGTCCTGGTGAGCCCTGGAAAGGATATCCAAACATTGATCCTGAAACTGACCCATTTGTCACTCCAGGCAGTGTGATTAACAATCTCTCCATTAATACAGTCCGGGATGTTGATCACCTCAGGGACAGGAACAATGGTAAGGGATCTGTTAAACCAGCTTTATATCATTATAATGTACTGTTCAAAAGTTTGTGGTCAGTAAGAATTTTTTTTTTTTTAGCAAGGATGCATTAAATTGATGAAGTAACAGTAACATCTTAAACTTGAAATATATTAAAATAGACAAGTTACATTAAATTCAAATATTTCCTTATTTGATTTTCAAGCCAGAGACTTTTCTCAGAAACCATGAAAGAAAATTGAATGGTACTGTAATTTGCTGAGTTGTATGTATTCGTGTTTTCAACAATGAAATATTCATTTTTTTTCTGTTCTTCCAGGGCCATCCTCATCACTTAACACCACGCTGCCTTCAAATAGTGCCTGGACATCCATTCGTGCCTCCAACCACAATAGTTCCCTCAGCAGTACAGCACAAAGCACTTCAGGTTGGTGTGCAACTATTTTTGGCTTAGCTACACAGGCCTATGGTTCAAATACAGTCCATTAACTTTATTTTCCTCCCTGCAGCCAGAAACAGTGACTCCAAATGGTCTCCTGGTACAGTCACCAACACCTCTTTGGCTCATGAGCTGTGGAAGGTTCCTCTCCCTTCAAAAGGCATCTCTGCTCCGTCCCGCCCTCCACCTGGCCTGACTGGCCAGAAACAGCCCTCATCTTGGGACAACGGCTCTCTCAGACTGGCAGGCTGGGGTGGCTCTGAATCCAGATTCAACTCTAGTTAGTCACAGTTTTATTCCCTTTCACCTTTATAAACTCTACTACCAGTGTCCGTACTGTAGATTTTAAAGAATTGAGAGAGACCTGAAATGATCGTTGTTCACAGGTTCCAGCTGGGGTGACAGCAGCTCAGGGAGATCTAATTGGCTTGTACTCAAAAACCTCACACCTCAGGTAAGAAGTTTAATGATTTGGACTGTATGGGCTCATTTTAACAGACCACATTGCCTTTCTCAGCACTCATGATTTTTGCAGTGCAAAACACCATAAAACTATTTATCAACACTGTATTTTGCAATTTAGGTTTTTATGAAAAACCTTCAATCACTAAGGTCATTTATACTGTTTTAGAAGGAAAAGCTAATGTCTGTCAGACACACAAACACTTATTCTGTATGTCTGACTGAATTCAGACAATTTAGGCAGTTTCTATCCACATATTAGGTTGTGTTTTGCATCATTTGGACATAACTGTAGAAATGCTTTCATTAAATGTGCTTTCATTATGATCAAGTTTGTAATAATTCTCAATGGCCAACTGTCTGTTTTGTAAGTAATGGCTGTTAATTAATTAAAGGAAATACTATAAATCTAGATATCTTTTTACATATAACGGCACAGCAAAATCATTTATTGTGTGACCTGTTTTGCAGATTGATGGCTCCACCTTGCGAACTCTGTGCATGCAGCACGGTCCACTGATCACATTCCATCTGAACCTTCCCCATGGCAATGCTGTGGTCTGCTACAGCTCTAAGGAGGAGGCGGCAAAAGCCCAGAAGTCACTGCACATGTAAGTCCATCTTCTTTTTTCAATACAGGTAAAGAACAGAAATCATATTATGATTGCTAATAATTACTGAGCAGTGTAAGAGGAGGTGAGCGCGTTCAATTTAGCTATACATAACTTGACCACTTCTACCTTGAATAACTAGATTCATCAAAAGCATTGATTGGTTTATAATTGTGAGAAATAGAATTTTCACAATGTCCAGCTTAAGACTGCAAATTAAGGCTGGGCAATTATTACGTCCCGCGTCTAGGGGAATATAAATCACCTACGAGGCGTAATAAAACTATTGGGTTGTGGAAATGGAATCCCAGAACGTATCACTCCGGTCGAGAATCAAAACCTCAAACACAAACCTTAAGTAAAATGTAAAGAATTTATTAAGGAATAACAAGTGAAATAAAGAGCAAATCTTCAGGGTGTCCCAAAGGCCAAAATAACAAACAAAATGAATATAAAAGAAAAGGGAGGAAATAAATAACCTAATGCGATCTCAAAAGAAAATACATTAATCTTACCTAACTCCCTGCTCAAAAACAGAGGTCAAACAAGATCGAAATAAACAAGGCAGGACACCCCTACACGCTCCACGTTGTTAAGTTGTTTTAAACATTAGAACAGGATTCAGATGAACTAATTACAATCTCTTAAACAATATTTGATCATCGGCCGGAGGAGGGATTCCGGAGCTCTCAACCCGCGTGCGGCCGAACCAACAATGAGCTCCCCGATGAATGCCAGCAGCGTCCTTATAAAGACCACGCCCCGGCTGGACAACCAATGGCGGTTTACAACACCGGATTAGTTCACCTGTTTGAAATTAGAGCAACAAGAAAGAAAGAGGGGTGGAAAAAAAAGAAAAAAAAATACAAGAGAAAAACAAAGCAATAAAACAAACTAATCACAGGTCGTAACAGCAATAAAACAGTATGGGTGTTTATTATAATGGTTCACCATTGTCAGTAACAATATAATATATATATATATATATATATATATATATAGCAGTATATATTCGATATAGCCAAGTCTATAAGTCTATCTCTCACAGCATCGCTTCATACCTGGAATGGTGCTGCTCTGAATAAGGTTTATAGGGGATTTGCATGATACTGTTCAGTCATGTTTTAATTTTAAATGAGTTTGAAATTATATACTGGTATATAAATATATAATAGAATTGTGGTTACTATAAAGGGTTAAATGGAATGCACCTTCACCCATAAATTTAAATTGTCATAAATTACTCACCCTCATGGTGTTCCAACCCGTAAGTCTTTCGTTTATCTTCGGAACACAAATTAAGATGTTTTTGATGAAGTCTGAGAGCGGTCTCACTCCTTCATAGGTTTCTTGGCAATTTCATTCTGGCGGTCCAGTAAAGTTAGTAAAAACTTTGTTAAAAAGTCCAAATGACTACAGTGGCTCAACCTTAAGTTTATCAAGTGACGAGAATACTTTTTGTGTGCAAAAAAACCCCAAAATAATGACTATTCATTTTCTTCCGTGGGGGCCTCTGACGTGAGTTCAGTGTGAGGGCCACGACACAAGCGTGAGAACTGAGATGATGACACAGATGGGTCTCAATGTAGTGTTTAAAATGGTTCTAAAGTGAGCATTTCCATGTGAAAAACCAACTCGAAAATGTAAAAGTGCCTTACCAAAGAAGTGAGAGTAAGACAGCTCTCAGATTTGATCAAAAATATGTTAATTTGAGTTCTGAAGATGAACGAAAGTCTTTGGAACAGTTGGAACAACATGATGGTGAGTAATTACTGCAAGAATATACATTTTTGGGTGAACTAACCCTTTAAGGGTCTTCTCTGAAGTTTATCAGCCTGTTTACTTATTCGGTTGAAAAACTATAATAATGTGGCGACCTCTATGCAAAGCGGTTTCCAGATTCCCAGAACCACATGCTGGAGTTGTACGAGAATGTGAGGCACAACACTGATAAAGGCTCTGCTCTTCCTCTTCCTCCTCAGGTGTGTTTTAGGGAACACTACTATTCTTGCAGAGTTTGCTAGTGAAGAGGAAATTAATCGTTTCTTTGCACAAGGTCAGTCAATGACTGCCTCTCCCAGCTGGCAGACGCTGGGCTCTTCTCAGAATCGGATCGGATCCATCGAGGGTTCTCACCCCTTCCCAAACCGCACTGATCCAAATCACTGGAACGGCGGCGGGCTGTCAGGAGCCGGCAGCGGAGACCTGCACGGCTCGTCTCTCTGGGGCGTTCCCAATTACTCCACGAGCCTGTGGGGCAGCCCCAGTGGTGGTGAGGGAGGGAGAATCAACAGTCCCTCCCCCATCAGCTCCTTCCTTCCTGTTGACCATCTGATGGGAGGTGGGGAGTCCATGTAGTGCATCTTTCACCTTCTGACTTAAAAACAAAAAACGACAAAAAAAAACAAACAAAAAACATACAAACCCGTGACCTCAATGTGGAAATAGTTAATCATAATCATATGACCATATATATATATTATATATATAAAAAAATCAAATGGCACTAGTTAGACTTTCTTCACTTACAAAAAAAAACAAAAAAAACAATGCGGGGTCACCCTGTGGAAACAAGTTACGTTTTTTTTTTTTTCTTTCTTTTTTCTGCACATATGTCCACTTTGTTTTAGCCCAAAACATATCAGTTTGAATACTTGAATCATGCAGGCCAATTCTATAATGTGAAAGGATGTATTTACACTTCCAGGTAGTGCTCTTCATACAGAAAAAAAGCTTCAGTTGAGCTCATCTGTTTATTCATCATGTTTATTTGAATTCCAATTCTTTTCGTTTTGTTTTTATTATTTGCATTTTGTTTGCTGACAATGTTGGAGTTTGAGCTTTTTTAACTTTGCACTGAATGTGGTTTTTCTCAGTATAATCTGCAATATGGAGGGAGCCGACAGTTCCAGTGTAGTTGTTTACTCAAGGATGTTCTTAAAGTGTGCGCTCTACTATGCCTTGATGTACGCCTACCTTATTGTGGTATTGTGGAGTTTGAGATCAAGATATAGATGCTGACTTAGGATTATTTGATGATATTACAGAAAATAAGTATTGCACCAATTTTGTTTTAAAACTAAAGAATTTAGCTCTGCAGTGTAAAAAACTGTAGCCACAGCTGTGACTTGCAAACCCGACCTGCAAGCCAGGGGGAACAGCACTTTCAAAAATAGGCTTTCAATTTTGTTTTGGAGGCATCACATTGTGCCCTCTTGTTTACAAAACTTTTTGAGGGGGAAAGTATGGTCATTCTTCCTTTTATTTTAAATGGAAAAATAAAAAAAAAATGCATAAAGAGTTTTTTTTAAAAATCATTAAAAAAAATATAAAATACAAAAAAAATATCTAAAAAAAGAACAAAAAGCGACAAAAGAAAACTAAAAAAAAAAAATCTTGAGGATGAAGACGAAGCTTTCTATCTCTGGGAATACTGATCAGTGTTTGGCCATGTCATTGGTTATTTTATCTATTCCTCTTGTCTGCTAAATAACCAGCATGGTTCTCAGGAAATATAGCCAGTTTTCCCCCATAGAAACTCCTTGTAGGAAAAATCCAACTTTTAGCACTGAAACTACTTATAGCTCTGTAAGTTTTTCTCTGCCAAATAACTGCTTTAAGCTGGAGACATTCTACATACTGCTTTTTGAATATGCTGTCTTTTTATTAATGAGTGGATATGGTTTGCTGAATCACTATCTAGTCCTTCCCTTTTTTTTCCCACTGAGTGGCTCAATGTTTTTCGCTTTGTGACTGTCGAAGTAACTGTCAAAAGTCATAAGAAAAAGCAGAAATCTGTAACTATGCATACTGTGGCCACCGACTCGGCCTACAGAATCGCTTTTTCTTTGTCTGAAGTAATGTTTTATATGTTTCCGCAATTTGCATATACATTGTTTGAAAATATATATATATAGACGTATATATTTTCCTCATCGCCAGAGCTGGTGTTAAAGAAAATCTTGTTTGGTTATTTTAACAGTGCAAAAGTCGTCCACATTTCATTGCCTTGATTCAAATTGTGTCCGAAGATGCAACAAGTCAAGTGGCTTTTAACTGTTTACAAATAGAAAATGATTGTAATGTGTACAGTTTTGGTTGTGTTAATCTGAAGTTCCTTACAATATTAATAAATTAATGTTTTGGCTGCTCATTAACATTTTATTTTTATTTTATTTTAATTTTTATTTCGTTTTTTTTTTTTTCTTCCCCGTTCCCCCTCCCCTTCTCCCCCTTCCTCAAAGCTGGTTTGTCATTGAAAATGGCTTGCCTCTGTACTTGTGGCCAAGGAAGGCTGGATTAGAGGTGAATGTAATCTATTGCTGGTAGTTCAAATGATGTGCATAGAATTACAGACTTTTATTGTACTATATTTTAGGTGCACAATTTATGAGACGCTTCAAGAGGGAGAGAAAGATGTCAGCATTAGGCTAAGCCATGGACCTTAATATTTGTTTAAGCTGTTGTTAAGTTTGTCGTTTGTTTTATTTGAGAAGTAGAACTTGCGTGGTGTTAACTTATCCATATTTAATGACTCGTCGTACAAAACCCTGAGTATTACCCTCACTTTATGGTTGTGTGCCAGTATTGAACCATTTTAAGTAACCGCTTTACCAAATATACTTCAATCAAAGGATTTGTTTACTTAATTCCAGACCTGGCTAATCTCATTTTGTTTGTCTGACTAATTTTAAGTGGAACATCGGAGAGGAACTACATAACGGAAGCCGAAAATGAGTTTTTGGAATTGCACTTGGTGTACATAATGAACTAGAGAAGCTTGTACTGTATTTGTGTTCTGGAGGCAGACTGTAGCTTTGGAGACTGGACGGGCCTTTTGTTTGTCTTTTGGTCTTCGTGTACGTTTGCTAGACTGCGTTTGTGCCTGCATGTTCGAGTGGTCCACTCCATTCCTGCGCATCAGGAGCCCGAGTATTCTCCTCTTGTATGGGGGCGTATAACTGCAGGTATGATCGATTGGATTGCCGTGACTTTGTTTACTCCCTCGATGTGGATTGCTCAATCTTTTGTGCTTCAGTTTCGTGTTCGTACGCATCTAGGATAGCGTTAGTCCTTACTGGAAGTGCGGCGCTGAGCTTTACCAATGGTTTCTTTCCTTCTTTCATTCTACCAATGGGTTCTTTCCCGCCGTCTTAGTTTCCCTATTCTTCGTGGCTTTGTTTTTATGACGTGAACTGTGAAAGCATAGGGAAAAGCCATTGGCACCCAGTTTGTTTCCACTTTAATTATTCTTTTTTTGTTGTCGTCGTCGTTGTTGTTGTTGTCGTTTTTTTTTTTCTTTTTTTCTTTCCCCCCCACCCCCTCCTCTTAATTTTGTTGTATGTGTGTGCAGCTGTTTGGTGTTAGACAGAACTGTCATGCTGAGACATTTTAATAATCCACTGTCATGCCAAATTATCAAGTAGGGGGAGGAAAGGGATTTGTTTTGTAAAAGCTGGACAATGTATATGCTTCAAATGTCACTTGCAAAATGGATGTTTTGAGGATGGATATTCATGAGCAATGTACAATCCCCATTTTTATAGGTTGAACCTGGAGGAAATGAAAAAGTGACTTGGCCTGACATTCTACTTTTGTACTGAAATTGTCATTCTTTTCTGATTTATCCTGTGAGCAAATATACCCATGTCTTTTAAATGGTTCCTACTGTTGAACAATGTGCTAAGGCAATTGACTTAAACTGTGAGTATTGCTGTCATGTTATTATAAACCCAAAAAGCTTTAGTGAAACCAGCACAAGAAACGGACGAACGCTTCCACCGTGGGGAAATTCTAAGAGAGTCTATGCAGTGTAGGGTGAGGCTTCCATATTCGTGTCTTTTGCTTAATGAAATCCTGACCGCGGTAGTGGGTCGGATTTAAAAAATACGATTCCTGTAATGTGCCATGATTGAGAAAATTCTTTTATTTTTGTCACAGAAATTGGCCAGATGTAGCAAATGGAGGGTTGCATTAACATTTCCTTTTTCACAGCGCTCCTCACTGAACGGGGCTGTGTGTGGAATGGCAATTTTTTTTTTTTTTTTTTTTCTCGTGGTCTGTCCAGAAGTAGTTTTGCTCACACGATGTAACCTATATGCACACTGCTTTGATAGACTGTTTGAAAACGAATAGAAACAAACATCAATAAGATAACTTAAATGAGCAGGAAGTTCTTTTCAGCGTCTTCCTGGGGTCATCTTAGAATTTTAACTTGGGGAACTGCACTTTTTGAAGGACAATCCTTATTTGTATTGGTAACAATTGACACAAGGTTTAGTCTAGTAATACATGGTAGATACTCAAATGTGTAGTGATGAATGTTTCCTGTAATGCTGTTTTTCTTTTTTTCCTTCTTTGTTGCTTGGTTTTCAATTTTAGTACCCTTAAGTGCATATGTAACGAGGTAGTTGAGGTAATAGAGTAGTTTTTAGGTCTTTTGTTGGCTGTACTTGTAGACTGATAACTGTTTGTAAAGTCCTGATCTTAATATCGGAATACAAAGCTGTATAACTTGGGTACAACCCGCAATAAAGCCTAACAGTGACGTGCTGTGCTATGGTTCTTTAATATACTTTTACTGCAAATGCAATTCGAAAACACTCAGTCTTACATCTTTATGAAATGCCACATTTTGATATTAGACTTAGTGCAAATATGGCCTCATCACAAAACGTTTATGTGGAGTGTAATTTATGTAAAGTTGTATTGTTAGGACGGTTGCCTCTGGAGGGCAAATATCACTCATTTACAGGGTTGTTATAGTTTCCTAAAACCAAAAACTTAGTTACTTGAAATAAAGTATCCCCCCCAAAATTAGTAGTTACCAATGCAACATTTCTGGTTTTCTTAACATCATGTTCTAAAATTACTCTGTAGAGATGTTGAAAAAGCAATATTAAAATATAAATAAAATATATTTTTTTAGGGCTGTCAAATGATTAATCGCATCCAAAATAAAAGTGGGTGCACTGTGTAGAATTATTAAGAAAAAATATAAATTATAAAATATTTATACACAAACTTTTATTTTGGATGCGATTAATCGTTTGACAGCCCTAATATTTTTATAATACACAAACTTTTTTTATCTCATAGACATCTCAATGGTGACTGAGAGATTCCCTGATATGATTGTAGTGTTTTGGGTGTATAGTAGTACATATGAAAGCAATACAAATAAACACTGGCTCATTGGCATCCATGTCTTATAGCGCATAAACATATAGTGTTTAAAAGAGGCATCGCGTTTGTTTATATAACAAAGACTAGTCAACATGAAGGTGGACTATCATGAGATGGTTTTAGCACTGCTGCAATACTAAATCATAAATCAAGGGCGATGTCACATGCAGTTGTGGAACAGTTTTCTATTGGTCAGTATAATGTTAAAGATCTAATACACCTTCAACGGTGCAGTATAATTTCTCCCACCTAATAAATCTCTAAGATATACATTTCAAACATGACTTGAACAAGTTGTGGATGGCCTGTGGATGTGGAGGCCTGAACAAGTTGTGGATGTAAACCAAACTGGTCCTCAAATCAGTCTAAATTATTAAGCGAATCGGTCTGAGATTTTTAATAATCTTTATCCAATAATCATAAGTAGATGTCATGGAAACTAGCTTGTCCTAAACACTCACCTACCTACTTCAAAGTAATGTTGAAAGCGCGACACATTTTGAAACATCTTACAAATTGCTTACAGACATCTTTGCATTTTTAAACTGTTGAAGGATGCAATTTTTCATTGGAAAAAATGCAGCTTTAAGGATCTGCACTAACATTCCCAAAGTGGCACTGCCCTTGTAAATTAAGAAGCTGTTTAACTTCCCTTCCAGCAGAGGGACCCAGTGAAAGGCTTCACTTGTGGCATGACAAACCAAACAATTACAATTTAGTCTTGGCTTTATTTTCAGCTCAAGTTTCCAAGAGTTTATAGTGACATTTTCATTAAATACAACAGTAGACATGACAAGGCAGTTGACACCAAAAGCAAGAGACGGATACTGGACAACGAGTGGATACCGCTGATCCACATCCATATTGTTTAATCCTATCTGTGAAAATGAGGAAAAAACCAATACATTAGGATCATAAATACACAATTACCAAGCATGCATAAATTACCTACAATCTAGAAATAATAGCTCATTGAACAGGGCGTACGTAACATAACTTGCCTCTATTCATACACATCTTTTTTATCCGCAATGTACTTTACGATCTCCTCAGGAGTCATAAGCTTCTCCGCTTCTGCATCTGGGATCTCAAATCCTGTGGAATTTGAATTCAGAATTCAATGCTTATAAGATGTGACGGTTGTTAAATGCTTTAATACTAGATAAACAAACCCCTACTAACCAAACTCATCTTCCATAGCCATGATAATCTCCACCTGGTCCAAGCTATCCAGCCCCAGATCTTTCATGAAATGAGATGATGCTTGAAGCTTGACAAGGGGAAAAAAAGGTCAATCATGTCAGAGATATATGCATATCTCAAATGGAAACCAACCAAATGCAGTAGCAATATGAATTGCAGGTAAATTGCACAAAATTGTCCTTCAAATTTCAGTGCACCCATGTAATGTTACCTTTTCTGGATTGATCTTGTCATACAGTTTAAGGACGTACATGACACGGTCTTGGATGGTCTCTAAAGTAAGGGGTGGAAGATCACCGTAACGCCGGCACAGATGAATAGACGGGCCTGAAATCTAGAGACAAGCAAACATTTACATTATGACTTGAAAGTGAGAATATATTAAGCAATTTGCCACAGAGACCAAATGTATCTCCCTCTACCAAGTGAAGGTATGAAAACTCTCATACATGTCTGATTTTGTTTCACAGCAAACAAAATATGTTGGACACTCAGAATGTTGGAGACTAATAGCTTTGGTCACCATTTACCATACAGTCAAAGGGTCTGTGAATATGTCCAACATCTTTTGTGTTCCTCAGAATGAAGTCATGCGCGTTTTGGAATGACGCAATGAGAGAATTGTAATTTTTCCATAATTACTCCTTTAATAATAGCTACAATATACGCAAAGAGACTGGCAGAGCAATAACGATGCACAGTGCTAAAATGTATTCTCCTAGTGCGTTTTAATAAGTTAACTAGAAGTTATTTCTACTGTAAATAATCTTGCAGGTCACACTGATGTTGTAGATGTATGTTGTCAATGCACACTATTTTAACTGAGACTATGGCTGCCCGCTGTCATGCAAGAATAGATAACAGGACACAGGTAGGTCACTGAGTAATCCAGCACCAGTAGGCCACACACAAACATCCTCCGTCTGCTGAACTCTCACCCGCAATAAGTCAGTCCACCTCGTCCGCTGGCCGCATGAAACGGCAGAGAGAGCTCGCTGGTTTGAGGTGAGGGGCGCGCAGGCGGATCGTGCTAGTATGTTGCCATGATTTAACCTTGCAGAGGCGCGAGCGACGGAGCGCACACAGTGTACAAGCGCACGGGACGCCATGTCTGTGAATTTCTATCCCACAATTCACTGCTACAGTCACTGGACATAAGTTTGACATGCGCTTGCGCATTCTGTCACGAATCGGTTCGGTTTAGTTATTATTAAAATTGTGTTTATAATGATGTGAATAATAATGTATTATTAATAATAGTTTTATTTAGTTCATTTATGTATTCATTTGATTTTATTTTTTGCTGCGGGCAAAGTAGGCTATTTTGATCTACACTCCATTTCAGAAGGTGGCGGTAATGCACATCAAAAAGTTGTTTGCCAACCACCACTAAAAATCAAAAGAGGAAGAACCAACCATGGCTGCCAGTGACGCATACAAACAGTAAAATATAGCGGCTTTTCGTGTTTCTCATATTAGACTTTCTCTGATGTTTCTTTTACTGTCTTGGTAGAACCCATGTCTATGGGTAGAATCGCCCAATTATGGTTTATCAAAGTAATTTTCTTTGTTCTACCCTATAATTGTACTTATAATAGTACTTTTTGCAAGATGATTGAAGAAACCGTGTACGAACCAGTTTATGGTACGAACTAATGCTTTCTCTAAAGTAACTTAAAAGGTTTGCTTCGTGCCGAGACAAACTATAGACAGAAGATCCAGAGACCATGGAGCCTGCAAGCCTGGAAAACTTGTGTGTTTTGTACCACAGTGCAAACTATATAGTTGTCAACAAACACTGGGACATCCGTATTGACAGCAAAATGTGGTATGAGAAGCAGACGGTCCAGAGTCAACTAAAGCATCGCTTCCCAGAGCTTGCAGATCCTTACACCTACTACGGCTTCAGGTCTTTTTCCCGGGTTTTTCTGTTACTTTGCTATAAGCTAGGGCTGTCAAACGATTAATCACGATTGATTGCATAATGCATATAAAATAAAAGTTTGTGTTTACATTTTATATATATATATATATATATATATATATATATATACATACATACATGCTTGTATATATTTAAGAAATATTTTCATGAATATACTGCATATAGATTTATATATAATTTGTATTATTTATAAATAAAAATATTTTATATATAAATAAAAAAAATCCTAAATATACATGCATGGGTGTATTTATATATATACAAAATAATTATACACAGTGCACCCACATATATTATGTAAATACAAACTTTTATTTTGGATGCGATCAATCGCGATTAATCGTTTGACAGCCCTACTATAAGCTTACACCAACAATAATTTAAACCATCACTTGTCTTATCAGTACTTCATTGAAATGCATTGTTGTATTCTGCAGGTTTTGCCATCAGTTGGATTTTTCTACCAGTGGTGCCCTGTGTGTGGCTCTGAACAAGGCAGCAGCAGGGCATGCGTATCGCTGTTTTAAAGACAGACTTGTTACCAAAGCTTATCTTGCACTGGTACATCCTGGTACATTAAGACATTCTATGAATATTGAAGGTTTTTCCTAATAACAGTTTATGTGTATGTCCTGTGCAGGTCCGTGGTGTTGTGGCTGAGGAGAAAATGACCCTGGACTTTGCGATTGGCAAGAACACAACAGAGGGCAAGACCCATATGATGTGCATTGAAGGAACAGAAGGTCAGAATCTCTCTTGCTTCAAAATTGAACATTATAATTAAATTAACTGAAACACATATATTTCGTGTCATATACAATAGGTTGTGAGAATCCCAAGCCCTGCCAAACAGAGCTCACCGTTTTAGAGTATGGAGAATATGACGGAGATCCAGTCACAAAAGTGCTTCTACAGCCCCTGACAGGTACAGTACCATCAACAGTACAGAAAAAAATATAGATGTGTCAAATGAAAAAAAAGTTGAAGTATCTTAAACTTTATAGGACGGACGCACCAGCTCCGAGTGCACTGCAGTGCCATTGGTCACCCCATAGTGGGCGACTATACCTACAGTCTACGCACAGACAATGCTCCGTATCGCATGATGCTGCACGCCTACTTCCTGCATATTCCTCTAGAGAATGAACCCATCCGTGTCATAGCCCCAGATCCCGCTGTACCCAGCCTCGACTCCAAATGGGCTCCACAAAGATGTGTGAACAATCTGGAGGATTTACTGAAGAGTATTTTAACAAAGCCACAAGCTGAGATCCAAAAAGACCCAGAGCCCGTGCAGAAGAGCACCAGCGACCCAGTGGAGAGTGAGGAGCAACAGGCACAGTGTCGGCAGTGGTTATGTGAATGGAATCTGGACTGAGGAACACTTGCGCTGTTTTACCAGTAAACTGCTGAAGCTATGCTGCAGGCTGCTTATGAGGTACCCTCTTCTTTAAAAGGCCAACCCTCCTTAAAGGAGTTGATCACTTTTAAAAAAACTTTTGTTGATAATTTACTCACCCCCATGTCATCCAAGATGTCCATGTCTTTCTTTCTTCAGTCAAAAAGAAATTAAGGTTTTTAATGAAAACTTTCCAGGATTTTCTCTATATAATGGACTTCAATGGGAACAAGACGGTTCAAGGTCCAAATGAGAGTTTCAGTGCACCTTCAAAGGGCTTTAAACGACACCAGACGATGAATAATGGGGGTGAGTAAATTATCAGCAAGTTTTTTTTTAAAGTGAACTACTCCTTTAACAACAGTGTACAGAAAGAACTGAGGGCATAAAGGAGTATTAAACCATATGGCCGATCTGTGTATGAGAAAGATCACTGCGAGTCATAATGCATTATGGAGACCCCTCACGCTGGCGTTCAAAAGTTGGGGGGTTTTTAAGATTTTTTAAAGTGTTTTTGAAGGAAGCCTTTAATGTTTACCAAGGCTGGTCAAAATTACAGCAAAAACAGTAATATTGTGAAATATTATTACAATTTACATGAACTCTTTTCTATACATTTTGAAATCTAATTTATTACAGAATAGAGGGAATTTGGCAAAGCTGAATTTTCAGCAGCCGTTGCTCCAATCCTTCAGAAATCATTCTAATATGCTGATTTGGTAGCTTACAAATCTAGACGCACCCTAGCGGCAGCAAAAATTATTTTGCAGCAAAGTGTGCAACATATAACATCTTGATAGGTCTGGCTTGCCAGGCTACTGATTTGGTGCTCAAGGTAAATTTCTTATTATCAAAGCTAATATTCTTGTTGAAACGGCGATACATTTTGTTTAAGAATACTTTGAATAGGAAGTGCAAAAGGATTTATCAATTGAAATTGAAACTTTTTGTAACAATCTGTTTAATGTATCCTTGCTAAATTAAATAATACATTTTTGTTTAAAAAAGAAGAAAAAAATCATACTGACCCCCAACTTTTGAACAGAAGAGTATACCGGGACTTAATTTGAAAAACAAAACAAAAAATGTCAGGAGAAAAGTTGCATAACATTAGAGACCTGAGAAAAAAAAATCCTTACTAAGTATCTTTACCTCTTTCAAGTATGCTATGTGTACAAATGGTATTGTTCATTGTATGAATGCATATCTGTATGTTTTTAACATTTTTAGTTTTAAATCAATTGTTTTTAAATTTACGATTTTATTATATTTTTTGTTGCAATCCAGAAGGGGCCAAGACCATTTCCCACTATATAAACAGTAAAGTTATAACAAGTAACACTATACATGTACTTGAATTGTGTGAAGCATGTTTGTAGAAATCCATTGCTTAAAATAGCCTGAACGATCCCTACTTCAAATACTGAAAGTGTAGCTTTGAAAGTGAAATGTAATGCGTCTATCTACAGAGTATGTTTCTTGCATGTCATCCTGTTCCTTGCACCGGTAAATAACATTTGTACACAGCTACAGTGGCAGGCAGTCATTAACCGTTGTACAGTGAGATTTGAAAATTCATTTCATAAGAATCCACGATAGAGACTTTTGCTCGAGGGAAAGATCTTGCCATGCAGATTCTTTCAAAGGGCTCCTGTTGGTCACATGCATTAACTGCTTTGACCGACAGAAAGTTGCCTGATTTGAAAATGATATCTGTGTGGTCATGCATTGTTACCTTATTTACAATAGACCTTTTTTGCAGAAATTGTTTTTACTAATGTGACCGCACTTTACTAAAGGAGCGTGTCGTTTAGTAAAAACAAAACATGCTGACCACTTAAAATGAGTCAGTACGTATGCTCTTTTCTTTATATAAAACAATACATTTATTACCATCCGGAATCAGTCTTTGCACACAGAAAAGGTTTAGTGTTGCAGAAATTGTACTGTTCAATAAATAAGGGTCCTTCAGTCTAACAACTTATCACTGTGTTGTGATATTTTTCCCAGCCTCGCAAACAAGACATTAACAGAAATCTAAAAATTCTGACACGAAAAGCAGGAGATATGTGGTGGTTGCGTATAATACACATATTCTTAAATTTTATATTCTATGTTAACATAGCCATGAACACAGCAAGGGATTTTTTACTGCAACTCTGTGAACAGAATTAAGTAGCATTTACAATTGTGACCTAAAGCAAGGGAATATTAGTTCCTTTGGTCCAAGAATGAAAAAGTGAGCGAGGCACAAACTGAAGTTTAGTCCTAGATCTGGCTGAGAGGGAGAAACTTCTGGTAGTAACTCTTGGTAACATCGATCATCAGTTCCTGGGTACATTCAGGGAGCTCTCCTGAAAATAAACCTGAAATACAGAATGACAAAGAAGCTTAGATTTAGCAATAAAAATCACTTCTAAAATGAATTGACAATATCACTTCACTAAATTACATTACCAGATTACAATAATAATTAACAATATTTATAAGTAACAATGAACAATTTATCACATTCATAACATTATAAATTCATTTAAAATAAATGACGATGTATCTGAAGGTGCTGACCTGGACAGCCAGAGAAAACTGTAAATGGAGGAACCACTGTCTCTGGGGGAAGGACAGTATTATCCAGTATCTTACAACAGTCTTTCAAGACACAGCGTCGACCCTGAAAAAACACGCTTTATCACTGCAAACGTCACACCCATAAAACAATTGAGAGGATACAGATGAGGGGGATACTTACGATCACACAGTTCTTGCCAATGTGGACGTATGATCCGATTTGAGCGGCGTTGACAACACAGTCCTCCTCTATGAACACATGGTCCCCAATATGCAAGGGGAAGAAAGCCACTCTAATGTTCACAGAACAAACACAAGCAAGTTAAATCATACAAATTAAATTTTATTAGTGAGAATACGTTCCTGTATCAATGTATTTACATATTTCTTAATTGAAAATTTAATCCTAATCATATAGTTACACCTACACCACCTACCCAACCCTACGCTGAAATTCAGATGGAAATGATAGGTGAATAACACACTGGTTGTAAGCCTAAACTTGACAAACTGTAAATGCGTCCCTCAAATCTGATTGGTTGATTGATTTAAAATGTTGTTCCAGGATCAAAAAAAAAAAAACAAAACAAAAAAAGTTGAAAGGTTCTTTGAGAGTGCACATGCTTTACTCACCCTTTGCTGAATTTCTTAAACGGTGGTCTGATCACACTTCGACTTTTAATGACACAGTGGCGGCCAACTCTGACATTAGCAAGATCTCCTCTGATGATGCAGTCATTCATCACGATGGTCTGGAAAAAAATTAGCCCATTTCACAAAGTTAACATACTGGTGAAAAGAAAAAAAAACAGAACGAAACAACGTGGGGAAACTCACTTTTCCATTGAGGACGATGTTTTGACTGCCGCAAAGCACCGACTGTCTGCTGACTTTGTTGCCTGATGCCTAGAGAGAACAAATGTGCACGTTACCATCATATGACGGTCCACAGCTCTAGGCTGAGGCTGATCTGAGTAATTAAATAAACAACATTTGCAACTGATGCAGTCGTTTAGTGACTGGTAAGTTATGTCAAAACAACACTTTGTTTACTAGAAAACACATTCGGTTTGCAGAGACAAACTAGTCAGTCAGTTCATTCTGAATTTAATATTTGCAACCGCTTGATTCAGCTGAGGGATTTAATCTACGATATTCACATACTGTCTCGATGTATTCAGCCTTGTTGTATAGTATTTCACACAGCTCCATTTCTGCGAAATTTTATTGTTTTGTTGGCGAAC
Source organism: Cyprinella venusta (assembly GCA_038021265.1). Lineage (NCBI taxonomy): Eukaryota > Metazoa > Chordata > Actinopteri > Cypriniformes > Leuciscidae > Cyprinella > Cyprinella venusta. The sequence goes on along the minus strand of CM075863.1, from coordinate 31,915,228 downwards.
CCCTTCTGGTGATGTCCAGCAACTGTCAACCGCTCCCTCGCTATTTCCGCTTCCGGTTAGTACCGAGACGTTTGTTATATAGAAATATATACATAGACGCCTCCTAAGCGGGATGTCTATGCTCCTAGAGGAAAGTACATAAGTCATCCGCCATATTGGAACGGTCAAAGCGTTGCACACACGAGAGCGAGTTGACTGTACGTCGTCGACTCTGCAACCGTTGTTACTAGTCTCATGCATGATTAACTATATCAATACAACGCGACGAGGGCATTAGCAAACACAACGTTAAAAGTTGCTGACCAATATATTTAAACCCTGTAAAATTAAGTTAATGCATTTAAAAAAATCACGTGTGTAAGGTTATCCCAGTTCTTCGGGAATTTAAATATTTGCGGTTTCACAAAGAGAAGCTGTGAGTGACGACCACTTATCTATATAATGACATAGGCTATTCATTCTATATAGCTCAATGGTGACGACCTAGTTTTTTTTTTTACAGTTTCACGACACGCTGACCGTTCCAACGTGGAGGGCGCACCGACGAAAGAAGAGGTCGGAATTTGGATTCTTTTAGATTTATTTTCCATTGCATATATACAAAAATGTCAACGAGAGAATTAAAAATATTTATTATATGCAGATAATCTTTAAAACCCATCAAACCAGAAGTATGCAATACTACGTTGTTATTTTCTTTTTATCTACGTTTGTGGTTATTTATAAAATATTTTTAAATAAATGTGTATGCTTTCAAAATGGATTGCACATCAAATTAGATCAACGAATTTTTTCCATAATTTTTCCCCCCTGAAAATGTGGTATATATTTACTTATTTTGCATGCAAACACTGTTTGACCGCATGGTGGCGCTGTTGTATCGTTTCACAGTTTTGACGCCCGCAGTATGGACTGCGGAGGCGGTATTAATTTAAAACGTGCCTAATCCATAGCGGTCTGTGCTCATGGGCTCAATTCTCACCCACGTAGTTGATGAACTTTTACGTACGTAACCTACATCATAATGAATTGCCTATGTCAAAATGATGTGAAGGTTTACTATGCAAAAGTTAGTCTAATATGCATACTAATAATAGCCTACAATTAAATCTTAACTGATGCATTATAAAGTAGGCTATGCACGAATTTAACTTGCACTATAAAACAGTTTAATTTTTTTTAATCTTTATTTTAATTGCCATTTTCAATGTTTTTATTATTATTATTTATTTATTTTTTATCACATAATAAATTCTTTGCCCTGCAGTATTTCTGTTTACTCTTGAGCCTGGGAATAGCCTCCTGAATACACACAGCCCCCTCACCTTGACTGAAATGTGCTCAAGCAAATGCAGTGTTGTGTAAGACATTCTGTAATCCCTCGCTGACCACATCTGTCAGCTTGAAATTCTCTTATAGTTATACAATACCACAGATCAGTTATCACAATGTCACAGCAAAGGTCACTTTGACGTTGTATCGACTAGTTATTAGATTGTACACGCAGCTATTCATTGTGTGTCCCCACAACTAACACAGCTAAAACACTCACTGCCCATTGCCCTTCGTGGATCTTTAACAAAAGCTGTTAACTAAAAATCTATTTTTATTAGATCAGATAGAGAAATGTGTTTATGATTGGCTGCTGGCGTCTGTGTGGGAGGATTCGTCTTGCCCGTTTGAGTCTTTATCGATAGATTTACATCAGGAAAACATATCCAGCATTTGAACTCAAGAAACTGTTTATGTTTCCAAGGACTGAGGAGGAGCCTTTATCTCCTTGTATATCTGTTGTTTTGATTTTCACGTAAGCAAGACTTTCACTGTTTTCATCACCTAATGAGGTGTTTTAATCTGTCTTGTCTAGAGATGACTTCCTCTACAGTGTTTGTCGGGGTTCTTTAAATAACAAACTATTTTCATACTTTTCTGAACGCATCTCTTAGCAGTGAAGTTCTCAGCACTAGCTGAGCTAAAAATAGTTCAGGGGTCATAGTGTCTAGAGAATGTGCTTTTAGGTACTGTGTGTGTCTATGTGTGTGCGTGCGTGTTTGTTCTTGTATATGTGGTTTGTGGACACAAATTTGTATAATAACATGGGTTTTACAATGAAAACATTGTATATGAGGATTCTTTATGTGTTTGTAAACCAAAGAGTCAGACACATCTGTCCCGAAATTTAAAAAATGCAGAAAGTTTTGGGTGATGGATAGGTTAGGGTTTGTGTAAGGGAATAGAATATACAGTATAAAAATCTATGGAAAGTGTGTGTGTGTGTGTGTGTGTGTGTGTGTGTGTGTGTGTGTGTGTGTGTGTGTGTGTGTGTGTGTGTGTGTGTGTGTGAATGCACAGTAAGATATGTGGTGTCTTGCCATCATTGTATAGTCATCACTGGCCAGGGTTTCAGGAGGGCTTTATATAATACAGCTGACATATCTGTGGGCGATGGACATGCTATCTGTGGAGAAGAGCCAAAGTCAGGCCTGTATTGTGTGTGTTGAGATCATTTGTTCTGCCTGTGTTTAAAGAGAAAAGGACAACTGGGGGCACTGTTAGAATGACTCCTTTCTTTCTGTCCTTTAATTGCTATTTCTTTCTCTCCTGATTCAGAGTGTGTAGTTTTGTCTCTGTTGAGCTGTTATGTAATTCTTCCTGGGAAAACACTATCTAATGCCATCCTCTCGCAAACTGGATCATATGTATTGAGTCATATAATTACTTTGGTGTAATGCCAGTTGACATGGTTGGTTGGCATTACATACTGTATGCAGTAAATATATCTACACCGTTCAAAATTTGATGTGTTTGAAAAAGTCTCTTCTGTTCACTAAAGCTGCATTAATTTGATCAAAAATACAGTATAAAAATAACAGTTCCTGTGATGTCAAAGTGTCACTTCAGTGTCACATGATCCTTCCGAAATCATTCTAATATGATGATTTGCTGCTAAAGAAACATTTCTTATTATTATCAATGTTGAAAACAATTGTGCTGCCCCTTTTTCTGAAAATCAGGACAGTTCTCAGGATTCTTTGATGAATAAAAAATGTAAAAAAACAAACAAAGAAAAAATAGAAGTATTTTGTAACATTATAAATGTCTGACACTTGATGACTTTATTCTGTCCTTTAGCTCAGACATGGATTTTGAGCTCAAATAGTGTATTTCCTGGTATAATTTTTTCTTGTTCACATGTAAAATAAATATTTGTTAACCAGCATTAACCAGCCTGGACCAGCACTAACCAACATAATGCAGACTGGACCAGCACTACACCATCTTAAACCAGCCTGGACCAGTACTAACCAGCACTATACCAGCATTAACCAGTCTGGACCGGCACTACACCACCATTAACCACTATACCAGCACTAACCAGCCTATACTAGCATTAACCAGCCTGGACCAGCACTAACCAGCATAATGCAGACTGGACTTAAACCAGCCTGCACCACCACTAACCAGCATTAACCAGCCTGGACCAGCACTATACTAGCACTAACCAGCCTGGACCAGCACTAACCAGCATAAAGCAGCCTGGACCAGCATTATACTAGCACTAACCTGCCTAGACCAGCACTATACCAGTACTAACTAGCATTAACCAGCCTGGACCAGCACTAACCAGCATGAAGAAGACTGGACCAGTACTATACCAGCATTAACCAGCCTGGACCAGCACTAACCAGCATGAAGAAGACTGGACCAGTACTATACCAGCATTAACTGGCCTGGACCAGCGCTGACCAGCATAAAGCAGACTAGAGCAGCACTATACCAGCTTAAACCTGCCTGGACCACCACTAACCAGCATTAAACAGCCTGGACCAGCACTAACCAACTTTAACCAGCCAGGAACAGCACTATACCAGCTTAAACCAGCCTGGACCAGCACTATACCAGCACTAAACAGCATTAACCACCATTAACCAGCCTGGACCAGCACTAACCAGCATAATGCAGACTGGACCAGCACTATACCAGCTTAAACCAGCCTGGACCAGTACTAACCAGCATAAAGCAGACTGGACCAGCACTAACTGGCACTAACCTGCATAAACCAAGAATAAAGCCTGGACATGCTGGTTTGTGCTGTATCTTTCAGCAGAGTATGAAACGGATTCGATCATGAAAAGACCAAACAGAGGGGACAATTATGTGAAAATATGCTTTTGTGTCTGAAAACTAATGGACACCTTTGAGGTTTCACCAGCACTGTGAGTCCTGTCCTTGCTTTGGTGCTCCACAGTGAGGTGACCTGATTTTGCAGGCACTGAAGGAGAGGCCTTTCTCTGTGGAGGTTAAGACAGCTTACATCAACTGCATTTATAAGCACCATCACACTTACCATCCTTTTCCTGCTTCTGACATCAGTTTAAAGGAGGATGTGTGCTCATAATTTAACAGAATCCTGTTTATGTTAGTTAAAGGTGGAGCAAACTTTTATCTAAACGTATTCTATCCAAGGAGTGGAGGCAATTTTGTCTTATTCATTAAATGTTACTAAGAATTATATTGCGTTATGCAAGCACTATAATCCATATTCCAGATTTGCGAGGTGATTTGTGGTAATGAGGAAGTGCTGGCTTCAGGTATTAGTCGAAACATAGAGTGATGTACCCAAAGAGTGTTGCATAACATTTAAAATAAGCCCTGTGCCATAGCGATGTTACCCTTATGCCACCTTGAGAGTGGCTTAAGTCAACAATCACACACAGGTAATAGCCTTATGGGAGTTAAAGGATGAAACACACTTTATGCTTGGTGTTTACTAATGACGTCATCATAGTTCTGCATGTCTTTGACGTAGGTCACCGTGTCTGCTGTCAGTCTGGGGATGTCCCTCCAAGGGGAGTGACATCTGGCTGGAGTGTCACATTGACAGCTGTGTCTCAGAGCTAGTGGTAGGTGTGTCCTGCCAAAAGGGACCCATCCAGACACACACTGTCCACCGTCTCTGGACTATACTGCGGGCCGGGGAACGCTAAGGTCACATCTCTCAGTCTCCTTCTCCGTCGGTCACTGGCACAATGCAGAGCTCTTTTCTCCAGGCTCGCTGCGAAGACCCAATCATGACCACAGACTGGGGTCTTCCTCTGATCATCGCTCTTCTGCTGCTGGGGCTCCTCTACGTGTTCCTCTACCTACCTGCTATGACGCAAAGAGCCCTGCTGGAACAGGCCCTCACTAACCGAAGCGCCGACTTGGACTTCCTTCCTAAAGAGGATTGAGCAGAAGTTCGTCCATTTAGGATTGGCACAGGTGTTTATTATGTCCTTCTATGCAAGTAACCTGAACCTTGAAACCTGTGAAGCAGCATTTCCTTATCAGATGACGAAAAAATGATGATGAGACACAGGCACAAGATTAAGACACCAAGAATAGCTGCTACTCTTGAGATGTGAATGGTGAATCATATTTTACCACATTTGGAGGAGGATGAGGATTGTGCATCTCTGAGATTTCTCACCACAGCCTTGTGTTTCCAGTCCAGCCTGAGGGAGAGGAATTAGTCATACAGAAGTCATCATTGCTGCTTATCGTGTCAGCCAGAAAGAATCACTATGATATAAGAGCTTGTAAATATTCTGTTTAAAATCCCTGCAATCAAACCAGCACAAAACTAATCTATTCAGCTCGAGGACGGTGCGCCTTTGGATTTAAACAAGTAAAAAGGAGAAAAGAAATTGTTATTGTTGTAAATACATTATTAATGATTGGTTGATAATCTGTATTTTTGTTTGTTTGAAGTATTCAGTCTTTGGGGAGACCTTTCAAATTGTAACAATTTACGCATACTGTGAATCATGTGCCCTTTCTAACACCAAAATAGATGAATTTCATACATAATATTCAACAAATATGTATTTGAACCCTGTGGAATTTGTGAATGCTTCACATTTATGACAAGATCTTATACAATATTTAAAGTACTAAAGTTGCTGTAAATAAATTGTATTTTATTATGTAATCGAATGATATGTCTTATTGATTGATTGAGTTGGTTATTCTCTCATCTTTAAACTGAATGTGTTTAGAAAGATTCAGGGAACAGGACGATGGAGGGCAGACTTCTGCTTTGTTAAATCCTGCAACCTTTACTGTGATGTCAGCAGTGTGTGTGAACACCAAAAGCCTTACTTAAAAATATATTAGGGATTTTGAAAACCATGTTGTTTTATTATTATGTGCAGTTAAAAGTATAAAAATGAGAATAATTAATCTATGCATTTTAGTATTTCATGTCTACTTTGTTTTATTTCATAAAAACCTAATTACAAAAAATTCCCCAAATTGTCATTTAATATAAGCCTATATCTACAAATTATTTAAAAATTAAATATTTTAAAGCTGCAGATAGCTTGTTTTGGGTTAAAAATCCAAATACATAACCACCAGTGTTCAAAACTATCTGCTAGCTTGCCTTAGCTTGATTCAAAACGGTATGCTTGTAATAATGTTTTTAGGCTACTGGTGGATTTCCGTGGGAGATTCGAGCATGTCTTTGCCTCATTACTTCACATCTGTACACATAAAGAAGGAGTCTCGGCTAGTTGACTATTGAGTGTGAGGATGCTGGAGGTGGAGATTTAGCCTTTTCTCACAGCACTTTATATAATTAAACGTATTAATCTGATGGCAGATCCAGAAAGGTTCAAATGACAATCACCAGTGAATGACAACCAAGCGGCAACCTCCCTTCTCTCTCATAGACAGGTCTCTCTCTTGAAACCAACACGGAAGTGAATTAAACTGCAGGTCATCTATAGACCGCTTGAGGCAGGCTGCAAAGTCAAATTTGCATCCTCCCTACTAGACGGTGGGCAAAAAAAAAAAAAAAAAAAAAAAAAAAAAAAAAAAAAAAAAAAAAAAAATAGACGGTGGGCCGAACGCTGCTATCTGCTTTAGTTTTTGTAATGATTGATCCTCAAGGATAGAGTAGCTGCTTTTTTCACATAAACTAAATACATTTTTTCTGAACACGTATCCGTTTGTTGGCAGTGTCAACTCGATCATAGTTTTTTGAAAACTAAATTTACGATTCATAAACGGATTAGGCAAAAGCGACGGGGTACTATGGCTCTAACCAATCAAAAAACAAATTCTATCGTCACGTGACTAACGTCTGCCAATAGTATTCGTTCAAAATATATTATCACGACTTGTTGCTTGTTTCTAGCTAGCTAGCCACAGGTTCACACCATAAATCGTCTCTGACGAAGTCTACAAAATCAAACATTTTCCAGCCGTAATCCTATCCGAAGTCGAGAAACATTATCAGCGGCATCCAAGATTCCAGGTGTAACGTAAATGGCTCCGGTAAGTACTGCTGTTTATACCTATCTTATAGCGTTAGCATGATTTAACGTGTTAGCATGTTAAAACTTTAGCTAGATGTAATTTTAGCAGTGACATGCGCCGTAAATTAGGATATGAAAGACGATTAGACAGAGATTAATGTGGAAAAGATAACATTTATCATATAAGTTTACATTAACTAATACTAGCTAGTCATGGAAGAGATAACATGTAACGTTATTAGCCAGCTACATATGATTACATCAACTACACAGCCTTACGTTACTAGCTAGGTGTGGAATAGTTAACATGTATTAAATAGGTTTACATCAACAGCAGATATCCTAATTGCTAAGTCATGGAAGAGATACCATGTAGCCTACTAAATAACTTTAATTTAAATTCCAATTTGTAACCTTAATATTATACATTTTAACACCTAACAGCAACAAAGTAATTAACTAAATATAATATTAATCTTTCATTTACTACAAGCTGATAGCTAATTTGGTTAACAACTTCAAGTTACTGCTGAGCCCTAATGGTATGTTTTTATCATACAAGGTGTGATTGCTGTATGCGTTTTATCTGGGCTCATCTAGTTACACTTTTTTTGATGTGCTTCATAAATGTAAATCCTCATTTATTAGGCCGTGAACCAATCATTTTACTACACTGTTTACGGAGGTGGGCACAAATACATCAAAAACAATTTTGTTACAAAATACAAATACTGGCTCATGAGTGTTTTTTTATGTATAGATTCAGAGGGATCTATTTATGTTGTTAATATAATTATGTTAAATGTTCTACCATTATATATAGCCTATTACTGCCATCTAATATTAATAAAGCCTGCTTGACCAAATAGTTGAATTGGTAGCCTATATAGGTAGTCATGATAAGATAATACATATTCAACCTTAGACCAACCTTAGAATATATTTAATTAACCAAACAATAAATATATAATAATTAACTTAAATATATATAATTATATTATACAATTATATATGTATGTTTTTTCAGTATTTCTGAGATTTAAGTATCAATAGCTTATGTTTGGGGTTAAAAACGATTCTAAGCATTTATACCATGATTTATCCAAACATATGAGGTCAAACAACTAGGCTACACTTAACCAATATAAAGCTGCAGTATGCTGAGTACAAATCTTCAACTTCCTGTTTTGTCTTTTCTTCTTTCTGGCTCTCTCAATATTTCTTTTGTTAGCATACTGCATATAGCATTCTCTATGGTAACCAACATGAATTGGCACATCTGGAATGTGGCCTTCTGTGATTTCACATTTTTCCACAGCTTTTTGGTGACCAACAGTCCTGTTTTCACATCCTGTCCTGGCCTTCCTGACTGTTTTTTATAAAGTGATGAAATGTCCTGGTTTTCAAAAAACTACTGGGAAAGATCTGCTGTACAGCAAAATATAGATATAGGCTAACAAGGAGGATGAGGGAGAAAATCAGGATAAATAGGAAGAAAATTAAAGATAAATATATTTGTTAGTTCGTTTTTGTAAGTTTGTAAGAGCTATTTTTGTTCAATTTGGGGGTATTTCTTTTAGTTATTTATTTTATATATATATATATATATATATATATATATATATATATTCCTAATACAGAATAGACATTATTTCTATCATTATTTTTGAAACCTGCCATAATAAAACATGTTGAGTAACCTCTGATAAGCCTATCTGAGTTTGTGTCTTGTAATATAACCATTTTCTATCCATACAGAAGAGGCATAGCTTACTTTAAAATGTGTTTTAAAATTAATTAGGCATCTTTGAGTAAACTTCGAGTATCATTTGATAGTCCGTGTACGAGTGTCCTGGATTTTGGTAATCAAAATAAGGTCACCCTAAACAACACTCCATATTGAAGATAAAGTGTCTTATTTATGTTAAATACTGTATATGCCAACAATAACATTACCGCTATGTCACTCTCGCCTATGTCGGGGTCCTAGTCGGCCGTCTGCGATTGGTTAGTATTTTTAATGAGTTAAAAGCTACAATCCGATTGGTTCAGCTACTAGAGCTGTCCCGTGATCTGCCTAAGACTATTGACAAATAAAACATACGTTTGTGAAAATATATGATCAAATCAGAATTGCCAACAAATTTTATTTGACTACATATAATGACTTAATAGCGTACATAAAAGAAACGTATACTCTATCGATGGAGATCGATCAACAACACGAAAAACGCGCTCGGCCCACCGTCGTCTACATGTTAAAATGGCCAACTTTACAGCAGAAAAAAAAGATGTAAGATAATAACTTTGTTGGCGATTGTTAATTTAATCAGTGTGATTTACTGCAATGTCAGAACCAGAACAAAAGTGGATGTTTCTTACTAGTTCAGATGACATTTTCCAGTGAAAATTATTGGTTATATATTTCCAAAAATAATAATCTGTGATTCTGAATACCAGTATCCACACACTGGCACGGTGACTCACACACTCCTCAAAACATTGTGTTCATCCGCGCTGTGCCGTGTAGATTTCGAAGAGAGATGGCGACAAAGACGAAAAACTGCGGATTGTATCTTTAAATCGTTAATTATTTAAAATAACACACAGTCAGTTAAATAAATGGATTTGAATACTTAATATTTAAGTATTATATACGTATGGCCTCCATTAATAATTGCTTATCCTCTAAAGTGCTCAGGACATTATAGAAGCAAGGCTTTGGATTTCTGGGATCATGGTGCTTTTGAATAGCGAGGGAAGCTGATTTAATCAACAGCCTCCAATGAAAAAGGAGATCTATTTTGTTTTATTGTATTTGACGGGAGTGCCCCCCATCATCAGATTAGCGCTTAATCTCTTACTGTCTTTGACTCTGGCAGTGGATGTGGGGTGTCACATAGAATCTCACTTGTTTTTGTAAAAATATGCTACATGTTCAGTGTGCATAATTTTTACGTGTGAGTGTCGAGCTCAAAGTCAAAGGAATTTTTTTATCTGATAAATGCAATAAATAAATAAACAAATAAATCGTTAAGTGATTAATTAATTATTTGTCGAAGATCTTCAATGAACTACAAAAATCCACAAGGACTACAATGAGTGGCCTTTTACCATTGACGCCGATTGGTTGTCGTGTTCTCATGGCCAAACGTCTGACGTCAACAGCTTCATTTGATTTGGGAGCTGCGGAATAGTGGAAGATTGCCAATAAATACCGATTCAAAATAAATAATGGTGTTTATTACGTAGTAAAAAAGTGGCCAAAATCATCTTCAAAAATTCACCGTTTCTTTGTGTTGCACAGAAGCAAGAAAATCTGGATTTTGAATGTCACGTGGGAGGGTGAGTAAATAACGCAATTGTGAACTATCCATTTTTAACACAAAACTCTCTCTCTCTCACACACACACACTTCAAATAAATACACAAGACCGTTTTCTGTTTGTACTGTGGCAGCATCTCCATTCTCGATAAGGGGGTGATTTAAATTTTATAGGACACACTGCATCCACCTGTCATGTAAAAAGGGTTAATACACAGTCATCCATGATACCATTTGAACAGATATAATGCTTTTTGATCTGGGCTGGGCGGCTTGATTTGCTAAATGACTGTTAAATCTTCTCTGGTGATTTTAGGAGTGGGGAGGTGTGGTGGCGGGTGGGCTCAACTAAGGCTTATACAGAAAAGATGCCCTACATGTGTGTTCATGTGGGTTAATGCTTGAAGACAGAGCCATTAAAGTTTTACCATGACAGCAATGTTTTATTGAGCAGCTTTCTCTGGACTGGGAAATGCCAAAATTTGAGCAATAGATGCTGCAAATGCAGACATGGACTTCAGAACTCAGTGTGTTTGTTCACAGAATTACAGCTCAAGTTATAAATGAATGATTGGGTTCTTTTATTGTAAATTCGTTTATATATTATATCATATTATACTGCATTAGATTGGGTTTGTGTTTTTACAATTAACTAAAAGCCTATTAGTGCAACTTAAAATGAATAATTATTTATGTCATCATCATGTATGACTTTCTTTGAGGGTGATTAAATGATAGAATTTTTGTTTTAGGCTTTTGTTTGAGCTATTGCTTTAACGTGTTTGCTGCTTTAGCAAAAATAAATATGGTCATGCAGTGTCGATGGTCCTTCTTTGATCGTGCAGATCTCATCATTCAATCTCTATGGCAGGGTTCCAGTTTCATAAGAGTGCTCCAGCATGTGCAACCTCGTGGGATGAAGCTAAAGGATGCTGTGCTGGAGGAGAGAGTGAGCCGATTACGTGATAGACCTACCCCGCTCTCTAGCAGGGACCTCCCTGACCCACCCTCCCCCTTCCAGAGCCAAATGGAAAGAGAAGGTCTGGTTATTTCTGTGATGTGTGTCCATGAATTGTTAATGTCTTTGAATTGGCTGACTGCGCTTTGCTGAGCCTGAGCTGGTTAATTAGACCTAAGGGAGGGAGCAAGAGAGAACAAAACTGACAAAGAAAAGTGGCATCATCTACTCTGAGATTATGCACAGTGGATCTCACCAGGTTGGATGAAGAAAGAAATCTTTGTATCTGGTGTTATAATTCTCATCCAGTCTCAGATAGTAACTTTTACATTTTACTACAGCAAACCTAAACGACTTTTTATATACTATTTTAAATACTAATTTTGCTCTACTTAATTATGGGGGCATTTTTTGCCCAGATCCCCATTTAAATGTGTGATCCTGCTCCAATCTGATGCTTTGGGTAAATCTGTAAGAAGGGTTTTTGTAGGATTTTGCACTGCGGGTGGCATTTTCTAACGCGCGCATTCAAAAAGTGCCCACTAAATATTTTATTTCAGCTGTGCATTGCTTGAGTCTGCACTGTCTGCATGTTATTTGCTCTTAGATTTATTAATAATCCCTAAGCATTTGTATGCTCTGCTTCACTGCATTTTAAACCCAAGCGCAATTTCATTTTAAATGTTTTTTTAAAGTACCTGGCAAGAGAACGAGATAGAAACAAAGAATGCAACCTCATTATCTCGCCATAAGTATTGGTACACTGGCAAATCTCCGACTGTTGCAAGCACACAGGAGAGCGCTATGGAAGACTATGGTCTTCCAGCCTGTGTTTCTTCTTTTGGAATGTTTCTAGAATCTTGTCGTCTCTCGGTCAGCGTGTTGCCATGGAATTCCCTGAGTGCCGCTCCCTCTCCTCATGTCACACAGTAACTTAGAGCGAGTCAGTATTTTTCCACAGTAAGACATACAGCATATACAGCTGCCATCAGTCTTAGCAGGCACACAGATGATGTGCACAGTTTGGAATGTCCCGTTGACTGTGCACCACACTCAATATATGCTCATATATACAAATACTCTCGAAATTTCAACTTCTGGGTCACCTCGGTGATTAATATTTAGGGTAACGTTGGATGATTTTACCTCTATCTCAGCTGCTGATGATGTGAAATGTTGTGGATGACTTCGTCCCAGACCTATTTCCCATAAGGCACTGCTGCTTCTACACCACATGTTCTGCTAACAAAGCACCAGAGATTAAAGAGCTGTCAGCTCGGGGCTTTAATCTCCTAAAGAGGGACCGCTGGGGCACACAGGCACGTCATAGCACATACTTCCTGTCACTGCCTGTTGTCTGAAGGAGGGATGGCAGTGACAGCTTTTATGCACAACTTAGAAGGTGAGGCGAAATGAAGGATGATGCTTTTTGCAAAAGACTCGCAGTGTACGTGTTTTCTTAGGCAACATGTGAGTTTGATTGGGTTTTCTGAGAGATAGTGGGAGTGGCCATGTAACAGAGTAGAATAAGAGGCATTCAGTCCCTCTTGAGCTGTTCAGCCAGATCGTTGTGCAAACACAGCAGGCCCACTGGGGTTAAGTCAGCCATGTAATGACACCACAGTGGAATAATGGGCAGCCGTGCTCCAGTTTGTTTTTGTATGCCTTGTAAAATGGCTGAATCAGAATTGTGAGGACACGTATACCCTGGGAAGGAACTTCTCACTCAGGTTCAGTGTGCATCAGATCAGTGCGGTTTCTTCATTGAGCACATTTAAGCACAAAAAAAGTGGGCCAAAGATCACAATCCCAACACACATTTCCACTCATTCAATTTCCACTCAGCCAGTTCCAATTAACCCAGGGCGTGGAACAGAAGAGTTTTGAGGGGAGAAGGAAAAAATGGGTGTCTCTAGAATCTTTGCACTGTCCTCATTTGAGGAAATGAAGCGTGACCTCGGCTTGACCCGTCTCCCCTGGTGCTCAGGCTAATGGAGTGAGGCGTGCAGATGTTCGACAGCACTAAAGTATACGTGTGGGCTGACTATGTAAGACTGCACTGACAGAACTGGATCAGTTGTCTTTGCCAGGGGACAAGAGCCACACTGCTGTGACAGAAATGGCTCACAAATGGCCCCACATTGCATGCTACTTAACATATACTGTATTAAGTCTTAAGGAGCCTACTTGATCATTGCTGCGGTCCATCTCTCAGCCCCGATATTCAGGCTTGCTTATGAGTCTCAAGTTGTCTGCCATTGGCCCTAAAGTACAACCCCAAATCCAGAGAAGCTGGAACATTTTGTAGAATGCAATAAAATCTGATTTGTTAATTGTCTTTAAACTTTATTTAACTGACAAAAGCACACAGAACAGATGTTCAAAGTGTTCACTGATCAACTTAAGTGTGTTTTGTAAATATAAACACATTTTGATGGGTGCAACACAAAAGTTGGAATAGAGGCATTTTTACCACTGTCACATCGCCTTTCCTTTTAATTACACTTTTCAATCATTGAGGATACTAATTGTTGCAATTTTGCGAGTGGAATTTTTGCCCAATCTCGCCTGATATAAGACAGCTGCTCAACAGTCTGTGGTCATCATTGCCTGATTCTTTTCATGATGGGTCATACATTTTCAACAAAAGACAGATCTGGGGTGCGTTTTCTGTACAACTTGGGGCGGCAGTGGCTCTGTGGTTCATGTAGGTTGTCTACAAACCGGTTCAATCCCCGGTTCCACCTGACCAAGTGTCGAGGTGTCCGTGAGCTGGGATTTAGCCCAAGCATGGCTGACACCGCCGTCAGTGTATGAATGAGTGTATGAATGGGTGAATTTGAGGCAAATGTAAAACGCTTTGGTGGCCATTGGGTCTGTGAAAGCGCTATATAAATGCAGTCCATTTACAACTATGTAGCTCACTGCTTCACTACCTTAGTACGATGCATCGTTGGAGAAATCAACTAGCTAGTCACGACCGCTTCCCGAAACCCACTGTCGCATAGTATCGTTCAACCACATTGTTTTATTACGTCTTGCACTTGTACCCCTTTTCCACCAACAAGAACCAGGTGCTGGTTCAGAGCTAGAGCTAGTGCTGGTTCAGAGATGTATAATAAATAACTACTTAAGTAGCTACTTTTTAATGAAACTGTTTGAGATCCAATTAACACTCGATTTTTAATATAAATTTCAGACATGTCATCTGAGGACTATTTCTATTTGGCTCGTTCTTACATAGTAGAGCACGTTCGCACATGCGCTCTCTTCAAACACGTTACTTTAAATCTTATGACAAACTAAAAGACGTAAATTACATTTGTATGTATTCTAAATAAAAGGCACCAGTTGTACTGAATGTCAGCTTGGTTATTTTGATCAAGATAAGGATTTATTACATCCAAACGTCATGCAATATAGAAACTTTGCGATGCTGTATGCGAATGTTTGTTGGAAAGATTGTTTCGGGAAACACTGACTCATTGATCTATGCTGATAACGACGGAACTTGCGACCATAGTTGGCTAACGATGCTTTCGGGAAACACACCCCTGGACTGCAGGCACTCAAACGCATCCATTCTATGGTGTAACGTGTTGAGAAACCACTCTGTTTTAGCATGTGCAGAATGAGGCCTGAAATTGACTCGCTTCCCAAGAAAGATATCATCTTTAATGGCAGTTAATCTGTACAATCCCAATATACGCCTCCACATCAGTCGTTCCAAAGTCACCCATGCCGTTTGCACTAAGGCACCCCCAAACCATGACAGATGTTTGCTTTTCCACCTGTTTCTGATGGCAGTCTGTATAGTCTCTTTTTTGGGGGGGGACTGAGGACTCAGTTTTTCCCCAAAATAAGCTGAAACATGGATTCATCTGCCCAGCACAGATTCCCACTGTTTTGGGTAATCTGAGATGAGCTCGGGCTCAGAGAACTTCATTTTGCAGCAATTCTCTGCATAGAATTGATGTAAAGCTTTCTCCTTGCGGAACAGAGATTCAAGTTGCTTTTCTTGATGCAGTGGCAGACTGTGTTAAGTGGCAATGGTTTTCCAAAGTGCTCCGGAGTCCATGTGGCTATTTTTAACTCAGTAGCATGATGGTTTCTCATGCAATGCCGTCTGAAGGGCTCAAAGGTCACGCTCATTCAACAGAGGTTTCCTGGCTTTTCATTCATGGAGATTTCTCTGAATCTTTTCACAATATTATGTATGGTAGATGGTGAAATACCTAAATACTTTGCAATCTTGCTCTGGGAAATGTGAAATTTTTAATTGTTTGACAATTCTCTCACGAAATGAGGCACAAAGTGGCGAGCCATGACCCATCTTTGCTGGCAAAGTCCAAGCCTTTGGTGGATGGTCTTTCTATACCCGATACCCTTACCTATTACCAGTTAACCTGCTAATTGTGGACTGTTTCAAAATCTGGATATTCTATAGTCTTTTATTTTGCCTCTGTCCCAACTTTTTTGGAGTGTGTCACAGCCATCAAAATTACAATTTGTTTATGTCTACAAAATACAATGAATTTGGCCAGTGAAAACATTGAAATTTTTTTCTTTGTACTATTAACTATTTTTATACACCTATATATATATATATATATATATATATATATATATATATATATATATATATATATATATTAGGGCTGGGAAACTATTAATCGCGATTAATCGCATCCAAAATAAAAGTTTGTGTTTACATAATATGTGTGTGTAGTGTGTATAATTATTTTGTATATATAAATACACTCACATGCATGTATATATTTAAGAAATATTTGCATGTATATACTTTATATATATTTATACAAAATTAATATTATACATAAATATAAATATTTGATATATTAATAACACATTTTTTCTTAAATATATACATGCATATGTGTGTGATTATATAAAATAATTATACACACTACACACATATATTATGTAAACACAAACTTTTATTTTGGATGCGATTAATCGCGATTAATTGTTTCCCAGCCCTAATACATATATCACAATATATTTGTACATATACATAAATATCTATTTATTTGAAAGTAATAATTTATATTGTAATGTAAACCTTTACTAATGACTTCAGAAAAAGTTGATTTGAGTTGATAATAGATTTTTTTTGCCCAATTTGGTCAAATTCAGTTCATCGTGTGCTTAAGACATGGTCATGCATGAGCTAAAAGGTTGGATTAGCCTTGCCTTGTGGTTAAAAATAACATGATTTGATTACGGTTGACACTAATTATGTTTAAACAACCACAAAAGCGTTAACTTCATCTGAACTGGACCTATGTGATTTTAAAGTGTTTAATACTGCCTGGATCACACTTTTACACTCTGAGATTGTTCTCTTCACACAGCACATCTTTTTTAGATCCTCAAAGGAGAACAGAGTGTTTTGAGCAGCAAGTGGTTTTACAAGTCACAACCCATCATTTATTCTCTCCTGTGATATGTCCATTCGCAGTCCATATTCCCTTCTTAGCATAAATCCCCATCATCCAAATATAGGATGCATTTGCCGTATTTAGATTAAAGAGGTATTAAGCTTTGCCATATATGCAGATTTACGGTCATTGTGTCAGACTTCGTCAGAGTAGCACTTTACCCCAGATGTGTACATTTAAGCAGACTATTGGTCCATGGGATCCCATATGTATTTAGAAATGGAGATTTGTGATGGGGGCTGAGAGAGTGGATTATTTTGGGCAGATTAGAGTGTCATCTGCTGCGGGTTCAACCGGCGTAGAGAGCAATCATGTGAATGTGTGGCTAGGCAACGGGCATCAGGATTACCAATTCCTAATCTTAGAGAGTGAGCCATTATCCACTGTTAGTCTCACGGCCCCAGATCCACTCATGGCATCTTTGTTTGGTAAACGGGTGACGGCTGTACGGTCCGATAGAACCGCTCGTGGCATCTTTGTTTGGTAAACGGGTGACTGCTGTACAGTCTGATACTCGCAGGTCCTTTAAGTGCACAAAGATGTGTTGACTTTTCTAAAAATGCCTGGCAAAGTTACACTTGCAATATGTTGAAGGGTCTGAACAGAGTGAAGTCAGAGAGTGCGAAAAGAAGAGCTACAATTTTCCCTTAGATGGGAAGAGAAGAATTTCATGTGTTCTATTATTCAGCAGAGAATAAGTTTGTATTTTATTTTATTTATTTATTTATTTTTTGCAGTGATTTGGGAATGCAGATAAAAATGACAGACTGTGCTCATTGTGCCAGCGGACTTGTTCTACCAAATCTGTTTTATGGCTTTACATTTACAAAGGAGGTGCCAGATCTGTTAAAGACAGTTTAATGCATTACTGCATGTCAGTTTCAATTAATCTCATCAATATTATAATGGATGAATCGCTTGTATTCTTCATTTGCTTTGAATAAAAGCATCTGCTAAATGATTTTTTTCTCCAAATCCCAAATAACGATCATTTGAAGAGACTATGTTACATTATTGTGAAGAAAGCACTCAATAAACATAAAAAGTGACTTTAGTTTGAAAGATAGATAGATAGATTTATTTTATTTCATTTATTTTAATTTGTTTTCTTTCAGTATCATAGAGCATAAGCCTGTCACCCGCCTACAGTCCACAGCAATTGAGTTTCAGTTGAGTTTGTTAAACTGTTTATGTCTTGGGGGCGTTCATACAGAATGGATACAGAATCTTATTTAGTAATTGTTGGTCTATGTATACATATGCAGATATATGCCTCGCTCGTGCCATGAGCATTGATCGTGTTTGTAAGACATTTTGTCAAGTTAACAGCTGTTCAACTGGTACCGCTTCCTTTTACAGTACAGTACTTACAGTGTACTTACCTAGAAAGTACTGGCTAATATAAGGTAAGTACATGGAACAGGGGTAGGTTTAGGGGTAGGTTCAGGGTTAGAACTAGTTATTACCCAGTAAGTGTAGTTACTAGAATAAGTACATAGTATTTACTTGGGTAACAGGACTGTAAAAGGAAGCATTACCGTTCAACTCTAAACTTTGAAACCATTCAGTTGAGTTCCACAGCTGTTTTGTTTCTCTTACTGGTATTCTTTGGCTTATTTATCTTGAATGGCTCTTATGGTTGGAAAATCTCTTATGATTTGCACAAAATATTGTGGCCTCGAATTAAGAATTTGTTCCCATTTGTTTTAGTTAAATCGTGTCCATGTTGTACTAATTTGTTCCCTTGTTTCAATCCCACAATTTAACAAAAATTAGGACATAAATAAGTCCAACGTGGCCCTGATCTATTTATCGTGTTAAATTGAAAGCCGTTCTTATTACTAATCTCAATATAACTGTTGTTGTGTAAACACAGAGATAACTCATGACACACACCCAATTGAAACACACAAATGACATTGAAGCTGTCTAAAAATCCTCTACTTTATTCAATAAGATGTTTTGTAAAACATTCAATAAAAAATGTAATCACTTATTGCTTGTTATTAAACTAGTACTTGATCGTATGCATATTTTCTCAAAGCATTCTCATATGTAACACACATCTAGATAATTAGACAGGTTTCTACTGTTTGAATATATAAAAACATGAACAAACCAAACGTCATAAATTAACCCCACATCCTTGCCATAAGTGCAGATTGAGCTATTAATCTAAGAAAAGAAAAAGAAAAAGCCTTGGCCAGTGCACAACCTCTCTGTTTGCATATCCATTCAATGCTTAAGGGTGCTGATGGTTTACAAGTCCCTCACAACACACATACATTCTTTTTAAGGAAATTGTGTACAAGGCAGTATTCGATGGTGACCTGGCAAGATGCGTTGTTGTTTTTTTGTTTTGTTTTTTTCATCCTTTAGCTTTTCAAGGAAGGAAGGGTGCAGTTGAACAACAGCAGGTCCATTGTAGCTTCTAAAGCAGTCGGCGCCGACAGCTTCGGTGGTGAACCAAACCATAAATAAATAAATTAATGATCATAAATAAGTAAATAAATTAAAACGATCTGTACATGTTTAAAAATGCTCTGTAAGTGAGAGTGCCGAGTTGTGGTGTAAATAGTGCACGAGCCTGCAGGAGAAATGAACATGCTGCGTAACAGAGGGAAACTCAAATATTTGCTGCCTTTGCCTTTTCGAGGCATTTCTTCTCACCTCTGTCATGCAGGATGTCGTCTAACAGGCCTTCTCTGGCATTTCCATGTCGACAACACATGCCTGAACTCAAGATCAAGCGTGCAAGCAGAAAAGTCAAAGAGAAATTCCACTAACTGCATATAAAGATATATATATCGATGGTTATAAATATAATAGTAATGCATGTCAAAGTGTCAAATTCTGACTATATAGAGCTAGTGTTTTGTGTATGATTGTGTGTGTGGTTTTTTGTGTGTGCAGTGGATGCTAAACTGCTGTACATTCATGACGAGGGAATGAAACAGAGAGCAAGCGCCATGTGATCCTGTCAGGCTTGTGGAGGCTCAGACGGAGGGCTGGGGCGACCGCTGCTGCTGCTGCTAACTCTTTTATAGAAGCACACACTTGCCCTTCTCCACCCATGGGTTGTTCTTCATCAGCTCGGGATTCAGGAAAGGGTCCTCGGGCACACACTCCTCGATCCATTTCACCAGGCTAAGGAGAGAAAGGAGAAGAAGCCTCATCATTATGGGACACACTGCAAATTTTGCAACGCATTTAAGGTAACAAACCTCACATTTGATGCAAAAAATGGCTATTATTTAGGGGTAAATAGAGCAGAGACTTGTTCTGGATGTCTGCTGAGTGATTTATGAAATTAGGGTCATGTAAGACAGCACCCATGTTGAGCAAATGATAAATGAGGGTGATAATCACGCAACTCTTTGCAGAAGCACCATCCATCATGGGCGATTAATAGAAATGATGTGTCCAAGACAAGAGTGATGATCTTAGTTTCATCTGAGACTCAAGTAACATTTTTTTTTTTTTTTCAAAAAGTCTTCATGACCCAACTTTATGATGGATTTCCAATTGCTTGTTCAGCTAAACTGCACAATAACACTACGCTGGCATAAACTGGGCTTATCATTGCTGGCTGGTAAAATTTCATTTGTAACAGGGAAATTACCATTGTGAATACTTCAGGAAGAGAGCCCTGGGATGCAGGGAAATGAGATGTCACTATAATGTGACAGTGGCGGGTGTGACTAAGAGGCCATGCGTGCTCTCTCAAATTGGAGAGTAAAGCACCAGAGATCTGAGAGCATTATCTTATTCCTGAACAATCACCAAGAGGACCTGACCTCTGGGCAGCCTAATTTGTGACATGAGGTGAACCTGCAAAATCAGAAATAACTGCAGTTATGAGTTCATGGTGACATTAGGGTTATTCAATCAGGAAACTGTTTAGAGAAAACCAATGACAAAACGGATTACTCCCCACTAAAAAAAATTATCTATAAAGAATGAACTATGATAAGTGGATAAGTTAGGCAAAAAATAACTGTACATTATTCAACTTATTAGATGAGCAACATGACATCATGACTTTTGCGTAAACATACACGCCAATTTCGAGTCAAGTGGCGTGTTATCTCTACGCATTTTAAACTATCCGCGTGTATGCGTGTATGTCTACGCCATTAACGTCCGCATCATTCCGCGTGTCTGAACACGCCGTCAAATGTCCGAGCAAAACGAAGCAAAATGTAGATCTACATCTGGAGAGCTATCTTTTTCTTTCCTAGGATGTTAAGGGAAGACTCATAAATGCCATTAACCCCAGTGATGGGTAGGTTTAGGGATGGGGTTGAGGTAAGTCATATATTTACATATACAGTAATAACGTTAAGTCAATGCCGTTCATAAACATGCTGAAAAGCGATTATGGGTGTTGATAGCGCACCAAAAATGGAAATACGAATTGGCGTGTCATAGACACGCTACTTCATGAGATCAGTCTGAGATGACTATTTACCAATAAGTAATATTGATTTGAGTTGAAGTTATTTTATTCATATTTTAATTGTTTCTTACTTGTATAAGTTATATTACCTCTAGTACTTACATTCGCTTAAAGTTTCTACTGGACAAAAAAAAGACCAACAATTGCCATTGCTGAGGTTTTAAGCTTATTAAAACCTATTTTAAGCTTATCCACCTATTTTAACGTATAAGCAGGTACAGCCATTTGTAACTTGAATGTGCTACCAGTGTCACCTGGTTCCATTTATTTTAGAAATGCTTCTTGAGCAGCGAATTATCATATTAGAATGATTTCTGAAGAATCATGTGACACTGTCATAATGACTGTTGAAAATTCAGTTTTGCCATTAATATTATAGCCATAAATTACATCTTAAATGTTTTTTTTTTCTATATGTTTGATCAAACAAATGCAGCCTTGGTGAGCATAAGAGACTGGTTTCAGAAACATTAAAAAAATCTAACTGACAAAAGACAAAAGTGTATACTGAAATATTACTGAAACTAAAGCTCTTAAAAAAAGGCAATTTTTACCACAGCAAAGTAGCGAAATTGCTCCAGTTAGCTAATCTAACTTGCATCGTATGCAAAGAGAGAGTGATATGAGAGAAGCACTAGTATATTATTGTCAAACCAAGTCAACTGTACGTTTGAGAGTTCATTATAACAAAATACTGGACTGCTCAGTGCCACAATTGACCAATGAGAATTAAGTATTTGTATAATAAACTGACAGAATACATGGATGATGTTCTGATGACTTGCCGTTAGATTTTCTGTGCTTGATTATGTGATGCACGGCGACAAAAATAGAAGGATGGTAGAACGAGTCATTATCTTTTCTGTTGTGATATGGGGCGACAGCACAAAATATATGGGTTGGAACTTGGAAAGAGAGACTATCACAGTTTGAAGCACAAAAGAGAGCACACTCACTCGGTCACTGTCTTTGAGGATTTCTCCCTTTTGAAGGCCAGCTGGTACTTGAGGCTTTCTACCTCCTTCTTCATCTGGGGCAAGTCCATCTCATCCATGGCTGTGGCTTGATGTGAAAGTGGTCAAACTAAACCTAAACAACAAAATTGAAACAAGAAAGAAGATTGCTTTACAAAACCAGTTGTACTACTGAAACTGCATAAGTGTATCTTTTACAAGCCATTCTACGGCATTTTTAGACCGGCAAACTGCGCCGGCTCCAAATAAAAATGTAAAATAGTAGATATGTCTCTTTAAGAGCTAATTTGGCATCAATGTTGATTGCAATTCAAAATTTTGCCAAACCAGCCCCTCACATAATTTGATGTGTATGCAACAACTAATGATCTGTAAATCCATGCTGAACAGATTGCATATGTAAAATGATATGAAAATAATACAATGACTACTAACAATGCAAAGACTAATTTATTTTGACTACCACAATAATGTGGGCTTTTTCGGCAAATAATGGCATACGTGATATATTTTATTTAGAATTGGATTCATTAATTTAATTCAAAATTGAAATTGTGTTTTTGTTTTACAATTGAAAAAGCAAAAAAAGTGCCGTTGTTAACTTAGCTGTTAGCTTCAACCTTATCTGTGTAATCTAATGGTATTAGGCTGATTCAGTCAAGTGAAGCTACATTATTTATTTGACATTTTTACTTGAATAACAGATGAAAATAGATGACACCACGTCTCATATTTTAGATTACCTGACAATGCATTTCTACATAACCACAATTATAACCACATATTGTGTTATATTCTTGTTCTAAGATGTACTGCATGTGTTTAGCTTTGAGCTTGAATGAGATGCTTGTCTAATGCTTGCTCCTCTCTTGAGCAGGGGTTGGGGATCAGAGTGTGCGTCTTGAGGGTTTCAGTGTTGAGAGGAGTCCAGCATTAGGGCATGTGTGAGCCAAAGAGCAGAAACAGTTCAGCATGCAGGTGTTCTGCTGCCTGTATACATTCGTCCCATAAAGGCTTTTAAGCGCTTCCCATCAGACACTGGAGCCTCTCGCTCTAGTCTCAGATAGTGAAATCAGAGCTTTTAAACACGTTCAGAGCAGCTGGGAGACTGTGCTGGTCTTCAAATCAAACGTGATGTTCAGAAATGGTTGGGGCACAAAGATGTTTTGCCTGCTCTATGATTAACTGCAATGCTCTAAAAATGTCCACGTTTCTCAAACCACCCATAAATACTTAATTCATATGGAGATATTCATGAAATTCATGACATTGTGTCCCAATACAATGGCAGCTGCAATTTGCTGTTGTGTAAGGTAAATACACTGATTTCAGTGCTTCACTGAGGCCCTAAACAAATACAGAATCAATAGTGTCCCAGAATATACAGCAGTTTGCCGCAAGGCAACCTATCCCTCCCTCACCCATTTGTCATGAACCAAATATTATTGATGAACGCAGGGCTTGACTTTAACTTTTTGCTCCCCAGCCACTGTGGCTAGTGGTTTTCTAAAGTTATTAGCAACTCAGCATTGTCACTGCCCACAATTTTGACAAATTTGACTGTTTAAGTGCAACAAGCAATGAAAAAGAACACAATTTAGTACTGGCACAAAATCACAAAATTATGCGCAATCCCACACTGAAATTCAAGCCCTGTAACACCAACAATATTCATCCGGAGCAAATGAAACGAGTGAGGCTGGTTTGTGTCAACTTGCAGTCAGAGATGAGAAAGCAAGAAAGCTCAGCTGGTATCGTGTATCTGTTTTGCGGAAACGAGTATTGGAAGCGTTTCAGACTTTCAGATATTTCAGTATCTAAGATCAATATTTCTGACATCACTACATTGAACTTAGTTTATTCCAGATGCCTTTTTAAAAGGCAAAAATTATCAAACTTAACCATTTAAAGTGGCTAATAGGAGTGACTGTGTTACACGCCATGGCTGAAATCCAATCCATGTTAATGTTAAAGAATATTTGTTAATTTGTTTATAATATTATGTGTAGGCTACTCATCATTACAGTAGGAAACGTGACATATTAGATGGAGGATGAGGATGAACTTCCCAAGCCAAGTTCTTCATGTAGGTCGTTCAATGATGTAGGTCATCAGATGTATCATCCTCCAAACATGGGGATAACATTTTAGTTTGGTTCAAAAAATAAATAAATAAAAATGTAACAATTAGCTAAAGAAGCAGAAAGAACTGGTGCAGAACGAACTAAATAAGATGAATCAAATCTATCAATGAATGTGATTATTTTCTGTAGCTATATCATCTGATGAAGATCAGCATGACTTGCTGTATCTCAGTTACCTCCAATGGGTGTATTAAGGTTTCACAGAGCAGATAAAACTATTAAGAAGCTAATGCAGGCTGAGGCTCAATTGTAGGCTTCTTTCTGTAAATATAGGCTACGTTTAAATAACCCAGTGATTTTATTAATCAAAAAGAGGGATGGATGAGGTAAAAGGAGGACGCTGAAAATCGAAGTTTTATATAACACCGGCAAATCGCTGGGAGACACAGTGGTAATGGTGGGAGTGGAAAAACAATATGGGAAATGCACACACAAAAAATAAAATATGGATGTCCATCACAAATATTTAACGCCAACATAATAAGTTGTGTCAACTGTCATGAAGAGTCAATCTCGGAAAAAGATTAGATCGATATGAATTCGCAGTTGTGTCGCTTACCTCGGTGATGTATCTTTGGGTAATATCCGAAGCCCGTCTTTGGCGCAGACTGTTCTTATCTATGAGAAATGTCCTTAGATTGGTCAAAAACACACATACGCCAGTGTCTAATTGGCGAAAACAAACGATGGACGATTGTGTGTCCGCTGTAGACAGCCAACAGACTGGACAGTGAGACTAAAGATAGGCTGGTAAGCTCCGGGAGCAGCGGCAGAGAGAGAGACAGCTGAAATAAACGATGCTGAAGAAGTTGAGCTGATGGCAGTGGTTACAGCCTAGTAAAGTGCAAGGACGCTGTTCAGTCGCTGCTGCTGCTGGGCCAATGTAGAGGAGGTGCTGGGGCAAAACTGTCTGGGAGGGGGGATCGGGGGGCGGTTATATGCTGTTGAAGTCTAACGTAAATGCCTCTTCTAATGTTGGAGACAAAAGGACGCCCGATGATGTCCCTTGCCTATTCGCTAGAATTGCCAGTGTAAAGTGTTAGATTTTCCATACGGATTTGCTCCTACTCTTTTGGTTAGGCTACGTTTGATCCAGTATAGCTATGCCCTAATATGGACAAATTGAGCTTCAACATGTTAGGCTATTTATGCTTCGCGAAGATTAAGCCTTTCTGTCAAAGAAAACATTTATATTATTTAGCAGTGCGTTTATTTTATATCCTGATTTCTATATCCAAGTGTGTTTTTCTGAATACGACTGCTGTCAGCATGAATCTCTTGCTTTAATAAAGAAAAAAATCGTTCTTATTTATTTTCTCTCCGCCAACAAAAATAGTTCCAACAAAAACATCAAGCTTTGGGTGTTGCCACGCAACACGCAGACTGATAGCCGGTGTGGAACGGCGTGCCGTGTATTGTGACGCGGAGCCACCGAGATTTTCCCTTCCTAACCGTTCCTAACTCAGAGATTTCTTGTTATCCACTCCAGCTCTGCTCCGGATTCATCTCGAACTTATCGCTCATTAGTGAACGAAACCGCCCTCGTTTCGAAATGTAATGGAGGAGCAGAAATACTAATTCTGCGACCCTCAAAAATTTTATTTGGCTATGCAAAATAAGGGGAGGGGTGCAAACAGTGGAATTTTATACTAAATATAAGAATATGGAATGTCAATCATATTTAAAGCTACACTATGCAAAAAAAAAAAAAAAAAACTAACTATGCAAAGACGAATTTTATTCATCATGTGCCAGTGCCGTGGATGTCACGTCATATTTTTAGACAGCAGGCCCGGCTCCACAAGGGGGCGCCCAACCAATCAGGAGCTTGGTTCCACCCTGGCCCCACAGGAAATATTAATCGATTGGAAAATTGGTGCGATGTTCAATTCAGCTCCAGATTTTTAGGGTGGTCATGGTTTTCGGCCGCTTGATATCCATTTGTTATTTAGAAACGAGAAAGCAGAATTAGCACATGATCGCTGTCTTCATAAACATTCAAGCGATTTTAATTGTTCATGCACAAGAAGATGCGAAAGAAACTTAAGACAGCTGTGTTCTCTATTGTGCCTTATAACACTTAAACGGAAAAATACACACAGAATTAAGCCAAAATGGCCGTTCTTGAGTCAAAATAAAAAGTCTTAAAGGTGCTCTAACTTAAGCGATGTCACATGTTTTTTCCCAAAACATTTTTGTCACGTACAGCAAACATCTCCTCACTATCTGCTAGCTGCCTGTGCCCTGAACACAGTAAAAAAAAAAAAAAAAAAAAAAAAAACAAGGGGGGATATACATAGACAGTAAAAGAAATGGACACAGCTCAAACTGAGCTGGATGACGTAGTAGTGACGTGAGCAACCTGTCTGACAGTTGTACGTCTTCTAGTAGCTGTGCCAAGAGAAATCTGAATCATTCCTTTCCAAATCCTGCAGAGAGATTGCCCGCAAGCTTCTACTTCTGTGTATATGGTAATTTCTCTAGAGAGTAGCCTAGCATGTTATGGCACAATCGTTATGACGCAATCGTAAGCCGATTTCAATAATAACTTTACATCTGAGGCATCCAAAGACTCCATTTGTCCATTTTTTATTTCTAAAGAAACACAAAAATGTATAAAAGGGTCCATTACTTTGTACCTTATGGCCCCGTAGAAGCAGTTTTTGTAAAAATAGGCTAATGATTGCGTCATAAACAAGTGACTCTCTGTCGCACAGAGAAATTACCATATAGACGCTTGCAGGCATTCGGGGGGACGTGGAGGCATAAAGTCAAGGGAGAAGCCCATAGAGAGTTGTAAAGTTGCTCTTGCTGCGGCTCATAGACAGCAGCTCCTACTCACGCTCTCTGCAGGATTCGGATGGGAATGATTCACAACCTTCCGTGAAAAGGGCCTATACTTTGAAAGTCAACAAGAAGTGACGTCACCCAAGATCGCTTGGAGCACCTTTAATGAGCTTAAACAGTTCTGAGAATATCTGAGAATATAATGTGTCAGATCTGTGCTGTTGGTCTTAAAGTGACAGTAGCTTAATATACCTGCTGTCATTAATTGCAGAACAAAAGCAACAACAAAAACTCTGCTCATATCTTCTCTTGACTGAATACTTTAATAAGGATCATTATAGACTACATTTACATTATAGTATTTTTTTCCTGGATGTGCATTTATTAATATGTTTATTAAATTTTTTTATTATATTGGATTTTCTTTGTGATATTGCTTGTATTTTTTTCATAAGTTCTTATGACTGTAGTGTTTACTGTCTTTATCTAACATTATTTATTAAAATACTATTTATTTATTTTTGTGGTGGGGCCAGTGATGTTGGCAGGGCAAGCAACCAGTAAACTCCTTAGCGTTGAGCCCTCTGTGTTTATACATAGAGTCCCTTTAAAGACATATTCCTTTTGTTATAAAATGCCACTTGGCCCAAAACTGGAGCTAGTACACAGAAAAAAAGTAGTGGGTACCTTGAAGCTGAATTTTTTTTTTGTCACAAAAACGACAAAAAAGTCATTTTTAAAAAAAGTCACCGCTTCCATTTGTACACCAGTGCCTTGAACCACATTCATCCGCACAGAGCAGCAGTCTCAAAGCATACCCAAAACAGTGTTTTTCCACAAGACACATACTGTACAGTCTGCTTTTTTATTTTTACACTCTAAAAAATGCTGGGTTGTTTTAACCCAATTTTGGGTAAAATATGGACAAACCCAACTATTGGGTTAAAATTGTCATTTAAAAATGTAACCCAATGGCTGGGTTTGTCCATATTTTACCCAAAATTGGGTTAAAACAACCCAGCATTAAACGGTCAAACAAGTGCTATTTGTCATATCCATTCATATAGAACAGAAATAGAATCAATTCAAGGCTTGTATTAATTATGTTACGAACGCTATTGCACACTATTTGACATAAACCTGAAAGCATGCATGACAATAGAATTCCATTAAAGGTGTTACCGTTGTAAACTGCTCACATTGCAGGATTTAAATTTTGCCTGTTGTCTGATACAAGGGCATCTGTCATCTGCTCATCTCAGAGCAGCACTCATGTCAGTCTCCTGGTATCACACCCAAAAGCAACATCACAAGGTGTAAGATGAGGAGATGCCCGTGGGAAAGCAGGAGCAGCATATTAGATGAGCCTCATTTTGTGGGACAACCGTCACCATGCAATGAATGAGAGAAAAAACTAAACGATAATAATTCAACAAAAGACCAGGTATTACATAGATGGAGAGGAAGTTGCTGTCACTAAACAAAGCGAAACGTAACTCAAAGGAGGCCCTATGTGCACAATATTGATAAAGTTAATGGTGAACCAGATTCTAGATAGGCCTATACACACATTTCTGTATGGATTAAAAATAGTCTGACAGTTGATTGCGAACCTCCATCCTAAAATCTGTATCAGACCACAGTACTAGATTACCAAACTCATTATCATTCATGTCATGACCAAACTGAATTGATTTGTGTAGTCTAGTATTTTCTACCCGACTGCTTTCAAAGTGCATTCAATACATGTTATCAGAACCTTGCTGTATTTAAAACCATGCATTAACCAGTTTGAATTTGCATTTTACATTCAGGGTGTTAGATATGTGTGTTTTACAAGCAGAAATTGACTACTGGCCAGTTCTCCCTTTAGCCATCTAACTTTAGCACATCCTATTTTTATTGCATCCATCATTTTTTGCACATGGCATATGGGAAGAATGGAGCTCTGCTCTGAATACGGTTAATGGATCCTGAATGAAGAACTTCCTGCACTGCCGATGGGGTCAAGCTTTTGATGGGTCCGCAGGCTATTCTTTGGCTTAACAGTGCAAAGAGTATCTTAAGTACCATGTAGGACAACTGTTCATAGAGGCTGTGATGCTTCATCCATGAGAATTTTACACAGATACTCTTTAACAGCCTGGGACCATATTCTGAAGATAAAGACATATCCCATGTGTTCTAAATTGATGGGTGTCCATGAGAAACTCTACCATTAGTGCCTTAATACAAAGAGCAAATGCAGGGGGGATAAGCTACTCTAATGGAGGTTGCCGCTCAAAAGAATCAAGACTGTAGCAGCCTAAGATATTCTAGATTCACAACGTTTCTGCATTTATTTTGGCCTTCAGTGGTTTGCCTGTGGCTCTGAGAACAGCATAACTGAGCATCTCCAGCAAGGTGAATGCAGGTTATCATTGTATATTGTGATTTTTATATATGTAAATGGACAGTTTTAGGGATTATATTTTCACATTGCATATTCACAAAATAGCCTAGGCTACTACAATATTCCTGACAGACATGAAGGAATATTTCCAAAATATTTCACTAAAATATATATAATTGACAAAAACTCCATTTCAGAATTTAAACAACATCTGTTGACACAAGAGTATAATAAAGAGTAGCCTATAATAATAAATTATAGCCTAGTGATAGAACCATTTCTGCTGCCAGAGTACCGATCTGCATGCCTGAAATGTGAATTACATGTCGATTTAGGATCTGAGCAAACAGCACCCCCTTCCGTTTAACTAATTGACTCAATATGGTAGATAGATCCGGAATGTAAGCAAAAATGTAGATGCAGAATAACAGACTGTGTGGGCTACATGTATAGTTGTACACAAAACGGAATTATATATAACTTACTATCATAACAAAAATATCTACTAACAAAGTGTGTAACGTGACGTTACGGGCATGTCGTCTAATGGTAGTGTTGCTTTATGAATGAATCTTTTAAGGTAACGAATCGGTGTTTTGAACAAAACTTTCATGTGAACAATTCGCTCTCGTTCACTTCAATGCTTATTTGTTCACCATTAAAGCTTCCACCTTTAAAAGCGTGTGATTGCTTTGTTAATATTTAAGGCATGGAGACAAAAGACTTAAATAAGACTTGCTGAACGACTTGGAGTTGAATCAGTTGAGTAAATCAAGATTCGACTCACTAAGATGAATCAAAAGCCCCACAACTAACGTTAGTAAATGGTTGACGTTAAACTCTTAAAGTGACTTGGACAATACCCAATAAAAATCACGATTTAACCATATTGTTCTGATCGTCTTCTTGAATATTCAATAATCAGTTGCCGATTCCAGGAACTTGTTGTTGTGTCAATTCCCGACAATGAAGTGTATTTGCTCTTCCGCAATACATTACCCACAATCCCTTTGTATGTGAGCTTGGGCGTGTGAGAGAGAGATTAAAATTGGACCATCTGCAGACTTTGATTTAGCATCAATGGTGAGAACCTACATTGTTTGTCTAAATAGACATGCGATATGTATCTTGTCAGCTTGTCTTTTCTATAGCAGAGCTAGAGGTCTATCTTACTACATTTTGTAAAGCTAAATCCAATGTTTTATTAAAGCTGTTCGAAAAACCAACTTCGTCAGCTAGCCAACACAGCTAGCCAGCTCACTTTAGGCATGCGAATCATTAGTACATATTTAAACGTACGTGCTTGCTTGTCTTTTAACATGTTTGCTGTTGTTAATATAGCGTAGTAAACATAGTATATGTTTTATTACCGTTTAATCCGAAACTTAAAATACATTGTCCTTTTTTTCGCAGTCACCCGCTAACACAATCTTGGCTGTGAATCAAAACAGTTTACGTTACGTTAGCTGTCTAGTTTTACAGCGTTTGTGATTCCGCCATTCTGAATCTCACAAATTCTAGACATAAATAAAACTAAAGCGTTAATGCTGTGTCAGTTGTCATTTCTGTTCTGCTGACATACAGCCTCCGTCGTTGTTAATATTGACAGATGAAACGCTTTGATTTGTTTTGACATTGTGGTCGGGAAATGTGTCTGATTGTCTTCACAGTATATATATACAAAAAGGAGAATCGGTAGTTGACGGAAAAGGTGTCTATGAATTCTTGCATTTTAAAATAATGTCAAGATAATAGGCTATATGTATATCTATAGGTTCTGTACCAGGTCACCATTTCTTAAAAGTTTTTCACCATTTTAATCACATTGTGCTTCTAGTTTATTTGAAATGATCCTGTGGTTATTAAAAAAAAGGTATTTCATGTAGTATTTAAATAGCAAAAATAAGCACAGTGCTGTTTACAACATTATTAGAAGTGTAGTATATCACAGACATGCCAACGTACCATAATATCTTGTTTGATATTGAAATATATTATATGTAATATTATGATATTTTTCCCCTTTTATGTTACAGGCTGCAGCAGATCTTTTCTTCAGGGCTTTGCTGTATTATGAGCTGTAGTAAACCGTCACACTTTGATTAGGTTCTGTGGCAGGTGCCACTATCACTGTACCCTCATCTGACATCAACAATCGGGTGAGAGTGTGATGTGTCCTTGCGTTTGAGAGTTATGTGAAGACTTCAGTGGCAAAATATCACATTGTTTTTTTTCTTTCATAATCTTTCTATGCAGGCCAAAATGGAAGCTAGTTTTGGATCTACGTTTCCAGCTGTCCCTCAAGTAGCAAAAGGTCAGCATTTTCTTTTGGACTACTTGGAGTCAGATTAAAGGCATTTAAAATAAATAAATAAATATTGCTGGGGAAAAAAGAAGGCAAACATTTTTTTTTTTTCAGGGAAACAAAATAATAAAAAATTATGTATGGTACAGCTGTTTTAAATTTCCTAAAAATAAATAAACAAAGATGATCAAATTGACTAACATTTACATTTTGAGTGTCGTATCTCAAACCACTGTGAAAGTAATTACTGGTGTTAAAAATGACCTAGATCAGCATTGATTGTACAGATATCCACATGAGCATTTGCCTAGCAACAAGGTTCAGTCAGTCGCTTCTATCTGTGCTCTTTCTTTTCAGCGGAAACCAATTACAAACAGCATCGTAGAACCCCTTCATCCACCAGCACTATGACCTACTCGCCTCGCGACGACGATGATGGCATGGTAATCACAACGCCATCTCTTTTCAAAACAGCCAATCACATTTACATACTGTGGAAGGGAAATCAAAACCCTCTCATTTTCGTCATTGCTGACGTGCATCACAGTGGGCTTTTGGGTTAGCTGATTTGCCGTTTGGGCAGTTCTTAGTTTTTGATAAATGCATCTAATAAATTATCCTGCTGTGTTTTAGTTTCTGATTATTTTTAGACTGATTATGAAGTGGCTATGTATATTGTTTTGTTTTTCCCAGACACCACAGTGGTGGTGGTGTTGTTTTAAGGACCATATCCAGCATCATAACCTGTTGCTTGTTGTAGAGATTTTTTTTTTTTTAGCATTGTGCATTTTCCACATCAGCTTTTGGTATTTACTAAATGACCATAGCACGTGAATGCACCATTAGTCCTCCTAGGACGTTCGGATTCAGGTGTGTTTTGCTTTTTTAGGTTTTAAATTAAGTTATGAAACTACTGTAAACCTCATCGTTACATATTATAATGCTATTACATATTCTGCAGGCAATTAGCTTGCTTTGCTGTAAATAGAATAGCCTGTCGATATCACTGCTAAAATAGCTTTAAGTATTGTGGTATTCAGCCATGTTTCTCACTCGAAAAGATCAGGGCTTAAAAAAAATCCTGAGTTGTCCACTCGTATTTACGAGTTGAACGCCACCACAACGATCTTTACGACATGACTTGAATGCACCAATACTTTGCGACATATAAAAAATGATGTTCTTCTTACATAGAGTGAGAATCTGGATAATATGAATGCAATTCGGATGTACTACAGTCAGCATGTTGTTACGGTCACTTGACCTACCAACATCAGTTGCGTTGCTTCTTTTCCATTCATAAATCCTCTCCCCCCATCGGAGGGTAAAGTGTCTATCGAAAGCACTCTTCAGAATCTTGGCAAGTAGTAGGTTATCCGGTGACTTTTTGCCTACTGTTTTTCAAAGCTATTTCTTCATACATACTATTCTTTTGCCATACTGTTTTTCGCATATGATACAGTAAGGAAGTATTCGATTTCGGACGCAGTGAAAGACTTTTGCAATTTATATTATCAGTGCATATTGCCACCTACCGGTCAGTGGAGCAATTATTTTTTAGTATTTTATCTTAAAACCTTTAATCAGTTTTTTTTTTGTAATGCGAACACAAATTGAATTGATTGTTGCTAAATATTAAAATGATATATTAGTATTTAGTTTTTTGCGAAATATTAAAATTTAAATGCTTTGTTTTTTGGAAGTTAAGGTAATCTTTTTACTTATCTGTACACTTTCCCGGATGTGTCACATAATCTGCTTTATGGTCATTCAAAAAACAAACAAAAACGCACCAAAAAACCCCAAATAAACTGACTCTGTCCCTGCAGCCGCCCATCAGTACCCCTCGTCGCTCAGACTCTGCCATCTCGATTCGCTCCCTGCACTCCGAGTCCAACATGTCACTGCGCTCCACCTTTTCCCTGCACGAGGAAGAGGAAGACACAGTGAGTGTCAGCAATCTTCGGTTTCCTTTTCACATGTTGATCTAACGTGGTGACGTGAAAGGCTGTCAGACATGCACATTTGCCCAGCAGGAGATTGACTTTCTCTCTCTCTCTCTCGCCCTTGCTCTTTTCTTACCCAGGAGCCGCTGGTGTTTGCAGAGCAGCCCTCAGTTAAGCTTTGTTGCCAGCTGTGCTGCAGTGTGTTCAAGGACCCCGTCATCACGACCTGTGGAGTGAGTCAGCCAGTCGTCCCCCCACCTCTCCCTCAGGATAGGGCTATCGTTCATGATCTGGTTTCAGGCCATGTATTGATTTCCTGTCATATTGGGCAGTGAACAGCACGCCTCATTGACCCGTTTCCTACGACACTGTCAGGCTGTTGAACACCATAATACAAGTGTCTGTTGATAGCTTAAAATTGCTGAGTAGATGAAAAAGTAAAATTCAGCTCTTATTCACTCTCATTCACACTCTTTCTCTTCCTCTGTCACCTCAGCACACTTTCTGCAGGCGATGTGCCTTGACCTCAGGTAAGCATAGCATTTTTATTCTACGCATTTGTCTTGCTTTCACCTTTCCCATGATGACTGTTAGTACAGAGAGGGCTCAACACAATTTACACAATTACAATTAAAATTGCAGTTGGCCAGTACCTTTATTATTAGGAAACTTAACATCAGTTAGTTGATGAGAAGAGGTGGGCTGATGTGAGCGATTCAAATAAAAGGCGTGTCTAGGTGTGTCGTAATATGATTCATTCATTGATGTGATTCATTTGCCAAAAAAAGAGTTTTGCTCTTTGGTTTTATTTATATAACGGCTGTCAAACGATTATCATGATTAATCACATCCAAAATAAAAGTTTGTGTTTACATAATATATGTGGGTGCACTGTGTATAATTGTTTATAAATACACACACATGCATGTATATTTAAGAAAAAAATATTATTTATAAATATAATATGAATTATATATAAATCTATATACAGTATATACATGAAAATATTTCTTAAATATATACAAGCATGTGTATGTATATATATATATATATATATATTATAAACATATATAATATTATAATTATATTATAATATTATAAACATATAAAAATTATTATATTATATTATAAACAATTATAAATATATATATATATATATATATATATATAAACATAATTATATACAGTGCACCAACATATATTATGTTAACACAAACTTTTATTTTGGATGCAATTAATCGTTTGACAGCACTAATTTATATATTGTTGTGATAATATCATTATCATGAATTCTTTTGGCCACGATAATCATGTATTGAAAATGTTATATTGTGACTGTCTACAATATTATACAAACTCTACTACAGAAAATATTTATTCACAGTATTTTTTTCCATCTAGAGCTCAATGCCTTGACTTTTTTGTGAGGTTAATAATTTTATGGTCACAGAGACAAAAATATAAATTTGAAATATGAAAAATAATGCAAAGTACCTTTACATAGCTGATAAGAAATATGAACATTTCAGGTTTTTATTTTATGTTTAATACATTTGATACAAAATTGATCAAAAATCTGTTTTTGTTTTGGCATTAATCAAGCATGGAGTGCACATTTAGAGCATTTTAGCATAGGGCTGCAAGATAACAAAATGTGAACAAATAATGGGTCTGAAATATTTATTTAAAATGTCTAAATTTGCTTTCCATTTGCAGAAGTGGTTTAAGTTAATTTTGAATGAATGCAGGTCTCTAGCTCTGTTCCTTTTTATTTTTTAATCCGTGCTGAATCTGTAATTTCACACTTTTGATTTGAGAAATGTTTTTAACATAGGGTAACTATTTTGTTTTGCCAATAACCTTGTGGTTCCACAGATAAATGCCCAGTGGACAACTCCAAGCTAACAGTGGTAGTGAATAACATAGCGGTGGCTGAGCAAATTGGAGAGCTTTTCATCCACTGCAAGTACGGCTGTCGGCCAGCTGCCTCAGGCAAGCCCGGTTCTTTTGAGGTTGACCCACTTGGCTGTCCTTTCACCATCAAGCTAAGCACCAGGAAGTGAGTATGCAGGTTCACTTCCTTTCACAATGTCAGCGTTTGATTTCTGGTATTGTAACATAGTCATGGGAAGAAGCTTTAATTGCACTGTATTGTGTGTGTGTGTGTGTGTGGCAGAGATCATGAAGTAAGCTGTGACTACAGGCCTGTTCGCTGTCCCAACAATCCCAACTGCCCTCCACTGCTCACCATGAACCTGGAGGCCCATTTGAAAGAGTGTGAACACATCAAGTGCCCTCATTCTAAATATGGGTATGGAAGTTTGAAAAGGCTAACGTTCTTTCTCTCAGTTCCACAGATGATGTTACACGTAATAAGAAAATAAAACAACATTGAATTTATCACTGCTGACTTTTCTCCAGTTGCACCTTTATTGGGAATCAGGATACATACGAGACGCACCTGGAGGTGTGCAAGTTTGAGGGGCTGAAGGAGTTTCTCCAGCAGACTGATGACCGATTCCATGAGATGCAGGTGACACTGGCGCAGAAGGACCAGGACATCTCGTTCCTGCGCTCCATGCTGGGCAAACTCTCTGAGAAACTAGACCAGCTGGAGAAGAACTTGGAGCTCAAGTTCGGTGAGGAAACAAAGCTAATTCTGAACCGCTTACTGTTTTTAAGCCAAAAGATGCATTAACGTTCAAATTGTTGTGCTAATGTGGCAGATGTGCTGGATGAGAATCAGAGCAAGCTCAGTGAAGATCTGATGGAGTTCAGACGAGATGCTTCCATGCTGAATGTTGGTCTATTTTTCGCTCTGGATTTACCAAATTGAGACGTACAGTTTTGGTGTTCCAGGGTTAAGCGCTTTCTAACTCATCCCTTCTTTTTGCAGGATGAACTGTCCCACATCAATGCCAGGCTCAATATGGGTATACTTGGCTGTGAGTGTCTCGTTCTCATTTCTAATCCTAATTTCTGTGAATATAATGAAATATGTCATCATCTGACTGTATGAAATGTTTTGCAGCCTATGACCCGCAGCAGATCTTCAAATGCAAGGGTACATTTGTGGGCCACCAGGGTCCGGTGTGGTGTCTGTGTGTGTATTCTACCGGTGATCTTCTCTTTAGTGGGTCATCAGATAAATCCATCAAGGTAATTCCGACTGCCATCAACAAGCTGTACCTTTTGTTTCTGAGGATCCCTCTTTAACCAGATAAATATTCATCGTAGGTTTGGGATACATGCACCACATACAAGTGCCAGAAGACCCTAGAGGGCCATGATGGCATAGTGTTGGCATTGTGCATTCAGGGGTAAGTATTTTGAGAATTTGGAGGAATACTTTTAGATTTTTTACTTTTAGATCTTTCATCGAAATCTGAAACGACTTTTCCTTACTAGTCAGTGTAATGTTACAGCTAGAAATAAAAATTGAATGTTGGCTTTAAGTGGACATGAGATCATATATATTCTGTTCTCCTTTCTGCTGCAGGAACAAGCTGTACAGTGGCTCAGCTGATTGCACGATCATTGTGAGTGTTCCTGAAATGCATATTTCAGTTCTTATCAGGCCTGTTCATCACTAGGGATGTGCACCATGATTCATTTCATTAAAGTTTAAACTGGAAATTTTGCAACAGACTAGTCAACTAGTCTAACCCCCAACCTTCCCCCGCCCGCGAAGACAGTCTGTATAGGTCATCCATTTGAAATAGACTACTTAATCAGATGAACAGTCAAATCCCATACTGAATGCTGCTAAAAATTGGTCAGATAGACGCAATATGCTTGCCTTGCATTATGGTCATTGTATATTAAACTTAAGCAATGTTAGTGTTATAGACACATTTATCTAAAACAATTGAATAAATAGGCAGCGCAGGACCAAAAAGTTCAAACCTATTAGCCTATTATAAACATATTTCATCAAATAAAAGTTAGTCCATATCAGTCAGCATGGTAAGGTACTGTTGTTTGTCACCACGGCAACCACTTGCGCGTCCAACGCGCTTTTTGTGAATGAAAAGTAGGCCTATCTGTACACATGATGGGGTGGCAAAATCGCATGAAAAGCTTGATGTGCGCTGACTAAACATTAATTGTATACTTTTCGTTAGGGTGTTGATATAGCAACTGTTCAAGTGTCAAGTGACTAATTTAATGTTTCTCCTTTAATCCGATATTAAATTTCATACTGTATGTGTATTGTCTCTCATACCCGGTAGTAGCAAGCACCATAGAAGAAAACTGAGAAGTTTTGTGTAGGCTTTCAAAATGTGGACATTTCTCTGAACCTGCCGCAAGTGTCAGAGAGAAAAGAAAATCTGTTTTCTGCTCCAGAGATACACTTTTTAAAATAGTGTTATTGTTTTTTTTTTTTAATGACAGCAATTTAACTTTAAAACCGTATTTTGGACAAATATGGGCAAAATACTTTTAATTTATTTTTAAAAAATACTTGCTGTACAAGACTTGCCTACTTTTCCTAAGTTTGCCTCCTAAACACACAATTTTTTTTTTGGACTCAATTCTACAATGTTAAGTGGGTGAAAAAAAATATAACTCCTTAAATCTTGTATTTGGGTCAAAAATGGGCACCCATAGAAATGAATGGGAAAAACTGTAATTTAAATTAGAGCATTCTAAAATAAGCCAAAATAAGACACCAGGTGACAGCAAAGTCACTTCATTTTTAGGTTTTAGGCTCTAAAAACGTATTGGAATGATATTTTAGTTAAAATGTAGTTAAAATAAATAAATAAAACATAAAAATAAGCATAATTTACATAGAAAATATGGTACTTTTTGAAGTAAGTAAATTCAAATTACCCCCAAAATAAAAAAAAAACACCATAAATGGATAGACAAAACTTTATCGAAGACAGTGATATAACATTTATAATAAATAAAAATTAGGATCACACCTGAGTCCTCTGTGCCCACATTTGTTCACAATTACAGGATTAAGGGCTATAAAGTGAATACGGTTTGAGGGTTAAACAGCTAATGTATACAAAATATAAAGCAAAACATTAAATTGCAGCTACCTATGACTGCCATTTGGTGCACCGATATGAATTGTGGGGACACTTCTCACAGGAATGGCTTATGTGATATGTATAATGACATATTGAAAGCCTTAATTGAGGCTAGTGGGTCCTTATTCACGCAGACCAGGAAAACCAGGAATATAAAGCCTGGGTGGAATAATTTTGTTGCAAACCATCATACTGAAGCCAATATGGCTTATAAAGCCTGGGTTTTAGCTGGGCGGCCCAGACAGGGACCTGAGCTTGAACATAAAAAGAGAATGAATGCCAAATATAAATATGCATTGCGGTATATAATTAAGCATGAGCAGGCACTGAGTGCTTCCTCAATGGCTGACTACTTGCTTAAAAATAACATAAGTAATTTCTGGAATGAGGTGAAAACCCTTAATAGAACCAAGACCTCTCTCCCATGTAACATTGAGGGGGTGACTGCACCAGAGGACATTGTTGACCTCTGGAGGCAGCATTATTCAGCGTTATTCAACTGTATAAAGAGTGAGCCTTACGATGTTGGTGTGATAGAGGATAAATATATCTATTTTCATCCAAATGAAGTTGTTAAGGTCATAGGGCAACTTGCCGACAGAAAAGCTTGTGGCATGGATAACATCACATCTGAGCACCTAAAGCTAGCTGGCCCCAGGTTAGCAGTGCTACTGTCTATTTGTTTCTCTGGGCTGGTGTGCCATGGAATATTGCCTGATTCCATGATGTCAGTCATTCTGGTTCCTGTAATCAAGGACAAAGCTGGTAAGGTTGGTAGTATTGATAATTATAGACCGATAGCCCTTGCCAGCATCATTTCAAAAGTTCTTGAAAGTCTAATTTTTGACAAAATAAGTGATTGTTTATCCACCACTGATAATCAGTTTGGCTTTAAGCCCAAACATAGCACTGACCAATGTATATATGCACTGAAAGAGGTTGTTGAGGCATATAGAAGTCAGGGCTCTACTATGCTTTTAGGTTTTATTGATGCATCCAAGGCGTTTGACCACATTAATCATTTTAAATTGTTTAATAAACTCATGCACAGGGGTGTCCCCAGCAGCCTGGTACGAATATTAGCCTTTTGGTACTCTAACCAAGGTGTGCGGGTTAAATGGGGGAACACTCTATCTACATCTTTTTATGTTAGTAATGGGGTAAGGCAGGGGGGGATTTTATCTCCAGCCTTATTTAATGCCTACTTGGATGACCTGTCCAGGCAGTTGGGGACATGCCAAACCGGCTGTATGGTTGGAGAAATGTTGATTAATCATTTCTTATATGCAGACGATCTTACCATTCTATCACCAAGCAGCAGTGGGTTCCAACAGCTACTTAATATCTGTTCTGATTATGGGGTAGAATTTGATATTAAATATAACGCAAAGAAAAGTGTGGTTATGATATGTAGAACAAAAGATGATTTAAACATTAAATTTCCTTCTTTCTATCTATCTGGAGAAGAGCTGGGAGTAGCTAATACCACAAAATATCTGGGGCACATCCTAACAGATACACTGGAGGATGATGCTGACATAAGCAGACAAAGGAGAGTGCTATATGTCCAAGCCAACATGCTGGCAAGAAAATTCCATCACTGCACTACAGATGTTAAAATCAACCTGTTTCGAACTTACTGCTCACCTCTTTACACAGCTCCTCTCTGGGTTAGATATAAGAAGGAGAGCCTGCTTAAGCTAAAAGTTGCCTATAATGACTGTCTCAGGATTCTCTTGAAGAAACCGAGAAGTACCAGGGCAAGCCAGCTGTTCTGTAGCCTGGGTTTAACTACTTTCATGGCTTTGGTGAGAAATCTCACTTTCAAGTTTATGAACAGGTTGGACCGATCCATGAATGAGCTTATTGTTCAGATAGTAGATCCAAGTCGTAGCTCTGTGAGGTACATGTCAAAAATATGGGAACACTGGTATCTGTGCCTTCATTAGCTCTATTCTTCTGTTGTTGCTGTATAGAATGGGTATATATGAATGTGTGATGTTTTATTGATCTGTGTATAGTATTGTTTTTCTTTGGGCCTTGAGCCTGTAATAAAGTTTATATATATTAAATGTGCAACCAAAGAAAGTAAACGACTAGAATTTCCAAGTTGACTAGCAGCCCCAGTATCGTTTAGTCGACTACTCTGGCACATCCCTGTTCATGACACGGTCCATGTGAATCTAATGCAGATATGCACTTTCTCTTCCTCAGGTTTGGGATATCCAGACCCTGCAGAAAGTGAACACTATCCGGGCACATGACAACCCTGTGTGCACTCTGGTCTCCTCTCACAACATGCTATTCAGCGGCTCTCTCAAAGCCATTAAGGTCAGTGGTGCCTGCTGAAGAGAAGATGTGCGTGTCTGCAGACACAAGCCTGATCAAGCAGATAATATTGAGCTTCATTCTGCCCCATTTGCTGATGTGCATGTTAGATTTTGTGTACGATTTTCTTAAACTGATGTGGAACTACGAACGGTGCTCCAGTAGAGAAAAGAAAAGACTTGGGTGACTGAGACACGAGTGAAGCAGAATTAGGTCCACTTGGCTCTGAGAGCTCATCTGAAGAGCACATGCTGTGCTTATATCACCATGGTGATGTGTGGGAGGAATGAGGGAGTTGAGGCTTAACAGTAGATGATCTCATCTCTCTGGGACTTTCCAGTTTGCCAATTCTCGATGTTTTTTAAGTGTTGAAACATCTTTCTTTCTTTCTCTGTAGGTGTGGGATATTGTGGGCACTGAGCTGAAGCTAAAGAAGGAATTGACTGGCTTGAATCACTGGGTTCGAGCTCTGGTTGCTTCTCAGAATCATCTATACAGTGGATCTTATCAAACCATAAAGGTTAGAAGTGTTCAACTTTGAATTGCTTAAATAGAAAACAGCTCTGTCGGTTGCTTCAGGAATGCCCTGTCCATATAATAAAGGACAATATGCAGGTTAATTAATTATAGGGATGTCTATAATTCTGGCCCAGAACGCTAGATCGGAGGGGAGAAAAAAATTTAATCTGATACCTATCCAACACAAACCATGGGAAAATCTAGCTTAAACCATCGCCTAAATGCTTGAATATTAGCATTTCCCTTGCTGTGACATCTAGTTAAGCTTGCAGCCTTCAGATTGGGTGTTTTACCGCCACATTGGGCGGTTTTGCAATCTATTTTCTGGACTAGTTCCAGTAAATATTAAATCTTACTTTGCAACTCTGAGTGGCATTGGCTGGTCCAGCCAACAATTTATGAGACAGTTGTCAGATTCTGTTAGTGATTTTAAATATGAAATTTAATCAAAAGCTTTGGAAAATTTGATGTTTCTCTTGGAAGATCTGGTTGAGGCTGAAAAACATTTGAACTCCCCCTTGTGCACCATTGAGATGAAGGTCTCACATCCCTCTTCCTAATCTACATATCTCCCTCTAATCCCCCATGTGAAGATCACCAAATACTCACCCAAGAATCTAATAGGGCTGTCAACGTTAGTCATTTAGTCAACTAATCAGTCGATACCGTCTTGGTCGACTGACATTCTTATTGGTCGACCAGTTACACTTTTTTTTTTTTTTACCAATAGAAAGTTTTTTTTAATGATTTACTCCTTGATATTTATTCCTTTATAAGCAATTATTTATTACTGTATTCTAAATATAATTAGCCTTTGTTTTATCCCCATATTTAAATGCTTTAATTTAGGCTAATTTTGTAACAGCGCCACAGTTTTAGCGCACACACATAGAGACTCGGGAACGCGCCTGTGGCCGGCTGCGCTGCTGCTTCGCGCTCGGTAAGGGATGCTGTATTCATTCAGTTAGAACGCTTCTTGTTTTGACTTTAGTCGACAAAATGTCCAAGAAATCTAAATCTTTTGTCTGGTTGCATTGTAAAACAAAGACGACAAGACTGTGGAGGGAGGCGACCGCGTTACTCCATTATGAGCTCGCAAGTCGCGCGCTTATATTTGAATTCAAACTTGAGTGCGCAAAAGACATGAGCAGCCCTTTTAACGGCTATATCATGCAGACTCAATAGATTGTGTTTTCTTAATATGTTTTTCGTTTTTATTTGTACACTTTAAGCATTTGAAAATAGCCTAAATAGTGCAACAAAACGAAAATAAACCTATATGCCTTGCAAAACACAGCCTATTATTATTCGGATTGTTTTTTAGGCTATTTGGGTATTTTGTGTGTTTGTTTAAAATGCCTAGATCGGCTGGACAAAAGTTAACCCATAGCTTTGTAAGTAAAGAAGAATATAAAGCCTTTATAAACTAGAGCTTTTGTTAGGTTTTTTATGTGGCAGATAGCATTTTTTTTTTTGTAGCGTGTGGTGTGATCAGCGTGTGTGTGTGTGTGTGTGTGGGGGGGGGGGGGGGGGGGGGGGGGGGGGGGGGTTGTTGGTCGTGCTCACCGGCAGCGGTAGAGTGGCTCCAGGCCTAGAGAATAGAATAGTGTATATTCGCAATAATTTTATTTACTGATCTATATGCATTATTATAATTACTTATAATCTGAATTAACGATTGTAATAAGTATTATTATAATTACTATTATCATTATCACAACTATACTACCACTCTTACTACACCTACTATTATCATGAATGCTGTTGGTTCCCACTGTTACCACTACTATCGCTACTATTCTTATCTGTTATAATTATTATTATTAATACGATTACTGCCTCTACTTCTACTACAATTCTATCACAACTACCAGGAATATTTCAATATTGCTTTAATCTAAATCTCTTAAATATCCTATTGCTTAAAACATAACAATATACTTGCATACATGTCTTTGTCTTTGTTTTTCTTTTCCTTTTTTTTTCTTTTCTTTTGCTTACTTTTGTTCTGCCTACCTTGTATGTATTCCATGTACGTCCTTCTCTCTTTTGTATGTATACATAATTCACTGATATCTTATTTTTGTAATGTTTTGTTAACGTGCAATAAAAAAAAAACCTTCTGATTGCAAATATGCATTGTTAGCTTATATAATGAAATGCAGCAAGAGGCTCGGGGCCAGAGAGATAGAAATGGCACGGCACTTGGTGTTTCAAAGATGGTCGGCGAGTAAAATGACTTGCCTCAAAGGGATCTATTGTACAGTTGAATGTACTCTATATAAATATAACATTTTTAGTTGTTTTAATTCAATGGATTAGACTTTTTTTATTACAAAAATTTCTTAATTTTTTATTTTATTTTTTTTACAATGGGTTGAGAACTTTTG
Organism: Cyprinella venusta; assembly: GCA_038021265.1. Taxonomy (NCBI): domain Eukaryota; kingdom Metazoa; phylum Chordata; class Actinopteri; order Cypriniformes; family Leuciscidae; genus Cyprinella; species Cyprinella venusta. Next base: position 31,870,893 of record CM075863.1, on the reverse strand, counting down.
AACAGGAACCCTTGTGTAAATTCAGTTATTTGGTATACGTGGATGTATGCACGTTGTTTGTGTATTAGTTTTATGTCCGTTGGCTTCATAATGGCAGTACTGACCTGTTACCAGTGGTGGAGGAAGTACTGTATTTCAGTACTTAAGTAAAAGTACAAATAACCAGATAAATATTTACTTTAGTAAAAGTAAAAGTAACACAATGACAACCCTACTTAAGTAAAAAGTACCTGATTTTAAATGTACTTTAAGTATTAAAAGTAAAAGTACTTGCATAACAATTGATTCTCTTAATGACTATTTTCTAATGATTAATAAAACATTTAATTCTAACTCATTCAACCTAATACTCCTATAATGATGTTCAATAATGATGGAAAAAAAATGTTGTCACTATTTCTGAAACAAGCTTCCAATTAGGCAATATAAACCATGCTTATCCTTACTATATGTTAAAAACTGTGTTTGGCAGTAAACTAGATTAATTTATGGTGTAATTCTGAACCTCTTGGCTTGCCATAATCCTAACCAAACGTATATTACACACGGTGTGTTTCCTATCCAAGTAAAACAAATTTTCGCGTATAAATTGCGCGATAAACACACTGCCTAAACACACTGCCTGCGAGACGCATTTAGTTGATGTATCTATGGCAACCAAACGTCACTGGTGAGACAAACCTGCAACGAACGGACGGTCAGATTACGTTTTGGCAGGGGAAAAACTGATCAGAAAATGTAACAGAAGTTGTAGAAATGTAGTGGAGTAGAAAGTAGAATAATTGCTGCAAAATGTAACGAAGTAAAAGTAAAAAGTATGCACTATTTATTCTACTTAAGTAAAGTAAAGATACGTGAAAAATGTACTTAAGTAAAGTAACGAAGTATTTGTACTTCGTTACATTCCACCACTGCCTGTAACGGGTATGCAGAACAGGTCTAAGTTCAGATTGGAAGCTGTTCTGAGGAATTCCTTTATTGTTCAGTCTAAATGGTAAAGAAACGAGAGCAACTTTCCGAGTTGTTTGTAAAACAGATAAGACCGATAAACCCGAACTGCTTGTCTCAAGTTTTCTAATTAAGGCTCCAGAGATTGCAGGCAGGAAGCAGACTACAGGCAAATGTTCACAGAGAGAAACAATGAACACGAACACACTACTAAAGAATACAACAGTGATCAAAGTTGAAATCTTTAAGTAGTTTTAAGTTGAGAGTGTTGGGACACCTACTCAATAATTCCCCTGTTCCACTGAGTGGGTGGCTGCTGAGCTTTTTTTGGCACTTTTCTCATCTTCCTGGTAACATTGAGTTCTCTGATTGGTTCTCTCTGATGGAAAATCTCTCTACAGGATTATGAGTTGTGTAGTTCTCCTCTAGTTATTTTTTAATGAATCTGAACACGTTCTTTAACGTATCATGCAAAGCTTACTTACTATCTATCTAGAGAGTGAATGATTTAAATCATTTTTCTGAAATGGTCCATATGCTCTCTCCCCCCAGATCTGGGACATCCGTTCTCTGGAGTGTGTGCATGTGCTCCAGACCTCTGGAGGCAGTGTGTACTCCATTGCAGTCACCAACCACCATATAGTTTGTGGCACCTATGAGAACCTCATTCATGTAAGTATTAATGTCTACACTGCAGGGCTTTACATATTAGAGTAATGGTCATGGACAACCTGGAAATGTCAGTACATTTTTAACATTGCGATTTCTTCCCATATGAACTAGGTTTGGGACATTGAGTCCAAAGAACAGGTGCGGACACTTACTGGCCATGTGGGCACAGTGTACGCCCTAGCCGTCATCTCCACCCCTGATCAGACCAAAGTGTTTAGTGCCTCCTATGATCGCTCTCTCAGGGTAAGGACAAGGCTTGTGTAGTATGGGATGTGAAATAGGGGGATTCATGAAACCTCTAATGTATGGATTTTTACCTGTGCAGGTGTGGAGCATGGACAACATGATCTGCACCCAGACTCTGCTGCGGCACCAGGGCAGTGTGACGGCACTCGCTGTATCCAGAGGAAGACTGTTCTCTGGAGCTGTAGACAGCACAGTAAAGGTCAGAGGCTCTTACAACCAGTTTGGGGATGCAGCTTTGAAACCTTAGCTTGCCAAATCTGACAGCATTTAAATGTAACGCTATAAATACAACTAAAAAAATAGATTTTAAGTAATAAATAGCAGTTTCAATATATTTTTATAAATGCGTGGATTAGGGCTCTCACTAACGATTCTTTTGGTAATTGAGTAATCTGCCAATTAATCGAGTAAGGGGATAGAAAAAGAGAGCTATGCAAAGGTTTAAGTACTTAATTTGCATATATAATAACAATGAGGCAATATTTGGTTCAAATAAAGTATCAAAATCAAGTAATCATATGATTTTGCAGAACACTGTTAAAATACATAATATACATATTTTTAACAATCATCCTATGGATATTATGTATAACATTTTATTTGTTTGAAGGGATAATTTTTTGTGTTTGGGGCGAAGAGTGCTGGCAAAAATGTTGGGTTGTTACATAAACAGACATTTCACAAGATATGGGGAGGCACGGTTTTAAGTGATCGTGGCAACAGTGCCAACAAGGGCACTCCTCTTTTGTTCTGCCTTACGAGACCAATGTTTAGATTACTTTTCAAAATATTGTGGAAAGCAAAACACTGCATAATTTTATTTGGATCTGCATCCATTGCATTTTGTGCCGTTTTACTCCCTTTTCCGGGTCAGAACGTCTACATTTGGTAGCTTCAGCATTTTATAGTGTAAATGCAAATATCGGATACAGGTCACTTTTAAAAGATGATGTAAGCGGGGTGTCAAAATATCTGATATAGTCAGAAAATCGGATTTGAGCATCAAGACCTGCAGTGGAAATGCAGCCATATTAAACCCACAGGGCATATGTATTTAATTGAATCGCAGCCTTTGTGATTTCACAATAGTACTATCCTATAGAATGTTTTTTTATACATCGTGCAGCCTTAGAAAATGGTCTAATAATGCAGTTTCAGGTATTTTTCCGGCTACTCGAAAATCTCTTTAAAATCAAGGACTCAAATGTAATCGAGGAACTGTGACGGCCCTTTCGTGTTGTTAAAGAAAGAATCAGACTTGATTATTCCATCAGTGTGTGCCGTTAAAAACGGCTGTTACTTTTGATGACAATACACCATTACTCAAAGATGATTGCTATTGCTATTTTAAAAGCAGCTGAGCAACACTGTTTACACCATTCCTTGAACCATTCTCTACTGGCCTGAGGTTACTGTAAAAAAAAATATATTCAAGATTTGTTTTCACAATATTTTTTCTTTTGTCAAATCAACTTAAATAATTTATTTAGTTGAGATAACTTATTAATTTGAGTTTCTGATGATTAAATTAATCTCCATTGTATTAACTCACTTTTTCCAGTTCAATCAACTTAAAATTTTATGGCAACCAGGTTACTTGCTTTTTTTTAAGTTAAACCAACAATATTGTTTTACAGTGTGTATATGAGCACTAACAGTGGATTCTGTTTCCTTTCCTCAGGTGTGGACATGCTAAATATGATCTCTAAGCATTATTAGTATTTCAAATCTTATGGAACTCAGAATCAACTTGAACTCCGATGCTCAGACTTATATACGAGGATGAATAATGTTATTCAAGAGAACATTGCAACATACATTGGACGGGAAACGTTTTTATTTTTGACCCTGTGAACTCGGGTGAAATCTGTCCCGTGTGAACTTTACAGTAAAATGTCGTCTGGGTTTATTTGCTGGATGGATGGTGCTTGTTTGCTTTTTCCACATACCATTCCAATATTTCGACAGCAAACAGAACCTCCAAACCTGCTGTCTCTATTAACACTCAGCGGAGCGCAGCCAACATGACAACACTGTATTTTATATGCACAAATAACAATGTCATTTCCTACAAAAGAATGATTTAGATTTGGGAAGACTTCAACTCAATTCCAAAAGAAGCTGAATCCAGTCCAAGGTCATGTTCCCAGGAGACCACGGAAATGTTGCTGCGATGACTGATGAACTTTGTGAGTCACAGTCTCGTGACTAAGTGAGTGCCTAAGCTTTAGTCTGATGCCAGTGGAGATGCATGGAGTGACCATCATCCCAGGGCTGAATGAAGGCCTACACTAAACCAACTTGGGCCTGAAACAGCAGAGCATTGACAACACGGTGCCCATGTTTTTATTTCCAATTTGAAAGTGCCAACTGAATGCCCAGAACTGCTCAGATATTTTCTAACTGCCTGTTGACTGATTTGAAACCTTTGTATGACGGTGTAATGACCTCCTCATCCATCATGCTTGTGTAAATAATGCAATGTTTCCTTACCAAAGGCGCAACTGCTTCATGCATGGCTCCATGATTATCATGGAAGCCAGATTTTGCCCAACCCAAGCTAATAAGACTTTTAAAGTGTAATTCATGCGAAATCATTTTGTACTGAAAGTTCAAATTTAACTCAAGGCACTTAATTCATTATCACTGAGCGTCCCAGGATAAATTTGAAGGAGCAATGAGGTGAATGGAGGGGAACTCAATCTTGCGTTCAGTGTGAGGTTCCTCTCAGCTTAAAATGACAGTTCACCCAAAAATGAAAAAAAAAAAAAAAAAAAGTTTTCATGCTGTTCCAACCCTCTGACTTTTTCTTTTATTGAATATATATATATATTCAATAAAATAATATATATACATGTGTGTGTGTGTATACATTTACATATACATTTGTGTGTGTGTATATATATATATATATATATATATACACATTTACATATACATTTACATATACATGTGTGTGTATATATATATATACATACGTGTGTGTGTGTGTGTGTGTGTGTGTGTGTATATATATATATATATATATATATATATATATATATTTACACATACGTGTGTGTGTGTGTGTATATATTTTCCCCATACAAGGGAAGTAAATGTGCACCAAGACTGTTTGGTTATCAAAGTTTGTCAAAATATCTTTGCTCCACAGAAGTGAGTAAATTGATTGAAATGTCATTTTTCGGTGAGCTATCCCTATAATGCGAAGTGTATTAGCTAAGTCAATGCTAAGTTGAGACAAAAGGCATAACAACAGCTGCTATTTTGGATATCACAGTGCCTTTTAGTGGCATGGAGCTACTCAGTCCAGCTCCACACAAATAGGACAACTATGGAGGGAATGAAGAGATTTCAGCAGTGTTGTTCCCAAATTTTTTCCCATTAAGCTTATAACAGGATGTGATGTGAAAAAACGTTCAAATGCAAACTACCACAAAAGGTTTCTTGTATAAAATACATAAGACAGATTTTTAATGCTTGTATTGAGTGTACATGAGTCTTTTACATGCAGTCGCTATCTTTAAGTCACACATAACGTGCCGTTGACTCCCTTTAGTGTCCTTAATACATATTCAGTTATATCAAATAAATGGCCCTTTGGTACCAGCTTGTATTTTTTTATTATTTTGGATAAGTGCTCAGTATTATATATGTGAATTATTGAAACACAACTATGGTGTTGAGCAATTTCTAGCTGGCCTTGTTGGTGTTCAGCAGTGGTTAAAGTGGTATTTGTCAGGTGGGGGAACCCTCAAATTTTAGTAGCCTGTCACTTATTTTCTTGATATTTTAATGGTTATATTTTGGCCCATCTACACTGATTCTAATGACAATACTATGTTAAAATTGCTTAGCCACTGGGACAGAAAGTGGGGTTCGAGGCCTCCACAGAGAACATTTTGATTTCTCTGACCAAATTATGTGCAATTTAAGACTTTTGAAGGCCAAAAAAATGATAATAAATAGCTTTAAAACCATGTCAGTGGCCATTCTGTTATTTTGTCAAAAGTTAACTTCAATTTTTAAGAAATTATTCTCTAATCGGTTGCATATAATGTCGTGATTATATCCTTCGAATGCATACTGTAGTCCCTTTTGTCTTGCTCTCTCAGATATTTCACTTGTTCGCCGAAAATTACCAATTATCTCATTGGGAATGTCTGACACCGGGTGCATCCACACTGTAATAGATGGGCCAGCCGCGAAAGCTTGACAGGCATAGCAACAGTAACTAAGGAGGGCGGGGCTTAGCGAAGGGTCAATTCCCCAGATGGATATGAACACATTTTTTTTTTGTTGTTGTTGGTGGTGGATTTGAATATATAGTTGAAACAATCTTAAAAACTATTTCTTATTAAAAAAATTTGACAAAAAAGCTGAGTTTAAAAAGCTGCTTGCTTTCTCGTGTGTGTGTGTGTAGCTGGTGTCGTTTGGTCTCAGTAATCAGATGGTGGTCCAGTTTAAGGAGGAGAATCTCATGACGTTCAAACATCTGTTCCTGAAGAACTTCAGCAGGAGCAGCGCGAACACGTACGCCGTTTACACCAAACACGACGTCTACACACACATCGCTCACACCGTGCAGCAGGTGAGAACACACTCATGTTTATATGTAGAAGTTGCCAAAAGAAAAAGAAGCAAAAATGTGTTTTAAATTGCATGCCATATATAATTATTTTTTAAAGTTGCCAAGAGATGCAAAAAAGTGTCATACTGGATATAAATATTTATACTTAAATGTTGCCAATAGATGGAAAATAATGAATTTTAAATTGCATGCCATGTATTGTATACATATTCATATTTAAAAGTGCACAAACCAAACAAAAAAAAATATTTTAAATTACATGACGTTTGTAAATATTTATATTTAAATGTCGCTAAAAGTAGAAAATAATTAATTTTTAAATTGCATGCCATACAGTATATACATATTTATATTTAGAAGTTGCAAAATAAGCAAAACGTATTTTAAATTGCATGCCATATATAATTATTTTTAAAAGTTGCCAAGAGATGCAAAAAAGTATGTCATACTGGATATAAATATTTATACTTAAATGTTGCCAAAAGATGGAAAATAATGTATTTTAAATTGCATGCCATGTATTACATGTTCATATTTAAAAGTGCACAAACCAAACAAAATATTTTAAATTACATGACGTTTGTAAATATTTATATTTAAATGTCGCTAAAAGTAGAAAATAATGAATTTTAAATTGCATGCCGTACTGTATATTAATATTTATATTTAGAAGTTGCAAAATAAGCAAAAACGTGTTTTAAATCACATGCCTTATATAATTATTTTTTAAAGGTTGCCAAGAGATGCAAAAATGTATTTTAAATTGCTTGTCATACAGTATATAAATATTTATATTTAAATATTTCCAAAAGATGGAAAATAATGAATTTTAAATTGCATGCCATACAGTATATAGGCCTACATATTTATATTTAGAAGTTGCAAAATAAGCATAAACGTATTTTAAATTGCATGCCATATATAATTATTTTTTAAAAGTTGCCAAGAGATGCAAAAAAGTATGTCATACTTGATAGAAATATTTATACTTAAATGTTGCCAAAAGATGGAAAATAATGTATTTTAAATTGCATGCCATGTATTGTATACATATTCATATTTAAAAGTGCACAAACCAAACAAAAAATAGTAATTTAAATTGCATGCCGTACAGCATATAAATATTTATATTTAGAAGTTGCCAAATTTAAGATGCAAAAGACAGATTGACAGATTAAAAATTGCATGCCATATAGTATCTAAATAGTTATATTTTAAAGTGTATTTAAAAAGATTAGATTAAATTGCACAAATGTATTTTAAACTGGATTCCATGTAAATATTAATATTTAAAAGTGCACAAAACATGCTAAATGAAGTTTTAAACGGCATGCGATTTATATAAATATATTTTTTAAACGTATTCAAATTATGGAAAAAAAAAGTCAAAGTGCTTGCCATACAGATATAAATATTTATAAAAGATACAATAAAAGATGCAACGGCAAATTTTAAATTTCATGCCATATGTAAAGATTTTTTTTTTTTACATTTGCCAAAAGATGCAAAAATGGATTTTAAATTGTATGCCATACAGTATATAAATATCTACTGTATATTTTAAAGTGCACATAAGATTAGAATTAATTACACAAGTGTTTTTTTTTTTTTAATTTCATTCAGTATATGTATATATGCATATATATGTATAATTATATGTGTTTGTAGATCCTTGATGTCAAGCTTAAACAAATGCACCTTTCAGACTGGCCTTTCAAAGTTCAAGATTTTCAAAATAAAAAAAATCATAAAAGGTTGTTTTTTTCCCCTCCTCGCAGTTTCTGACGTTGCCAAGCATAACTTTGGGCAATCATGAATATGAGAAGAAGGGTGAGGTTTACACTCCTCTCCGTGTCTGCCAGCAGTTCTACCACAACGGCAGCCTCTCGTCAGCCGACGAGAGCTTTCACATCGACACTCATGTGGATGAAGGTGTGTGTGTGTGTGTGTGTGTATGTCGTGTGTGTGTCGTGACGAGAACGTGCTCAGAAACGCCTTTACTTCTCATAGACATAACCAATCCTGCACTTCTGCTGGTTTCTTCCAGAGTGTTTGCTGATTTACCTGCCGCATCCCTCCTCAGTCGGCACAGCAAACACACTCAACTTCACTCTGCACTTCGAGAGGTAAAGGAAAGATGGAGAACGCAGGGTTGTTGTTATATACTAAATAAAATACATTTCCAGTATTTTAAATAAAATACAACAATTTCCTTTATTTAGCTAGCTGCCAAGGCTAAATTTCAATTTTTTTTTATTTAAAATAACTAAAACGTCATAAAAACTATTAAATATCAAAATATTAAGAAACTATAATAGTATATCAATGATACTAAAAAATGTCTCTATAGAAAAGATGTGTGATGCAGGGTTGTTATCATTAACTAAAACTAAACCACACACACATTTTTTAAATTTAAATTGAAATAAAATACAATAAACTTCTTTTATCTGAGCTAGCTGCCAATGCAACATCTCTATTTTCTGTTTAAAATAACTAAAACTTAATATAAACTATTAAAATATTTAGAAACTATAGTTGTAAATCGGTGATACTGATTTTGTAGTGTACTAGATTATTGTATTATGAATATTGTATGTTTTTGGTATGTTTAGTTTATTGTTTTAATGATTTTTATGTTATTTTTGCATTTAATTTTTACTTTTACATTGTATCCTTTTCTATATTCGATAAATAAAATAGTTTATTATTATTATTATTATACTAAAAAAAGCACTGTATTAAATCAAATATTTCTGTAAATATTACACATACTTTAGTACAGATCTTTAGGAAAAGCTCAACTGTAGTTTGTTGAATCGGACGGTTTGTGTGTTTGTCCGTCAGGTTGTTGGCAGTGACTGTAAAATTCACTCTGAAATCAATTAACCTGGAGACGGTTCAGTATCACGATCTTCCTGACTGTTACCTCTTCAACATTATGGTATGTCGCATGACCTTTCGGTTATTATTACTTTTGCTCATTTCTGATGTTTGTCTCTGTTTCCTCTTACATTCATAAACTCATGAGTGGGATAAAATGGGAAGGATTCTCAGCTGGGAACGTTTGCAGGTTTTTCCTTTATTGAACACATGACCATTACCCTGTTTCCTGAACAAAATTCTACATTGTTTCTTGATCATCAGATCCTCATATTAGAGTGATTTCTGAAGGGTAATGTGACACTGAATTCCTATTTTCAATTCAAAATGAAGTTTTCCACTCAAAACCAAACTTTGCCTTCAAAAAAACACACACACACACACACACACACACACCAAAGCACAGTCTTACACACTAGAGAGATCAGTTCAAAAACCTTGATAAAAATCAGGAATCATTTTACAGCTCAATGTCTTCAATATACAAGATAAACAGTGGTGCAGATACAGTAAAATTCAATGATAAGCTTTAGGAAAAGTGTATCATCATTACACTACTGTAAATAGATCTTGCTTGAGATGAAAACCACTAGAATTGAATTGGAAATTGGAATTGCAATACAAAATAGTGTACTGTCAATTACAGTACAATAAAAATAAATAAATTCAGCATCCTCCACCATGCATGTCTTGTTTGAGAACTGAATTGGGAAATTGGGCCAACGACACCAGTGATAGTGTGTTAGGAATCGAGAAAAATATTTTTTTTAATCGCAAAGAATGCAGCTTTGTTGAGCATAACAGACTTCTTTTAAAAATTTAAATTCTTAATGATTCCGAACGTTTGAATGCTAGTGTAAATGAAAATAAAAAGCTATAAACCACCTTTTTAATTATTTTTATGAACAGATCACCTTTGACAACACGGCCCACAGCGGGAGGATCGGGATTGACCTGGACAGCGATGTGCAAAACTATCAATGCAGAGACTGGACTGTGACTGGTGCATGTGAGTCTTCCCATGATCCTCCACTGTTTACAAATCCCTTTTCTTCTTTCTTTCTTTTGTACAATGATTCCTTTCTGTTGTGCAAAACACTTAAACTAATTTATTAAAAGTAAAAAGTAGCGTTGTCATTTAAGAAAGTTTTCATATGAAGCGTAAAGCATACTTGGAGAAAATTTCATTTGTACAGTCTGACACTTCAGCTTCAATAATCACTTGATTATTTTGACACAGTAATAAAAATATTAACCAGATGGAAAAAGTTAGTTTTCATGAAAAATTAACATTCACTCCAACCATTCAAGTTTAATGTAAAATCAAAGAAATCGACATAAGAGCTTTGTCATCTTTAAGACACCACATATGAATAGATTGAATATTAAAAAAGACAAGAAATATCATCATGCTTCTCCACTTGTTTGATTTTTGCATGAAGATTTTCAAACTCTTTTGTATTACAAGTTTTCTGAAATGTTTAAATGATGCATTAACTACTGAAATATGTGCTAAATGCATACATTTCCAAAACATACATCTCTGAACATTGGATAAAGCCTGACTCAATATTATTGTTTGATTTTGTTGACCTATTAGAGTTAAAGGATTTTACTGAGGGGATTTTGGATTTTGGGATTTTGGATATCTTATTTAATTCCATAAATCCAATTAAATTCCAATTTAATTCCATAAATCCATAATTCCAAAAATTTCTTCCACTAATCTGAAAGGAGATAAAAGCAAAGCAAAATATCCAATAAACTCAAAATTACTCAACTCAAACTCAAAAACTCAAGAGTCTTGCCTTAAATAATCGGAAAATACTGTCGACAGTCAGAAAAAGGTTTTATATATAAAATATGATCAAAATAAGTGTGAGTGATATATGAACAAACCCTTCAGTAAAATCCTTCAGAATATAGACAGGAATAAATCTCTAAGTTTTGGTGTTTATAACTGCAGCGGAAGTGGAGGAAAAACTCTTTAAAGATATGTTTCGTAATCGAAATCTGCTATACCAAGTAGAAAAAGTGCAATAAATTAAACACTTAAGTGTGTATGTTGGATATTTTCTTTCCCAATAGTCTGAAACACCACGTTATGATAAGTGTGTATGCTCTTCAGACTGATTTTAATGAATGTGTTCTGTGTGTAGCCCTGAGGGACATGTACATTATGGTTGTGTTTGACGTGATGATCATTGTGATTCTCCTACTGTCGCTGCTCCTCTGCGTGCGCTCGCTGAAAGCTGGAGTCCTGCTGCAGATCGTGAGTTTCTGCAATTATTCATTGAGTTACCATGAAACACAAAGAGCATGTCTGAATGTCTGATCTGCTGTTTTCTATACAATGAAAGTGGAAGGTGATTTATAAGGTCAAGCTCTACAAAAGGACAAAAACCTGCCATAAAGTGTCATAAAAGTTTATATTCCTAGTCATGCTATGTTTTCTCTGAGTAACTTTGAATATAAGGCACAAAAAAAATTGAATTGCATATAAAATATAGTTTTACAAATATAGATGATAGATAAATGGGTTGTGTATTTGTCAAATATGAATGATTTCTGAAATCATTTGGCACTAATAAACTGAAAGTGTTTTAAATCCACTAAAACAGTGTATTCACTAAATCCAGTTTTATTTTAATCTCATACATTTTAACTACTTAACTTTCATAATTATGAGATAAATATTTGAAATTATGACTTAAAAAGGTATAATGGTCATTAAAAAGTAAAATTATGTCTAAATTAAGAAATAAAATTCTAAATAAACTTATAATCAAGTTCTTAATCAAGTTTAAAATGTTGCTAAATTAAAATGACTAAATAAAATTTAAAATTGACATTCTACTTATGACAAAAAATGTTGATAATGACATACTAGGTTAGGAAATAAAATTACAAAATAAAATTTTAATTTCATTAAATTTTCTCAATAACTAGATTTATGCTGATTCTAAGCCATAAATAGAATGAAATATATGTAAATAATCGACTTTGGCAAGATTTGTTTAAGTGCGAAATGGTAGCGGTTTCATTTATAAGTTTCTTTATTTTAAAACTCCAAGTGAATGTAATTATTATATGCAAAATGTTGGTCTTAATATTTTTTTTGAGGCAATGGAAAACTTTTATGATCATTTTATTTGTAGAGCATCAAAATTCAGACAGTAATGAAATGTTCATCTGTTTATTAGGAATACACAGCGTTCTTTTCCAGTCGTTACGGCAAACGGGTGTCCTTCTCTGACCGTATGGAGTTCATCAGCGGCTGGTTTATCCTCATCATCGTTAGTGATGTTCTCACTATCGCAGGCTCTCTGCTGAAGATCGTCATTCAGCTACAGGTGACAAACATCCCAACACAACTTACACAACAACATCACAATAAATTAACATGGCTAAACCAACAGATTTGGGGTCAGTAAGGTTCTGTTTTAAAGAAACTAATACTTTTCAAGCAAGGATTATTACTTGGATTATAAGCATTATATTTTATTTTCAAAGAATCCTTGAAAATAAAATGTAATGTATCATGGATTTCACCACAATATAAACTGTTTAGAACACTGATAATGACACTGAAGACTGAATAATGATGATAAATTCAGCTTTGATCACAGGAATAAATTACACTTTACTGTATTTTCACACAGAAAACTGATGATTTACACTGTAAATAAATATATTTCACTGTTTTACAGTATTTTTGATCAAATAATTGCAGCAATGGTATAAATAGCTCTTAATATTTTGCCTAACGTTGTTAAATCAGTGAAATGACTCTAAGCTCTTTCTGTTGGTGTGTTCTCAGGCCATGGCTAGTTATGATCTGTGCAGTATCTTGCTGGGCACCGGCACCATGTTCGCATGGATTGGGGCCTTACGCTACATGGGATATTTAAAAAAATACAACCTAAGACCTGCTCATTCTCACTTCTCACTACAGTTTTCAGGAGACTGAAGAGAAATAATTGGTTTGGCCATTTCTGACTCTAGATCTCAAAACCAGTCGCACGGGTTTATCTGTGGCAATAGACGACAACAGGTTATATGGGTCAAAATTATCGGTTTTCTTTTTATGACAAAAATCATCACGATATTAAGTAAAGATCATGTTCCATGAAGATATTTCATAAATTTCCTACCGTAAATGTAAAAATCATATATTTCTGTGAGTGAACGCAGCACAGTCACCAACATAAATGGTCAAATTTAAAGGCGATTTTCTTGCACCCTCAGATTCCAGAAAAAAAAACAAATATTAACCCAATATCCTAACAAAGCATACATCAATGGAAAGGTTTTTTATTCAGCTTTCAGATTATGTAAATATCTTAAAATAAAATAAAAAAAATACCCATGTGACTGGTTTTGTGGTCCAAGGTCACATTTCTGCTTGGTGTGTGTTCAGCGTTCACATCATATTTCAATTACGGAGTAGTAAAAACACTTAAGTTGTAATGTTATAAAGACATAATCTTGTGATTGGTTATAAAACTAACCGCCTCTAACTGCTGAACACGCTGACGTATCGGTTAAGTAGTTAAATCTACACAAATTACCCATTTCAATTTTATTTAAATAGGAGTTGTTTTTATTTTTTAAGAGCAATTAGTGGTTAATATTTACATTTAATAGTAGTATGGTTTCATTTGTTCACATTAGTTGATTACATTAGTTTACAAAATGAACAATACTTCTTTAGTGTTTATTAATCTTAACATTTACTAAGTTGCATCTGTTAATTTTAATTAATGCACTGTGAGCTAAAATGAACTTTTTATTTACTAACATTAACAAAGGTTCATAAATGCTCTTGAAATGCTCTTTAACAAATGAGACCATATTGTAAGGTTTCTAATATTTTTAATATTTTTATTTTAAAAAGTGAAAGTTTTATCCAATTTTTTGCTATAGAAATGAATTATTTCTGTATATTTATTAATTTCCTTCAGCAAAAGCTCATGAACTTTTCTATTAACTAACATTAACAAAGGTTAATAAATGCTCTGGAAATACATTCATGCATAAAGTAATTTTAACCAATGAGACCTTATTGTAAAGCTCCTAATTAGGGCTGTGAAACGATTAATCGCGATTAATCTCGTCCAAAATAAAAGTTTGTGTTTACATAATATATGTGTGTGTACTTTGCATAATTATTTTGTATATATAAATACACACACATGCATGTATATATTTAAGAAATATTTGCATGTATATACTTTATATATATTTCTACAATATTAATATTATACATAAGTATAAATATTTGATATATTAATAACACATTTTTTCTTAAATATATACATGCATATGTGTGTATTTATATATACAAAATTATTATACACACTACACAAACATATATTATGTAAACACAAACTTTTATTTTGGATGCGATTAAACGTTTCACAGCCCTACTTCTAATATTATCAATAATTTTATTAAAATAAGTGATTTTTCTTTTTCAATTTTAGGAATATGTTTAGTGATTGCGCCCTCTGTTGACTATGATGTGTAACTGCTTGTATTTGATTGGTCAGATTCTCATCATCACTCTACGAGCGGCGTTTCCCAACGTCATGCGCTTCAGCTGCTGTGCCGCCATGATTTTCCTGGGCTACTGTTTCTGTGGGTGGATCGTGCTGGGACCGTACCACACCAAGGTGGGTCGCTGGCGTCACACGGCTGTTTAAAGAGGCGGTTGATTAGGATTTCACTTTTCTAACTTTAGTTAGTGTGTAATGCTGCTGTTTGCAAAGTTACGACGCTCAAAGTTCAAGCGCAAAGGAAGATGTTTTTTTTTTACAGAAATCACTTTTTGAAGGATTAGTTCACCTCAAAATAAACATTTCCTTTTTTTTTAATTTTACATTTTTTTATTGAATTTTCATATAATATAATAAAACATTGACCACACCCAAAAAATAATAATAAAAAATAAATAAAAAAATAAATAATAATAAAATAAATAAATAAAATAAATATAAAATAAAATAAAAACTCAGATTTTTACATAAAACAGGACCGTACCATAATAAGGCAGATTTGTGCAATAAAATAAAATAAATAGCAACAACATTAGATAATGTACTGTATAACATGCCTAAAATAACAATAAAATGAACATTTCCTGATAATGTAAACTGCCCAATGCCATCCCAGATGTTCATGTTCAAGTTTTTTTTGAGGAAACATTTCAGGATTTTTCTCTTCAACGGTAACCAAATTGTTGAAGTCCTAATCAGTGCAGTTTAAAAGGGATGTTGAAACTGCATTGTTGAAACCATGTTAATTTTAGGTGAACTAATCCTTTTAAAAACTACAACAAACAGCTGGTAAAAACTACACAAACTTGCAAGCCTTGCAACGAAGGGCTTGTTTGCATTTAAAGGGACACACAAAACACACACAAAACTGTGTTTTTGCTCTCTCTCAAAAAAGGACAGTTTTAACGTGCTATAAAAACAATCTGTGGGGTATTATTCATAACTTAAATTTCACATACACACTCTGAGGACATCAGGGACTTATATTACATCTTGTAAAAATGGGCATCATAAAATTTGTTTATTTTTTTGCCCAGCTCTTACTGACGTGTGTGTTTGTGTTGTGCCTCAGTTCCGGACGCTGAACGTGGTTTTCGAGAGCCTGTTTTCGCTCATCAACGGCGACGACATGTTCGCGACCTTTAACAACATGCAGCAGAAGAGTTACGTGGTGTGGCTCTTCAGGCGGCTGTATCTCTACACGTTTGTGTCTCTGTTCATCTACATGGTGCTCAGTCTGTTCATCACGCTCATCACGGACACCTACGACACCATGAAGGTGAGACACGCGGACCCAAACGCAACATTCAATTCAGCTTTACAGAAAGTGCATGAGTCCACATTACATGTTAGCAGAGAAGTTAACCATATCACAATTAGCAAAAAAAAATGTATTCATTTAAACAATGTAATAATTTCATGCAGAAAAATTGAGCTCACTGAAGTAATGCATTCTTCTCTGTTAACACATGATTATGACGTTTAGAGAAATGTTGCATTGGTGCGTGTTGATTCAGAGTTTATAGTTTATCATTATATTCTTGTGTAGCCTTAAAGGGATACTCCACTTTTTTTGGAAATAGGCTCATTTTACCACTCCCCCAGAGTTAAACAGTTGAGTTTTACCGTTTTCGAATGCATTCAGCCGATTTTCTGATATTTAGAAGAATATCAGTAACAAGACCGTTTCTGGTCTCATTGACTTCCATAGTAGGAAAAAAATATACTATGGAAGTCAATGAGACCAGAAACTGTCTGTTAACTTCTATTCTTCTAAATATCAGAAAATCGGCTGAATACATTCAAAAACGGTAAAACCCAACTGTTTAACTCTGGGGGAGTGGAAAAATGAGCCTATTTCCAAAAAAGTGGAGTATCCCTTTAATGATAAAAGAATAGAAGAGTGTAAACGAAGTTAAGTTTACTGACCTGCTGGAACTTGAAGTGATTTTGCATTGATTCGTTTGTGAGTGCAGTGCGCTTGCAGAGGCTCCGCCCACTCTCTCCTCTGATTGGCTGTGAGTTTGGATTGATTCAGTTTCGAGTACAGTACAGAGACTCTGCCCACTCTCTCCTCTGATTGGCTGTTTGTTTTGTTTTTTGCTTTTTTTATTCGCAGGAATCTTATATTACATCACATGCTTTATGCAAATGAGATCAGTTGTGATTGGCTAACCTCTTGACGTGAGAACCAAGTTTAAATGCTTTTCTTACTCTACGCTGTACGTGCGACTGATTTCGTGATGTGTGTTTAGCATCAGCGTTTGGACGGAGAGCCCGTGTCAGATCTGCAGGCGTTCATCATGCAGTGTAAAGACCAAGGGGCAACCTCCCATAGACAGTAAAATAAATGGACAGAGCGATCTCATTGGAACTCCATTGAGACGATTGAAGCCCGTTTATGGGTGATTTTTTTAGCACTTCCGTCCCTGACGCGCAGACTCATACAGAGCTAGACTACGTAGATGTGACGTGGGTGAACCGTTTGACTTCTAGTGCGGTGGCATGAGAAATCTGAATCATTCCCTCCTGAAACATGCGCAGAGGCAGAGAGTATGAATAGGAGCTGTCCACGGGCTAGGAGAAGGAGACAAGTTTGCTAGGTATTCTGATTAATTATTTTGTCATTTTGCCTCCACGTTTCCCGATTGCGCACGAGCTTCTTCTCGTGTCCATACGGTAATCTCAAAACTGTGCGACAGTCGCGTGCACGACGCAATCGTTAGCCTACTTTCACTAAAACTGCTTCTACGGGGGCCATAACATAAGCTACAAGGTAATGGAGCTATTTATACATTGTTGAGTTTCTTTAGAAATAAATAAAGGACAAATGGGGTCTTCAAACGCCTCAGATGTAAAGTTATTCACTGTCAAAGTGACGCCAAAATGAACGTGAGTCAATGGGAATCCTAACGCAAGTGAAGTTCTGCCACAAGATGTCAGCTCCCGCGAGGCTTCAACTTCCGGTCGATGGATTACCCCCTTGCAACCTCCCCGTCTCTCTCTTGAAGCCAACACAGAAGTGACTTAAACTGCAATTCATTGAGGGGCCGCATGAGGCTGGCTGCAAAAGCGAGTCAAATCTGTATTTCCCCCATGTTAAAATGTCTAACTTCACAGCAGAAAAAAACATGTTTACAGCCTGGTGGCAAATAATTTTTTGGTCTATGTTGCTAATTTTGCCCTTCATGAAGACTGTGAGGGGGGTGAATTTTTTTATAACGCATCCGTTTAAATTATATTTAAGCCTTATAGTTCTGCATAATTAAGGGCGTGGACACTTGAGTGACAGGTGGATTGCCGCTGCTCTGTCACTGCTAGTCGTTTGTCTGCTGTCTGTTAGCGTCACCCTCAGCTGTGTTTGTGTTTTTTTCCGGGATTATTTCATACAATTTAATAAATATTATACCTTCGCCCGTGCACGCCGTTGGATTCCGTTGTGTTGAGTATGGAGAGAACGACCGTGAGCGCTGTATTTCCAGTTGTTTCCCTCACGTGGACTAATGCATGTCTGATTTCAGCGCGTTCTCTCCGCACACCCTTGAATGAGCGTGGAATTTTAGTGCATTTACTTGAACTTCTGAGGTAATATCTTTGGTGTAACCCATCTGAGAAACTGGTGGCCAAAATCAGATTGTAAAATGGACTGAATAAAGCTCTTTACGAACTTAACGTGAGATGCCGACTGATGTGCTTGCCTTGAATACATGCACAAGCTTAGAGCAATATTGTAAGTAACTAATACATTTTTAACTAGCAGAATAATAATGCCTCACTATACACATAGTTGACTGCTTGTATGTTGTGAGAAATGTGTGTGATCTGTGTTATGTACTTGTATACATGCTCTTAACTAATTACCCCTTGTGATATTAATAAAGTTGATAAAAAGGTAAAGTAAATAGTCTCACTTTTAGTTACGTCTTAACTATTATAATATTTCAAGGGACAAAAATATGAACTTAACCATTGGATTTACTTTTTCAATCGGCTGTCAATTCAGCGCGAGGGCAGTAGCATAAAGCATTAGTACCTCAGCTCCACCCGCGTCCCGCCTCTTTGCCCATTTTAATTTATCCGGTAGTGACGAGAGATGACGCACTGCCAAGATGGCGACTGCCGGCCCCGCCCACTTTAGGCTGCAAAAATGATCTTCAGAAACCTATGGGTGACGTCACGGATACTACGTCCATATTTTTTTTACAGTCTATGGTAAAGACCCTCCAGAATCGGGACGCTTCAGTGTGAACGAGAGCAGGTTCCTGACGGGCTGCTGCTCACACAGGTGAACACACACAACGTCCATCCATGTGGGAAAACAGTTAGGAAATGATGATTGACAGTTGTTTGTCATGAATTATTATATTTGCAATCATCGTTAACCCTCATACTTCCCTCAAAATGACCCGAAGCCTTAAAATTATACTTATGGTGATTTTTTTTTTTTGCTATTTGATTTACCCTTTTAAATGATTATAGATTTGATCAATTAATTGGTCATTTAAGCACATTTCTCACATTTTCAACTTAAATTCAAAATAACTCACAATTTAATGACCTGCATGTGAGGGAAGGATTTGTTACTTTTTTTAATTTCAGCCATAAAACTGAATCTTTTGTGTGTATTCATGGTTCAAGTGTGATAAAAGTCCTGATCAACACTCATTTAAAAAAAAAAATTAAAAATGATTTCCGGGTCAAAATGACCTGAGGGAAGTTAAAGCTCTTCTGACTGCTGAGGTGTGTGTGTGTGTGTTACAGTATGAGTTAGTAAAGCTGATATTGGTGTGTTTGTAACGCAGGACGTGCCGCTCTGATGACGACGCAGACTGACCGGGACTTCAACAGCAATTGTGATGAGTTCGGATAGAAAGAGGATATATCTGTATTATTAAGTGTATAAAACTTGTTTTTGTTTTGAGTATGTTAATGTTTATTACATTCTAGATCCTCTCCACTTTATGAAAGATTGTAAATTAGTGTAATTATTATTTATTGTGAATGTGTAGTTCAGTTGCACTGGGGGACATGCTGAGTTTGGGTCAACAGACATTTTTATATTCCTGTAATTCCCATGTTTCGTTGTAACTGTTTGTGTTTATAATGAAATGTTTCACCTTTTTATATTTGAAAGCTTCAGATTAAATAAACATTTTGATACCATGTTTCAGATCCAGTCATGTTTGTGAAATACTTTTGAGAATTGTATTATTAAATATTCTTTTTGACCAGTGGCATCAACTGAGATTAATATGTATTAGCAGGATTGATATGATTGAACTTAATAACCAAAAAAGTCTATATTACTGTAAGGTTGGTTTCACGTTTTGATGTAAGTATAAAGGGGTCAAGATGACATGAATTTTATATTTTATTTTAATATTCCATGAGGTTCACTTGTTACTAAAGTTTTTTGCACAAAATTTTAGAGACTGAACACCAGTGGGCGGAGCTTATATTGTGATGAGGTGTAATTATTGGTCCATTTTTGCACTCAGGTCTAAGTCTCATGGCCCTCTATCAGAATCCAGAGTTTCAAGATCAGAGAAACTCAAAATTTCGACTCAAAAAAAAAAAAAAAACGACAGGGGTACCCCTCGAAACTGGAAGTGTCCAGTCACACACATGACACGCTGAACGCAAATCCAAAATGGCGGCCGCGTGCAACTAGCCGCGATCAAGTAAGTGTTAAATACTACTCTTTACACAGTTTAAAAACACATTTTAAGCGGTCGTTTCTAAATGGCTTCTATCATGTTCAGGGCTGTTCGTGTGTGCTAACTAAAACACTTAAATAAGACATGTATGTTACTCGCATACAAAACGGTAAGATGCTAGCGAACGGCTTTATTACGAATGTACGTTAATTCTCATTGTGTATGCAGCATGAGACCAAGACAATCTGTTCGTGAACAGTTGTATTTCATTCATTAATCTGACTTTGCGTCCATGCATTTTATTGCCATTTGCTCGTGTGATAGTAATATATATCTCAGTTGTATTTTAAATGATATAGTTGATTCTATAAACCACTATAAGAGATCATTTTCGTCTTTCTCCGGCTCCCTGCACCAGCGTCGAGCGAAACCGGTGTCCATTCACACACTCACTGAACCCAAATCCAAAATGGTGGCCGCGTGCAACTAGCCGCGATCAAGTAAGTGTTAAATACTACTCTTTACACAGTTTATAAACACATTTAGAGCGGTCGTTTCCAATGGCTTCTATCGTGTTCAGCGCTGTTTTAAGAACAGAACGCCATTAAGAAATTATTGACACACATCCTCTTCCTGGCAGAATCATAACATCTTTAGTTGATTATAACTTCTTAATTATTGCCCTGATGGTCAAAATGGGAATTTTCAATTCTTTAGCTATTTTCTTACATTCACTTTCAATTTTGTGATGGTCAACAATCTTTTATTGATTGTGATGGATGATTCAGAGAATTCCGCCTTTGTGCTTCCTCATATTTAAATACCAAACTCTAGTTTGTTTTCCATTGCCTGACCACAGTTTTCAAAACTCTACACACTTATCCCATGACTGTAACAGCAACAATTTGGATTTACAGCACTTTCTTCAAATGCTAACACACTGCTGTCAAAGCTGTTATCCACACATTCAAAACAGAATAAATTTCAGCCTTGTGCCTTTCACACACTGCTGATTCTCAAACAATTTTAGCTGAAAGTCTGAAAATGTGTGGCCTAATGCTTGAGAGAGGCAGGGTTATAGTATTACAATATGTACTTTTAGTTTCAACCTTTTTTTCTCATTACTGTAATTCTGTGAATTACTATAGTCTATTGAAGCAAACTGCTGATTTCAATTGTTATGTTCTAAAAATGTAAATAAAACAAATGAAAGAATGTCACTCTTTTCTTTGAAGAAAATCTCACTTTGTATGAAGTCACTGAAATTGTTGAAACTGGAAAGATGAAAAGTTAGTATTTTCTTTATTTGTTTTTGATGCTAGTGTTTTTCCTCTCAGTGTGTTTTAAGTGATAATGTGTGTTATCTCAGTGAGGGTTGTGCATAGTGTTTTGAGCCGTGTGTTAAGAGTTGTGCTCAGGTGACTGTTGGTAGTGCAGACTGTAGTTAGAGTTTTGCACATTTAGCTCCAGTTGTGCTCACTGTCGTTTAGCAATCGAAAAAAAACAAACAACCTGTAATACTGGTCAACCCGGTCTCATCCCAATTCGTCATATAACTGACGTTTTGGGACGTCTTTTGACCATTCGTCAATATACGACTTTTCAGGGCCCCCTTAAACGTCGGTAGATGACGTTATGGGATCCTAACTCTACCCCATACCTAAACCTAACCCTAAACCCAACTCGTCACCTAACTGACGTTAAAGGTAAAGCGTCAGTTGTATGACGACCCGGGATCATCATCTACCGACGTTTAAGGGGGCCCTAAAAAGTCGTATATTGACGAATGGTCAAAAGACGTCCCAAAACGTCAGTTATATGATGAATTGGGATGAGACTGTGTTATACTGGTAGGTAGGCAAGGCAAGTTTATTTATACAGCACATTTCATACACAATGGCAATTCAAAGTGCTTTACATGGAAGAAATTAAAATAATCAAAAGAAATCTGAATAATTAAAACAGTTTAGAATAAATTAGAAAAAATATGAAATAATGAAAAATGAAAATAATGATTAAAATTATAGCTGATGTGATCCTAATGATCTGAGTGATCTAGGTAGGTTTGAATAAGCATCAAAAAATGATTTGTGTACTACCAACATTTCCATTAGTTTTCAAAGTGCCTTCTAGGTTGTTTGTATTTTGCAGCTCTCCACAACAACAGGTTTACATTTACCCAATGTCAAAGCACTATTTTACTCATACTGCACATCACTTCATTTCTCAAAGAGTCTGAAAACATTTGGACCCTCCCAAAAGGGATGAAAATTATAGTAATAATTAGTAATTGAGTGGGCTACACAGATTTGTGTCGTGATAATTCAGTGAGTCTCGTTGGTCTGTCACTCCTCATCAGTGTCAGAATATTTGAGATGACCTGCTTTATGTTCACAAAAGTATGCAAGTTGTTGAGTTTCCAGCATGTCGTGTGATGCTTTCTCTGGTGTGTGTGTGATCGCTCTTGGAAAAATTAGTTGCAATCTGAAACATTACCAATAGAGGCCGATATATGTAAAAATACATATATCTCCTTTAAATGTACTTTTTTAAAGTGCCATTTCTTTTATGCAACTTAATAAAGCCGCTACAATCCGAGTAACTAAAGTCTAAACATGAGGAAAACTCAAGAAGAAAACATATTTGCTGTGATTCCTCTTCTGTGGAGCTGATCAGTCCTGAATAAATAAATCCTGAAACGTCTTTATACACAATAAACAGCTGTTTATTTGAAATTCTTCAACATTAGCAACCAATTCAACAAGGGTTTTTTTCATTCAAAGTGACTTCATTCTTGCTGAGTCACTCTCTAAACATAAATGTCTTGCTCAAGGGCCCAATAGTGAAGGTTAGCAAATCAGGTTTGTAAGGTGGTTTTCATTCCACAGTCTCCTTTATTTAACACACCTCATTCAGATCATCAACTAAAAAGACAACAATGAGTTGCTGTTGTAGATCTGCACAATTAACCGTTAAAGGATAGCGATCCCGACACAGTCTTATTCCTAAACGACAACAATTTGGTTCTGTCTATATTGGAATAAAAGTTTATAGTTTGGATATAAACATTGATGTCTACAGTTGGGATCAAAATTGAGTAAGTAACTTGAAAGTCAATTAACACTTTAAATTAAGATTATAAGATTATAAAAACGATTACATCGTTACTGTATTTTTTATTAAGTCAAAACATTCGTTCAAAAACAGACTACACTTGTTTCATTATGGGTGATTCAATATGTCATAAAATTCAATTTAAAGCAGCAGTCCACAGCTTTTTTGGGTTAAAAATTATCCAAAATAATTTTTTGTACAAGGTCGGACAGATTCGGCTTGAAGTCGTTCATCCTCGGATGCAGCAGTCTAGGTTTTGACATAAATTCAGATATCAATGTAATGTAAGCAAATAATAACAACAATTATTATCGATTTTCAAATATTGCCATTATTTTTGCCTATATATAATTTCATGTCATTTTATTATTAATTTCTGAAACAATCAAGTCCTGGTGTCCACTACAGAGGTCATAGTATAACATGAATAAAATATCTTTTTTTTTTTCATTTGTTTCTTATGCTCTTAACAATGTGATTACATGAAGAAGAAAAGAAACTTTTGGGAGGGAAAAAAAAACGTTCTGGGCCTCAGGATGATATAAAGTTCAAAAGTCTGGGGTCAATAAGATTTACACTCATCTAAAGGATTATTAGGAAGTTAGAACACCTGATCAATTTCTCATTAATGCAATTTTCTAATCAACCAATCACATGGCAATTGCTTCAATGCATTTAGGGGTGTGGTCCTGGTCAAGACAATCCCCTGAACTCCAAACTGAATGTCAGAATGGGAAAGAAAGGGGATTTAAGCAATTTTGAGCATGGCATGGTTGTTGGTGTCTGAGTATTTCACAATCTGCTCAGTTACTGGGATTTTCACTCACAACCATGGTTTACAAAGAATGGAGTGAAAAGGGAAAAACATCCAGTATGCGATGGCAGTCCTGTGGGCCAAAATGCCTTGTTGATGTTAGAGGTCAGAGGAGAACGGGCCGACTGATTCAAGCTGGAAGAGCAACTTTGACTGAAATAACCACTCGTTACAACCGAGGTAAGCAGCAAAGACACAACACACACAACCTTGAGGCGGATGGGCTACAACAACTGAAGACCCCACCGGGTACCACTCATCTCCACTACAAATAGGAAAAAGAGGCCACAATTTGCAAGTGCTCACCAAAATTAGACAGTTGAAGACTGGAAAAATGTTGCCTGAACATTTCTACATAACATAGTTATCTTCATATCTCAGCTCTGGAAGGGTCTAGCCTCCATTTTTGCACTCAGGTCTAAGTCGCATGGCCCTCTATCAGAATCCAGAGTTTTGAGAAGATTGGGGAAACTTGATTTTTTGCCCAAAAAAACCCAAAAAAAACATAAGGGGTAACACTGTCGTTTCTTTTTTTCGGGTCGAAATTTTGAGTTTCGATATCTCAGCTCTGGAAGGGTCTAGAGCCTCCATTTTTGCACTCAGGTCCTAGTCTCGTGGCCCTCTATCAGAATCCAGAGTTTCGAAAAGATTGGGGAAACTTAATTTTTCGCCCAAAAAAAAAAACGTTAGGGGTAACACTGTCGTTTTTTTTTTCGGGTCGAAATTTTGACTTTCGATATCTCGGCTCTGGAAGGGTCTAAAGCCTCCATTTTTGCACGCTGGTTGAAGTCTCGTGGCCCTCTGTCAGAATCCAGAGTTTCAAGAAGATCGGATGGGGTCAAAATTTCGGCCAAAAAAAAAAAACCCACAGTGTTGCCCCTTATGTTTTTTTTTTTCGGGTCGAAATTTTGACTTTCGATATCTCGGCTCTGGAAGGGTCTAGAGCCTCCATTTTTGCGCGCTGGTCGAAGTCTCGTGGCCCTCTGTCAGAATCCAGAGTTTCAAGAAGATCGGAGGGGTTCAAAATTTCGGCCAAAAAAACCGACAGTGTTACCCCTTATGTTTTTTTTTTTCAGGTTGAAATTGTGACTTTCGACATCTCGGCTCTGGAAGGGTCTAGAGCCTCCATTTTTGCGCGCTGGTCGAAGTCTCGTGGCCCTCTGTCAGAATCCAGAGTTTCAAGAAGATCAGAGGGGGTCAAAATTTCGGCCAAAAGAAAAAAAAACGACAGTGTTACCCCTTATGTTTTTTTTCGGGTCGAAATCTTGACTTTCGATATCTCGGCTCTGGAAGGGTCTAGAGCCTCCATTTTTGCGCGCTGGTCGAAGTCTCGTGGCCCTCTGTCAGAATCCAGAGTTTCAAGAAGATCGGAGGGGGTCAAAATTTCGGCCAAAAAAAAAATGACAGTGTTACCCCTTATGTTTTTTTTTTCAGGTTGAAATTTTGACTTTCGATATCTCGGCTATGGAAGGGTCTAGAGCCTCCATTTTTGCACGCTGGTCGAAGTCTCGTGGCCCTCTGTCAGAATCCAGAGTTTCAAGAAGATCGGAGGGGGTCAAAATCTCGGCCAAAAAAAAAAAAAAACAACAGTGTAACCCCTTATGTTTTTTTTTTCGAGTCGAAATTTTGACTTTCGATATCTCGGCTCTGGAACGGTCTAGAGCCTCCATTTTTTTCTGTCTCGTGGCCCTCTGTCACAATCCAGAGTTTCAAGAAGATCGGAGGGGGTCAAAATTTCGGCCAAAAAAAAAAAAACGACAGTGTTACCCCTTATGTTTTTTTTTTTTTCGGGTCGAAATTTTGACTTTCGATATCTCGGCTCTGGAAGGGTCTAGAGCCTCCATTTTTGCGCGCTGGTCGAAGTCTCGTGGCCCTCTGTCAGAATCCAGAGTTTCAAGAATATCGGAGGGGGTCAAAATTTCGGCCAAAAAAACCGACAGTGTTACCCCTTATGTTTTTTTTTAAGGGGTAACCAGCGCGCAAAGGGGTAACCTCCATTTTTGCGCGCTGGTCGAAGTCTCGTGGCCCTCTGTCAGAATCCAGAGTTTCAAGAAGATCGGAGGGGGTCAAAATTTCGGCCAAAAACGACAGTGTTACCCCTTATGTTTTTTTTTTCAGGTCAAAACTTTGACATCCGATATCTCGGCTCTGGAAGGGTCTAGAGCCTCCATTTTTGCGCGCTGGTCGAAGTCTCGTGGCCCTCTGTCAGAATCCAGAGTTTCAAGAAGATCGGAGAGGGTCAAAATTTCGGCCAAAAACGACAGTGTTACCCCTTATGTTTTTTTTTTTGGGTCAAAACTTTGACATCCGATAACTCGGCGCTGGAAGGGTCTAGAGCCTCCATTTTTGCGCGCTGGTCGAAGTCTCGTGGCCAACTGTCAGAATCCAGAGTTTCAAGAAGATCGGAGGGGGTCAAAATTTCGGCCAAAAACGACAGTGTTACCCCTTATGTTTTTTTTCAGGTCAAAACTTTGACATCCGATATCTCGGCTCTGGAAGGGTCTAGAGCCTCCATTTTTGCGCGCTGGTCGAAGTCTCGTGGCCCTCTGTCAGAATCCAGAGTTTCAAGAAGATCGGAGAGGGTCAAAATTTCGGCCAAAAACGACAGTGTTACCCTTTATGTTTTTTTTTTCGGGTCAAAACTTTGACATCCGATATCTCGGCTCTGGAAGGGTCTAGAGCCTCCATTTTTCCGCGCTGGTCGAAGTCTCGTGGCCCTCTGTCAGAATCCAGAGTTTCAAGAAGATCGGAGGGGGTCAAAATTTCGGCCAAAAACGACAGTGTTACCCCTTATGTTTTTTTTTCAGGTCAAAACTTTGACATCCGATATCTCGGCTCTGGAAGGGTCTAGAGCCTCCATTTTTGCGCGCTGGTCGAAGTCTCGTGGCCCTCTGTCAGAATCCAGAGTTTCAAGAAGATCGGAGGGGGTCAAAATTTCGGCCAAAAACGACAGTGTTACCCCTTATGTTTTTTTTTCAGGTCAAAATTTGACATCCGATATCTCGGCTCTGGAAGGGTCTAGAGCCTCCATTTTTGCGCGCTGGTCGAAGTCTCGTGGCCCTCTGTCAGAATCCAGAGTTTCAAGAAGATCGGAGGGGGTCAAAATTTCGGCCAAAAACGACAGTGTTACCCCTTATGTTTTTTTTCAGGTCAAAACTTTGACATCCGATATCTCGGCTCTGGAAGGGTCTAGAGCCTCCATTTTTGCGCGCTGGTCGAAGTCTCGTGACCCTCTGTCAGAATCCAGAGTTTCAAGAAGATCGGAGGGGGTCAAAATTTCGGCCAAAAACGACAGTGTTACCCCTTTTGTTTTTTTTTCAGGTCAAAACTTTGACATCCGATATCTCGGCTCTGGAAGGGTCTAGAGCCTCCATTTTTGCGCGCTGGTCGAAGTCTCGTGGCCCTCTGTCAGAATCCAGAGTTTCAAGAAGATCGGAGAGGGTCAAAATTTCGGCCAAAAACGACAGTGTTACCCCTTATGTTTTTTTTCGGGTCAAAACTTTGACATCCGATATCTCGGCTCTGGAAGGGTCTAGAGCCTCCATTTTTGCGCGCTGGTCGAAGTCTCGTGGCCCTCTGTCAGAATCCAGAGTTTCAAGAAGATCGGAGGGGGTCAAAATTTCGGCCAAAAACGACAGTGTTACCCCTTATGTTTTTTTTTTCAGGTCAAAACTTTGACATCCGATATCTCGGCTCTGGAAGGGTCTAGAGCCTCCATTTTTGCGCGCTGGTCGAAGTCTCGTGGCCCTCTGTCAGAATCCAGAGTTTCAAGAAGATCGGAGGGGGTCAAAATTTCGGCCAAAAACGACAGTGTTACCCCTTATGTTTTTTTTTCAGGTCAAAACTTTGACATCCGATATCTCGGCTCTGGAAGGGTCTAGAGCCTCCATTTTTGCGCGCTGGTCGAAGTCTCGTGGCCCTCTGTCAGAATCCAGAGTTTCAAGAAGATCGGAGGGGGTCAAAATTTCGGCCAAAAACGACAGTGTTACCCCTTATGTTTTTTTTTTCTGGTCAAAACTTTGACATCCGATATCTCGGCTCTGGAAGGGTCTAGAGCCTCCATTTTTGCGCGCTGGTCGAAGTCTCGTGGCCCTCTGTCAGAATCCAGAGTTTCAAGAAGATCGGAGGGGGTCAAAATTTCGGCCAAAAACGACAGTGTTACCCCTTATATTTTTTTTTTCGAGTCAAAACTTTGACATCCGATATCTCGGCTCTGGAAGGGTCTAGAGCCTCCATTTTTGCGCGATGGTCGAAGTCTCGTGGCCCTCTGTCAGAATCCAGAGTTTCAAGAAGATCGGAGGGGGTCAAAATTTCGGCCAAAAACGACAGTGTTACCCCTTATGTTTTTTTTTCAGGTCAAAACTTTGACATCTGATATCTCGGCTCTGGAAGGGTCTAGAGCCTCCATTTTTGCGCGCTGGTCAAAGTCTCGTGGCCCTCTGTCAGAATCCAGAGTTTCAAGAAGATCGGAGGGGGTCAAAATTTCGGCCAAAAACGACAGTGTTACCCCTTATGTTTTTTTTCGAGTCAAAACTTTGACATCCGATATCTCGGCTCTGGAAGGGTCTAGAGCCTCCATTTTTGCGCGCTGGTCGAAGTCTCGTGGCCCTCTGTCAGAATCCAGAGTTTCAAGAAGATCGGAGGGGGTCAAAATTTCGGCCAAAAACGACAGTGTTACCCCTTATGTTTTTTTTTCAGGTCAAAACTTTGACATCCGATATCTCGGCTCTGGAAGGGTCTAGAGCCTCCATTTTTGCGCGCTGGTCGAAGTCTCGTGGCCCTCTGTCAGAATCCAGAGTTTCAAGAAGATCGGAGGGGGTCAAAATTTTGGCCAAAAACGACAGTGTTACCCCTTATGTTTTTTTTTTCAGGTCAAAACTTTGACGTCCGATATCTCGGCTCTGGAAGGGTCTAGAGCCTCCATTTTTGCGCGCTGGTCGAAGTCTCGTGGCCCTCTGTCAGAATCCAGAGTTTCAAGAAGATCGGAGGGGGTCAAAATTTCGGCCAAAAACGACAGTGTTACCCCTTATGTTTTTTTTTTCAGGTCAAAACTTTGACATCCGATATCTCGGCTCTGGAAGGGTCTAGAGCCTCCATTTTTGCGCGCTGGTCGAAGTCTCGTGGCCCTCTGTCAGAATCCAGAGTTTCAAGAAGATCGGAGAGGGTCAAAATTTCGGCCAAAAACGACAGTGTTACCCCTTATGTTTTTTTTTTTTCAGGTCAAAACTTTGACATCCGATATCTCGGCTCTGGAAGGGTCTAGAGCCTCCATTTTTGCGCGCTGGTCGAAGTCTCGTGGCCCTCTGTCAGAATCCAGAGTTTCAAGAAGATCGGAGGGGGTCAAAATTTCGGCCAAAAACGACAGTGTTACCCCTTATGTTTTTTTTTTCAGGTCAAAACTTTGACATCCGATATCTCGGCTCTGGAAGGGTCTAGAGCAGGAGTGGGCAAACTACGGCCCGCGGGCCACATGCGGCCCGTTAGGCTTTTTAATCCGGCCCGTCGAGTATTTAAAATATTGTCATAGAGATTGCATTTGCATGGGGAGCGTTGTGCAGCGCGGTCTGTGGCTGGAGAGCGAGGGGGGAGCCGAGCGGTAGGCGGGCCGTGCTGACAGAGTGTGGAGAGAGAGAGACTGGGAGCTCGTGCACGCGCTGTCGAGAGAGAGAAAACGCTGGGCTGCAAGCTGTTTCAGTGGAAAGAGTGTTGCTGCATTTGTGACCTAAGAAGCTGAATCCAGCGGGAAGAGTACTGTTTTATATGTGATTTGTTTTTGAAACATTCTGAATTAATTGTGTGAGCGCGAGCAAGCGCTGTGGGGAGAGAAAGTAACTCAATAAAGTGCATGAGCTCCAGTATTCGCCGACCCTGTGTCTCCTTTCATCACCCATTCACCGAACCAACATCCCTGTCACACATTCATTTTGCCTTTTTCCTGCAATACTTGAATAAAGCAGCTCATTCATTCAGAGCTGTTGTGGCTGTGCTGCGGTGTGTCACGTGACAAGCAATGACGCGTCACCATGGAAACCATACAGTGAATAAATAACGGTTGCATTGCAAAGCTCATGTAACCCCTCACACACCCGGGTCCAACTCGCCTCGCTCCGAGCGGGTCTCGAACCCGGGTCTCCGGCATGAGAGTCAGGCGCGCTAACAAGGAGGCTAGAGACTGCAGCCTCTAGCGTCTGTCGCTAGAGCGCCTATTGAGATCGGGGAGTGAGGTTTACTCGCACAGCAACTACTAGCTGGCCTCCGTTACACTCACGCCGCAGAGTCAGACCGTTTTTTGTAATTTGTCATATGCAATTTATAACTAATATCCCAGGAACCAGAACGTTTGCATGATTGAATCATTGACATTTCAGCACTCCTTCAGACAGCGACTTAAGCACAACAAGGCTCCTTGTTGCACGTTAATGTTTTTTCCTTTTTTGGAAACTCACAGAGAAAAAAAATGTTAGTAACCACTTGTACACCTGATTAGTTTTCATTTGATTTTTAGTTTTTCTTTTGATATTTAGTTTCTTTTCTCCTCTGTATTTGTCTCTTGGACTGCTTCCGGTTACCTTTATCGCCCGCCTCGCTACGCTCCCGTCTCTGCCGTTTGTTCAATAAATGTTCTTATCTGCTTTTGATTTTTACATTTTATCATACTTAAAATAAATTGGTACATTTTTTATTTTTATTTTATTTTTTTTTCACAAATGTATGACGTTTGTGTATTAAGTGCAATTTGATTACCATATGGAGTTTTAATAAAGTTGAATTAATGTAACGTTCCTTCATTGGTGTGGCATTCATTGGGGCGGCAGTGGCTCAGTGGTTCATGTGGGTTGTCTATAAACCGAAAGGTTGCTGGTTCAATCCTCGGTTCCATCTGACCAAGTGTTGAGGTGTGAGCACCATGGACCATGAGCAAGACACCTAACCCCAGCTGCTCCCGACGAGCTGGATGGCGCCTTACATGGCTGCCGTCGGTGTGTGTGTGAATGGGTGAATGTGAGGCAAATTGTAAAGCGCTTTGGTGGCCATTGGGTCTAAGGAAGCGCTATATAAATGCAGTCCATTTACCATTTCTCTAATTTTTACTCTACTACGTGTACACTTGCTGGTGTTTTGTTTCTACTTTACTGTTAGGCTCATTAAATAATACTAAGGATAAACAATATTTAAAAAGAATATAAATATATATAAAATTAAAATAAATATAAAATTAAATAAAAAAATAACCCCAAAATATAACAATGCTAAATGGGGATATCTATAGCATATAAATTAATATACTATGTAAATTACGTGATCCACGTAAATGGCCGGCCCTCTGTCAAATTTTGAAACCCAGTGTGGCCCTTGAGCCAAAAAGTTTGCCCACCCCTGGTCTAGAGCCTCCATTTTTGCGCGCTGGTCGAAGTCTCGTGGCCCTCTGTCAGAATCCAGAGTTTCAAGAAGATCGGAGGGGGTCAAAATTTCGGCCCAAAACGACAGTGTTACCCCTTATGTTTTTTTTTCAGGTCAAAACTTTGACATCCGATATCTCGGCTCTGGAAGGGTATAGAGCCTCCATTTTTGTGCGCTGGTCGAAGTCTCGTGGCCCTCTGTCAGAATCCAGAGTTTCAAGAAGATCGGAGGGGGTCAAAATTTCGGCCAAAAACGACAGTGTTACCCCTTATGTTTTTTTTTTTCTGGTCAAAACTTTGACATCCGATATCTCGGCTCTGGAAGGGTCTAGAGCCTCCATTTTTGCGCGCTGGTCGAAGTCTCGTGGCCCTCTGTCAGAATCCAGAGTTTCAAGAAGATCGGAGGGGGTCAAAATTTCGGCCAAAAACGACAGTGTTACCCCTTATATTTTTTTTTTTCGAGTCAAAACTTTGACATCCGATATCTCGGCTCTGGAAGGGTCTAGAGCCTCCATTTTTGCGCGCTGGTCAAAGTCTCGTGGCCCTCTGTCAGAATCCAGAGTTTCAAGAAGATCGGAGGGGGTCAAAATTTCGGCCAAAAACGACAGTGTTACCCCTTATGTTTTTTTTTTCACGTCAAAACTTTGACATCCGATATCTCGGCTATGGAAGGGTCTAGAGCCTCCATTTTTGCGCGCTGGTCGAAGTCTCGTGGCCCTCTGTCAGAAACCAGAGTTTCAAGAAGATCGGAGGGGGTCAAAATTTCGGCCAAAAACGACAGTGTTACCCCTTATGTTTTTTTTTTCAGGTCAAAACTTTGACATCCGATATCTCGGCTCTGGAAGGGTCTAGAGCCTCCATTTTTGCGCGCTGGTCGAAGTCACGTGGCCCTCTGTCAGAATCCAGAGTTTCAAGAAGATCGGAGGGGGTCAAAATTTCGGCCAAAAACGACAGTGTTACCCCTTATGTTTTTTTTTTTCAGGTCAAAACTTTGACATCCGATATCTCGGCTCTGGAAGGGTCTAGAGCCTCCATTTTTGTGCACTGGTCGAAGTCTCGTGGCCGTCTGTCAGAATCCAGAGTTTCAAGAAGATCGGAGGGGGTCAAAATTTCGGCCAAAAACGACAGTGTTACCCCTTATGTTTTTTTTTCAGGTCAAAACTTTGACATCCGATATCTCGGCTCTGGAAGGGTCTAGAGCCTCCATTTTTGCGCGCTGGTCGAAGTCTCGTGGCCCTCTGTCAGAATCCAGAGTTTCAAGAAGATCGGAGGGGGTCAAAATTTCGGCCAAAAACGACAGTGTTACCCCTTATGTTTTTTTTTTCAGGTCAAAACTTTGACATCCGATATCTCGGCTCTGGAAGGGTCTAGAGCCTCCATTTTTGCGCGCTGGTCGAAGTCTCGTGGCCCTCTGTCAGAATCCAGAGTTTCAAGAAGATCGGAGGGGGTCAAAATTTTGGCCAAAAACGACAGTGTTACCCCTTATGTTTTTTTTTTTAGGTCAAAACTTTGACGTCCGATATCTCGGCTCTGGAAGGGTCTAGAGCCTCCATTTTTGCGCGCTGGTCGAAGTCTCGTGGCCCTCTGTCAGAATCCAGAGTTTCAAGAAGATCGGAGGGGGTCAAAATTTCGGCCAAAAACGACAGTGTTACCCCTTATGTTTTTTTTTTTCAGGTCAAAACTTTGACATCCGATATCTCGGCTCTGGAAGGGTCTAGAGCCTCCATTTTTGCGCGCTGGTCGAAGTCTCGTGGCCCTCTGTCAGAATCCAGAGTTTCAAGAAGATCGGAGAGGGTCAAAATTTCGGCCAAAAACGACAGTGTTACCCCTTATGTTTTTTTTTTTGGGTCAAAACTTTGACATCCGATATCTCGGCGCTGGAAGGGTCTAGAGCCTCCATTTTTGCGCGCTGGTCGAAGTCTCGTGGCCAACTGTCAGAATCCAGAGTTTCAAGAAGATCGGAGGGGTTCAAAATTTCGGCCAAAAACGTCAGTGTTACCGCTTATGTTTTTTTTTTCAGGTCAAAACTTTGACATCCGATATCTCGGCTCTGGAAGGGTCTAGAGCCTCCATTTTTCCGCGCTGGTCGAAGTCTCGTGGCCCTCTGTCAGAATCCAGAGTTTCAAGAAGATCGGAGGGGGTCAAAATTTCGGCCAAAAACGACAGTGTTACCCCTTATGTTTTTTTTCAGGTCAAAACTTTGACATCCGATATCTCGGCTCTGGAAGGGTCTAGAGCCTCCATTTTTGCGCGCTGGTCGAAGTCTCGTGGCCCTCTGTCAGAATCCAGAGTTTCAAGAAGATCGGAGAGGGTCAAAATTTCGGCCAAAAACGACAGTGTTACCCTTTATGTTTTTTTTTTCGGGTCAAAACTTTGACATCCGATATCTCGGCTCTGGAAGGGTCTAGAGCCTCCATTTTTCTGCGCTGGTCGAAGTCTCGTGGCCCTCTGTCAGAATCCAGAGTTTCAAGAAGATCGGAGGGGGTCAAAATTTCGGCCAAAAACGACAGTGTTACCCCTTATGTTTTTTTTTCAGGTCAAAACTTTGACATCCGATATCTCGGCTCTGGAAGGGTCTAGAGCCTCCATTTTTGCGCGCTGGTCGAAGTCTCGTGGCCCTCTGTCAGAATCCAGAGTTTCAAGAAGATCGGAGGGGGTCAAAATTTCGGCCAAAAACGACAGTGTTACCCCTTATGTTTTTTTTTTCAGGTCAAAATTTGACATCCGATATCTCGGCTCTGGAAGGGTCTAGAGCCTCCATTTTTGCGCGCTGGTCGAAGTCTCGTGGCCCTCTGTCAGAATCCAGAGTTTCAAGAAGATCGGAGGGGGTCAAAATTTCGGCCAAAAACGACAGTGTTACCCCTTATGTTTTTTTTTCAGGTCAAAACTTTGACATCCGATATCTCGGCTCTGGAAGGGTCTAGAGCCTCCATTTTTGCGCGCTGGTCGAAGTCTCGTGACCCTCTGTCAGAATCCAGAGTTTCAAGAAGATCGGAGGGGGTCAAAATTTCGGCCAAAAACGACAGTGTTACCCCTTTTGTTTTTTTTTCAGGTCAAAACTTTGACATCCGATATCTCGGCTCTGGAAGGGTCTAGAGCCTCCATTTTTGCGCGCTGGTCGAAGTCTTGTGGCCCTCTGTCAGAATCCAGAGTTTCAAGAAGATCGGAGAGGGTCAAAATTTCGGCCAAAAATGACAGTGTTACCCCTTATGTTTTTTTCGGGTCAAAACTTTGACATCCGATATCTCGGCTCTGGAAGGGTCTAGAGCCTCCATTTTTGCGCGCTGGTCGAAGTCTCGTGGCCCTCTGTCAGAATCCAGAGTTTCAAGAAGATCGGAGGGGGTCAAAATTTCGGCCAAAAACGACAGTGTTACCCCTTATGTTTTTTTTTTCAGGTCAAAACTTTGACATCCGATATCTCGGCTCTGGAAGGGTCTAGAGCCTCCATTTTTGCGCGCTGGTCGAAGTCTCGTGGCCCTCTGTCAGAATCCAGAGTTTCAAGAAGATCGGAGGGGGTCAAAATTTCGGCCAAAAACGACAGTGTTACCCCTTATGTTTTTTTTTTCTGGTCAAAACTTTGACATCCGATATCTCGGCTCTGGAAGGGTCTAGAGCCTCCATTTTTGCGCGCTGGTCGAAGTCTCGTGGCCCTCTGTCAGAATCCAGAGTTTCAAGAAGATCGGAGGGGGTCAAAATTTCGGCCAAAAACGACAGTGTTACCCCTTATATTTTTTTTTTCGAGTCAAAACTTTGACATCCGATATCTCGGCTCTGGAAGGGTCTAGAGCCTCCATTTTTGCGCGATGGTCGAAGTCTCGTGGCCCTCTATCAGAATCCAGAGTTTCAAGAAGATCGGAGGGGGTCAAAATTTCGGCCAAAAACGACAGTGTTACCCCTTATGTTTTTTTTTCAGGTCAAAACTTTGACATCCGATATCTCGGCTCTGGAAGGGTCTAGAGCCTCCATTTTTGCGCGCTGGTCAAAGTCTCGTGGCCCTCTGTCAGAATCCAGAGTTTCAAGAAGATCGGAGGGGGTCAAAATTTCGGCCAAAAACGACAGTGTTACCCCTTATGTTTTTTTTTTTCACGTCAAAACTTTGACATCCGATATCTCGGCTATGGAAGGGTCTAGAGCCTCCATTTTTGCGCGCTGGTCGAAGTCTCGTGGCCCTCTGTCAGAATCCAGAGTTTCAAGAAGATCGGAGGGGGTCAAAATTTCGGCCAAAAACGACAGTGTTACCCCTTATGTTTTTTTTTCAGGTCAAAACTTTGACATCCGATATCTCGGCTCTGGTAGGGTCTAGAGCCTCCATTTTTGCGCGCTGGTCGAAGTCTCGTGGCCCTCTGTCAGAATCCAGAGTTTCAAGAAGATCGGAGGGGGTCAAAATTTCGGCCAAAAACGACAATGTTACCCCTTATGTTTTTTTTCAGGTCAAAACTTTGACATCCGATATCTCGGCTCTGGAAGGGTCTAGAGCCTCCATTTTTGCGCGCTGGTCGAAGTCTCGTGGCCCTCTGTCAGAATCCAGAGTTTCAAGAAGATCGGAGAGGGTCAAAATTTTGGCCAAAAACGACAGTGTTACCCCTTATGTTTTTTTTTTCGGGTCAAAACTTTGACATCCGATATCTCGGCTCTGGAAGGGTCTAGAGCCTCCATTTTTGCGCGCTGGTCGAAGTCTCGTGGCCCTCTGTCAGAATCCAGAGTTTCAAGAAGATCGGAGGGGGTCAAAATTTCGGCCAAAAACGACAGTGTTACCCCTTATGTTTTTTTTTTCAGGTCAAAACTTTGACATCCGATATCTCGGCTCTGGAAGGGTCTAGAGCCTCCATTTTTGCGCACTGGTCGAAGTCTCGTGGCCGTCTGTCAGAATCCAGAGTTTCAAGAAGATCGGAGGGGGTCAAAATTTCGGCCAAAAACGACAGTGTTACCCCTTATGTTTTTTTTTCAGGTCAAAACTTTGACATCCGATATCTCGGCTCTGGAAGGGTCTAGAGCCTCCATTTTTGCGCGCTGGTCGAAGTCTCGTGGCCCTCTGTCAGAATCCAGAGTTTCAAGAAGATCGGAGGGGGTCAAAATTTCGGCCAAAAACGACAATGTTACCCCTTATGTTTTTTTTTTCGAGTCAAAACTTTGACATCCGATATCTCGGCTCTGGAAGGGTCTAGAGCCTCCATTCTTGCGCGCTGGTCGAAGTCTCGTGGCCCTCTGTCAGAATCCAGAGTTTCAAGAAGATCGGAGGGGGTCAAAATTTCGGCCAAAAACGACAGTGTTACCCCTTATGTTTTTTTTCAGGTCAAAACTTTGACATCCGATATCTCGGCTCTGGAAGGGTCTAGAGCCTCCATTTTTGCGCGCTGGTCGAAGTCTCGTGGCCCTCTGTCAGAATCCAGAGTTTCAAGAAGATCGGAGGGGGTCAAAATTTCGGCCAAAAACGACAGTGTTACCCCTTATGTTTTTTTTTTCAGGTCAAAACTTTGACATCCGATATCTCGGCTCTGGAAGGGTCTAGAGCCTCCATTTTTGCGCGCTGGTCGAAGTCTCGTGGCCCTCTGTCAGAATCCAGAGTTTCAAGAAGATCGGAGGGGGTCAAAATTTCGGCCAAAAACGACAGTGTTACCCCTTATGTTTTTTTTTTTCAGGTCAAAACTTTGACATCCGATATCTCGGCTCTGGAAGGGTCTAGAGCCTGCATTTTTGCGCGCTGGTCGAAGTCTCGTGGCCCTCTGTCAGAATCCAGAGTTTCAAGAAGATCGGAGGGGGTCAAAATTTCGGCCAAAAACGACAGTGTTACCCCTTATGTTTTTTTTTCAGGTCAAAACTTTGACATCCGATATCTCGGCTCTGGAAGGGTCTAGAGCCTCCATTTTTGCGCGCTGGTCGAAGTCTCGTGGCCCTCTGTCAGAATCCAGAGTTTCAAGAAGATCGGAGAGGGTCAAAATTTCGGCAAAAAACGACAGTGTTACCCCTTATGTTTTTTTTTTTGGGTCAAAACTTTGACATCCGATATCTCGGCTCTGGAAGGGTCTAGAGCCTCCATTTTTGCGCGCTGGTCGAAGTCCCGTGGCCCTCTGTCAGAATCCAGAGTTTCAAGAAGATCGGAGGGGGTCAAAATTTCGGCCAAAAACGACAGTGTTACCCCTTATGTTTTTTTTTTCAGGTCAAAACTTTGACATCCGATATCTCGGCTCTGGAAGGGTCTAGAGCCTCCATTTTTGCGCGCTGGTCGAAGTCTCGTGGCCCTCTGTCAGAATCCAGAGTTTCAAGAAGATCGGAGAGGGTCAAAATTTCGGCCAAAAACGACAGTGTTACCCCTTATGTTTTTTTTTTGGGTCAAAACTTTGACATCCGATATCTCGGCGCTGGAAGGGTCTAGAGCCTCCATTTTTGCGCGCTGGTCGAAGTCTCGTGGCCCTCTGTCAGAATCCAGAGTTTCAAGAAGATCGGAGGGGGTCAAAATTTCGGCCAAAAACGACAGTGTTACCCCTTATGGGTTTTTTTTCAGGTCAAAACTTTGACATCCGATATCTCGGCTCTGGAAGGGTCTAGAGCCTCCATTTTTGCGCGCTGGTCGAAGTCTCGTGGCCCTCTGTCAGAATCCAGAGTTTCAAGAAGATCGGAGGGGGTCAAAATTTCAGCCAAAAACGACAGTGTTACCCCTTATGTTTTTTTTTCAGGTCAAAACTTTGACATCCGATATCTCGGCTCTGGAAGGGTCTAGAGACTCCATTTTTGCGCGCTGGTCGAAGTCTCGTGGCCCTCTGTCAGAATCCAGAGTTTCAAGAAGATCGGAGGGGGTCAAAATTTCGGCCAAAAACGACAGTGTTACCCCTTATGTTTTTTTTTTCAGGTCAAAACTTTGACATCCGATATCTCGGCTCTGGAAGGGTCTAGAGCCTCCATTTTTGCGCGCTGGTCGAAGTCTCGTGGCCCTCTGTCAGAATCCAGAGTTTCAAGAAGATCGGAGGGGGTCAAAATTTCGGCCAAAAACGACAGTGTTACCCCTTATGTTTTTTTTTTCAGGTTAAAACTTTGACATCCGATATCTCGGCTCTGGAAGGGTCTAGAGCCTGCATTTTTGCGCGCTGGTCGAAGTCTCGTGGCCCTCTGTCAGAATCCAGAGTTTCAAGAAGATCGGAGGGGGTCAAAATTTCGGCCAAAAACGACAGTGTTACCCCTTATGTTTTTTTTTCAGGTCAAAACTTTGACATCCGATATCTCGGCTCTGGAAGGGTCTAGAGCCTCCATTTTTGCGCGCTGGTCGAAGTCTCGTGGCCCTCTGTCAGAATCCAGAGTTTCAAGAAGATCGGAGGGGGTCAAAATTTCGGACAAAAACGACAGTGTTACCCCTTATGTTTTTTTTCAGGTCAAAACTTTTACATCCGATATCTCGGCTCTGGAAGGGTCTAGAGCCTCCATTTTTGCGCGCTGGTCGAAGTCTCGTGTCCCTCTGTCAGAATCCAGAGTTTCAAGAAGATCGGAGAGGGTCAAAATTTCGGCCAAAAACGACAGTGTTACCCCTTATGTTTTTTTTTTTCGGGTCAAAACTTTGACATCCGATATCTCGGCTCTGGAAGGGTCTAGAGCCTCCATTTTTCCGCGCTGGTCGAAGTCTCGTGGCCCTCTGTCAGAATCCAGAGTTTCAAGAAGATCGGAGGGGGTCAAAATTTCGGCCAAAAACGAAAGTGTTACCCCTTATGTTTTTTTTTTCAGGTCAAAACTTTGACATCCGATATCTCGGCTCTGGAAGGGTCTAGAGCCTCCATTTTTCCGCGATGGTCGAAGTCTCGTGGCCCTCTGTCAGAATCCAGAGTTTCAAGAAGATCGGAGGGGGTCAAAATTTCGGCCAAAAACGACAGTGTTACCCCTTATGTTTTTTTTTTCAGGTCAAAACTTTGACATCCGATATCTCGGCTCTGGAAGGGTCTAGAGCCTCCATTTTTGCACGCTGGTCGAAGTCTCGTGGCCCTCTGTCAGAATCCAGAGTTTCAAGAAGATCGGAGGGGGTCAAAATTTCGGCCAAAAACGACAGTGTTACCCCTTATGTTTTTTTTTCACGTCAAAAATTTGACATCCGATATCTCGGCTCTGGAAGGGTCTAGAGCCTCCATTTTTCCGCACTGGTCGAAGTCTCGTGGCCCTCTGTCAGAATCCAGAGTTTCAAGAAGATCGGAGGGGGTCAAAATTTCGGCCAAAAACGACAGTGTTACCCCTTATGTTTTTTTTTCGAGTCAAAACTTTGACATCCGATATCTCGGCTCTGGAAGGGTCTAGATTCTGCATTTTTGCGTGATGGTCGAAGTCTCGTGGCCCTCTGTCAGAATCCAGAGTTTCAAGAAGATCGGAGGGGGTCAAAATTTCGGCCAAAAACGACAGTGTTACCCCTTATGTTTTTTTTTCAAGTCAAAACTTTAACATCCGATATCTCGGCTCTGGAAGGGTCTAGAGCCTCCATTTTTGCGCGCTGGTCAAAGTCTCGTGGCCCTCTGTCAGAATCCAGAGTTTCAAGAAGATCGGAGGGGGTCAAAATTTCGGCCAAAAACGACAGTGTTACCCCTTATGTTTTTTTTCACGTCAAAACTTTGACATCCGATATCTCGGCTCTGGAAGGGTCTAGAGCCTCCATTTTTGCGCGCTGGTCGAAGTCTCGTGGCCCTCTGTCAGAATCCAGAGTTTCAAGAAGATCGGAGGGGGTCAAAATTTCGGCCAAAAACGACAGTGTTACCCCTTATGTTTTTTTTTTTCAGGTCAAAACTTTGACATCCGATATCTCGGCTCTGGAAGGGTCTAGAGCCTCCTTTTTTGCGCGCTGGTCGAAGTCTCGTGGCCCTCTGTCAGAATCCAGAGTTTCAAGAAGACCGGAGGGGGTCAAAATTTCGGCCAAAAACGACAGTGTTACCCCTTATGTTTTTTT
Source organism: Cyprinella venusta (assembly GCA_038021265.1). Classification (NCBI taxonomy): domain Eukaryota; kingdom Metazoa; phylum Chordata; class Actinopteri; order Cypriniformes; family Leuciscidae; genus Cyprinella; species Cyprinella venusta. The sequence goes on along the minus strand of CM075863.1, from coordinate 31,830,099 downwards.
TTCAGGTCAAAACTTTGACATCCGATATCTCGGCTCTGGAAGGGTCTAGAGCCTCCATTTTTGCGCGCTGGTCGAAGTCTCGTGGCCCTCTGTCAGAATCCAGAGTTTCAAGAAGATCGGAGGGGGTCAAAATTTCGGCCAAAAACGACAGTGTTACCCCTTATGTTTTTTTTTTCAGGTCAAAACTTTGACATCCTATATCTCGGCTCTGGAAGGGTCTAGAGCCTCCATTTTTGCGCGCTGGTCGAAGTCTCGTGGCCCTCTGTGAGAATCCAGAGTTTCAAGAAGATCGGAGGGGGTCAAAATTTCGGCCAAAAACGACAGTGTTACCCCTTATGTTTTTTTTTTCTGGTCAAAACTTTGACATCCGATATCTCGGCTCTGGAAGGGTCTAGAGCCTCCATTTTTGCGCGCTGGTCGAAGTCTCGTGGCCCTCTGTCAGAATCCAGAGTTTCAAGAAGATCGGAGGGGGTCAAAATTTCGGCCAAAAACGACAGTGTTACCCCTTATATTTTTTTTTTCGAGTCAAAACTTTGACATCCGATATCTCGGCTCTGGAAGGGTCTAGAGCCTCCATTTTTGCGCGATGGTCGAAGTCTCGTGGCCCTCTGTCAGAATCCAGAGTTTCAAGAAGATCGGAGGGGGTCAAAATTTCGGCCAAAAACGACAGTGTTACCCCTTATGTTTTTTTTTCAGGTCAAAACTTTGACATCCGATATCTCGGCTCTGGAAGGGTGTAGAGCCTCCATTTTTGCGCGCTGGTCAAAATCTCGTGGCCCTCTGTCAGAATCCAGAGTTTCAAGAAGATCGGAGGGGGTCAAAATTTCGGCCAAAAACGACAGTGTTACCCCTTATGTTTTTTTTTCACGTCAAAACTTTGACATCCGATATCTCGGCTATGGAAGGGTCTAGAGCCTCCATTTTTGCGCGCTGGTCGAAGTCTCGTGGCCCTCTGTCAGAATCCAGAGTTTCAAGAAGATCGGAGGGGGTCAAAATTTCGGCCAAAAACGACAGTGTTAGCCCTTATGTTTTTTTTTTTCAGGTCAAAACTTTGACATCCGATATCTCGGCTCTGGTAGGGTCTAGAGCCTCCATTTTTGCGCGCTGGTCGAAGTCTCGTGGCCCTCTGTCAGAATCCAGAGTTTCAAGAAGATCGGAGGGGGTCAAAATTTCGGCCAAAAACGACAATGTTATCCCCTTATGTTTTTTTTTCAGGTCAAAACTTTGACATCCGATATCTCGGCTCTGGAAGGGTCTAGAGCCTCCATTTTTGCGCGCTGGTCGAAGTCTCGTGGCCCTCTGTCAGAATCCAGAGTTTCAAGAAGATCGGAGGGGGTCAAAATTTCGGCCAAAAATGACAGTGTTACCCCTTATGTTTTTTTTTCAGGTCAAAACTTTGACATCCGATATCTCGGCTCTGGAAGGGTCTAGAGCCTCCATTTTTGCGCACTGGTCGAAGTCTCGTGGCCGTTTGTCATAATCCAGAGTTTCAAGAAGATCGGAGGGGGTCAAAATTTCGGCCAAAAACGACAATGTTACCCCTTATGTTTTTTTTTCAGGTCAAAACTTTGACATCCGATATCTCGGCTCTGGAAGGGTCTAGAGCCTCCATTTTTGCGCGCTGGTCGAAGTCTCGTGGCCCTCTGTCAGAATCCAGAGTTTCAAGAAGATCGGAGGGGGTCAAAATTTCGGCCAAAAACGACAATGTTACCCCTTATGTTTTTTTTTTCGAGTCAAAACTTTGACATCCGATATCTCGGCTCTGGAAGGGTCTAGAGCCTCCATTTTTGCGCGCTGGTCGAAGTCTCGTGGCCCTCTGTCAGAATCCAGAGTTTCAAGAAGATCGGAGGGGGTCAAAATTTTGGCCAAAAACGACAGTGTTACCCCTTATGTTTTTTTTTTCAGGTCAAAACTTTGACATCCGATATCTCGGCTCTGGAAGGGTCTAGAGCCTCCATTTTTGCGCGCTGGTCGAAGTCTCGTGGCCCTCTGTCAGAATCCAGAGTTTCAAGAAGATCGGAGGGGGTCAAAATTTCGGCCAAAAACGACAGTGTTACCCCTTATGTTTTTTTTTTTCAGGTCAAAACTTTGACATCCGATATCTCGGCTCTGGAAGGGTCTAGAGCCTGCATTTTTGCGCGCTGGTCGAAGTCTCGTGGCCCTCTGTCAGAATCCAGAGTTTCAAGAAGATCGGAGGGGGTCAAGATTTCGGCCAAAAACGACAGTGTTACCCCTTATGTTTTTTTTTCAGGTCAAAACTTTGACATCCGATATCTCGGCTCTGGAAGGGTCTAGAGCCTCCATTTTTGCGCGCTGGTCGAAGTCTCGTGGCCCTCTGTCAGAATCCAGAGTTTCAAGAAGATCGGAGAGGGTCAAAATTTCGGCCAAAAACGACAGTGTTACCCCTTATGTTTTTTTTTTTGGGTCAAAACTTTGACATCCGATATCTCGGCTCTGGAAGGGTCTAGAGCCTCCATTTTTGCGCGCTGGTCGAAGTCCCGTGGCCCTCTGTCAGAATCCAGAGTTTCAAGAAGATCGGAGGGGGTCAAAATTTCGGCCAAAAACGACAGTGTTACCCCTTATGTTTTTTTTTTTCAGGTCAAAACTTTGACATCCGATATCTCGGCTCTGGAAGGGTCTAGAGCCTCCATTTTTGCGCGCTGGTCGAAGTCTCGTGGCCCTCTGTCAGAATCCAGAGTTTCAAGAAGATCGGAGAGGGTCAAAATTTCGGCCAAAAACGACAGTGTTACCCCTTATGTTTTTTTTTTGGGTCAAAACTTTGACATCCGATATCTCGGCGCTGGAAGGGTCTAGAGCCTCCATTTTTGCGCGCTGGTCGAAGTCTCGTGGCCCTCTGTCAGAATCCAGAGTTTCAAGAAGATCGGAGGGGGTCAAAATTTCGGCCAAAAACGACAGTGTTACCCCTTATGGTTTTTTTTTCAGGTCAAAACTTTGACATCCGATATCTCGGCTCTGGAAGGGTCTAGAGCCTCCATTTTTGCGCGCTGGTCGAAGTCTCGTGGCCCTCTGTCAGAATCCAGAGTTTCAAGAAGATCGGAGGGGGTCAAAATTTCAGCCAAAAACGACAGTGTTACCCCTTATGTTTTTTTTTCAGGTCAAAACTTTGACATCCGATATCTCGGCTCTGGAAGGGTCTAGAGCCTCCATTTTTGCGCGCTGGTCGAAGTCTCGTGGCCCTCTGTCAGAATCCAGAGTTTCAAGAAGATCGGAGGGGGTCAAAATTTCGGCCAAAAACGACAGTGTTACCCCTTATGTTTTTTTTTTCAGGTCAAAACTTTGACATCCGATATCTCGGCTCTGGAAGGGTCTAGAGCCTCCATTTTTGCGCGCTGGTCGAAGTCTCGTGGCCCTCTGTCAGAATCCAGAGTTTCAAGAAGATCGGAGGGGGTCAAAATTTCGGCCAAAAACGACAGTGTTACCCCTTATGTTTTTTTTTCAGGTCAAAACTTTGACATCCGATATCTCGGCTCTGGAAGGGTCTAGAGCCTGCATTTTTGCGCGCTGGTCGAAGTCTCGTGGCCCTCTGTCAGAATCCAGAGTTTCAAGAAGATCGGAGGGGGTCAAAATTTCGGCCAAAAACGACAGTGTTACCCCTTATGTTTTTTTTTCAGGTCAAAACTTTGACATCCGATATCTCGGCTCTGGAAGGGTCTAGAGCCTCCATTTTTGCGCGCTGGTCGAAGTCTCGTGGCCCTCTGTCAGAATCCAGAGTTTCAAGAAGATCGGAGGGGGTCAAAATTTCGGACAAAAACGACAGTGTTACCCCTTATGTTTTTTTTCAGGTCAAAACTTTTACATCCGATATCTCGGCTCTGGAAGGGTCTAGAGCCTCCATTTTTGCGCGCTGGTCGAAGTCTCGTGTCCCTCTGTCAGAATCCAGAGTTTCAAGAAGATCGGAGAGGGTCAAAATTTCGGCCAAAAACGACAGTGTTACCCCTTATGTTTTTTTTTTCGGGTCAAAACTTTGACATCCGATATCTCGGCTCTGGAAGGGTCTAGAGCCTCCATTTTTCCGCGCTGGTCGAAGTCTCGTGGCCCTCTGTCAGAATCCAGAGTTTCAAGAAGATCGGAGGGGGTCAAAATTTCGGCCAAAAACGAAAGTGTTACCCCTTATGTTTTTTTTTTCAGGTCAAAACTTTGACATCCGATATCTCGGCTCTGGAAGGGTCTAGAGCCTCCATTTTTCCGCGCTGGTCGAAGTCTCGTGGCCCTCTGTCAGAATCCAGAGTTTCAAGAAGATCGGAGGGTTGTCAAAATTTCGGCCAAAAACGACAGTGTTACCCCTTATGTTTTTTTTTTCAGGTCAAAACTTTGACATCCGATATCTCGGCTCTGGAAGGGTCTAGAGCCTCCATTTTTGCACGCTGGTCGAAGTCTCGTGGCCCTCTGTCAGAATCCAGAGTTTCAAGAAGATCGGAGGGGGTCAAAATTTCGGCCAAAAACGACAGTGTTACCCCTTATGTTTTTTTTTCACGTCAAAACTTTGACATCCGATATCTCGGCTCTGGAAGGGTCTAGAGCCTCCATTTTTCCGCGCTGGTCGAAGTCTCGTGGCCCTCTGTCAGAATCCAGAGTTTCAAGAAGATCGGAGGGGGTCAAAATTTCGGCCAAAAACGACAGTGTTACCCCTTATGTTTTTTTCAAGTCAAAACTTTAACATCCGATATCTCGGCTCTGGAAGGGTCTAGAGCCTCCATTTTTGCGCGCTGGTCAAAGTCTCGTGGCCCTCTGTCAGAATCCAGAGTTTCAAGAAGATCGGAGGGGGTCAAAATTTCGGCCAAAAACGACAGTGTTACCCCTTATGTTTTTTTTCACGTCAAAACTTTGACATCCGATATCTCGGCTCTGGAAGGGTCTAGAGCCTCCATTTTTGCGCGCTGGTCGAAGTCTCGTGGCCCTCTGTCAGAATCCAGAGTTTCAAGAAGATCGGAGGGGGTCAAAATTTCGGCCAAAAACGACAGTGTTACCCCTTATGTTTTTTTTTTTCAGGTCAAAACTTTGACATCCGATATCTCGGCTCTGGAAGGGTCTAGAGCCTCCTTTTTTGCGCGCTGGTCGAAGTCTCGTGGCCCTCTGTCAGAATCCAGAGTTTCAAGAAGACCGGAGGGGGTCAAAATTTCGGCCAAAAACGACAGTGTTACCCCTTATGTTTTTTTTTTCAGGTCAAAACTTTGACATCCGATATCTCGGCTCTGGAAGGGTCTAGAGCCTCCATTTTTGCGCGCTGGTCGAAGTCTCGTGGCCCTCTGTCAGAATCCAGAGTTTCAAGAAGATCGGAGAGGGTCAAAATTTCGGCCAAAAACGACAGTGTTACCCCTTATGTTTTTTTTTTTTCGGGTCAAAACTTTGACATCCGATATCTCGGCTCTGGAAGGGTCTAGAGCCTCCATTTTTGCGCGCTGGTCGAAGTCTCGTGGCCCTCTGTCAGAATCCAGAGTTTCAAGAAGATCGGAGGGGGTCAAAATTTCGGCCAAAAACGACAGTGTTACCCCTTATGTTTTTTTTTCACGTCAAAACTTTGACATCCGATATCTCGGCTCTGGAAGGGTCTAGAGCCTCCATTTTTCCGCGCTGGTCGAAGTCTCGTGGCCCTCTGTCAGAATCCAGAGTTTCAAGAAGATCGGAGGGGGTCAAAATTTCGGCCAAAAACGACAGTGTTACCCCTTATGTTTTTTTTTCAAGTCAAAACTTTAACATCCGATATCTCGGCTCTGGAAGGGTCTAGAGCCTCCATTTTTGCGCGCTGGTCAAAGTCTCGTGGCCCTCTGTCAGAATCCAGAGTTTCAAGAAGATCGGAGGGGGTCAAAATTTCGGCCAAAAACGACAGTGTTACCCCTTATGTTTTTTTTCACGTCAAAACTTTGACATCCGATATCTCGGCTCTGGAAGGGTCTAGAGCCTCCATTTTTGCGCGCTGGTCGAAGTCTCGTGGCCCTCTGTCAGAATCCAGAGTTTCAAGAAGATCGGAGGGGGTCAAAATTTCGGCCAAAAACGACAGTGTTACCCCTTATGTTTTTTTTTTCACGTCAAAACTTTGACATCCGATATCTCGGCTCTGGAAGGGTCTAGAGCCTCCATTTTTCCGCGCTGGTCGAAGTCTCGTGGCCCTCTGTCAGAATCCAGAGTTTCAAGAAGATCGGAGGGGGTCAAAATTTCGGCCAAAAACGACAGTGTTACCCCTTATGTTTTTTTCAAGTCAAAACTTTAACATCCGATATCTCGGCTCTGGAAGGGTCTAGAGCCTCCATTTTTGCGCGCTGGTCAAAGTCTCGTGGCCCTCTGTCAGAATCCAGAGTTTCAAGAAGATCGGAGGGGGTCAAAATTTCGGCCAAAAACGACAGTGTTACCCCTTATGTTTTTTTTCACGTCAAAACTTTGACATCCGATATCTCGGCTCTGGAAGGGTCTAGAGCCTCCATTTTTGCGCGCTGGTCGAAGTCTCGTGGCCCTCTGTCAGAATCCAGAGTTTCAAGAAGATCGGAGGGGGTCAAAATTTCGGCCAAAAACGACAGTGTTACCCCTTATGTTTTTTTTTTTCAGGTCAAAACTTTGACATCCGATATCTCGGCTCTGGAAGGGTCTAGAGCCTCCTTTTTTGCGCGCTGGTCGAAGTCTCGTGGCCCTCTGTCAGAATCCAGAGTTTCAAGAAGACCGGAGGGGGTCAAAATTTCGGCCAAAAACGACAGTGTTACCCCTTATGTTTTTTTTTTCAGGTCAAAACTTTGACATCCGATATCTCGGCTCTGGAAGGGTCTAGAGCCTCCATTTTTGCGCGCTGGTCGAAGTCTCGTGGCCCTCTGTCAGAATCCAGAGTTTCAAGAAGATCGGAGAGGGTCAAAATTTCGGCCAAAAACGACAGTGTTACCCCTTATGTTTTTTTTTTTTTCGGGTCAAAACTTTGACATCCGATATCTCGGCTCTGGAAGGGTCTAGAGCCTCCATTTTTGCGCGCTGGTCGAAGTCTCGTGGCCCTCTGTCAGAATCCAGAGTTTCAAGAAGATCGGAGGGGGTCAAAATTTCGGCCAAAAACGACAGTGTTACCCCTTATGTTTTTTTTTCACGTCAAAACTTTGACATCCGATATCTCGGCTCTGGAAGGGTCTAGAGCCTCCATTTTTCCGCGCTGGTCGAAGTCTCGTGGCCCTCTGTCAGAATCCAGAGTTTCAAGAAGATCGGAGGGGGTCAAAATTTCGGCCAAAAACGACAGTGTTACCCCTTATGTTTTTTTTTCAAGTCAAAACTTTAACATCCGATATCTCGGCTCTGGAAGGGTCTAGAGCCTCCATTTTTGCGCGCTGGTCAAAGTCTCGTGGCCCTCTGTCAGAATCCAGAGTTTCAAGAAGATCGGAGGGGGTCAAAATTTCGGCCAAAAACGACAGTGTTACCCCTTATGTTTTTTTTCACGTCAAAACTTTGACATCCGATATCTCGGCTCTGGAAGGGTCTAGAGCCTCCATTTTTGCGCGCTGGTCGAAGTCTCGTGGCCCTCTGTCAGAATCCAGAGTTTCAAGAAGATCGGAGGGGGTCAAAATTTCGGCCAAAAACGACAGTGTTACCCCTTATGTTTTTTTTTTTCAGGTCAAAACTTTGACATCCGATATCTCGGCTCTGGAAGGGTCTAGAGCCTCCTTTTTTGCGCGCTGGTCGAAGTCTCGTGGCCCTCTGTCAGAATCCAGAGTTTCAAGAAGACCGGAGGGGGTCAAAATTTCAGCCAAAAACGACAGTGTTACCCCTTATGTTTTTTTTTTCAGGTCAAAACTTTGACATCCGATATCTCGGCTCTGGAAGGGTCTAGAGCCTCCATTTTTGCGCGCTGGTCGAAGTCTCGTGGCCCTCTGTCAGAATCCAGAGTTTCAAGAAGATCGGAGAGGGTCAAAATTTCGGCCAAAAACGACAGTGTTACCCCTTATGTTTTTTTTTTTTTTCGGGTCAAAACTTTGACATCCGATATCTCGGCTCTGGAAGGGTCTAGAGCCTCCATTTTTGCGCGCTGGTCGAAGTCTCGTGGCCCTCTGTCAGAATCCAGAGTTTCAAGAAGATCGGAGGGGGTCAAAATTTCGGCCAAAAACGACAGTGTTACCCCTTATGTTTTTTTTTCAGGTCAAAACTTTGACATCCGATATCTCGGCTCTGGAAGGGTCTAGAGCCTCCATTTTTGCGCGCTGGTCGAAGTCTCGTGGCCCTCTGTCAGAATCCAGAGTTTCAAGAAGATCGGAGGGGGTCAAAATTTCGGACAAAAACGACAGTGTTACCCCTTATGTTTTTTTTCAGGTCAAAACTTTTACATCCGATATCTCGGCTCTGGAAGGGTCTAGAGCCTCCATTTTTGCGCGCTGGTCGAAGTCTCGTGTCCCTCTGTCAGAATCCAGAGTTTCAAGAAGATCGGAGAGGGTCAAAATTTCGGCCAAAAATGACAGTGTTACCCCTTATGTTTTTTTTTTCGGGTCAAAACTTTGACATCCGATATCTCGGCTCTGGAAGGGTCTAGAGCCTCCATTTTTCCGCGCTGGTCGAAGTCTCGTGGCCCTCTGTCAGAATCCAGAGTTTCAAGAAGATCGGAGGGGGTCAAAATTTCGGCCAAAAACGAAAGTGTTACCCCTTATGTTTTTTTTTTCAGGTCAAAACTTTGACATCCGATATCTCGGCTCTGGAAGGGTCTAGAGCCTCCATTTTTCCGCGCTGGTCGAAGTCTCGTGGCCCTCTGTCAGAATCCAGAGTTTCAAGAAGATCGGAGGGTTGTCAAAATTTCGGCCAAAAACGACAGTGTTACCCCTTATGTTTTTTTTTTCAGGTCAAAACTTTGACATCCGATATCTCGGCTCTGGAAGGGTCTAGAGCCTCCATTTTTGCACGCTGGTCGAAGTCTCGTGGCCCTCTGTCAGAATCCAGAGTTTCAAGAAGATCGGAGGGGGTCAAAATTTCGGCCAAAAACGACAGTGTTACCCCTTATGTTTTTTTTCACGTCAAAACTTTGACATCCGATATCTCGGCTCTGGAAGGGTCTAGAGCCTCCATTTTTCCGCGCTGGTCGAAGTCTCGTGGCCCTCTGTCAGAATCCAGAGTTTCAAGAAGATCGGAGGGGGTCAAAATTTCGGCCAAAAACGACAGTGTTACCCCTTATGTTTTTTTTTCAAGTCAAAACTTTAACATCCGATATCTCGGCTCTGGAAGGGTCTAGAGCCTCCATTTTTGCGCGCTGGTCAAAGTCTCGTGGCCCTCTGTCAGAATCCAGAGTTTCAAGAAGATCGGAGGGGGTCAAAATTTCGGCCAAAAACGACAGTGTTACCCCTTATGTTTTTTTTCACGTCAAAACTTTGACATCCGATATCTCGGCTCTGGAAGGGTCTAGAGCCTCCATTTTTGCGCGCTGGTCGAAGTCTCGTGGCCCTCTGTCAGAATCCAGAGTTTCAAGAAGATCGGAGGGGGTCAAAATTTCGGCCAAAAACGACAGTGTTACCCCTTATGTTTTTTTTTTTCAGGTCAAAACTTTGACATCCGATATCTCGGCTCTGGAAGGGTCTAGAGCCTCCATTTTTGCGCGCTGGTCGAAGTCTCGTGGCCCTCTGTCAGAATCCAGAGTTTCAAGAAGATCGGAGGGGGTCAAAATTTCGGCCAAAAACGACAGTGTTACCCCTTGTGTTTTTTTTTTTTTTCAGGTCAAAACTTTGACATCCGATATCTCGGCTCTGGAAGGGTCTAGAGCCTCCATTTTTGCGCGCTGGTCGAAGTCTCGTGGCCCTCTGTCAGAATCCAGAGTTTCAAGAAGATCGGAGGGGGTCAAAATTTCGGCCAAAAACGACAGTGTTACCCCTTATGTTTTTTTTTCTGGTCAAAACTTTGACATCCGATATCTCGGCTCTGGAAGGGTCTAGAGCCTCCATTTTTGCGCGCTGGTCGAAGTCTCGTGGCCCTCTGTCAGAATCCAGAGTTTCAAGAAGATCGGAGGGGGTCAAAATTTCGGCCAAAAACGACAGTGTTACCCCTTATATTTTTTTTTTCGAGTCAAAACTTTGACATCCGATATCTCGGCTCTGGAAGGGTCTAGAGCCTCCATTTTTGCGCGATGGTCGAAGTCTCGTGGCCCTCTGTCAGAATCCAGAGTTTCAAGAAGATCGGAGGGGGTCTAAATTTCGGCCAAAAACGACAGTGTTACCCCTTATGTTTTTTTTTCAGGTCAAAACTTTGACATCCGATATCTCGGCTCTGGAAGGGTCTAGAGCCTCCATTTTTGCGCGCTGGTCAAAGTCTCGTGGCCCTCTGTCAGAATCCAGAGTTTCAAGAAGATCGGAGGGGGTCAAAATTTCGGCCAAAAACGACAGTGTTACCCCTTATGTTTTTTTTTTCACGTCAAAACTTTGACATCCGATATCTCGGCTATGGAAGGGTCTAGAGCCTCCATTTTTGCGCGCTGGTCGAAGTCTCGTGGCCCTCTGTCAGAATCCAGAGTTTCAAGAAGATCGGAGGGGGTCAAAATTTCGGCCAATAACGACAGTGTTACCCCTTATGTTTTTTTTTTTTCAGGTCAAAACTTTGACATTCGATATCTCGGCTCTGGTAGGGTCTAGAGCCTCCATTTTTGCGCGCTGGTCGAAGTCTCGTGGCCCTCTGTCAGAATCCAGAGTTTCAAGAAGATCGAAGGGGGTCAAAATTTCGGCCAAAAACGACAATGTTACCCCTTATGTTTTTTTTCAGGTCAAAACTTTGACATCCGATATCTCGGCTCTGGAAGGGTCTAGAGCCCCCATTTTTGCGCGCTGGTCGAAGTCTCGTGGCCCTCTGTCAGAATCCAGAGTTTCAAGAAGATCGGAGAGGGTCAAAATTTCGGCCAAAAACGACAGTGTTACCCCTTATGTTTTTTTTTTTCGGGTCAAAACTTTGACATCCGATATCTCGGCTCTGGAAGGGTCTAGAGCCTCCATTTTTGCGCGCTGGTCGAAGTCTCGTGGCCCTCTGTCAGAATCCAGATTTTCAAGAAGATCGGAGGGGGTCAAAATTTCGGCCAAAAACGACAGTGTTACCCCTTATGTTTTTTTTTTCAGGTCAAAACTTTGACATCCGATATCTCGGCTCTGGAAGGGTCTAGAGCCTCCATTTTTGCGCGCTGGTCGAAGTCTCGTGGCCGTCTGTCAGAATCCAGAGTTTCAAGAAGATCGGAGGGGGTCAAAATTTCGGCCAAAAACGACAGTGTTACCCCTTATGTTTTTTTTTCAGGTCAAAACTTTGACATCCGATATCTCGGCTCTGGAAGGGTCTAGAGCCTCCATTTTTGCGCGCTGGTCGAAGTCTCGTGGCCCTCTGTCAGAATCCAGAGTTTCAAGAAGATCGGAGGGGGTCAAAATTTCGGCCAAAAACGACAGTGTTACCCCTTATGTTTTTTTTTTCGAGTCAAAACTTTGACATCCGATATCTCGGCTCTGGAAGGGTCTAGAGCCTCCATTTTTGCGCGCTGGTCGAAGTCTCGTGGCCCTCTGTCAGAATCCAGAGTTTCAAGAAGATCGGAGGGGGTCAAAATTTCGGCCAAAAACGACAGTGTTACCCCTTATGTTTTTTTTTCAGGTCAAAACTTTGACATCCGATATCTCGGCTCTGGAAGGGTCTAGAGCCTCCATTTTTGCACGCTGGTCGAAGTCTCGTGGCCCTCTGTCAGAATCCAGAGTTTCAAGAAGATCGGAGGGGGTCAAAATTTCGGCCAAAAACGACAGTGTTACCCCTTATGTTTTTTTTTCAAGTCAAAACTTTAACATCCGATATCTCGGCTCTGGAAGGGTCTAGAGCCTCCATTTTTGCGCGCTGGTCAAAGTCTCGTGGCCCTCTGTCAGAATCCAGAGTTTCAAGAAGATCGGAGGGGGTCAAAATTTCGGCCAAAAACGACAGTGTTACCCCTTATGTTTTTTTTCACGTCAAAACTTTGACATCCGATATCTCGGCTCTGGAAGGGTCTAGAGCCTCCATTTTTGCGCGCTGGTCGAAGTCTCGTGGCCCTCTGTCAGAATCCAGAGTTTCAAGAAGATCGGAGGGGGTCAAAATTTCGGCCAAAAACGACAGTGTTACCCCTTATGTTTTTTTTTTTCAGGTCAAAACTTTGACATCCGATATCTCGGCTCTGGAAGGGTCTAGAGCCTCCATTTTTGCGCGCTGGTCGAAGTCTCGTGGCCCTCTGTCAGAATCCAGAGTTTCAAGAAGATCGGAGGGGGTCAAAATTTCGGCCAAAAACGACAGTGTTACCCCTTGTGTTTTTTTTTTTTTTCAGGTCAAAACTTTGACATCCGATATCTCGGCTCTGGAAGGGTCTAGAGCCTCCATTTTTGCGCGCTGGTCGAAGTCTCGTGGCCCTCTGTCAGAATCCAGAGTTTCAAGAAGATCGGAGGGGGTCAAAATTTCGGCCAAAAACGACAGTGTTACCCCTTATGTTTTTTTTTCTGGTCAAAACTTTGACATCCGATATCTCGGCTCTGGAAGGGTCTAGAGCCTCCATTTTTGCGCGCTGGTCGAAGTCTCGTGGCCCTCTGTCAGAATCCAGAGTTTCAAGAAGATCGGAGGGGGTCAAAATTTCGGCCAAAAACGACAGTGTTACCCCTTATATTTTTTTTTTCGAGTCAAAACTTTGACATCCGATATCTCGGCTCTGGAAGGGTCTAGAGCCTCCATTTTTGCGCGATGGTCGAAGTCTCGTGGCCCTCTGTCAGAATCCAGAGTTTCAAGAAGATCGGAGGGGGTCTAAATTTCGGCCAAAAACGACAGTGTTACCCCTTATGTTTTTTTTTCAGGTCAAAACTTTGACATCCGATATCTCGGCTCTGGAAGGGTCTAGAGCCTCCATTTTTGCGCGCTGGTCAAAGTCTCGTGGCCCTCTGTCAGAATCCAGAGTTTCAAGAAGATCGGAGGGGGTCAAAATTTCGGCCAAAAACGACAGTGTTACCCCTTATGTTTTTTTTTTCACGTCAAAACTTTGACATCCGATATCTCGGCTATGGAAGGGTCTAGAGCCTCCATTTTTGCGCGCTGGTCGAAGTCTCGTGGCCCTCTGTCAGAATCCAGAGTTTCAAGAAGATCGGAGGGGGTCAAAATTTCGGCCAATAACGACAGTGTTACCCCTTATGTTTTTTTTTTTTTCAGGTCAAAACTTTGACATTCGATATCTCGGCTCTGGTAGGGTCTAGAGCCTCCATTTTTGCGCGCTGGTCGAAGTCTCGTGGCCCTCTGTCAGAATCCAGAGTTTCAAGAAGATCGAAGGGGGTCAAAATTTCGGCCAAAAACGACAATGTTACCCCTTATGTTTTTTTTCAGGTCAAAACTTTGACATCCGATATCTCGGCTCTGGAAGGGTCTAGAGCCCCCATTTTTGCGCGCTGGTCGAAGTCTCGTGGCCCTCTGTCAGAATCCAGAGTTTCAAGAAGATCGGAGAGGGTCAAAATTTCGGCCAAAAACGACAGTGTTACCCCTTATGTTTTTTTTTTTCGGGTCAAAACTTTGACATCCGATATCTCGGCTCTGGAAGGGTCTAGAGCCTCCATTTTTGCGCGCTGGTCGAAGTCTCGTGGCCCTCTGTCAGAATCCAGATTTTCAAGAAGATCGGAGGGGGTCAAAATTTCGGCCAAAAACGACAGTGTTACCCCTTATGTTTTTTTTTTCAGGTCAAAACTTTGACATCCGATATCTCGGCTCTGGAAGGGTCTAGAGCCTCCATTTTTGCGCGCTGGTCGAAGTCTCGTGGCCGTCTGTCAGAATCCAGAGTTTCAAGAAGATCGGAGGGGGTCAAAATTTCGGCCAAAAACGACAGTGTTACCCCTTATGTTTTTTTTTCAGGTCAAAACTTTGACATCCGATATCTCGGCTCTGGAAGGGTCTAGAGCCTCCATTTTTGCGCGCTGGTCGAAGTCTCGTGGCCCTCTGTCAGAATCCAGAGTTTCAAGAAGATCGGAGGGGGTCAAAATTTCGGCCAAAAACGACAGTGTTACCCCTTATGTTTTTTTTTTCGAGTCAAAACTTTGACATCCGATATCTCGGCTCTGGAAGGGTCTAGAGCCTCCATTTTTGCGCGCTGGTCGAAGTCTCGTGGCCCTCTGTCAGAATCCAGAGTTTCAAGAAGATCGGAGGGGGTCAAAATTTCGGACAAAAACGACAGTGTTACCCCTTATGTTTTTTTTTTCAGGTCAAAACTTTGACATCCGATATCTCGGCTCTGGAAGGGTCTAGAGCCTCCATTTTTGCGCGCTGGTCGAAGTCTCGTGGCCCTCTGTCAGAATCCAGAGTTTCAAGAAGATCGGAGGGGTCAAAATTTCGGACAAAAACGACAGTGTTACCCCTTATGTTTTTTTTTTTCAGGTCAAAACTTTGACATCCGATATCTCGGCTCTGGAAGGGTCTAGAGCCTCCATTTTTGCGCGCTGGTCGAAGTCTCGTGGCCCTCTGTCAGAATCCAGAGTTTCAAGAAGATCGGAGGGGGTCAAAATTTCGGCCAAAAACGACAGTGTTACCCCTTATGTTTTTTTTTTTCAGGTCAAAACTTTGACATCCGATATCTCGGCTCTGGAAGGGTCTAGAGCCTCCATTTTTGCGCGCTGGTCGAAGTCTCGTGGCCCTCTGTCAGAATCCAGAGTTTCAAGAAGATCGGAGGGGGTCAAAATTTCGGCCAAAAACGACAGTGTTACCCCTTATGTTTTTTTTTTCAGGTCAAAACTTTGACATCCGATATCTCGGCTCTGGAAGGGTCTAGAGCCTCCATTTTTGCGCGCTGGTCGAAGTCTCGTGGCCCTCTGTCAGAATCCAGAGTTTCAAGAAGATCGGAGGGGGTCAAAATTTCGGCCAAAAACGACAGTGTTACCCCTTATGTTTTTTTTTCAGGTCAAAACTTTGACATCCGATATCTCGGCTCTGGAAGGGTCTAGAGCCTCCATTTTTGCGCGCTGGACGAAGTCTCGTGGCCCTCTGTCAGAATCCAGAGTTTCAAGAAGATCGGAGGGGGTCAAAATTTCGGCCAAAAACGACAATGTTACCCCTTATGTTTTTTTTCAGGTCAAAACTTTGACATCCGATATCTCGGCTCTGGAAGGGTCTAGAGCCTCCATTTTTGCGCGCTGGTCGAAGTCTCGTGGCCCTCTGTCAGAATCCAGAGTTTCAAGAAGATCGGAGAGGGTCAAAATTTTGGCCAAAAACGACAGTGTTACCCCTTATGTTTTTTTTTTCGGGTCAAAACTTTGACATCCGATATCTCGGCTCTGGAAGGGTCTAGAGCCTCCATTTTTGCGCGCTGGTCGAAGTCTCGTGGCCCTCTGTCAGAATCCAGAGTTTCAAGAAGATCGGAGGGGGTCAAAATTTCGGCCAAAAACGACAGTGTTACCCCTTAGGTTTTTTTTTCAGGTCAAAACTTTGACATCCGATATCTCGGCTCTGGAAGGGTCTAGAGCCTCCATTTTTGCGCACTGGTCGAAGTCTCGTGGCCGTCTGTCAGAATCCAGAGTTTCAAGAAGATCGGAGGGGGTCAAAATTTCGGCCAAAAACGACAATGTTACCCCTTATGTTTTTTTTTCGAGTCAAAACTTTGACATCCGATATCTCGGCTCTGGAAGGGTCTAGAGCCTCCATTTTTGCGCGCTGGTCGAAGTCTCGTGGCCCTCTGTCAGAATCCAGAGTTTCAAGAAGATCGGAGGGGGTCAAAATTTCGGCCAAAAACGACAGTGTTACCCCTTATGTTTTTTTTCAGGTCAAAACTTTGACATCCGATATCTCGGCTCTGGAAGGGTCTAGAGCCTCCATTTTTGCGCGCTGGTCGAAGTCTCGTGGCCCTCTGTCAGAATCCAGAGTTTCAAGAAGATCGGAGGGGGTCAAAATTTCGGCCAAAAACGACAGTGTTACCCCTTATGTTTTTTTTTTCAGGTCAAAACTTTGACATCCGATATCTCGGCTCTGGAAGGGTCTAGAGCCTCCATTTTTGCGCGCTGGTCAAAGTCTCGTGGCCCTCTGTCAGAATCCAGAGTTTCAAGAAGATCGGAGGGGGTCAAAATTTCGGCCAAAAACGACAGTGTTACCCCTTATGTTTTTTTTTTCACGTCAAAACTTTGACATCCGATATCTCGGCTATGGAAGGGTCTAGAGCCTCCATTTTTGCGCGCTGGTCGAAGTCTCGTGGCCCTCTGTCAGAATCCAGAGTTTCAAGAAGATCGGAGGGGGTCAAAATTTCGGCCAAAAACGACAGTGTTAGCCCTTATGTTTTTTTTTTCAGGTCAAAACTTTGACATCCGATATCTCGGCTCTGGTAGGGTCTAGAGCCTCCATTTTTGCGCGCTGGTCGAAGTCTCGTGGCCCTCTGTCAGAATCCAGAGTTTCAAGAAGATCGGAGGGGGTCAAAATTTCGGCCAAAAACGACAATGTTACCCCTTATGTTTTTTTTTCAGGTCAAAACTTTGACATCCGATATCTCGGCTCTGGAAGGGTCTAGAGCCTCCATTTTTGCGCGCTGGTCGAAGTCTCGTGGCCCTCTGTCAGAATCCAGAGTTTCAAGAAGATCGGAGGGGGTCAAAATTTCGGCCAAAAATGACAGTGTTACCCCTTATGTTTTTTTTTCAGGTCAAAACTTTGACATCCGATATCTCGGCTCTGGAAGGGTCTAGAGCCTCCATTTTTGCGCACTGGTCGAAGTCTCGTGGCCGTCTGTCAGAATCCAGAGTTTCAAGAAGATCGGAGGGGGTCAAAATTTCGGCCAAAAACGACAATGTTACCCCTTATGTTTTTTTTTCAGGTCAAAACTTTGACATCCGATATCTCGGCTCTGGAAGGGTCTAGAGCCTCCATTTTTGCGCGCTGGTCGAAGTCTCGTGGCCCTCTGTCAGAATCCAGAGTTTCAAGAAGATCGGAGGGGGTCAAAATTTCGGCCAAAAACGACAGTGTTAGGCCGTGTGTCCACCAAAGCGTTTTTTGCCAGCTGAAAACGCTACACGCTCTGCTGAAGACGCCGTGCTTTGGGCGCTTGAGAGCGTTTTGGCAGCGCAGCGTTTTTTTCCGTTGAGGCGTTTCGTTGCTATGATACAGAATATCCGCAGCAGTTTAAACGTTGTGACTGTTGGTCGGTGTGGTTTAGTCCCGCCCCTCCTCCACTGTGATTGGACGGCTGGGCAAGAACTGACAGTGATGAGCGCTGCGTTTTTTCCAAAGTTGAACATTTTTCAACTCTCGGCGACCAGTAAAAAACGCCGGGCGCTCGGCGCTTCAGCGTGAAAAAAACGCTCAGCGCCTCGTCACGCTCATAGCGTTTAAAAAACGCAGCGCTGCCATTGGAAACAATTGAAAACATACGCCATGCGCGTGGAAAAACGCTTTGGTGGACACACGGCCTTACCCCTTATGTTTTTTTTTTCGAGTCAAAACTTTGACATCCGATATCTCGGCTCTGGAAGGGTCTAGAGCCTCCATTTTTGCGCGCTGGTCGAAGTCTCGTGGCCCTCTGTCAGAATCCAGAGTTTCAAGAAGATCGGAGGGGGTCAAAATTTTGGCCAAAAACGACAGTGTTACCCCTTATGTTTTTTTTTCAGGTCAAAACTTTGACATCCGATATCTCGGCTCTGGAAGGGTCTAGAGCCTCCATTTTTGCGCGCTGGTCGAAGTCTCGTGGCCCTCTGTCAGAATCCAGAGTTTCAAGAAGATCGGAGGGGGTCAAAATTTCGGCCAAAAACGACAGTGTTACCCCTTATGTTTTTTTTTTTTCAGGTCAAAACTTTGACATCCGATATCTCGGCTCTGGAAGGGTCTAGAGCCTCCATTTTTGAGCGCTGGTCGAAGTCTCGTGGCCCTCTGTCAGAATCCAGAGTTTCAAGAAGATCGGAGGGGGTCAAAATTTCGGCCAAAAACGACAGTGTTACCCCTTATGTTTTTTTTTCAGGTCAAAACTTTGACATCCGATATCTCGGCTCTGGAAGGGTCTAGAGCCTCCATTTTTGCGCGCTGGTCGAAGTCTCGTGGCCCTCTGTCAGAATCCAGAGTTTCAAGAAGATCGGAGAGGGTCAAAATTTCGGCCAAAAACGACAGTGTTACCCCTTATGTTTTTTTTTTTGGGTCAAAACTTTGACATCCGATATCTCGGCTCTGGAAGGGTCTAGAGCCTCCATTTTTGCGCGCTGGTCGAAGTCCCGTGGCCCTCTGTCAGAATCCAGAGTTTCAAGAAGATCGGAGGGGGTCAAAATTTCGGCCAAAAACGACAGTGTTACCCCTTATGTTTTTTTTTTCAGGTCAAAACTTTGACATCCGATATCTCGGCTCTGGAAGGGTCTAGAGCCTCCATTTTTGCGCGCTGGTCGAAGTCTCGTGGCCCTCTGTCAGAATCCAGAGTTTCAAGAAGATCGGAGAGGGTCAAAATTTCGGCCAAAAACGACAGTGTTACCCCTTATGTTTTTTTTTTGGGTCAAAACTTTGACATCCGATATCTCGGCGCTGGAAGGGTCTAGAGCCTCCATTTTTGCGCGCTGGTCGAAGTCTCGTGGCCCTCTGTCAGAATCCAGAGTTTCAAGAAGATCGGAGGGGGTCAAAATTTCGGCCAAAAACGACAGTGTTACCCCTTATGTTTTTTTTTTCAGGTCAAAACTTTGACATCCGATATCTCGGCTCTGGAAGGGTCTAGAGCCTCCATTTTTGCGCGCTGGTCGAAGTCTCGTGGCCCTCTGTCAGAATCCAGAGTTTCAAGAAGATCGGAGGGGGTCAAAATTTCGGCCAAAAACGACAGTGTTAGCCCTTATGTTTTTTTTTTCAGGTCAAAACTTTGACATCCGATATCTCGGCTCTGGTAGGGTCTAGAGCCTCCATTTTTGCGCGCTGGTCGAAGTCTCGTGGCCCTCTGTCAGAATCCAGAGTTTCAAGAAGATCGGAGGGGGTCAAAATTTCGGCCAAAAACGACAATGTTACCCCTTATGTTTTTTTTTCAGGTCAAAACTTTGACATCCGATATCTCGGCTCTGGAAGGGTCTAGAGCCTCCATTTTTGCGCGCTGGTCGAAGTCTCGTGGCCCTCTGTCAGAATCCAGAGTTTCAAGAAGATCGGAGGGGGTCAAAATTTCGGCCAAAAATGACAGTGTTACCCCTTATGTTTTTTTTTCAGGTCAAAACTTTGACATCCGATATCTCGGCTCTGGAAGGGTCTAGAGCCTCCATTTTTGCGCGCTGGTCGAAGTCTCGTGGCCCTCTGTCAGAATCCAGAGTTTCAAGAAGATCGGAGGGGGTCAAAATTTCGGCCAAAAATGACAGTGTTACCCCTTATGTTTTTTTTTTCGAGTCAAAACTTTGACATCCGATATCTCGGCTCTGGAAGGGTCTAGAGCCTCCATTTTTGCGCGCTGGTCGAAGTCTCGTGGCCCTCTGTCAGAATCCAGAGTTTCAAGAAGATCGGAGGGGGTCAAAATTTTGGCCAAAAACGACAGTGTTACCCCTTATGTTTTTTTTTCAGGTCAAAACTTTGACATCCGATATCTCGGCTCTGGAAGGGTCTAGAGCCTCCATTTTTGCGCGCTGGTCGAAGTCTCGTGGCCCTCTGTCAGAATCCAGAGTTTCAAGAAGATCGGAGGGGGTCAAAATTTCGGCCAAAAACGACAGTGTTACCCCTTATGTTTTTTTTTTTTCAGGTCAAAACTTTGACATCCGATATCTCGGCTCTGGAAGGGTCTAGAGCCTCCATTTTTGAGCGCTGGTCGAAGTCTCGTGGCCCTCTGTCAGAATCCAGAGTTTCAAGAAGATCGGAGGGGGTCAAAATTTCGGCCAAAAACGACAGTGTTACCCCTTATGTTTTTTTTTCAGGTCAAAACTTTGACATCCGATATCTCGGCTCTGGAAGGGTCTAGAGCCTCCATTTTTGCGCGCTGGTCGAAGTCTCGTGGCCCTCTGTCAGAATCCAGAGTTTCAAGAAGATCGGAGAGGGTCAAAATTTCGGCCAAAAACGACAGTGTTACCCCTTATGTTTTTTTTTTTGGGGTCAAAACTTTGACATCCGATATCTCGGCTCTGGAAGGGTCTAGAGCCTCCATTTTTGCGCGCTGGTCGAAGTCCCGTGGCCCTCTGTCAGAATCCAGAGTTTCAAGACGATCGGAGGGGGTCAAAATTTCGGCCAAAAACGACAGTGTTACCCCTTATGTTTTTTTTTTCAGGTCAAAACTTTGACATCCGATATCTCGGCTCTGGAAGGGTCTAGAGCCTCCATTTTTGCGCGCTGGTCGAAGTCTCGTGGCCCTCTGTCAGAATCCAGAGTTTCAAGAAGATCGGAGAGGGTCAAAATTTCGGCCAAAAACGACAGTGTTACCCCTTATGTTTTTTTTTTGGGTCAAAACTTTGACATCCGATATCTCGGCGCTGGAAGGGTCTAGAGCCTCCATTTTTGCGCGCTGGTCGAAGTCTCGTGGCCCTCTGTCAGAATCCAGAGTTTCAAGAAGATCGGAGGGGGTCAAAATTTCGGCCAAAAACGACAGTGTTACCCCTTATGTTTTTTTTTCAGGTCAAAACTTTGACATCCGATATCTCGGCTCTGGAAGGGTCTAGAGCCTCCATTTTTGCGCGCTGGTCGAAGTCTCGTGGCCCTCTGTCAGAATCCAGAGTTTCAAGAAGATCGGAGGGGGTCAAAATTTCAGCCAAAAACGACAGTGTTACCCCTTATGTTTTTTTTTTCAGGTCAAAACTTTGACATCCGATATCTCGGCTCTGGAAGGGTCTAGAGCCTCCATTTTTCCGCGCTGGTCGAAGTCTCGTGGCCCTCTGTCAGAATCCAGAGTTTCAAGAAGATCGGAGGGGGTCAAAATTTCGGCCAAAAACGACAGTGTTACCCCTTATGTTTTTTTTTTTCAGGTCAAAACTTTGACATCCGATATCTCGGCTCTGGAAGGGTCTAGAGCCTCCATTTTTGCGCGCTGGTCGAAGTCTCGTGGCCCTCTGTCAGAATCCAGAGTTTCAAGAAGATCGGAGGGGGTCAAAATTTCGGCCAAAAACGACAGTGTTACCCCTTATGTTTTTTTTTCAGGTCAAAACTTTGACATCCGATATCTCGGCTCTGGAAGGGTCTAGAGCCTGCATTTTTGCGCGCTGGTCGAAGTCTCGTGGCCCTCTGTCAGAATCCAGAGTTTCAAGAAGATCGGAGGGGGTCAAAATTTCGGCCAAAAACGACAGTGTTACCCCTTATGTTTTTTTTTCAGGTCAAAACTTTGACATCCGATATCTCGGCTCTGGAAGGGTCTAGAGCCTCCATTTTTGCGCGCTGGTCGAAGTCTCGTGGCCCTCTGTCAGAATCCAGAGTTTCAAGAAGATCGGAGGGGGTCAAAATTTCGGACAAAAACGACAGTGTTACCCCTTATGTTTTTTTTTCAAGTCAAAACTTTAACATCCGATATCTCGGCTCTGGAAGGGTCTAGAGCCTCCATTTTTGCGCGCTGGTCAAAGTCTCGTGGCCCTCTGTCAGAATCCAGAGTTTCAAGAAGATCGGAGGGGGTCAAAATTTCGGCCAAAAACGACAGTGTTACCCCTTATGTTTTTTTTCACGTCAAAACTTTGACATCCGATATCTCGGCTCTGGAAGGGTCTAGAGCCTCCATTTTTGCGCGCTGGTCGAAGTCTCGTGGCCCTCTGTCAGAATCCAGAGTTTCAAGAAGATCGGAGGGGGTCAAAATTTCGGCCAAAAACGACAGTGTTACCCCTTATGTTTTTTTTTTTCAGGTCAAAACTTTGACATCCGATATCTCGGCTCTGGAAGGGTCTAGAGCCTCCATTTTTGCGCGCTGGTCGAAGTCTCGTGGCCCTCTGTCAGAATCCAGAGTTTCAAGAAGATCGGAGGGGGTCAAAATTTCGGCCAAAAACGACAGTGTTACCCCTTATGTTTTTTTTTCAGGTCAAAACTTTGACATCCGATATCTCGGCTCTGGAAGGGTCTAGAGCCTCCATTTTTGCGCGCTGGTCGAAGTCTCGTGGCCCTCTGTCAGAATCCAGAGTTTCAAGAAGATCGGAGAGGGTCAAAATTTCGGCCAAAAACGACAGTGTTACCCCTTATGTTTTTTTTTTTTTTCGGGTCAAAACTTTGACATCCGATATCTCGGCTCTGGAAGGGTCTAGAGCCTCCATTTTTGCGCGCTGGTCGAAGTCTCGTGGCCCTCTGTCAGAATCCAGAGTTTCAAGAAGATCGGAGGGGGTCAAAATTTCGGCCAAAAACGACAGTGTTACCCCTTGTGTTTTTTTTTTTTTTTCAGGTCAAAACTTTGACATCCGATATCTCGGCTCTGGAAGGGTCTAGAGCCTCCATTTTTGCGCGCTGGTCGAAGTCTCGTGGCCCTCTGTCAGAATCCAGAGTTTCAAGAAGATCGGAGGGGGTCAAAATTTCGGCCAAAAACGACAGTGTTACCCCTTATGTTTTTTTTTCTGGTCAAAACTTTGACATCCGATATCTCGGCTCTGGAAGGGTCTAGAGCCTCCATTTTTGCGCGCTGGTCGAAGTCTCGTGGCCCTCTGTCAGAATCCAGAGTTTCAAGAAGATCGGAGGGGGTCAAAATTTCGGCCAAAAACGACAGTGTTACCCCTTATATTTTTTTTTTCAAGTCAAAACTTTGACATCCGATATCTCGGCTCTGGAAGGGTCTAGAGCCTCCATTTTTGCGCGATGGTCGAAGTCTCGTGGCCCTCTGTCAGAATCCAGAGTTTCAAGAAGATCGGAGGGGGTCAAAATTTCGGCCAAAAACGACAGTGTTACCCCTTATGTTTTTTTTTCAGGTCAAAACTTTGACATCCGATATCTCGGCTCTGGAAGGGTCTAGAGCCTCCATTTTTGCGCGCTGGTCAAAGTCTCGTGGCCCTCTGTCAGAATCCAGAGTTTCAAGAAGATCGGAGGGGGTCAAAATTTCGGCCAAAAACGACAGTGTTACCCCTTATGTTTTTTTTTTCACGTCAAAACTTTGACATCCGATATCTCGGCTATGGAAGGGTCTAGAGCCTCCATTTTTGCGCGCTGGTCGAAGTCTCGTGGCCCTCTGTCAGAATCCAGAGTTTCAAGAAGATCGGAGGGGGTCAAAATTTCGGCCAATAACGACAGTGTTACCCCTTATGTTTTTTTTTTTTTCAGGTCAAAACTTTGACATTCGATATCTCGGCTCTGGTAGGGTCTAGAGCCTCCATTTTTGCGCGCTGGTCGAAGTCTCGTGGCCCTCTGTCAGAATCCAGAGTTTCAAGAAGATCGAAGGGGGTCAAAATTTCGGCCAAAAACGACAATGTTACCCCTTATGTTTTTTTTCAGGTCAAAACTTTGACATCCGATATCTCGGCTCTGGAAGGGTCTAGAGCCTCCATTTTTGCGCGCTGGTCGAAGTCTCGTGGCCCTCTGTCAGAATCCAGAGTTTCAAGAAGATCGGAGAGGGTCAAAATTTCGGCCAAAAACGACAGTGTTACCCCTTATGTTTTTTTTTTTCGGGTCAAAACTTTGACATCCGATATCTCGGCTCTGGAAGGGTCTAGAGCCTCCATTTTTGCGCGCTGGTCGAAGTCTCGTGGCCCTCTGTCAGAATCCAGAGTTTCAAGAAGATCGGAGGGGGTCAAAATTTCGGCCAAAAACGACAGTGTTACCCCTTATGTTTTTTTTTTCAGGTCAAAACTTTGACATCCGATATCTCGGCTCTGGAAGGGTCTAGAGCCTCCATTTTTGCGCGCTGGTCGAAGTCTCGTGGCCGTCTGTCAGAATCCAGAGTTTCAAGAAGATCGGAGGGGGTCAAAATTTCGGCCAAAAACGACAGTGTTACCCCTTATGTTTTTTTTTCAGGTCAAAACTTTGACATCCGATATCTCGGCTCTGGAAGGGTCTAGAGCCTCCATTTTTGCGCGCTGGTCGAAGTCTCGTGGCCCTCTGTCAGAATCCAGAGTTTCAAGAAGATCGGAGGGGGTCAAAATTTCGGCCAAAAACGACAGTGTTACCCCTTATGTTTTTTTTTTCGAGTCAAAACTTTGACATCCGATATCTCGGCTCTGGAAGGGTCTAGAGCCTCCATTTTTGCGCGCTGGTCGAAGTCTCGTGGCCCTCTGTCAGAATCCAGAGTTTCAAGAAGATCGGAGGGGGTCAAAATTTCGGCCAAAAACGACAGTGTTACCCCTTATGTTTTTTTTTCAGGTCAAAACTTTGACATCCGATATCTCGGCTCTGGAAGGGTCTAGAGCCTCCATTTTTGCACGCTGGTCGAAGTCTCGTGGCCCTCTGTCAGAATCCAGAGTTTCAAGAAGATCGGAGGGGGTCAAAATTTCGGCCAAAAACGACAGTGTTACCCCTTATGTTTTTTTTTTTCAGGTCAAAACTTTGACATCCGATATCTCGGCTCTGGAAGGGTCTAGAGCCTCCATTTTTGCGCGCTGGTCGAAGTCTCGTGGCCCTCTGTCAGAATCCAGAGTTTCAAGAAGATCGGAGGGGGTCAAAATTTCGGCCAAAAACGACAGTGTTACCCCTTATGTTTTTTTTTTTCAGGTCAAAACTTTGACATCCGATATCTCGGCTCTGGAAGGGTCTAGATCCTCCATTTTTGCGCGCTGGTCGAAGTCTCGTGGCCCTCTGTCAGAATCCAGAGTTTCAAGAAGATCGGAGAGGGTCAAAATTTCGGCCAAAAACGACAGTGTTACCCCTTATGTTTTTTTTTTTGGGTCAAAACTTTGACATCCGATATCTCGGCTCTGGAAGGGTCTAGAGCCTCCATTTTTGCGCGCTGGTCGAAGTCTCGTGGCCCTCTGTCAGAATCCAGAGTTTCAAGAAGATCGGAGGGGGTCAAAATTTCGGCCAAAAACGACAGTGTTACCCCTTATGTTTTTTTTTTCAGGTCAAAACTTTGACATCCGATATCTCGGCTCTGGAAGGGTCTAGAGCCTCCATTTTTGCGCGCTGGTCGAAGTCTCGTGGCCCTCTGTCAGAATCCAGAGTTTCAAGAAGATCGGAGAGGGTCAAAATTTCGGCCAAAAACGACAGTGTTACCCCTTATGTTTTTTTTTTTGGGTCAAAACTTTGACATCCGATATCTCGGCTCTGGAAGGGTCTAGAGCCTCCATTTTTGCGCGCTGGTCGAAGTCTCGTGGCCCTCTGTCAGAATCCAGAGTTTCAAGAAGATCGGAGGGGGTCAAAATTTCGGCCAAAAACGACAGTGTTACCCCTTATGTTTTTTTTTCAGGTCAAAACTTTGACATCCGATATCTCGGCTCTGGAAGGGTCTAGAGCCTCCATTTTTGCGCGCTGGTCGAAGTGTCGTGGCCCTCTGTCAGAATCCAGAGTTTCAAGAAGATCGGAGAGGGTCAAAATTTCGGACAAAAACGACAGTGTTACCCCTTATGTTTTTTTTTTCGGGTCAAAACTTTGACATCCGATATCTCGGCTCTGGAAGGGTCTAGAGCCTCCATTTTTGCGCGCTGGTCGAAGTCTCGTGGCCCTCTGTCAGAATCCAGAGTTTCAAGAAGATCGGAGGGGGTCAAAATTTCGGCCAAAAACGACAGTGTTACCCCTTATGTTTTTTTTTTCAGGTCAAAACTTTGACATCCGATATCTCGGCTCTGGAAGGGTCTAGAGCCTCCATTTTTGCGCACTGGTCGAAGTCTCGTGGCCGTCTGTCAGAATCCAGAGTTTCAAGAAGATCGGAGGGGGTCAAAATTTCGGCCAAAAACGACAGTGTTACCCCTTATGTTTTTTTTTCAGGTCAAAACTTTGACATCCGATATCTCGGCTCTGGAAGGGTCTAGAGCCTCCATTTTTGCGCGCTGGTCGAAGTCTCGTGGCCCTCTGTCAGAATCCAGAGTTTCAAGAAGATCGGAGGGGGTCAAAATTTCGGCCAAAAACGACAATGTTACCCCTTATGTTTTTTTTTCGAGTCAAAACTTTGACATCCGATATCTCGGCTCTGGAAGGGTCTAGAGCCTCCATTTTTGCGCGCTGGTCGAAGTCTCGTGGCCCTCTGTCAGAATCCAGAGTTTCAAGAAGATCGGAGGGGGTCAAAATTTCGGCCAAAAACGACAGTGTTACCCCTTATGTTTTTTTTCAGGTCAAAACTTTGACATCCGATATCTCGGCTCTGGAAGGGTCTAGAGCCTCCATTTTTGCGCGCTGGTCGAAGTCTCGTGGCCCTCTGTCAGAATCCAGAGTTTCAAGAAGATCGGAGGGGGTCAAAATTTCGGCCAAAAACGACAGTGTTACCCCTTATGTTTTTTTTTTCAGGTCAAAACTTTGACATCCGATATCTCGGCTCTGGAAGGGTCTAGAGCCTCCATTTTTGCGCGCTGGTCGAAGTCTCGTGGCCCTCTGTGAGAATCCAGAGTTTCAAGAAGATCGGAGGGGGTCAAAATTTCGGCCAAAAACGACAGTGTTACCCCTTATGTTTTTTTTTTTCTGGTCAAAACTTTGACATCCGATATCTCGGCTCTGGAAGGGTCTAGAGCCTCCATTTTTGCGCGCTGGTCGAAGTCTCGTGGCCCTCTGTCAGAATCCAGAGTTTCAAGAAGATCGGAGGGGGTCAAAATTTCGGCCAAAAACGACAGTGTTACCCCTTATATTTTTTTTTTCGAGTCAAAACTTTGACATCCGATATCTCGGCTCTGGAAGGGTCTAGAGCCTCCATTTTTGCGCGATGGTCGAAGTCTCGTGGCCCTCTGTCAGAATCCAGAGTTTCAAGAAGATCGGAGGGGGTCAAAATTTCGGCCAAAAACGACAGTGTTACCCCTTATGTTTTTTTTTCAGGTCAAAACTTTGACATCCGATATCTCGGCTCTGGAAGGGTCTAGAGCCTCCATTTTTGCGCGCTGGTCAAAGTCTCGTGGCCCTCTGTCAGAATCCAGAGTTTCAAGAAGATCGGAGGGGGTCAAAATTTCGGCCAAAAACGACAGTGTTACCCCTTATGTTTTTTTTTTCACGTCAAAACTTTGACATCCGATATCTCGGCTATGGAAGGGTCTAGAGCCTCCATTTTTGCGCGCTGGTCGAAGTCTCGTGGCCCTCTGTCAGAATCCAGAGTTTCAAGAAGATCGGAGGGGGTCAAAATTTCGGCCAAAAACGACAGTGTTAGCCCTTATGTTTTTTTTTTCAGGTCAAAACTTTGACATCCGATATCTCGGCTCTGGTAGGGTCTAGAGCCTCCATTTTTGCGCGCTGGTCGAAGTCTCGTGGCCCTCTGTCAGAATCCAGAGTTTCAAGAAGATCGGAGGGGGTCAAAATTTCGGCCAAAAACGACAATGTTACCCCTTATGTTTTTTTTTCAGGTCAAAACTTTGACATCCGATATCTCGGCTCTGGAAGGGTCTAGAGCCTCCATTTTTGCGCGCTGGTCGAAGTCTCGTGGCCCTCTGTCAGAATCCAGAGTTTCAAGAAGATCGGAGGGGGTCAAAATTTCGGCCAAAAATGACAGTGTTACCCCTTATGTTTTTTTTTCAGGTCAAAACTTTGACATCCGATATCTCGGCTCTGGAAGGGTCTAGAGCCTCCATTTTTGCGCACTGGTCGAAGTCTCGTGGCCGTCTGTCAGAATCCAGAGTTTCAAGAAGATCGGAGGGGGTCAAAATTTCGGCCAAAAACGACAATGTTACCCCTTATGTTTTTTTTTCAGGTCAAAACTTTGACATCCGATATCTCGGCTCTGGAAGGGTCTAGAGCCTCCATTTTTGCGCGCTGGTCGAAGTCTCGTGGCCCTCTTTCAGAATCCAGAGTTTCAAGAAGATCGGAGGGGGTCAAAATTTCGGCCAAAAACGACAGTGTTAGGCCGTGTGTCCACCAAAGCGTTTTTTGCCAGCTGAAAACGCTACACGCTCTGCTGAAGACGCCGTGCTTTGGGCGCTTGAGAGCGTTTTGGCAGCGCAGCGTTTTTTCCGTTGAGGCGTTTCGTTGCTATGATACAGAATATCCGCAGCAGTTTAAACGTTGTGACTGTTGGTCGGTGTGGTTTAGTCCCGCCCCTCCTCCACTGTGATTGGACGGCTGGGCAAGAACTGACAGTGATGAGCGCTGCGTTTTTTCCAAAGTTGAACATTTTTCAACTCTCGGCGACCAGTAAAAAACGCCGGGCGCTCGGCGCTTCAGCGTTAAAAAAACGCTCAGCGCCTCGTCACGCTCATAGCGTTTAAAAAACGCAGCGCTGCCATTGGAAACAATTGAAAACATACGCCATGCGCGTGGAAAAACGCTTTGGTGGACACACGGCCTTACCCCTTATGTTTTTTTTTTCGAGTCAAAACTTTGACATCCGATATCTCGGCTCTGGAAGGGTCTAGAGCCTCCATTTTTGCGCGCTGGTCGAAGTCTCGTGGCCCTCTGTCAGAATCCAGAGTTTCAAGAAGATCGGAGGGGGTCAAAATTTTGGCCAAAAACGACAGTGTTACCCCTTATGTTTTTTTTTCAGGTCAAAACTTTGACATCCGATATCTCGGCTCTGGAAGGGTCTAGAGCCTCCATTTTTGCGCGCTGGTCGAAGTCTCGTGGCCCTCTGTCAGAATCCAGAGTTTCAAGAAGATCGGAGGGGGTCAAAATTTCGGCCAAAAACGACAGTGTTACCCCTTATGTTTTTTTTTTTTCAGGTCAAAACTTTGACATCCGATATCTCGGCTCTGGAAGGGTCTAGAGCCTCCATTTTTGAGCGCTGGTCGAAGTCTCGTGGCCCTCTGTCAGAATCCAGAGTTTCAAGAAGATCGGAGGGGGTCAAAATTTCGGCCAAAAACGACAGTGTTACCCCTTATGTTTTTTTTTCAGGTCAAAACTTTGACATCCGATATCTCGGCTCTGGAAGGGTCTAGAGCCTCCATTTTTGCGCGCTGGTCGAAGTCTCGTGGCCCTCTGTCAGAATCCAGAGTTTCAAGAAGATCGGAGAGGGTCAAAATTTCGGCCAAAAACGACAGTGTTACCCCTTATGTTTTTTTTTTTGGGTCAAAACTTTGACATCCGATATCTCGGCTCTGGAAGGGTCTAGAGCCTCCATTTTTGCGCGCTGGTCGAAGTCCCGTGGCCCTCTGTCAGAATCCAGAGTTTCAAGAAGATCGGAGGGGGTCAAAATTTCGGCCAAAAACGACAGTGTTACCCCTTATGTTTTTTTTTTCAGGTCAAAACTTTGACATCCGATATCTCGGCTCTGGAAGGGTCTAGAGCCTCCATTTTTGCGCGCTGGTCGAAGTCTCGTGGCCCTCTGTCAGAATCCAGAGTTTCAAGAAGATCGGAGAGGGTCAAAATTTCGGCCAAAAACGACAGTGTTACCCCTTATGTTTTTTTTTTGGGTCAAAACTTTGACATCCGATATCTCGGCGCTGGAAGGGTCTAGAGCCTCCATTTTTGCGCGCTGGTCGAAGTCTCGTGGCCCTCTGTCAGAATCCAGAGTTTCAAGAAGATCGGAGGGGGTCAAAATTTCGGCCAAAAACGACAGTGTTACCCCTTATGTTTTTTTTTTCAGGTCAAAACTTTGACATCCGATATCTCGGCTCTGGAAGGGTCTAGAGCCTCCATTTTTGCGCGCTGGTCGAAGTCTCGTGGCCCTCTGTCAGAATCCAGAGTTTCAAGAAGATCGGAGGGGGTCAAAATTTCGGCCAAAAACGACAGTGTTAGCCCTTATGTTTTTTTTTTCAGGTCAAAACTTTGACATCCGATATCTCGGCTCTGGTAGGGTCTAGAGCCTCCATTTTTGCGCGCTGGTCGAAGTCTCGTGGCCCTCTGTCAGAATCCAGAGTTTCAAGAAGATCGGAGGGGGTCAAAATTTCGGCCAAAAACGACAATGTTACCCCTTATGTTTTTTTTTCAGGTCAAAACTTTGACATCCGATATCTCGGCTCTGGAAGGGTCTAGAGCCTCCATTTTTGCGCGCTGGTCGAAGTCTCGTGGCCCTCTGTCAGAATCCAGAGTTTCAAGAAGATCGGAGGGGGTCAAAATTTCGGCCAAAAATGACAGTGTTACCCCTTATGTTTTTTTTTCAGGTCAAAACTTTGACATCCGATATCTCGGCTCTGGAAGGGTCTAGAGCCTCCATTTTTGCACACTGGTCGAAGTCTCGTGGCCGTCTGTCAGAATCCAGAGTTTCAAGAAGATCGGAGGGGGTCAAAATTTCGGCCAAAAACGACAATGTTACCCCTTATGTTTTTTTTTCAGGTCAAAACTTTGACATCCGATATCTCGGCTCTGGAAGGGTCTAGAGCCTCCATTTTTGCGCGCTGGTCGAAGTCTCGTGGCCCTCTGTCAGAATCCAGAGTTTCAAGAAGATCGGAGGGGGTCAAAATTTCGGCCAAAAACGACAGTGTTACCCCTTATGTTTTTTTTTTCGAGTCAAAACTTTGACATCCGATATCTCGGCTCTGGAAGGGTCTAGAGCCTCCATTTTTGCGCGCTGGTCGAAGTCTCGTGGCCCTCTGTCAGAATCCAGAGTTTCAAGAAGATCGGAGGGGGTCAAAATTTTGGCCAAAAACGACAGTGTTACCCCTTATGTTTTTTTTTCAGGTCAAAACTTTGACATCCGATATCTCGGCTCTGGAAGGGTCTAGAGCCTCCATTTTTGCGCGCTGGTCGAAGTCTCGTGGCCCTCTGTCAGAATCCAGAGTTTCAAGAAGATCGGAGGGGGTCAAAATTTCGGCCAAAAACGACAGTGTTACCCCTTATGTTTTTTTTTTTTCAGGTCAAAACTTTGACATCCGATATCTCGGCTCTGGAAGGGTCTAGAGCCTCCATTTTTGAGCGCTGGTCGAAGTCTCGTGGCCCTCTGTCAGAATCCAGAGTTTCAAGAAGATCGGAGGGGGTCAAAATTTCGGCCAAAAACGACAGTGTTACCCCTTATGTTTTTTTTTCAGGTCAAAACTTTGACATCCGATATCTCGGCTCTGGAAGGGTCTAGAGCCTCCATTTTTGCGCGCTGGTCGAAGTCTCGT
This sequence comes from Cyprinella venusta, assembly GCA_038021265.1. Lineage (NCBI taxonomy): Eukaryota > Metazoa > Chordata > Actinopteri > Cypriniformes > Leuciscidae > Cyprinella > Cyprinella venusta. The sequence continues at coordinate 31,799,236 of CM075863.1, read as the reverse complement.
GGCCCTCTGTCAGAATCCAGAGTTTCAAGAAGATCGGAGAGGGTCAAAATTTCGGCCAAAAACGACAGTGTTACCCCTTATGTTTTTTTTTTGGGTCAAAACTTTGACATCCGATATCTCGGCTCTGGAAGGGTCTAGAGCCTCCATTTTTGCGCGCTGGTCGAAGTCCCGTGGCCCTCTGTCAGAATCCAGAGTTTCAAGAAGATCGGAGGGGGTCAAAATTTCGGCCAAAAACGACAGTGTTACCCCTTATGTTTTTTTTTTCAGGTCAAAACTTTGACATCCGATATCTCGGCTCTGGAAGGGTCTAGAGCCTCCATTTTTGCGCGCTGGTCGAAGTCTCGTGGCCCTCTGTCAGAATCCAGAGTTTCAAGAAGATCGGAGAGGGTCAAAATTTCGGCCAAAAACGACAGTGTTACCCCTTATGTTTTTTTTTTGGGTCAAAACTTTGACATCCGATATCTCGGCGCTGGAAGGGTCTAGAGCCTCCATTTTTGCGCGCTGGTCGAAGTCTCGTGGCCCTCTGTCAGAATCCAGAGTTTCAAGAAGATCGGAGGGGGTCAAAATTTCGGCCAAAAACGACAGTGTTACCCCTTATGTTTTTTTTTTTCAGGTCAAAACTTTGACATCCGATATCTCGGCTCTGGAAGGGTCTAGAGCCTCCATTTTTGCGCGCTGGTCGAAGTCTCGTGGCCCTCTGTCAGAATCCAGAGTTTCAAGAAGATCGGAGGGGGTCAAAATTTCAGCCAAAAACGACAGTGTTACCCCTTATGTTTTTTTTTCAGGTCAAAACTTTGACATCCGATATCTCGGCTCTGGAAGGGTCTAGAGCCTCCATTTTTGCGCGCTGGTCGAAGTCTCGTGGCCCTCTGTCAGAATCCAGAGTTTCAAGAAGATCGGAGGGGGTCAAAATTTCGGCCAAAAATGACAGTGTTACCCCTTATGTTTTTTTTTCAGGTCAAAACTTTGACATCCGATATCTCGGCTCTGGAAGGGTCTAGAGCCTCCATTTTTGCGCACTGGTCGAAGTCTCGTGGCCGTCTGTCAGAATCCAGAGTTTCAAGAAGATCGGAGGGGGTCAAAATTTCGGCCAAAACGACAATGTTACCCCTTATGTTTTTTTTTCAGGTCAAAACTTTGACATCCGATATCTCGGCTCTGGAAGGGTCTAGAGCCTCCATTTTTGCGCGCTGGTCGAAGTCTCGTGGCCCTCTTTCAGAATCCAGAGTTTCAAGAAGATCGGAGGGGGTCAAAATTTCGGCCAAAAACGACAGTGTTAGGCCGTGTGTCCACCAAAGCGTTTTTTGCCAGCTGAAAACGCTACACGCTCTGCTGAAGACGCCGTGCTTTGGGCGCTTGAGAGCGTTTTGGCAGCGCAGCGTTTTTTCCGTTGAGGCGTTTCGTTGCTATGATACAGAATATCCGCAGCAGTTTAAACGTTGTGACTGTTGGTCGGTGTGGTTTAGTCCCGCCCCTCCTCCACTGTGATTGGACGGCTGGGCAAGAACTGACAGTGATGAGCGCTGCGTTTTTTCCAAAGTTGAACATTTTTCAACTCTCGGCGACCAGTAAAAAACGCCGGGCGCTCGGCGCTTCAGCGTGAAAAAAACGCTCAGCGCCTCGTCACGCTCATAGCGTTTAAAAAACGCAGCGCTGCCATTGGAAACAATTGAAAACATACGCCATGCGCGTGGAAAAACGCTTTGGTGGACACACGGCCTTACCCCTTATGTTTTTTTTTTCGAGTCAAAACTTTGACATCCGATATCTCGGCTCTGGAAGGGTCTAGAGCCTCCATTTTTGCGCGCTGGTCGAAGTCTCGTGGCCCTCTGTCAGAATCCAGAGTTTCAAGAAGATCGGAGGGGGTCAAAATTTCGGCCAAAAACGACAGTGTTACCCCTTATGTTTTTTTTTTTTCAGGTCAAAACTTTGACATCCGATATCTCGGCTCTGGAAGGGTCTTGTCTAGAGCCTCCATTTTTGAGCGCTGGTCGAAGTCTCGTGGCCCTCTGTCAGAATCCAGAGTTTCAAGAAGATCGGAGGGGGTCAAAATTTCGGCCAAAAACGACAGTGTTACCCCTTATGTTTTTTTTTCAGGTCAAAACTTTGACATCCGATATCTCGGCTCTGGAAGGGTCTAGAGCCTCCATTTTTGCGCGCTGGTCGAAGTCTCGTGGCCCTCTGTCAGAATCCAGAGTTTCAAGAAGATCGGAGAGGGTCAAAATTTCGGCCAAAAACGACAGTGTTACCCCTTATGTTTTTTTTTTGGGTCAAAACTTTGACATCCGATATCTCGGCTCTGGAAGGGTCTAGAGCCTCCATTTTTGCGCGCTGGTCGAAGTCCCGTGGCCCTCTGTCAGAATCCAGAGTTTCAAGAAGATCGGAGGGGGTCAAAATTTCGGCCAAAACGACAGTGTTACCCCTTATGTTTTTTTTTTTCAGGTCAAAACTTTGACATCCGATATCTCGGCTCTGGAAGGGTCTAGAGCCTCCATTTTTGCGCGCTGGTCGAAGTCTCGTGGCCCTCTGTCAGAATCCAGAGTTTCAAGAAGATCGGAGAGGGTCAAAATTTCGGCCAAAAACGACAGTGTTACCCCTTATGTTTTTTTTTTTGGGTCAAAACTTTGACATCCGATATCTCGGCGCTGGAAGGGTCTAGAGCCTCCATTTTTGCGCGCTGGTCGAAGTCTCGTGGCCCTCTGTCAGAATCCAGAGTTTCAAGAAGATCGGAGGGGGTCAAAATTTCGGCCAAAACGACAGTGTTACCCCTTATGTTTTTTTTTTCAGGTCAAAACTTTGACATCCGATATCTCGGCTCTGGAAGGGTCTAGAGCCTCCATTTTTGCGCGCTGGTCGAAGTCTCGTGGCCCTCTGTCAGAATCCAGAGTTTCAAGAAGATCGGAGGGGGTCAAAATTTCGGCCAAAAACGACAGTGTTAGCCCTTATGTTTTTTTTTTCAGGTCAAAACTTTGACATCCGATATCTCGGCTCTGGTAGGGTCTAGAGCCTCCATTTTTGCGCGCTGGTCGAAGTCTCGTGGCCCTCTGTCAGAATCCAGAGTTTCAAGAAGATCGGAGGGGGTCAAAATTTCGGCCAAAAACGACAATGTTACCCCTTATGTTTTTTTTTCAGGTCAAAACTTTGACATCCGATATCTCGGCTCTGGAAGGGTCTAGAGCCTCCATTTTTGCGCGCTGGTCGAAGTCTCGTGGCCCTCTGTCAGAATCCAGAGTTTCAAGAAGATCGGAGGGGGTCAAAATTTCGGCCAAAAATGACAGTGTTACCCCTTATGTTTTTTTTTCAGGTCAAAACTTTGACATCCGATATCTCGGCTCTGGAAGGGTCTAGAGCCTCCATTTTTGCGCACTGGTCGAAGTCTCGTGGCCGTCTGTCAGAATCAGAGTTTCAAGAAGATCGGAGGGGGTCAAAATTTCGGCCAAAAACGACAATGTTACCCCTTATGTTTTTTTTTCAGGTCAAAACTTTGACATCCGATATCTCGGCTCTGGAAGGGTCTAGAGCCTCCATTTTTGCGCGCTGGTCGAAGTCTCGTGGCCCTCTGTCAGAATCCAGAGTTTCAAGAAGATCGGAGGGGGTCAAAATTTCGGCCAAAAACGACAGTGTTACCCCTTATGTTTTTTTTTTCGAGTCAAAACTTTGACATCCGATATCTCGGCTCTGGAAGGGTCTAGAGCCTCCATTTTTGCGCGCTGGTCGAAGTCTCGTGGCCCTCTGTCAGAATCCAGAGTTTCAAGAAGATCGGAGGGGGTCAAAATTTTGGCCAAAAACGACAGTGTTACCCCTTATGTTTTTTTTTCAGGTCAAACTTTGACATCCGATATCTCGGCTCTGGAAGGGTCTAGAGCCTCCATTTTTGCGCGCTGGTCGAAGTCTCGTGGCCCTCTGTCAGAATCCAGAGTTTCAAGAAGATCGGAGGGGGTCAAAATTTCGGCCAAAAACGACAGTGTTACCCCTTATGTTTTTTTTTTTTCAGGTCAAAACTTTGACATCCGATATCTCGGCTCTGGAAGGGTCTAGAGCCTCCATTTTTGAGCGCTGGTCGAAGTCTCGTGGCCCTCTGTCAGAATCCAGAGTTTCAAGAAGATCGGAGGGGGTCAAAATTTCGGCCAAAAACGACAGTGTTACCCCTTATGTTTTTTTTTCAGGTCAAAACTTTGACATCCGATATCTCGGCTCTGGAAGGGTCTAGAGCCTCCATTTTTGCGCGCTGGTCGAAGTCTCGTGGCCCTCTGTCAGAATCCAGAGTTTCAAGAAGATCGGAGAGGGTCAAAATTTCGGCCAAAAACGACAGTGTTACCCCTTATGTTTTTTTTTGGGTCAAAACTTTGACATCCGATATCTCGGCTCTGGAAGGGTCTAGAGCCTCCATTTTTGCGCGCTGGTCGAAGTCCCGTGGCCCTCTGTCAGAATCCAGAGTTTCAAGAAGATCGGAGGGGGTCAAAATTTCGGCCAAAAACGACAGTGTTACCCCTTATGTTTTTTTTTTCAGGTCAAAACTTTGACATCCGATATCTCGGCTCTGGAAGGGTCTAGAGCCTCCATTTTTGCGCGCTGGTCGAAGTCTCGTGGCCCTCTGTCAGAATCCAGAGTTTCAAGAAGATCGGAGAGGGTCAAAATTTCGGCCAAAAACGACAGTGTTACCCCTTATGTTTTTTTTTTTGGGTCAAAACTTTGACATCCGATATCTCGGCGCTGGAAGGGTCTAGAGCCTCCATTTTTGCGCGCTGGTCGAAGTCTCGTGGCCCTCTGTCAGAATCCAGAGTTTCAAGAAGATCGGAGGGGGTCAAAATTTCGGCCAAAACGACAGTGTTACCCCTTATGTTTTTTTTTTCAGGTCAAACTTTGACATCCGATATCTCGGCTCTGAAGGGTCTAGAGCCTCCATTTTTGCGCGCTGGTCGAAGTCTCGTGGCCCTCTGTCAGAATCCAGAGTTTCAAGAAGATCGGAGGGGGTCAAAATTTCAGCCAAAAACGACAGTGTTACCCCTTATGTTTTTTTTTCAGGTCAAAACTTTGACATCCGATATCTCGGCTCTGGAAGGGTCTAGAGCCTCCATTTTTGCGCGCTGGTCGAAGTCTCGTGGCCCTCTGTCAGAATCCAGAGTTTCAAGAAGATCGGAGGGGGTCAAAATTTCGGCCAAAAACGACAGTGTTACCCCTTATGTTTTTTTTTTCAGGTCAAAACTTTGACATCCGATATCTCGGCTCTGGAAGGGTCTAGAGCCTCCATTTTTGCGCGCTGGTCGAAGTCTCGTGGCCCTCTGTCAGAATCCAGAGTTTCAAGAAGATCGGAGGGGGTCAAAATTTCGGCCAAAAACGACAGTGTTACCCCTTATGTTTTTTTTTCAGGTCAAAACTTTGACATCCGATATCTCGGCTCTGGAAGGGTCTAGAGCCTGCATTTTTGCGCGCTGGTCGAAGTCTCGTGGCCCTCTGTCAGAATCCAGAGTTTCAAGAAGATCGGAGGGGGTCAAAATTTCGGCCAAAAACGACAGTGTTACCCCTTATGTTTTTTTTTCAGGTCAAAACTTTGACATCCGATATCTCGGCTCTGGAAGGGTCTAGAGCCTCCATTTTTGCGCGCTGGTCGAAGTCTCGTGGCCCTCTGTCAGAATCCAGAGTTTCAAGAAGATCGGAGGGGGTCAAAATTTCGGACAAAAACGACAGTGTTACCCCTTATGTTTTTTTTCAGGTCAAAACTTTTACATCCGATATCTCGGCTCTGGAAGGGTCTAGAGCCTCCATTTTTGCGCGCTGGTCGAAGTCTCGTGTCCCTCTGTCAGAATCCAGAGTTTCAAGAAGATCGGAGAGGGTCAAAATTTCGGCCAAAAACGACAGTGTTACCCCTTATGTTTTTTTTTTTTCGGGTCAAAACTTTGACATCCGATATCTCGGCTCTGGAAGGGTCTAGAGCCTCCATTTTTCCGCGCTGGTCGAAGTCTCGTGGCCCTCTGTCAGAATCCAGAGTTTCAAGAAGATCGGAGGGGGTCAAAATTTCGGCCAAAAACGAAAGTGTTACCCCTTATGTTTTTTTTTCAGGTCAAAACTTTGACATCCGATATCTCGGCTCTGGAAGGGTCTAGAGCCTCCATTTTTCCGCGCTGGTCGAAGTCTCGTGGCCCTCTGTCAGAATCCAGAGTTTCAAGAAGATCGGAGGGGGTCAAAATTTTGGCCAAAAACGACAGTGTTACCCCTTATGTTTTTTTTTTCAGGTCAAAACTTTGACATCCGATATCTCGGCTCTGGAAGGGTCTAGAGCCTCCATTTTTGCACGCTGGTCGAAGTCTCGTGGCCCTCTGTCAGAATCCAGAGTTTCAAGAAGATCGGAGGGGGTCAAAATTTCGGCCAAAAACGACAGTGTTACCCCTTATGTTTTTTTTTCACGTCAAAACTTTGACATCCGATATCTCGGCTCTGGAAGGGTCTAGAGCCTCCATTTTTCCGCGCTGGTCGAAGTCTCGTGGCCCTCTGTCAGAATCCAGAGTTTCAAGAAGATCGGAGGGGGTCAAAATTTCGGCCAAAAACGACAGTGTTACCCCTTATGTTTTTTTTTTCGAGTCAAAACTTTGACATCCGATATCTCGGCTCTGGAAGGGTCTAGATTCTGCATTTTTGCGTGATGGTCGAAGTCTCGTGGCCCTCTGTCAGAATCCAGAGTTTCAAGAAGATCGGAGGGGGTCAAAATTTCGGCCAAAAACGACAGTGTTACCCCTTATGTTTTTTTTTCAAGTCAAAACTTTAACATCCGATATCTCGGCTCTGGAAGGGTCTAGAGCCTCCATTTTTGCGCGCTGGTCAAAGTCTCGTGGCCCTCTGTCAGAATCCAGAGTTTCAAGAAGATCGGAGGGGGTCAAAATTTCGGCCAAAAACGACAGTGTTACCCCTTATGTTTTTTTTCACGTCAAAACTTTGACATCCGATATCTCGGCTCTGGAAGGGTCTAGAGCCTCCATTTTTGCGCGCTGGTCGAAGTCTCGTGGCCCTCTGTCAGAATCCAGAGTTTCAAGAAGATCGGAGGGGGTCAAAATTTCGGCCAAAAACGACAGTGTTACCCCTTATGTTTTTTTTTTCAGGTCAAAACTTTGACATCCGATATCTCGGCTCTGGAAGGGTCTAGAGCCTCCATTTTTGCGCGCTGGTCGAAGTCTCGTGGCCCTCTGTCAGAATCCAGAGTTTCAAGAAGATCGGAGAGGGTCAAAATTTCGGCCAAAAACGACAGTGTTACCCCTTATGTTTTTTTTTTTTTTCGGGTCAAAACTTTGACATCCGATATCTCGGCTCTGGAAGGGTCTAGAGCCTCCATTTTTGCGCGCTGGTCGAAGTCTCGTGGCCCTCTGTCAGAATCCAGAGTTTCAAGAAGATCGGAGGGGGTCAAAATTTCGGCCAAAAACGACAGTGTTACCCCTTGTGTTTTTTTTTTTTTTTTCAGGTCAAAACTTTGACATCCGATATCTCGGCTCTGGAAGGGTCTAGAGCCTCCATTTTTGCGCGCTGGTCGAAGTCTCGTGGCCCTCTGTCAGAATCCAGAGTTTCAAGAAGATCGGAGGGGGTCAAAATTTCGGCCAAAAACGACAGTGTTACCCCTTATGTTTTTTTTTTTCTGGTCAAAACTTTGACATCCGATATCTCGGCTCTGGAAGGGTCTAGAGCCTCCATTTTTGCGCGCTGGTCGAAGTCTCGTGGCCCTCTGTCAGAATCCAGAGTTTCAAGAAGATCGGAGGGGGTCAAAATTTCGGCCAAAAACGACAGTGTTACCCCTTATATTTTTTTTTTCAAGTCAAAACTTTGACATCCGATATCTCGGCTCTGGAAGGGTCTAGAGCCTCCATTTTTGCGCGATGGTCGAAGTCTCGTGGCCCTCTGTCAGAATCCAGAGTTTCAAGAAGATCGGAGGGGGTCAAAATTTCGGCCAAAAACGACAGTGTTACCCCTTATGTTTTTTTTTCAGGTCAAAACTTTGACATCCGATATCTCGGCTCTGGAAGGGTCTAGAGCCTCCATTTTTGCGCGCTGGTCAAAGTCTCGTGGCCCTCTGTCAGAATCCAGAGTTTCAAGAAGATCGGAGGGGGTCAAAATTTCGGCCAAAAACGACAGTGTTACCCCTTATGTTTTTTTTTTCACGTCAAAACTTTGACATCCGATATCTCGGCTATGGAAGGGTCTAGAGCCTCCATTTTTGCGCGCTGGTCGAAGTCTCGTGGCCCTCTGTCAGAATCCAGAGTTTCAAGAAGATCGGAGGGGGTCAAAATTTCGGCCAATAACGACAGTGTTACCCCTTATGTTTTTTTTTTTTTCAGGTCAAAACTTTGACATTCGATATCTCGGCTCTGGTAGGGTCTAGAGCCTCCATTTTTGCGCGCTGGTCGAAGTCTCGTGGCCCTCTGTCAGAATCCAGAGTTTCAAGAAGATCGAAGGGGGTCAAAATTTCGGCCAAAAACGACAATGTTACCCCTTATGTTTTTTTTTCAGGTCAAAACTTTGACATCCGATATCTCGGCTCTGGAAGGGTCTAGAGCCTCCATTTTTGCGCGCTGGTCGAAGTCTCGTGGCCCTCTGTCAGAATCCAGAGTTTCAAGAAGATCGGAGAGGGTCAAAATTTCGGCCAAAAACGACAGTGTTACCCCTTATGTTTTTTTTTTCGGGTCAAAACTTTGACATCCGATATCTCGGCTCTGGAAGGGTCTAGAGCCTCCATTTTTGCGCGCTGGTCGAAGTCTCGTGGCCCTCTGTCAGAATCCAGAGTTTCAAGAAGATCGGAGGGGGTCAAAATTTCGGCCAAAAATGACAGTGTTACCCCTTATGTTTTTTTTTCAGGTCAAAACTTTGACATCCGATATCTCGGCTCTGGAAGGGTCTAGAGCCTCCATTTTTGCGCGCTGGTCGAAGTCTCGTGGCCGTCTGTCAGAATCCAGAGTTTCAAGAAGATCGGAGGGGGTCAAAATTTCGGCCAAAAACGACAGTGTTACCCCTTATGTTTTTTTTTCAGGTCAAAACTTTGACATCCGATATCTCGGCTCTGGAAGGGTCTAGAGCCTCCATTTTTGCGCGCTGGTCGAAGTCTCGTGGCCCTCTGTCAGAATCCAGAGTTTCAAGAAGATCGGAGGGGGTCAAAATTTCGGCCAAAAACGACAGTGTTACCCCTTATGTTTTTTTTTTCGAGTCAAAACTTTGACATCCGATATCTCGGCTCTGGAAGGGTCTAGAGCCTCCATTTTTGCGCGCTGGTCGAAGTCTCGTGGCCCTCTGTCAGAATCCAGAGTTTCAAGAAGATCGGAGGGGGTCAAAATTTCGGCCAAAAACGACAGTGTTACCCCTTATGTTTTTTTTTCAGGTCAAAACTTTGACATCTGATATCTCGGCTCTGGAAGGGTCTAGAGCCTCCATTTTTGCACGCTGGTCGAAGTCTCGTGGCCCTCTGTCAGAATCCAGAGTTTCAAGAAGATCGGAGGGGGTCAAAATTTCGGCCAAAAACGACAGTGTTACCCCTTATGTTTTTTTTTTTCAGGTCAAAACTTTGACATCCGATATCTCGGCTCTGGAAGGGTCTAGAGCCTCCATTTTTGCGCGCTGGTCGAAGTCTCGTGGCCCTCTGTCAGAATCCAGAGTTTCAAGAAGATCGGAGGGGGTCAAAATTTCGGCCAAAAACGACAGTGTTACCCCTTATGTTTTTTTTTTCAGGTCAAAACTTTGACATCCGATATCTCGGCTCTGGAAGGGTCTAGATCCTCCATTTTTGCGCGCTGGTCGAAGTCTCGTGGCCCTCTGTCAGAATCCAGAGTTTCAAGAAGATCGGAGAGGGTCAAAATTTCGGCCAAAAACGACAGTGTTACCCCTTATGTTTTTTTTTTCAGGTCAAAACTTTGACATCCGATATCTCGGCTCTGGAAGGGTCTAGAGCCTCCATTTTTGCGCGCTGGTCGAAGTCTCGTGGCCCTCTGTCAGAATCCAGAGTTTCAAGAAGATCGGAGGGGGTCAAAATTTCGGCCAAAAACGACAGTGTTACCCCTTATGTTTTTTTTTCAGGTCAAAACTTTGACATCCGATATCTCGGCTCTGGAAGGGTCTAGAGCCTCCATTTTTGCGCGCTGGTCGAAGTCTCGTGGCCCTCTGTCAGAATCCAGAGTTTCAAGAAGATCGGAGGGGGTCAAAATTTCGGCCAAAAACGACAGTGTTACCCCTTATGTTTTTTTTTCAGGTCAAAACTTTGACATCCGATATCTCGGCTCTGGAAGGGTCTAGAGCCTCCATTTTTGCGCGCTGGACGAAGTCTCGTGGCCCTCTGTCAGAATCCAGAGTTTCAAGAAGATCGGAGGGGGTCAAAATTTCGGCCAAAAACGACAGTGTTACCCCTTATGTTTTTTTTTTCAGGTCAAAACTTTTACATCCGATATCTCGGCTCTGGAAGGGTCTAGAGCCTCCATTTTTGCGCGCTGGTCGAAGTCTCGTGGCCCTCTGTCAGAATCCAGAGTTTCAAGAAGATCGGAGAGGGTCAAAATTTCGGCCAAAAACGACAGTGTTACCCCTTATGTTTTTTTTTTCGGGTCAAAACTTTGACATCCGATATCTCGGCTCTGGAAGGGTCTAGAGCCTCCATTTTTCCGCGCTGGTCGAAGTCTCGTGGCCCTCTGTCAGAATCCAGAGTTTCAAGAAGATCGGAGGGGGTCAAAATTTCGGCCAAAAACGAAAGTGTTACCCCTTATTTTTTTTTTTCAGGTCAAAACTTTGACATCCGATATCTCGGCTCTGGAAGGGTCTAGAGCCTCCATTTTTCCGCGCTGGTCGAAGTCTCGTGGCCTTCTGTCAGAATCCAGAGTTTCAAGAAGATCGGAGGGGGTCAAAATTTCGGCCAAAAACGACAGTGTTACCCCTTATGTTTTTTTTTTTCAGGTCAAAACTTTGACATCGGATATCTCGGCTCTGGAAGGGTCTAGAGCCTCCATTTTTGCGCGCTGGTCGAAGTCTCGTGGCCCTCTGTCAGAATCCAGAGTTTCAAGAAGATCGGAGGGGGTCAAAATTTCGGCCAAAAACGACAGTGTTACCCCTTATGTTTTTTTTTCACGTCAAAACTTTGACATCCGATATCTCGGCTCTGGAAGGGTCTAGAGCCTCCATTTTTGCGCGCTGGTCGAAGTCTCGTGGCCCTCTGTCAGAATCCAGAGTTTCAAGAAGATCGGAGGGGGTCAAAATTTCGGCCAAAAACGACAGTGTTACCCCTTATGTTTTTTTTTCGAGTCAAAACTTTGACATCCGATATCTCGGCTCTGGAAGGGTCTAGAGCCTCCATTTTTGCGTGATGGTCGAAGTCTCGTGGCCCTCTGTCAGAATCCAGAGTTTCAAGAAGATCGGAGGGGGTCAAAATTTCGGCCAAAAACGACAGTGTTACCCCTTATGTTTTTTTTTTAAGTCAAAACTTTAACATCCGATATCTCGGCTCTGGAAGGGTCTAGAGCCTCCATTTTTGCGCGCTGGTCAAAGTCTCGTGGCCCTCTGTCAGAATCCAGAGTTTCAAGAAGATCGGAGGGGGTCAAAATTTCGGCCAAAAACGACAGTGTTACCCCTTATGTTTTTTTTTCACGTCAAAACTTTGACATCCGATATCTCGGCTCTGGAAGGGTCTAGAGCCTCCATTTTTGCGCGCTGGTCGAAGTCTCGTGGCCCTCTGTCAGAATCCAGAGTTTCAAGAAGATCGGAGGGGGTCAAAATATCGGCCAAAAACGACAGTGTTACCCCTTATGTTTTTTTTTTCAGGTCAAAACTTTGACATCCGATATCTCGGCTCTGGAAGGGTCTAGAGCCTCCATTTTTGCGCGCTGGTCGAAGTCTCGTGGCCCTCTGTCAGAATCCAGAGTTTCAAGAAGATTGGAGGGGGTCAAAATTTCGGCCAAAAAACGACAGTGTTACCCCTTATGTTTTTTTTCAGGTCAAAACTTTGACATCCGATATCTCGGCTCTGGAAGGGTCTAGAGCCTCCATTTTTGCGCGCTGGTCGAAGTCTCGTGGCCCTCTGTCAGAATCCAGAGTTTCAAGAAGATCGGAGGGGGTCAAAATTTCGGCCAAAAACGACAGTGTTACCCCTTATGTTTTTTTTTCAGGTCAAAACTTTGACATCCGATATCTCGGCTCTGGAAGGGTCTAGAGCCTCCATTTTTGCGCGCTGGTCGAAGTCTCGTGGCCCTCTGTCAGAATCCAGAGTTTCAAGAAGATCGGAGGGGGTCAAAATTTCGGCCAAAAACGACAGTGTTACCCCTTATGTTTTTTTTTTCGAGTCAAAACTTTGACATCCGATATCTCGGCTCTGGAAGGGTCTAGAGCCTCCATTTTTGCGCGCTGGTCGAAGTCTCGTGGCCCTCTGTCAGAATCCAGAGTTTCAAGAAGATCGGAGGGGGTCAAAATTTCGGCCAAAAACGACAGTGTTACCCCTTATGTTTTTTTTTTCCAGGTCAAAACTTTGACATCCGATATCTCGGCTCTGGAAGGGTCTAGAGCCTCCATTTTTGCACGCTGGTCGAAGTCTCGTGGCCCTCTGTCAGAATCCAGAGTTTCAAGAAGATCGGAGGGGGTCAAAATTTCGGCCAAAAACGACAGTGTTACCCCTTATGTTTTTTTTTTCAGGTCAAAACTTTGACATCCGATATCTCGGCTCTGGAAGGGTCTAGAGCCTCCATTTTTGCGCGCTGGTCGAAGTCTCGTGGCCCTCTGTCAGAATCCAGAGTTTCAAGAAGATCGGAGGGGGTCAAAATTTCGGCCAAAAACGACAGTGTTACCCCTTATGTTTTTTTTTTCAGGTCAAAACTTTGACATCCGATATCTCGGCTCTGGAAGGGTCTAGAGCCTCCATTTTTGAGCGCTGGTCGAAGTCTCGTGGCCCTCTGTCAGAATCCAGAGTTTCAAGAAGATCGGAGGGGGTCAAAATTTCGGCCAAAAACGACAGTGTTACCCCTTATGTTTTTTTTTTCAGGTCAAAACTTTGACATCCGATATCTCGGCTCTGGAAGGGTCTAGAGCCTCCATTTTTGCGCGCTGGTCGAAGTCTCGTGGCCCTCTGTCAGAATCCAGAGTTTCAAGAAGATCGGAGAGGGTCAAAATTTCGGCCAAAAACGACAGTGTTACCCCTTATGTTTTTTTTTTGGGTCAAAACTTTGACATCCGATATCTCGGCTCTGGAAGGGTCTAGAGCCTCCATTTTTGCGCGCTGGTCGAAGTCCCGTGGCCCTCTGTCAGAATCCAGAGTTTCAAGAAGATCGGAGGGGGTCAAAATTTCGGCCAAAAACGACAGTGTTACCCCTTATGTTTTTTTTTCAGGTCAAAACTTTGACATCCGATATCTCGGCTCTGGAAGGGTCTAGAGCCTCCATTTTTGCGCGCTGGTCGAAGTCTCGTGGCCCTCTGTCAGAATCCAGAGTTTCAAGAAGATCGGAGGGGGTCAAAATTTCGGCCAAAAACGACAATGTTACCCCTTATGTTTTTTTTTCAGGTCAAAACTTTGACATCCGATATCTCGGCTCTGGAAGGGTCTAGAGCCTCCATTTTTGCGCGCTGGTCGAAGTCTCGTGGCCCTCTGTCAGAATCCAGAGTTTCAAGAAGATCGGAGAGGGTCAAAATTTCGGCCAAAAACGACAGTGTTACCCCTTATGTTTTTTTTTTCGGGTCAAAACTTTGACATCCGATATCTCGGCTCTGGAAGGGTCTAGAGCCTCCATTTTTGCGCGCTGGTCGAAGTCTCGTGGCCCTCTGTCAGAATCCAGAGTTTCAAGAAGATCGGAGGGGGTCAAAATTTCGGCCAAAAACGACAGTGTTACCCCTTATGTTTTTTTTTTCAGGTCAAAACTTTGACATCCGATATCTCGGCTCTGGAAGGGTCTAGAGCCTCCATTTTTGCGCGCTGGTCGAAGTCTCGTGGCCGTCTGTCAGAATCCAGAGTTTCAAGAAGATCGGAGGGGGTCAAAATTTCGGCCAAAAACGACAGTGTTACCCCTTATGTTTTTTTTTTCAGGTCAAAACTTTGACATCCGATATCTCGGCTCTGGAAGGGTCTAGAGCCTCCATTTTTGCGCGCTGGTCGAAGTCTCGTGGCCCTCTGTCAGAATCCAGAGTTTCAAGAAGATCGGAGGGGGTCAAAATTTCGGCCAAAAACGACAGTGTTACCCCTTATGTTTTTTTTTTCGAGTCAAAACTTTGACATCCGATATCTCGGCTCTGGAAGGGTCTAGAGCCTCCATTTTTGCGCGCTGGTCGAAGTCTCATGGCCCTCTGTCAGAATCCAGAGTTTCAAGAAGATCGGAGGGGGTCAAAATTTCGGCCAAAAACGACAGTGTTACCCCTTATGTTTTTTTTTTCAGGTCAAAACTTTGACATCCGATATCTCGGCTCTGGAAGGGTCTAGAGCCTCCATTTTTGCACGCTGGTCGAAGTCTCGTGGCCCTCTGTCAGAATCCAGAGTTTCAAGAAGATCGGACGGGGTCAAAATTTCGGCCAAAAACGACAGTGTTACCCCTTATGTTTTTTTTTTTTCAGGTCAAAACTTTGACATCCGATATCTCGGCTCTGGAAGGGTCTAGAGCCTCCATTTTTGCGCGCTGGTCGAAGTCTCGTGGCCCTCTGTCAGAATCCAGAGTTTCAAGAAGATCGGAGGGGGTCAAAATTTCGGCCAAAAACGACAGTGTTACCCCTTATGTTTTTTTTTTCAGGTCAAAACTTTGACATCCGATATCTCGGCTCTGGAAGGGTCTAGAGCCTCCATTTTTGCGCGCTGGTCGAAGTCTCGTGGCCCTCTGTCAGAATCCAGAGTTTCAAGAAGATCGGAGAGGGTCAAAATTTCGGCCAAAAACGACAGTGTTACCCCTTATGTTTTTTTTTTTTGGGTCAAAACTTTGACATCCGATATCTCGGCTCTGGAAGGGTCTAGAGCCTCCATTTTTGCGCGCTGGTCGAAGTCTCGTGGCCCTCTGTCAGAATCCAGAGTTTCAAGAAGATCGGAGGGGGTCAAAATTTCGGCCAAAAACGACAGTGTTACCCCTTATGTTTTTTTTTCAGGTCAAAACTTTGACATCCGACATCTCGGCTCTGGAAGGGTCTAGAGCCTCCATTTTTGCGCGCTGGTCGAAGTCTCGTGGCCCTCTGTCAGAATCCAGAGTTTCAAGAAGATCGGAGAGGGTCAAAATTTCGGCCAAAAACGACAGTGTTACCCCTTATGTTTTTTTTTTGGGTCAAAACTTTGACATCCGATATCTCGGCTCTGGAAGGGTCTAGAGCCTCCATTTTTGCGCGCTGGTCGAAGTCTCGTGGCCCTCTGTCAGAATCCAGAGTTTCAAGAAGATCGGAGGGGGTCAAAATTTCGGCCAAAAACGACAGTGTTACCCCTTATGTTTTTTTTTTCAGGTCAAAACTTTGACATCCGATATCTCGGCTCTGGAAGGGTCTAGAGCCTCCATTTTTGCGCGCTGGTCGAAGTCTCGTGGCCCTCTGTCAGAATCCAGAGTTTCAAGAAGATCGGAGGGGGTCAAAATTTCGGACAAAAACGACAGTGTTACCCCTTATGTTTTTTTTTTCAGGTCAAAACTTTGACATCCGATATCTCGGCTCTGGAAGGATCTAGAGCCTCCATTTTTGCGCGCTGGTCGAAGTCTCGTGGCCCTCTGTCAGAATCCAGAGTTTCAAGAAGATCGGAGGGGGTCAAAATTTCGGCCAAAAACGACAGTGTTACCCCTTATGTTTTTTTTTTTTCAGGTCAAAACTTTGACATCCGATATCTCGGCTCTGGAAGGGTCTAGAGCCTCCATTTTTGCGCGCTGGTCGAAGTCTCGTGGCCCTCTGTCAGAATCCAGAGTTTCAAGAAGATCGGAGGGGGTCAAAATTTCGGCCAAAAACGACAGTGTTACCCCTTATGTTTTTTTTCAGGTCAAAACTTTGACATCCGATATCTCGGCTCTGGAAGGGTCTAGAGCCTCCATTTTTGCGCGCTGGTCGAAGTCTCGTGGCCCTCTGTCAGAATCCATAGTTTCAAGAAGATCGGAGGGGGTCAAAATTTCGGCCAAAAACGACAGTGTTACCCCTTATGTTTTTTTTTCAGGTCAAAACTTTGACATCCGATATCTCGGCTCTGGAAGGGTCTAGAGCCTCCATTTTTGCGCGCTGGTCGAAGTCTCGTGGCCCTCTGTCAGAATCCAGAGTTTCAAGAAGATCGGAGGGGGTCAAAATTTCGGCCAAAAACGACAGTGTTACCCCTTATGTTTTTTTTTTCAGGTCAAAACTTTGACATCCGATATCTCGGCTCTGGAAGGGTCTAGATCCTCCATTTTTGCGCGCTGGTCGAAGTCTCGTGGCCCTCTGTCAGAATCCAGAGTTTCAAGAAGATCGGAGAGGGTCAAAATTTCGGCCAAAAACGACAGTGTTACCCCTTATGTTTTTTTTTTTGGGTCAAAACTTTGACATCCGATATCTCGGCTCTGGAAGGGTCTAGAGCCTCCATTTTTGCGCGCTGGTCGAAGTCTCGTGGCCCTCTGTCAGAATCCAGAGTTTCAAGAAGATCGGAGGGGGTCAAAATTTCGGCCAAAAACGACAGTGTTACCCCTTATGTTTTTTTTTCAGGTCAAAACTTTGACATCCGATATCTCGGCTCTGGAAGGGTCTAGAGCCTCCATTTTTGCGCGCTGGTCGAAGTCTCGTGGCCCTCTGTCAGAATCCAGAGTTTCAAGAAGATCGGAGAGGGTCAAAATTTCGGCCAAAAACGACAGTGTTACCCCTTATGTTTTTTTTTTGGGTCAAAACTTTGACATCCGATATCTCGGCTCTGGAAGGGTCTAGAGCCTCCATTTTTGCGCGCTGGTCGAAGTCTCGTGGCCCTCTGTCAGAATCCAGAGTTTCAAGAAGATCGGAGGGGGTCAAAATTTCGGCCAAAAACGACAGTGTTACCCCTTATGTTTTTTTTTCAGGTCAAAACTTTGACATCCGATATCTCGGCTCTGGAAGGGTCTAGAGCCTCCATTTTTGCGCGCTGGTCGAAGTGTCGTGGCCCTCTGTCAGAATCCAGAGTTTCAAGAAGATCGGAGAGGGTCAAAATTTCGGACAAAAACGACAGTGTTACCCCTTATGTTTTTTTTTTCGGGTCAAAACTTTGACATCCGATATCTCGGCTCTGGAAGGGTCTAGAGCCTCCATTTTTGCGCGCTGGTCGAAGTCTCGTGGCCCTCTGTCAGAATCCAGAGTTTCAAGAAGATCGGAGGGGGTCAAAATTTCGGCCAAAAACGACAGTGTTACCCCTTATGTTTTTTTTTTCAGGTCAAAACTTTGACATCCGATATCTCGGCTCTGGAAGGGTCTAGAGCCTCCATTTTTGCGCACTGGTCGAAGTCTCGTGGCCGTCTGTCAGAATCCAGAGTTTCAAGAAGATCGGAGGGGGTCAAAATTTCGGCCAAAAACGACAGTGTTACCCCTTATGTTTTTTTTTCAGGTCAAAACTTTGACATCCGATATCTCGGCTCTGGAAGGGTCTAGAGCCTCCATTTTTGCGCGCTGGTCGAAGTCTCGTGGCCCTCTGTCAGAATCCAGAGTTTCAAGAAGATCGGAGGGGGTCAAAATTTCGGCCAAAAACGACAATGTTACCCCTTATGTTTTTTTTTCGAGTCAAAACTTTGACATCCGATATCTCGGCTCTGGAAGGGTCTAGAGCCTCCATTTTTGCGCGCTGGTCGAAGTCTCGTGGCCCTCTGTCAGAATCCAGAGTTTCAAGAAGATCGGAGGGGGTCAAAATTTCGGCCAAAAACGACAGTGTTACCCCTTATGTTTTTTTTCAGGTCAAAACTTTGACATCCGATATCTCGGCTCTGGAAGGGTCTAGAGCCTCCATTTTTCCGCGCTGGTCGAAGTGTCGTGGCCCTCTGTCAGAATCCAGAGTTTCAAGAAGATCGGAGAGGGTCAAAATTTCGGACAAAAACGACAGTGTTACCCCTTATGTTTTTTTTTTCGGGTCAAAACTTTGACATCCGATATCTCGGCTCTGGAAGGGTCTAGAGCCTCCATTTTTGCGCGCTGGTCGAAGTCTCGTGGCCCTCTGTCAGAATCCAGAGTTTCAAGAAGATCGGAGGGGGTCAAAATTTCGGCCAAAAACGACAGTGTTACCCCTTATGTTTTTTTTTTCAGGTCAAAACTTTGACATCCGATATCTCGGCTCTGGAAGGGTCTAGAGCCTCCATTTTTGCGCACTGGTCGAAGTCTCGTGGCCGTCTGTCAGAATCCAGAGTTTCAAGAAGATCGGAGGGGGTCAAAATTTCGGCCAAAAACGACAGTGTTACCCCTTATGTTTTTTTTTCAGGTCAAAACTTTGACATCCGATATCTCGGCTCTGGAAGGGTCTAGAGCCTCCATTTTTGCGCGCTGGTCGAAGTCTCGTGGCCCTCTGTCAGAATCCAGAGTTTCAAGAAGATCGGAGGGGGTCAAAATTTCGGCCAAAAACGACAATGTTACCCCTTATGTTTTTTTTTCGAGTCAAAACTTTGACATCCGATATCTCGGCTCTGGAAGGGTCTAGAGCCTCCATTTTTGCGCGCTGGTCGAAGTCTCGTGGCCCTCTGTCAGAATCCAGAGTTTCAAGAAGATCGGAGGGGGTCAAAATTTCGGCCAAAAACGACAGTGTTACCCCTTATGTTTTTTTTCAGGTCAAAACTTTGACATCCGATATCTCGGCTCTGGAAGGGTCTAGAGCCTCCATTTTTGCGCGCTGGTCGAAGTCTCGTGGCCCTCTGTCAGAATCCAGAGTTTCAAGAAGATCGGAGGGGGTCAAAATTTCGGCCAAAAACGACAGTGTTACCCCTTATGTTTTTTTTTTCAGGTCAAAACTTTGACATCCGATATCTCGGCTCTGGAAGGGTCTAGAGCCTCCATTTTTGCGCGCTGGTCGAAGTCTCGTGGCCCTCTGTGAGAATCCAGAGTTTCAAGAAGATCGGAGGGGGTCAAAATTTCGGCCAAAAACGACAGTGTTACCCCTTATGTTTTTTTTTTTCTGGTCAAAACTTTGACATCCGATATCTCGGCTCTGGAAGGGTCTAGAGCCTCCATTTTTGCGCGCTGGTCGAAGTCTCGTGGCCCTCTGTCAGAATCCAGAGTTTCAAGAAGATCGGAGGGGGTCAAAATTTCGGCCAAAAACGACAGTGTTACCCCTTATATTTTTTTTTTCGAGTCAAAACTTTGACATCCGATATCTCGGCTCTGGAAGGGTCTAGAGCCTCCATTTTTGCGCGATGGTCGAAGTCTCGTGGCCCTCTGTCAGAATCCAGAGTTTCAAGAAGATCGGAGGGGGTCAAAATTTCGGCCAAAAACGACAGTGTTACCCCTTATGTTTTTTTTTCAGGTCAAAACTTTGACATCCGATATCTCGGCTCTGGAAGGGTCTAGAGCCTCCATTTTTGCGCGCTGGTCAAAGTCTCGTGGCCCTCTGTCAGAATCCAGAGTTTCAAGAAGATCGGAGGGGGTCAAAATTTCGGCCAAAAACGACAGTGTTACCCCTTATGTTTTTTTTTTCACGTCAAAACTTTGACATCCGATATCTCGGCTATGGAAGGGTCTAGAGCCTCCATTTTTGCGCGCTGGTCGAAGTCTCGTGGCCCTCTGTCAGAATCCAGAGTTTCAAGAAGATCGGAGGGGGTCAAAATTTCGGCCAAAAACGACAGTGTTAGCCCTTATGTTTTTTTTTTCAGGTCAAAACTTTGACATCCGATATCTCGGCTCTGGTAGGGTCTAGAGCCTCCATTTTTGCGCGCTGGTCGAAGTCTCGTGGCCCTCTGTCAGAATCCAGAGTTTCAAGAAGATCGGAGGGGGTCAAAATTTCGGCCAAAAACGACAATATTACCCCTTATGTTTTTTTTTCAGGTCAAAACTTTGACATCCGATATCTCGGCTCTGGAAGGGTCTAGAGCCTCCATTTTTGCGCGCTGGTCGAAGTCTCGTGGCCCTCTGTCAGAATCCAGAGTTTCAAGAAGATCGGAGGGGGTCAAAATTTCGGCCAAAAATGACAGTGTTACCCCTTATGTTTTTTTTTCAGGTCAAAACTTTGACATCCGATATCTCGGCTCTGGAAGGGTCTAGAGCCTCCATTTTTGCGCACTGGTCGAAGTCTCGTGGCCGTCTGTCAGAATCCAGAGTTTCAAGAAGATCGGAGGGGGTCAAAATTTCGGCCAAAAACGACAATGTTACCCCTTATGTTTTTTTTTCAGGTCAAAACTTTGACATCCGATATCTCGGCTCTGGAAGGGTCTAGAGCCTCCATTTTTGCGCGCTGGTCGAAGTCTCGTGGCCCTCTTTCAGAATCCAGAGTTTCAAGAAGATCGGAGGGGGTCAAAATTTCGGCCAAAAACGACAGTGTTAGGCCGTGTGTCCACCAAAGCGTTTTTTGCCAGCTGAAAACGCTACACGCTCTGCTGAAGACGCCGTGCTTTGGGCGCTTGAGAGCGTTTTGGCAGCGCAGCGTTTTTTCCGTTGAGGCGTTTCGTTGCTATGATACAGAATATCCGCAGCAGTTTAAACGTTGTGACTGTTGGTCGGTGTGGTTTAGTCCCGCCCCTCCTCCACTGTGATTGGACGGCTGGGCAAGAACTGACAGTGATGAGCGCTGCGTTTTTTCCAAAGTTGAACATTTTTCAACTCTCGGCGACCAGTAAAAAACGCCGGGCGCTCGGCGCTTCAGCGTGAAAAAAACGCTCAGCGCCTCGTCACGCTCATAGCGTTTAAAAAACGCAGCGCTGCCATTGGAAACAATTGAAAACATACGCCATGCGCGTGGAAAAACGCTTTGGTGGACACACGGCCTTACCCCTTATGTTTTTTTTTTCGAGTCAAAACTTTGACATCCGATATCTCGGCTCTGGAAGGGTCTAGAGCCTCCATTTTTGCGCGCTGGTCGAAGTCTCGTGGCCCTCTGTCAGAATCCAGAGTTTCAAGAAGATCGGAGGGGGTCAAAATTTTGGCCAAAAACGACAGTGTTACCCCTTATGTTTTTTTTTCAGGTCAAAACTTTGACATCCGATATCTCGGCTCTGGAAGGGTCTAGAGCCTCCATTTTTGCGCGCTGGTCGAAGTCTCGTGGCCCTCTGTCAGAATCCAGAGTTTCAAGAAGATCGGAGGGGGTCAAAATTTCGGCCAAAAACGACAGTGTTACCCCTTATGTTTTTTTTTTTTCAGGTCAAAACTTTGACATCCGATATCTCGGCTCTGGAAGGGTCTAGAGCCTCCATTTTTGAGCGCTGGTCGAAGTCTCGTGGCCCTCTGTCAGAATCCAGAGTTTCAAGAAGATCGGAGGGGGTCAAAATTTCGGCCAAAAACGACAGTGTTACCCCTTATGTTTTTTTTTCAGGTCAAAACTTTGACATCCGATATCTCGGCTCTGGAAGGGTCTAGAGCCTCCATTTTTGCGCGCTGGTCGAAGTCTCGTGGCCCTCTGTCAGAATCCAGAGTTTCAAGAAGATCGGAGAGGGTCAAAATTTCGGCCAAAAACGACAGTGTTACCCCTTATGTTTTTTTTTTTGGGTCAAAACTTTGACATCCGATATCTCGGCTCTGGAAGGGTCTAGAGCCTCCATTTTTGCGCGCTGGTCGAAGTCCCGTGGCCCTCTGTCAGAATCCAGAGTTTCAAGAAGATCGGAGGGGGTCAAAATTTCGGCCAAAAACGACAGTGTTACCCCTTATGTTTTTTTTTTCAGGTCAAAACTTTGACATCCGATATCTCGGCTCTGGAAGGGTCTAGAGCCTCCATTTTTGCGCGCTGGTCGAAGTCTCGTGGCCCTCTGTCAGAATCCAGAGTTTCAAGAAGATCGGAGAGGGTCAAAATTTCGGCAAAAAACGACAGTGTTACCCCTTATGTTTTTTTTTTGGGTCAAAACTTTGACATCCGATATCTCGGCGCTGGAAGGGTCTAGAGCCTCCATTTTTGCGCGCTGGTCGAAGTCTCGTGGCCCTCTGTCAGAATCCAGAGTTTCAAGAAGATCGGAGGGGGTCAAAATTTCGGCCAAAAACGACAGTGTTACCCCTTATGTTTTTTTTTTCAGGTCAAAACTTTGACATCCGATATCTCGGCTCTGGAAGGGTCTAGAGCCTCCATTTTTGCGCGCTGGTCGAAGTCTCGTGGCCCTCTGTCAGAATCCAGAGTTTCAAGAAGATCGGAGGGGGTCAAAATTTCGGCCAAAAACGACAGTGTTAGCCCTTATGTTTTTTTTTTCAGGTCAAAACTTTGACATCCGATATCTCGGCTCTGGTAGGGTCTAGAGCCTCCATTTTTGCGCGCTGGTCGAAGTCTCGTGGCCCTCTGTCAGAATCCAGAGTTTCAAGAAGATCGGAGGGGGTCAAAATTTCGGCCAAAAACGACAATGTTACCCCTTATGTTTTTTTTTCAGGTCAAAACTTTGACATCCGATATCTCGGCTCTGGAAGGGTCTAGAGCCTCCATTTTTGCGCGCTGGTCGAAGTCTCGTGGCCCTCTGTCAGAATCCAGAGTTTCAAGAAGATCGGAGGGGGTCAAAATTTCGGTCAAAAATGACAGTGTTACCCCTTATGTTTTTTTTTCAGGTCAAAACTTTGACATCCGATATCTCGGCTCTGGAAGGGTCTAGAGCCTCCATTTTTGCGCACTGGTCGAAGTCTCGTGGCCGTCTGTCAGAATCCAGAGTTTCAAGAAGATCGGAGGGGGTCAAAATTTCGGCCAAAAACGACAATGTTACCCCTTATGTTTTTTTTTCAGGTCAAAACTTTGACATCCGATATCTCGGCTCTGGAAGGGTCTAGAGCCTCCATTTTTGCGCGCTGGTCGAAGTCTCGTGGCCCTCTGTCAGAATCCAGAGTTTCAAGAAGATCGGAGGGGGTCAAAATTTCGGCCAAAAACGACAGTGTTACCCCTTATGTTTTTTTTTTCGAGTCAAAACTTTGACATCCGATATCTCGGCTCTGGAAGGGTCTAGAGCCTCCATTTTTGCGCGCTGGTCGAAGTCTCGTGGCCCTCTGTCAGAATCCAGAGTTTCAAGAAGATCGGAGGGGGTCAAAATTTTGGCCAAAAACGACAGTGTTACCCCTTATGTTTTTTTTTCAGGTCAAAACTTTGACATCCGATATCTCGGCTCTGGAAGGGTCTAGAGCCTCCATTTTTGCGCGCTGGTCGAAGTCTCGTGGCCCTCTGTCAGAATCCAGAGTTTCAAGAAGATCGGAGGGGGTCAAAATTTCGGCCAAAAACGACAGTGTTACCCCTTATGTTTTTTTTTTTCAGGTCAAAACTTTGACATCCGATATCTCGGCTCTGGAAGGGTCTAGAGCCTCCATTTTTGAGCGCTGGTCGAAGTCTCGTGGCCCTCTGTCAGAATCCAGAGTTTCAAGAAGATCGGAGGGGGTCAAAATTTCGGCCAAAAACGACAGTGTTACCCCTTATGTTTTTTTTTCAGGTCAAAACTTTGACATCCGATATCTCGGCTCTGGAAGGGTCTAGAGCCTCCATTTTTGCGCGCTGGTCGAAGTCTCGTGGCCCTCTGTCAGAATCCAGAGTTTCAAGAAGATCGGAGAGGGTCAAAATTTCGGCCAAAAACGACAGTGTTACCCCTTATGTTTTTTTTTGGGTCAAAACTTTGACATCCGATATCTCGGCTCTGGAAGGGTCTAGAGCCTCCATTTTTGCGCGCTGGTCGAAGTCCCGTGGCCCTCTGTCAGAATCCAGAGTTTCAAGAAGATCGGAGGGGGTCAAAATTTCGGCCAAAAACGACAGTGTTACCCCTTATGTTTTTTTTTTCAGGTCAAAACTTTGACATCCGATATCTCGGCTCTGGAAGGGTCTAGAGCCTCCATTTTTGCGCGCTGGTCGAAGTCTCGTGGCCCTCTGTCAGAATCCAGAGTTTCAAGAAGATCGGAGAGGGTCAAAATTTCGGCCAAAAACGACAGTGTTACCCCTTATGTTTTTTTTTTGGGTCAAAACTTTGACATCCGATATCTCGGCGCTGGAAGGGTCTAGAGCCTCCATTTTTGCGCGCTGGTCGAAGTCTCGTGGCCCTCTGTCAGAATCCAGAGTTTCAAGAAGATCGGAGGGGGTCAAAATTTCGGCCAAAAACGACAGTGTTACCCCTTATGTTTTTTTTTTCAGGTCAAAACTTTGACATCCGATATCTGGCTCTGGAAGGGTCTAGAGCCTCCATTTTTGCGCGCTGGTCGAAGTCTCGTGGCCCTCTGTCAGAATCCAGAGTTTCAAGAAGATCGGAGGGGGTCAAAATTTCAGCCAAAAACGACAGTGTTACCCCTTATGTTTTTTTTTTCAGGTCAAAACTTTGACATCCGATATCTCGGCTCTGGAAGGGTCTAGAGCCTCCATTTTTGCGCGCTGGTCGAAGTCTCGTGGCCCTCTGTCAGAATCCAGAGTTTCAAGAAGATCGGAGGGGGTCAAAATTTCGGCCAAAAATGACAGTGTTACCCCTTATGTTTTTTTTTCAGGTCAAAACTTTGACATCCGATATCTCGGCTCTGGAAGGGTCTAGAGCCTCCATTTTTGCGCACTGGTCGAAGTCTCGTGGCCGTCTGTCAGAATCCAGAGTTTCAAGAAGATCGGAGGGGGTCAAAATTTCGGCCAAAAACGACAATGTTACCCCTTATGTTTTTTTTTCAGGTCAAAACTTTGACATCCGATATCTCGGCTCTGGAAGGGTCTAGAGCCTCCATTTTTGCGCGCTGGTCGAAGTCTCGTGGCCCTCTTTCAGAATCCAGAGTTTCAAGAAGATCGGAGGGGGTCAAAATTTCGGCCAAAAACGACAGTGTTAGGCCGTGTGTCCACCAAAGCGTTTTTTGCCAGCTGAAAACGCTACACGCTCTGCTGAAGACGCCGTGCTTTGGGCGCTTGAGAGCGTTTTGGCAGCGCAGCGTTTTTTCCGTTGAGGCGTTTCGTTGCTATGATACAGAATATCCGCAGCAGTTTAAACGTTGTGACTGTTGGTCGGTGTGGTTTAGTCCCGCCCCTCCTCCACTGTGATTGGACGGCTGGGCAAGAACTGACAGTGATGAGCGCTGCGTTTTTTCCAAAGTTGAACATTTTTCAACTCTCGGCGACCAGTAAAAAACGCCGGGCGCTCGGCGCTTCAGCGTGAAAAAAACGCTCAGCGCCTCGTCACGCTCATAGCGTTTAAAAAACGCAGCGCTGCCATTGGAAACAATTGAAAACATACGCCATGCGCGTGGAAAAACGCTTTGGTGGACACACGGCCTTACCCCTTATGTTTTTTTTTTCGAGTCAAAACTTTGACATCCGATATCTCGGCTCTGGAAGGGTCTAGAGCCTCCATTTTTGCGCGCTGGTCGAAGTCTCGTGGCCCTCTGTCAGAATCCAGAGTTTCAAGAAGATCGGAGGGGGTCAAAATTTCGGCCAAAAACGACAGTGTTACCCCTTATGTTTTTTTTTTTCAGGTCAAAACTTTGACATCCGATATCTCGGCTCTGGAAGGGTCTAGAGCCTCCATTTTTGAGCGCTGGTCGAAGTCTCGTGGCCCTCTGTCAGAATCCAGAGTTTCAAGAAGATCGGAGGGGGTCAAAATTTCGGCCAAAAACGACAGTGTTACCCCTTATGTTTTTTTTTCAGGTCAAAACTTTGACATCCGATATCTCGGCTCTGGAAGGGTCTAGAGCCTCCATTTTTGCGCGCTGGTCGAAGTCTCGTGGCCCTCTGTCAGAATCCAGAGTTTCAAGAAGATCGGAGAGGGTCAAAATTTCGGCCAAAAACGACAGTGTTACCCCTTATGTTTTTTTTTTTGGGTCAAAACTTTGACATCCGATATCTCGGCTCTGGAAGGGTCTAGAGCCTCCATTTTTGCGCGCTGGTCGAAGTCCCGTGGCCCTCTGTCAGAATCCAGAGTTTCAAGAAGATCGGAGGGGGTCAAAATTTCGGCCAAAAACGACAGTGTTACCCCTTATGTTTTTTTTTCAGGTCAAAACTTTGACATCCGATATCTCGGCTCTGGAAGGGTCTAGAGCCTCCATTTTTGCGCGCTGGTCGAAGTCTCGTGGCCCTCTGTCAGAATCCAGAGTTTCAAGAAGATCGGAGAGGGTCAAAATTTCGGCCAAAAACGACAGTGTTACCCCTTATGTTTTTTTTTTGGGTCAAAACTTTGACATCCGATATCTCGGCGCTGGAAGGGTCTAGAGCCTCCATTTTTGCGCGCTGGTCGAAGTCTCGTGGCCCTCTGTCAGAATCCAGAGTTTCAAGAAGATCGGAGGGGGTCAAAATTTCGGCCAAAAACGACAGTGTTACCCCTTATGTTTTTTTTTTCAGGTCAAAACTTTGACATCCGATATCTCGGCTCTGGAAGGGTCTAGAGCCTCCATTTTTGCGCGCTGGTCGAAGTCTCGTGGCCCTCTGTCAGAATCCAGAGTTTCAAGAAGATCGGAGGGGGTCAAAATTTCGGCCAAAAACGACAGTGTTAGCCCTTATGTTTTTTTTTTCAGGTCAAAACTTTGACATCCGATATCTCGGCTCTGGTAGGGTCTAGAGCCTCCATTTTTGCGCGCTGGTCGAAGTCTCGTGGCCCTCTGTCAGAATCCAGAGTTTCAAGAAGATCGGAGGGGGTCAAAATTTCGGCCAAAAACGACAATGTTACCCCTTATGTTTTTTTTTCAGGTCAAAACTTTGACATCCGATATCTCGGCTCTGGAAGGGTCTAGAGCCTCCATTTTTGCGCGCTGGTCGAAGTCTCGTGGCCCTCTGTCAGAATCCAGAGTTTCAAGAAGATCGGAGGGGGTCAAAATTTCGGCCAAAAATGACAGTGTTACCCCTTATGTTTTTTTTTCAGGTCAAAACTTTGACATCCGATATCTCGGCTCTGGAAGGGTCTAGAGCCTCCATTTTTGCGCACTGGTCGAAGTCTCGTGGCCGTCTGTCAGAATCCAGAGTTTCAAGAAGATCGGAGGGGGTCAAAATTTCGGCCAAAAACGACAATGTTACCCCTTATGTTTTTTTTTCAGGTCAAAACTTTGACATCCGATATCTCGGCTCTGGAAGGGTCTAGAGCCTCCATTTTTGCGCGCTGGTCGAAGTCTCGTGGCCCTCTGTCAGAATCCAGAGTTTCAAGAAGATCGGAGGGGGTCAAAATTTCGGCCAAAAACGACAGTGTTACCCCTTATGTTTTTTTTTTCGAGTCAAAACTTTGACATCCGATATCTCGGCTCTGGAAGGGTCTAGAGCCTCCATTTTTGCGCGCTGGTCGAAGTCTCGTGGCCCTCTGTCAGAATCCAGAGTTTCAAGAAGATCGGAGGGGGTCAAAATTTTGGCCAAAAACGACAGTGTTACCCCTTATGTTTTTTTTTCAGGTCAAAACTTTGACATCCGATATCTCGGCTCTGGAAGGGTCTAGAGCCTCCATTTTTGCGCGCTGGTCGAAGTCTCGTGGCCCTCTGTCAGAATCCAGAGTTTCAAGAAGATCGGAGGGGTCAAAATTTCGGCCAAAAACGACAGTGTTACCCCTTATGTTTTTTTTTTTCAGGTCAAAACTTTGACATCCGATATCTCGGCTCTGGAAGGGTCTAGAGCCTCCATGTTTGAGCGCTGGTCGAAGTCTCGTGGCCCTCTGTCAGAATCCAGAGTTTCAAGAAGATCGGAGGGGGTCAAAATTTCGGCCAAAAACGACAGTGTTACCCCTTATGTTTTTTTTTCAGGTCAAAACTTTGACATCCGATATCTCGGCTCTGGAAGGGTCTAGAGCCTCCATTTTTGCGCGCTGGTCGAAGTCTCGTGGCCCTCTGTCAGAATCCAGAGTTTCAAGAAGATCGGAGAGGGTCAAAATTTCGGCCAAAAACGACAGTGTTACCCCTTATGTTTTTTTTTTGGGTCAAAACTTTGACATCCGATATCTCGGCTCTGGAAGGGTCTAGAGCCTCCATTTTTGCGCGCTGGTCGAAGTCCCGTGGCCCTCTGTCAGAATCCAGAGTTTCAAGAAGATCGGAGGGGGTCAAAATTTCGGCCAAAAACGACAGTGTTACCCCTTATGTTTTTTTTTTCAGGTCAAAACTTTGACATCCGATATCTCGGCTCTGGAAGGGTCTAGAGCCTCCATTTTTGCGCGCTGGTCGAAGTCTCGTGGCCCTCTGTCAGAATCCAGAGTTTCAAGAAGATCGGAGAGGGTCAAAATTTCGGCCAAAAACGACAGTGTTACCCCTTATGTTTTTTTTTTGGGTCAAAACTTTGACATCCGATATCTCGGCGCTGGAAGGGTCTAGAGCCTCCATTTTTGCGCGCTGGTCGAAGTCTCGTGGCCCTCTGTCAGAATCCAGAGTTTCAAGAAGATCGGAGGGGGTCAAAATTTCGGCCAAAAACGACAGTGTTACCCCTTATGTTTTTTTTTTCAGGTCAAAACTTTGACATCCGATATCTCGGCTCTGGAAGGGTCTAGAGCCTCCATTTTTGCGCGCTGGTCGAAGTCTCGTGGCCCTCTGTCAGAATCCAGAGTTTCAAGAAGATCGGAGGGGGTCAAAATTTCAGCCAAAAACGACAGTGTTACCCCTTATGTTTTTTTTTCAGGTCAAAACTTTGACATCCGATATCTCGGCTCTGGAAGGGTCTAGAGCCTCCATTTTTGCGCGCTGGTCGAAGTCTCGTGGCCCTCTGTCAGAATCCAGAGTTTCAAGAAGATCGGAGGGGGTCAAAATTTCGGCCAAAAACGACAGTGTTACCCCTTATGTTTTTTTTTTCAGGTCAAAACTTTGACATCCGATATCTCGGCTCTGGAAGGGTCTAGAGCCTCCATTTTTGCGCGCTGGTCGAAGTCTCGTGGCCCTCTGTCAGAATCCAGAGTTTCAAGAAGATCGGAGGGGGTCAAAATTTCGGCCAAAAACGACAGTGTTACCCCTTATGTTTTTTTTTCAGGTCAAAACTTTGACATCCGATATCTCGGCTCTGGAAGGGTCTAGAGCCTGCATTTTTGCGCGCTGGTCGAAGTCTCGTGGCCCTCTGTCAGAATCCAGAGTTTCAAGAAGATCGGAGGGGGTCAAAATTTCGGCCAAAAACGACAGTGTTACCCCTTATGTTTTTTTTTCAGGTCAAAACTTTGACATCCGATATCTCGGCTCTGGAAGGGTCTAGAGCCTCCATTTTTGCGCGCTGGTCGAAGTCTCGTGGCCCTCTGTCAGAATCCAGAGTTTCAAGAAGATCGGAGGGGGTCAAAATTTCGGACAAAAACGACAGTGTTACCCCTTATGTTTTTTTTCAGGTCAAAACTTTTACATCCGATATCTCGGCTCTGGAAGGGTCTAGAGCCTCCATTTTTGCGCGCTGGTCGAAGTCTCGTGTCCCTCTGTCAGAATCCAGAGTTTCAAGAAGATCGGAGAGGGTCAAAATTTCGGCCAAAAACGACAGTGTTACCCCTTATGTTTTTTTTTTTCGGGTCAAAACTTTGACATCCGATATCTCGGCTCTGGAAGGGTCTAGAGCCTCCATTTTTCCGCGCTGGTCGAAGTCTCGTGGCCCTCTGTCAGAATCCAGAGTTTCAAGAAGATCGGAGGGGGTCAAAATTTCGGCCAAAAACGAAAGTGTTACCCCTTATGTTTTTTTTTCAGGTCAAAACTTTGACATCCGATATCTCGGCTCTGGAAGGGTCTAGAGCCTCCATTTTTCCGCGCTGGTCGAAGTCTCGTGGCCCTCTGTCAGAATCCAGAGTTTCAAGAAGATCGGAGGGGGTCAAAATTTTGGCCAAAAACGACAGTGTTACCCCTTATGTTTTTTTTTCAGGTCAAAACTTTGACATCCGATATCTCGGCTCTGGAAGGGTCTAGAGCCTCCATTTTTGCACGCTGGTCGAAGTCTCGTGGCCCTCTGTCAGAATCCAGAGTTTCAAGAAGATCGGAGGGGGTCAAAATTTCGGCCAAAAACGACAGTGTTACCCCTTATGTTTTTTTTTCACGTCAAAACTTTGACATCCGATATCTCGGCTCTGGAAGGGTCTAGAGCCTCCATTTTTCCGCGCTGGTCGAAGTCTCGTGGCCCTCTGTCAGAATCCAGAGTTTCAAGAAGATCGGAGGGGGTCAAAATTTCGGCCAAAAACGACAGTGTTACCCCTTATGTTTTTTTTTTCGAGTCAAAACTTTGACATCCGATATCTCGGCTCTGGAAGGGTCTAGATTCTGCATTTTTGCGTGATGGTCGAAGTCTCGTGGCCCTCTGTCAGAATCCAGAGTTTCAAGAAGATAGGAGGGGGTCAAAATTTCGGCCAAAAACGACAGTGTTACCCCTTATGTTTTTTTTTCAAGTCAAAACTTTAACATCCGATATCTCGGCTCTGGAAGGGTCTAGAGCCTCCATTTTTGCGCGCTGGTCAAAGTCTCGTGGCCCTCTGTCAGAATCCAGAGTTTCAAGAAGATCGGAGGGGGTCAAAATTTCGGCCAAAAACGACAGTGTTACCCCTTATGTTTTTTTTCACGTCAAAACTTTGAC
Source organism: Cyprinella venusta (assembly GCA_038021265.1). Lineage (NCBI taxonomy): Eukaryota > Metazoa > Chordata > Actinopteri > Cypriniformes > Leuciscidae > Cyprinella > Cyprinella venusta. The sequence continues at coordinate 31,768,794 of CM075863.1, read as the reverse complement.
ATCCGATATCTCGGCTCTGGAAGGGTCTAGAGCCTCCATTTTTGCGCGCTGGTCGAAGTCTCGTGGCCCTCTGTCAGAATCCAGAGTTTCAAGAAGATCGGAGGGGGTCAAAATTTCGGCCAAAAACGACAGTGTTACCCCTTATGTTTTTTTTTTCAGGTCAAAACTTTGACATCCGATATCTCGGCTCTGGAAGGGTCTAGAGCCTCCATTTTTGCGCGCTGGTCGAAGTCTCGTGGCCCTCTGTCAGAATCCAGAGTTTCAAGAAGATCGGAGGGGGTCAAAATTTCGGCCAAAAACGACAGTGTTACCCCTTATGTTTTTTTTTTTCAGGTCAAAACTTTGACATCCGATATCTCGGCTCTGGAAGGGTCTAGAGCCTCCATTTTTGCGCGCTGGTCGAAGTCTCGTGGCCCTCTGTCAGAATCCAGAGTTTCAAGAAGATCGGAGAGGGTCAAAATTTCGGCCAAAAACGACAGTGTTACCCCTTATGTTTTTTTTTTTTTTTCGGGTCAAAACTTTGACATCCGATATCTCGGCTCTGGAAGGGTCTAGAGCCTCCATTTTTGCGCGCTGGTCGAAGTCTCGTGGCCCTCTGTCAGAATCCAGAGTTTCAAGAAGATCGGAGGGGGTCAAAATTTCGGACAAAAACGACAGTGTTACCCCTTGTGTTTTTTTTTTTTTTTTCAGGTCAAAACTTTTACATCCGATATCTCGGCTCTGGAAGGGTCTAGAGCCTCCATTTTTGCGCGCTGGTCGAAGTCTCGTGGCCCTCTGTCAGAATCCAGAGTTTCAAGAAGATCGGAGGGGGTCAAAATTTCGGCCAAAAACGACAGTGTTACCCCTTATGTTTTTTTTTTTCTGGTCAAAACTTTGACATCCGATATCTCGGCTCTGGAAGGGTCTAGAGCCTCCATTTTTGCGCGCTGGTCGAAGTCTCGTGGCCCTCTGTCAGAATCCAGAGTTTCAAGAAGATCGGAGGGGGTCAAAATTTCGGCCAAAAACGACAGTGTTACCCCTTATATTTTTTTTTTCAAGTCAAAACTTTGACATCCGATATCTCGGCTCTGGAAGGGTCTAGAGCCTCCATTTTTGCGCGATGGTCGAAGTCTCGTGGCCCTCTGTCAGAATCCAGAGTTTCAAGAAGATCGGAGGGGGTCAAAATTTCGGCCAAAAACGACAGTGTTACCCCTTATGTTTTTTTTTCAGGTCAAAACTTTGACATCCGATATCTCGGCTCTGGAAGGGTCTAGAGCCTCCATTTTTGCGCGCTGGTCAAAGTCTCGTGGCCCTCTGTCAGAATCCAGAGTTTCAAGAAGATCGGAGGGGGTCAAAATTTCGGCCAAAAACGACAGTGTTACCCCTTATGTTTTTTTTTTCACGTCAAAACTTTGACATCCGATATCTCGGCTATGGAAGGGTCTAGAGCCTCCATTTTTGCGCGCTGGTCGAAGTCTCGTGGCCCTCTGTCAGAATCCAGAGTTTCAAGAAGATCGGAGGGGGTCAAAATTTCGGCCAATAACGACAGTGTTACCCCTTATGTTTTTTTTTTTTTCAGGTCAAAACTTTGACATTCGATATCTCGGCTCTGGTAGGGTCTAGAGCCTCCATTTTTGCGCGCTGGTCGAAGTCTCGTGGCCCTCTGTCAGAATCCAGAGTTTCAAGAAGATCGAAGGGGGTCAAAATTTCGGCCAAAAACGACAATGTTACCCCTTATGTTTTTTTTTCAGGTCAAAACTTTGACATCCGATATCTCGGCTCTGGAAGGGTCTAGAGCCTCCATTTTTGCGCGCTGGTCGAAGTCTCGTGGCCCTCTGTCAGAATCCAGAGTTTCAAGAAGATCGGAGAGGGTCAAAATTTCGGCCAAAAACGACAGTGTTACCCCTTATGTTTTTTTTTTTCGGGTCAAAACTTTGACATCCGATATCTCGGCTCTGGAAGGGTCTAGAGCCTCCATTTTTGCGCGCTGGTCGAAGTCTCGTGGCCCTCTGTCAGAATCCAGAGTTTCAAGAAGATCGGAGGGGGTCAAAATTTCGGCCAAAAACGACAGTGTTACCCCTTATGTTTTTTTTTCAGGTCAAAACTTTGACATCCGATATCTCGGCTCTGGAAGGGTCTAGAGCCTCCATTTTTGCGCGCTGGTCGAAGTCTCGTGGCCGTCTGTCAGAATCCAGAGTTTCAAGAAGATCGGAGGGGGTCAAAATTTCGGCCAAAAACGACAGTGTTACCCCTTATGTTTTTTTTTCAGGTCAAAACTTTGACATCCGATATCTCGGCTCTGGAAGGGTCTAGAGCCTCCATTTTTGCGCGCTGGTCGAAGTCTCGTGGCCCTCTGTCAGAATCCAGAGTTTCAAGAAGATCGGAGGGGGTCAAAATTTCGGCCAAAAACGACAGTGTTACCCCTTATGTTTTTTTTTTCGAGTCAAAACTTTGACATCCGATATCTCGGCTCTGGAAGGGTCTAGAGCCTCCATTTTTGCGCGCTGGTCGAAGTCTCGTGGCCCTCTGTCAGAATCCAGAGTTTCAAGAAGATCGGAGGGGGTCAAAATTTCGGCCAAAAACGACAGTGTTACCCCTTATGTTTTTTTTTCAGGTCAAAACTTTGACATCCGATATCTCGGCTCTGGAAGGGTCTAGAGCCTCCATTTTTGCACGCTGGTCGAAGTCTCGTGGCCCTCTGTCAGAATCCAGAGTTTCAAGAAGATCGGAGGGGGTCAAAATTTCGGCCAAAAACGACAGTGTTACCCCTTATGTTTTTTTTTTCAGGTCAAAACTTTGACATCCGATATCTCGGCTCTGGAAGGGTCTAGAGCCTCCATTTTTGCGCGCTGGTCGAAGTCTCGTGGCCCTCTGTCAGAATCCAGAGTTTCAAGAAGATCGGAGGGGGTCAAAATTTCGGCCAAAAACGACAGTGTTACCCCTTATGTTTTTTTTTTTCAGGTCAAAACTTTGACATCCGATATCTCGGCTCTGGAAGGGTCTAGATCCTCCATTTTTGCGCGCTGGTCGAAGTCTCGTGGCCCTCTGTCAGAATCCAGAGTTTCAAGAAGATCGGAGAGGGTCAAAATTTCGGCCAAAAACGACAGTGTTACCCCTTATGTTTTTTTTTTCAGGTCAAAACTTTGACATCCGATATCTCGGCTCTGGAAGGGTCTAGAGCCTCCATTTTTGCGCGCTGGTCGAAGTCTCGTGGCCCTCTGTCAGAATCCAGAGTTTCAAGAAGATCGGAGGGGGTCAAAATTTCGGCCAAAAACGACAGTGTTACCCCTTATGTTTTTTTTTCAGGTCAAAACTTTGACATCCGATATCTCGGCTCTGGAAGGGTCTAGAGCCTCCATTTTTGCGCGCTGGTCGAAGTCTCGTGGCCCTCTGTCAGAATCCAGAGTTTCAAGAAGATCGGAGGGGGTCAAAATTTCGGCCAAAAACGACAGTGTTACCCCTTATGTTTTTTTTTCAGGTCAAAACTTTGACATCCGATATCTCGGCTCTGGAAGGGTCTAGAGCCTCCATTTTTGCGCGCTGGACGAAGTCTCGTGGCCCTCTGTCAGAATCCAGAGTTTCAAGAAGATCGGAGGGGGTCAAAATTTCGGCCAAAAACGACAGTGTTACCCCTTATGTTTTTTTTTTCAGGTCAAAACTTTTACATCCGATATCTCGGCTCTGGAAGGGTCTAGAGCCTCCATTTTTGCGCGCTGGTCGAAGTCTCGTGGCCCTCTGTCAGAATCCAGAGTTTCAAGAAGATCGGAGAGGGTCAAAATTTCGGCCAAAAACGACAGTGTTACCCCTTATGTTTTTTTTTTTTCGGGTCAAAACTTTGACATCCGATATCTCGGCTCTGGAAGGGTCTAGAGCCTCCATTTTTCCGCGCTGGTCGAAGTTTCGTGGCCCTCTGTCAGAATCCAGAGTTTCAAGAAGATCGGAGGGGGTCAAAATTTCGGCCAAAAACGAAAGTGTTACCCCTTATTTTTTTTTTTCAGGTCAAAACTTTGACATCCGATATCTCGGCTCTGGAAGGGTCTAGAGCCTCCATTTTTCCGCGCTGGTCGAAGTCTCGTGGCCTTCTGTCAGAATCCAGAGTTTCAAGAAGATCGGAGGGGGTCAAAATTTCGGCCAAAAACGACAGTGTTACCCCTTATGTTTTTTTTTTCAGGTCAAAACTTTGACATCGGATATCTCGGCTCTGGAAGGGTCTAGAGCCTCCATTTTTGCGCGCTGGTCGAAGTCTCGTGGCCCTCTGTCAGAATCCAGAGTTTCAAGAAGATCGGAGGGGGTCAAAATTTCGGCCAAAAACGACAGTGTTACCCCTTATGTTTTTTTTTCACGTCAAAACTTTGACATCCGATATCTCGGCTCTGGAAGGGTCTAGAGCCTCCATTTTTGCGCGCTGGTCGAAGTCTCGTGGCCCTCTGTCAGAATCCAGAGTTTCAAGAAGATCGGAGGGGGTCAAAATTTCGGCCAAAAACGACAGTGTTACCCCTTATGTTTTTTTTTCGAGTCAAAACTTTGACATCCGATATCTCGGCTCTGGAAGGGTCTAGAGCCTCCATTTTTGCGTGATGGTCGAAGTCTCGTGGCCCTCTGTCAGAATCCAGAGTTTCAAGAAGATCGGAGGGGGTCAAAATTTCGGCCAAAAACGACAGTGTTACCCCTTATGTTTTTTTTTTAAGTCAAAACTTTAACATCCGATATCTCGGCTCTGGAAGGGTCTAGAGCCTCCATTTTTGCGCGCTGGTCAAAGTCTCGTGGCCCTCTGTCAGAATCCAGAGTTTCAAGAAGATCGGAGGGGGTCAAAATTTCGGCCAAAAACGACAGTGTTACCCCTTATGTTTTTTTTTCACGTCAAAACTTTGACATCCGATATCTCGGCTCTGGAAGGGTCTAGAGCCTCCATTTTTGCGCGCTGGTCGAAGTCTCGTGGCCCTCTGTCAGAATCCAGAGTTTCAAGAAGATCGGAGGGGGTCAAAATATCGGCCAAAAACGACAGTGTTACCCCTTATGTTTTTTTTTTCAGGTCAAAACTTTGACATCCGATATCTCGGCTCTGGAAGGGTCTAGAGCCTCCATTTTTGCGCGCTGGTCGAAGTCTCGTGGCCCTCTGTCAGAATCCAGAGTTTCAAGAAGATTGGAGGGGGTCAAAATTTCGGCCAAAAAACGACAGTGTTACCCCTTATGTTTTTTTTTCAGGTCAAAACTTTGACATCCGATATCTCGGCTCTGGAAGGGTCTAGAGCCTCCATTTTTGCGCGCTGGTCGAAGTCTCGTGGCCCTCTGTCAGAATCCAGAGTTTCAAGAAGATCGGAGGGGGTCAAAATTTCGGCCAAAAACGACAGTGTTACCCCTTATGTTTTTTTTTCAGGTCAAAACTTTGACATCCGATATCTCGGCTCTGGAAGGGTCTAGAGCCTCCATTTTTGCGCGCTGGTCGAAGTCTCGTGGCCCTCTGTCAGAATCCAGAGTTTCAAGAAGATCGGAGGGGGTCAAAATTTCGGCCAAAAACGACAGTGTTACCCCTTATGTTTTTTTTTTCGAGTCAAAACTTTGACATCCGATATCTCGGCTCTGGAAGGGTCTAGAGCCTCCATTTTTGCGCGCTGGTCGAAGTCTCGTGGCCCTCTGTCAGAATCCAGAGTTTCAAGAAGATCGGAGGGGGTCAAAATTTCGGCCAAAAACGACAGTGTTACCCCTTATGTTTTTTTTTTCCAGGTCAAAACTTTGACATCCGATATCTCGGCTCTGGAAGGGTCTAGAGCCTCCATTTTTGCACGCTGGTCGAAGTCTCGTGGCCCTCTGTCAGAATCCAGAGTTTCAAGAAGATCGGAGGGGGTCAAAATTTCGGCCAAAAACGACAGTGTTACCCCTTATGTTTTTTTTTTCAGGTCAAAACTTTGACATCCGATATCTCGGCTCTGGAAGGGTCTAGAGCCTCCATTTTTGCGCGCTGGTCGAAGTCTCGTGGCCCTCTGTCAGAATCCAGAGTTTCAAGAAGATCGGAGGGGGTCAAATTTTCGGCCAAAAACGACAGTGTTACCCCTTATGTTTTTTTTTTTCAGGTCAAAACTTTGACATCCGATATCTCGGCTCTGGAAGGGTCTAGAGCCTCCATTTTTGCGCGCTGGTCGAAGTCTCGTGGCCCTCTGTCAGAATCCAGAGTTTCAAGAAGATCGGAGAGGGTCAAAATTTCGTCCAAAAACGACAGTGTTACCCCTTATGTTTTTTTTTTTTGGGTCAAAACTTTGACATCCGATATCTCGGCTCTGGAAGGGTCTAGAGCCTCCATTTTTGCGCGCTGGTCGAAGTCTCGTGGCCCTCTGTCAGAATCCAGAGTTTCAAGAAGATCGGAGGGGGTCAAAATTTCGGCCAAAAACGACAATGTTACCCCTTATGTTTTTTTTTCAGGTCAAAACTTTGACATCCGATATCTCGGCTCTGGAAGGGTCTAGAGCCTCCATTTTTGCGCGCTGGTCGAAGTCTCGTGGCCCTCTGTCAGAATCCAGAGTTTCAAGAAGATCGGAGAGGGTCAAAATTTCGGCCAAAAACGACAGTGTTACCCCTTATGTTTTTTTTTTTTCGGGTCAAAACTTTGACATCCGATATCTCGGCTCTGGAAGGGTCTAGAGCCTCCATTTTTGCGCGCTGGTCGAAGTCTCGTGGCCCTCTGTCAGAATCCAGAGTTTCAAGAAGATCGGAGGGGGTCAAAATTTCGGCCAAAAACGACAGTGTTACCCCTTATGTTTTTTTTTTCAGGTCAAAACTTTGACATCCGATATCTCGGCTCTGGAAGGGTCTAGAGCCTCCATTTTTGCGCGCTGGTCGAAGTCTCGTGGCCGTCTGTCAGAATCCAGAGTTTCAAGAAGATCGGAGGGGGTCAAAATTTCGGCCAAAAACGACAGTGTTACCCCTTATGTTTTTTTTTTCAGGTCAAAACTTTGACATCCGATATCTCGGCTCTGGAAGGGTCTAGAGCCTCCATTTTTGCGCGCTGGTCGAAGTCTCGTGGCCCTCTGTCAGAATCCAGAGTTTCAAGAAGATCGGAGGGGGTCAAAATTTCGGCCAAAAACGACAGTGTTACCCCTTATGTTTTTTTTTTCGAGTCAAAACTTTGACATCCGATATCTCGGCTCTGGAAGGGTCTAGAGCCTCCATTTTTGCGCGCTGGTCGAAGTCTCATGGCCCTCTGTCAGAATCCAGAGTTTCAAGAAGATCGGAGGGGGTCAAAATTTCGGCCAAAAACGACAGTGTTACCCCTTATGTTTTTTTTTTCAGGTCAAAACTTTGACATCCGATATCTCGGCTCTGGAAGGGTCTAGAGCCTCCATTTTTGCACGCTGGTCGAAGTCTCGTGGCCCTCTGTCAGAATCCAGAGTTTCAAGAAGATCGGACGGGGTCAAAATTTCGGCCAAAAACGACAGTGTTACCCCTTATGTTTTTTTTTTTCAGGTCAAAACTTTGACATCCGATATCTCGGCTCTGGAAGGGTCTAGAGCCTCCATTTTTGCGCGCTGGTCGAAGTCTCGTGGCCCTCTGTCAGAATCCAGAGTTTCAAGAAGATCGGAGGGGGTCAAAATTTCGGCCAAAAACGACAGTGTTACCCCTTATGTTTTTTTTTTCAGGTCAAAACTTTGACATCCGATA